>CAVNZL010000139.1:6257500-6922500 GCA_963693355.1 Pontia daplidice
GCTCGACTGGTTGCTGTTGTTTAAAAAAAGACCCCCAGAAATATTGCTTGATATTTCAGGAGGTGATCTCAACCCATTGGCTACCCAATTTTTTATTTTTATTATATCAATTATTTTATAACCTCTCTCCTTAGATTTTGTTCCCATTTTTTTTAAATAACAAAAAACACCCCCCCCCTCTGAGAGCTTGTTATCAATTAATTTAGTTGCTAGTTGCACTGCATAAAATGGCCTGGCCCAAATATGGAGGTCTCAAATTCGCGCCGAGTAATCCGATGGCAGGGTCGCCATGTAGGTTGTTTTTACAAGAAAAGGGAGTAATCCCGACTTTTAAGATAACTTTAAAAAATTTTATATAATATCTTATAATCTATTTCTTTACTAAAAATACATATTTTTAATCATACAAATATAATATTTTTATATATCTCCCTTATAATATTTTTCTAGCTTTACATTACTATATTAATTGTATCCGTCTCCTAAATAAATTACAATTGAAATACGATTTATTTTAAAACATTAATTGTTAGTCATACTATTTAAATCTTAACTGTAGAAAGCTGTATTTTAAAATCATAATGAAAAATCAAGGTGCGTCGTGTACGAATCTCAAAGGGCATGAAAAAACAATGAAGCACTTAGCAATTAGCCGGGAAATATGGGAGCGCTTATTGTATAGCTGACTGTGGAACTATAATGATCCTGTATATAATTCATGCTTTTTATAAATAATGTTAATTTTAATAATGAAGATGTACTAGAGAATGTCGATTAACATCCTACAGAATTATAAAAAATATTAATACTTACATATTTTTAAGTTAAACACGGAAAATACGATTTAAATGCAAACTAATGACTATAAACATAAATGTAATGCTGAATGGAATATTGGTATAGAAATTTTTATTTCTATAACTAAATTCTTGTATCGTTAATAAGGCAGCTAACGTAAATCCTAATTGGTTTTACCTTTAAATGAAAATAAAATCAGGTTCTAAGTGGAAACTGCACAGTCTTTGCCAAGATTGCCTCGTATTAAGTCGACTCAAACTTTATACGGTAGATATACAAGTGTTGTATTTTGAGAAAAATTTCGTATTATTATTTTTGTTTCTTTAAGAAATAAAAATGTATGTCTGAATCAAGAGGGCGGTGTTGTAGGGTTGCTGCATCGTACATATACCTATATATATTAAAATATTCTAGGATTGGCTATTTGTATGAAATATGTAGAATTTTGGATTTGCGGTTTTATGTGAGTCTGTATGCTGAATTCTGAAGTTGGCGCATGATTGGCGTATTACATTGCATCCAGTCTGGATTCTAATTCCGGTTCATGTTCCCCTTTCGTATGGAAATCATCGAATTCTTTTGTTTGAGTTCGTCACATGAACATGGAGGGTGGTACCGCTGTCTAATTAGAGCGCTTTGAAAAACACCCCACGATACGGTACGGTATTAGGTACTGTTAATTGCTTCCAGTAATATCTAGATCAATATTACATTTGCATGTGTGCATGCACGTGATTGCACTCACCCTTATTAAACCGACGCGCAGCAGAATTCAACCTATATTTATGATCAATGGTTTTTCATTAGTTCCTTATGACCTACATAGGATTCATCACATTCTTGCTGTGAAAGATAGCAGGAAGTAAATGAGGGGGCTCACCTGATCTTAAGTGATAATGACATCCACAATACCAGGAGGCTCGCAAGTGTGTTACTGGCTTTTCAGATGGCAAACTCTTATTGGTTCGGAATTACTTTTAATAAAATTTGTTTGATTGCCATTAATTATGTGCTTGTTCCACATAGTGGTGGACCGCGGCAGAAAGTGCCTTCTGAAGCACTCGGGTTTGGAATGACGAACATCGAGGTGATACGGCTGGAATTTCCTATTCTACCTCGATGATGATGGAATTCAGCTTCAGGTATCTATCCGAACAACTGCTCTCACCATATAATTTTACTTTTTTCTTAAGGTATCGTATCCCATTTGATTTAAAAAATTAATTGGTCCTCATAATATATCGATGCTAAAATACATATAGGATTAATCCGAAGCGAGCTCTACTTGGGAAAAGTTCAGAAGTAGTATGAGTCTGAGAGTCGAGACAACCTCAGAAATAGAAACTCTATTGATCGTCAGCCGAGTTAAAATATCTGTATAAGATTACAATATAGTCAGTTATATAGCCTAACGTGCAAAAGTAAATAATATAAGCAGGGGAGCAATAAGATTATCTTAGAACCTTGGAAAAAGATATAGTTAAACACAGGAATTCGGCTAGTCCGTAGTTGTAGTTTTTGCATTTGTAATGTAGATGGCGCTCTTCAAAATCCGTATTTACAATTTTAATTTATGTATTATACAATAGTACTATTTATGATCTTTTCACGATTTTAAATACAGGATTTAAATATGGTGTCTTCTATATCCTGAGACCTTAAATATTTCATATAAGTAACACCTGATTCTATTAACTATAATCCTATTTTGTGTATTTTATCTCACAATGTTTAAGACAAAAAATGCATGATGAAATTAAAAACAAATATTATTAAAAAATCTTATTATTTGGCTGTGGCTGGAATGCAATACATTAAATGCCTAATAGTCCAGCAAAATGCAGTGATTACAACATAATTCTTACAATATATAGACAAATAAATTTATACATGAAAACTATAATATATTTAAAGTCTTGTTGCATTTCATCTAAAATAATTGTTAGTCTTATTTTTTAATAGTATTGCTTATAATAATCAAAATACTGAAATAAAATACATTATGTCATGGTACCAAAAACTGGATTGTGGCGGCAAATGCTGGGGCCATACTCCATGTAGGCTTGTTTGCTGTGACAAACTTGGTAAAATTCTGGAGTAGAACCAAGCATACTGCCTCCAAACCATACTGCATATCTCTGCATATTATGGGAAATTACTTGAACATCAATAGGTTTTGGTGTTATGCGACCTTCAGAAAGCATTGTAGACAACTTCAGTCTTGCATCCACAGTCCTTTTAATATCTCTTTGCAATCTACGCCCAAAATCTCTGAACATAGTTGATCCACCAGATAGCACAATATTTCCATATAAGCCTCTCCTGACATCAATTGGACAACTTTGGATAACTTCATCAACCATCTCATTAAGCGGCACAGTAAAATCTGCATTTGAAAACTCAGGATGGAAGAATATTTCTGGTCCCAAGAAACGCTCATATCCAACATCAACTGAGAATGGATTTTTTGTAATTGCATTTATTCCCGTGTAGTTTTTCATCCATTTTGCTGGATCAGAATCATACTTTGCAAATTCCTTAGCTATATCAGGACAAATGTAACTGTATCTCTCTTTGATGGCTTTAGCAGTTTCCAAACTTTGCTCAGGTGGTATACCAACCTCTCTTTCACGTAAAAGTGACTGTATAAAAGATGTGATATTCCTTCCTGCAATTGGTATGTGCTTTATACACGAGCCAATGACGTAGCCTTCAGCAACAGGAACTATATGAGTCACTCCATCACCACTATCTACTACAATGCCTGTAAAAGTACGCCCTGCAGATGTGCGAGATTTCCATGAAGCAGCAAGCGCAAGAACAGCCTGTACTGCAATGTACAAGCCAGGTACATTGAATGATTCAAACATAATCTCAGCTAAATACTCCCTATTCTCAGGAGTGTTTAATGGTGGTTCTGTTATTAGAAAATGGTGATCTTCTGGTTCAGCTCGTAGATATTTAAATATGCATTGTTCGATATACCTTTCCATCAGATCCCAATCTTCAACCAAACCGTGACGGACAGGATATTTAACCGAATAACCTGTGGCTTCAAATGCCTCGTCGCCTATAAAGAAATCTAAATCCTCCACGGCTTTAGTCATACGCCTGGTACTTTGGTCACCCACTTTAGCAGTTTCTTTTATCGCTATGGCTGACGGAATGATAAACTGTGGTTCCTTGTTACCAGCAAATCCCAATTTCGTGTAACCGGTTCCCACATCGATAACACATGCCGGTAGATGATCACCCATGATTTACGAACGTGTTAACTGTAATTGCTTAGTTAATTTCTAATAACTTCAATATATTTTACAAGTTGGGTGCGCCGACCGATGAAATCACTTTCTGAATTCTTCTATCTATGTAAGTTGTCAGATTGATAGATGACATTTGTTTAAAGATTGACATATGATAAAAGTATGTTAAGTGTAAATTTTTATTTTTTACACAATCCAGAGTATATTCTTTGATCCAGAGCAGTGTTACTGACGTGTTCAGACGGAAATTAACGTACAATGGTCAACGCTTGCAAAATATAATTATAAAACATTGGGCAGATATCTTGCAAAGAACTAAGATAACTCTAAACAGCAGCTTAAATATAAGAAGAAAATTGATCTTTTGAAAAATTACCAAAAGAACATTTCAAATTGTAAATAAATATTTGTACAAGAAAAAGGAAAGCGGCTTGCTTTTGGTCCGAAGAAAAATTAATTGCTTTGACAGTGTGAAGCAAAGCCCCAAGCCCTACAGATTTCATAAAATATTTTAAAATATTATACTCTAAAAAATATTAAAAAATTACATGGAAATGACTATGCTTGTTTTCATAAGTGATGTAAGCTGTTTCATTTAATTAAAAAAATAGGAGGAAAGAAAGAAGGAAGGTAGGTTGAATACCCAAGTATCCAAACTCATTCATTGTAACAGAAAAAAAAGAAACATTAAACCATTTCCTCTAAAAATATTAATATGATTTGAAGTTGGTGGTCAGATATATCCCTTTGTCATTTGCGTTAACAATAAACATACACAATTTAACTGCACTCATGGAATGTATTAGGGCTTAATTGCTCATTTTTATTATTTTAAGTGGTCCTTGCCATTATTATTATATTATATTATATTTGGTATGGATCATATTGTGCAATATGATTGGTTTATGAAGGTATTTAAAAAAACAACATATTACAAGCATTCAGTACAATATTTATTGTGACCAGGATTTAATAATAATTATTATTTACAGATTCATAATCTGACGGGAATGTAATAATTTTATAAACAAAATTAATTTCCACATTAATTTGCAATTAATCACCAAATTGCAAAAATCAAAGTATGTACCAATAATACAATTTTTCTTTAAAAATTGGAGAGAATATAATAAAATAATTTTATCATGTTTGTATAATCAACCTGTGATTACTATATTCAGTAGCTGGCTTGTATCACCACTTCTAACAAGGTCTCTGAAATTATCAACATAAAAAAGAAGTTTAAAAGAAATGTTTCAGATCAATGTTTCAATAACAAAATATTTAATTTTTTCTAGTTGCCATTACTGTTAAGGGAATATTTTATATACCTAATTAGTAATTATTTAAATAATGCAGTCCATTACCATATCTTTCTAATATTAGTTTACAAAAATAAAATAGTGTTTCATCCATTGTTAGTCACAAATGAATATATTATTGTATGTGTTATAATATAAAGCAAAATAATGAATAATGCACAATATTATCTGAAAGTTAAGTTTATCTGAAACATACTTTCAGACTTGTATAAACTCCTATAAGAATTGTATTAGTAATATAAGCTGACTAAACAGGTATTATCATGCATGCTGTTCATTTAAGACATATTGTTAAGATAATATATTAATCACAGATTTTAATAAAATATGTAAGTAATAGACAATTAAGAAATTTAAAAGTTGTTAATACCTATTTGTAATAATATGAATAATGTAAGTCTAAGCTTGTAAAAAAATACACAGGTATTTAATTCTTATTCTAAGTGACGTGAATCTCAAATTTAATCTTTCTTATTCATAAATTATGAGGATACAACAATTTTTAAAATACGGAAGAAAAATACAAGGCTACACACTAACATCAGTATCATAATTCAGACTTAAATTAATATATTAACACAACATATAATTATTATCTTATACAAAACATCCGCCGAGTTCAAAGTCTCTTTGCAACATGTATGTTGGTTTCTAGATTTCTCACCACATTGCATAATCAGAATCATCCATGTCAAAGATTGTAAAGAAACCAAGAATTGTGAGATATACTATTATGTTGCCAGCTAGAGTCAGGTGACAGGCTCCCCAAAAAATCTGAAATTAATAATTCCATAGATATCATGTATTGAATTAGATCAGATTTTTTCAAATCTAAGTTTTATATCTGTACAATGAATAGATAGACAAAATTTTTAAGCCTTTTCTCATTTCACAGACTAGGAAAGACAAGGCTTAGTGGATGAGAAAACTGGATTGTATTTTAAATTATATGAAAGATTTTAATTACTACTTTAAAAGTTACTAGTAGCTGTGATAAAATTAATATTCCTCATAGTTTCCTATTTGGCCGTCCACAACTAAAATTAACCATAATAACCTATGTAACAATTAACCATGTATTTTATAAACATTTATTATTATATTCATAAAGGATTAAATATTTGTAAAAATTAGGATTACAATGATTAACTAGCTTGAGCATACCATAGTTGGTTTTTTTTTAAATAATATTATAATTGTAATAAAGAAGTGACACATACCACTCCTGCTCTAGCCAGTACAATGGGTAAAGCAAACGAGCTGACTAGAATTCCCATAGTAATAAAAATGGCAGCTTCCATGCAAGGTGAATTATTTCCTCCTGCACTGTCACCACTACGGCGGGCTATCATAGTTGGTATGGGGCAGAGTATGTAAAATAACACTACAAAGAATGGCCACCATAATCTGAAAAAAAAAATACATTTAATATTTATTTTCTTTTATCACAATTAATTATGTTGATATATCATGAAATAACCTTGTATTTCGTGATATATCAAATATATACTGAAATGAAAAAATCATAGGTAAAATTTATTCTCAAGGCACTGCACTTGATGCCCTGCACTAAATTTACTTCATGGCTAAATATTTAGTACTATTTTAAAATACTCACTTGTATTGTGGTAAGGCACAGGCTAATATGACAAAAGTCATTCCAATCGATCCAGCAAATGCTAAAGATACTAGACTGCAAAATAAAATAGTCTGTCAGGAAGAAAACATTAGATTTACAAATTAAATGACTCAGTTCTTGGATATTTACAGAAATTTTATCACATTTATAAATCAATCAAGTAATTATATATATTATATAAATGCAAATGTAAACAAAAATATTTTTATATTTATCATGTTCTTATACTGGTTCATTTATAAAATTAAATGACAAATAAAAAAGATACCAACACAACATTGTTTACTCACCCTTTAATAGATCCATTATTGTAAACATGAAACAACAAAAAATATCAAGATTAGTTTAATAAAATAAGTGAGTACTGTTTGTAAATACATTGGTGACTCGTTATATTATCAAGATGAACGATGGGTGAGCTTTCTTTTACCTTTGATTCCAGCCATTATGAATAGATATAAGCCTCTCTTAGATGTTTTAACTTATTTGTGATTTTATTACTAACGCTGAATATTCAAAGTAATCAATATTTTTAAATTGTGATCACAATGCACTAAAATTATAACATTCAAGATTTCTATTTTAATTTTTCATCACGACTTGTTAGAAAAGTTCAATCTCCATGTCTATTGTCAATTTGAATTTTAAAATTTTGTTCTGTGCTAATGTCCTAGATGTTATTTTTTTATTATTATTATTATTAAATGATTGGAGTATATGTATTTGAAAACAACAGAGAGCTTTTCTTATCGACTAAAAATACGTTTCTGCGTCTTGACTAGGGGGCCAGTCAATACTTTTAGCATTTTCATAAAAAGCAGCTATATGCAAATACTGTAATCTGTGCTACATACTACTCTATAGTCTACGGTAATGGTGTTTATATGCAAAGTTTATATTTAAACTGTTGAGTGTTGATATTAAACTGTTGAACGTTGATTTGCTATTATAAGAATTGTTTAACTTATCTATATTTGATTTTATTTCAACATAAGCAATTTATTTAAGGAAATAATATGGATGATGATGCTGAGACTTATAAGTTATGGAGAATCCGAAAAACTGTCATGCAGGTAACTGTATAGGTTAGGGACAGTTTGGTATTTAAGCTATCTTGGGAAATAAGCTATACTTTATGTTGAATTAAACTCTACGAAGGCTATTGAAATATAAGAAGCATCTTCGGACAAACAAATTTATCTTGATTACTAATTATTTGAGACATAGAATTTTTAATTTCCACAGCTTTGTCATGACCGTGGATATCTCGTAACCCAAGATGAATTGGATCAAACTCTAGATCAATTTAAAGAACAATTTGGTGATAAACCGAGGTACGTTATATTTTTATTCAAAGATTTAAACAAACAGATAACATGTCCAAAATTATTTACAATGGTCAAGATCGTGAAATATATTACCAGTTATATGCCTTTTTTTCTGCATAAATATAATAATTCTAATCTAGAAATATTTGTGCATACTGTAATGCCAGAAAATGTTTTATTCCCATTTTCACAACATTATATAGGTATTGATATACATGATATACATATATTGTATTTTTTATGTAAGAAGAAGCCATGCTTGTACATTTAATTTTCAAAGTTAAGTGTCCTTACCTACATGGAGCCTGGTTGTTTCTGAAATAGTTCTTTCCAAAATATTCTTCCTCACTTTTTCTTCCAATACCCTCATTTTGTATTATTAAAATTTTACAAATAATTTAAGTTAATGTAAAATAATGTTTTCATACTTCTCACTAATTTTGACTGCTGTAAATTGACAGCAACTAACATGACACTTTAAAAAAAAATAATTTGTAACATCCTATTTTCATAACTTTAAAAAGAAAATTAAAAATTAGTTTTTTGAAAAATTGATTACAGTTGTTAATAAATTGTTTTATAAAAATAATTATTTATTTTAAGACAATTATCACATTATCAGCATTTTGTGCCTACTAAGATGAAACCCCAAAACACAAATCTTACCTGCCAGTATAATTTAAAAGTAGCATCTTATAAGAATTTTTAAATTTTTAGTGAGAAAAGGCCAGCTAGAAGTGATTTAATAGTTTTAGTAGCTCACAATGATGACCCCACGGATCAGATGTTTGTTTTCTTTCCTGATGAAGCAAAAATTGGTATTAAAACAATTAAAACTTATTGCACAAGGATGCAAGAAGAGAATATTCATCGTGCTATAGTTGTTGTTCAAGCTGGTAATGTTTAAATTTTACTTGATATATGGTTCTACTTTATAAAACTTTCAGAAGTTTAAAATTTTTTTATTCATAAATATAATTTTTAATGGTGGTTTCATGCTTTGAAAGAAATACAAGAACTTTACAAATACTGACTCAGATAAAGAAATAATAACTTAGCACATTTATTTTTACTTACCACCCCATATGATCTGGCATTGTACCTAACCTTCTATGAAGCCTATTATAGGACTATTTGCTTCCAACTACTTCTACTTTACTCCAAACTCATCTTTTTAGTTACTATATAACTAAAATGTATTATAAATTTACAGGTATGACACCCTCAGCAAAACAGTCTCTTGTGGACATGGCACCAAAATACATATTAGAGCAGTTCTTAGAATCAGAATTACTGATTAATATCACAGAACATGAGTTAGTTCCTGAACATATTGTACTTACACCTGATGAGAAACAAGAGCTCTTAGCAAGATAGTATCCTTTTTATGTGACAATCACAGATTTTTATATATCGTTTATAATTGTGAGGTAGTACTCAATTAATATAATATATTTCAATTTTAAAACCAAGATATAAAATACAACTTTAGATTTTACTATTATTTTCCTTAATATGGTATTCAGTAAACTAAAGGAAAACATGTTGATGAGAATACAAGCTGGAGACCCAGTTGCAAGATATTTTGGACTCAAAAGAGGACAGGTATATATTCTTTAAATATAAAAGGCTGATTAAAATTTAATTGAAGAAGTTTACATATTAATTTTGTAATATTAATAGTGACAACAGACAACTGCCTACGGCCAAACACCACCTGAAAATAAAGAATAGTCATTGATCTATTTTATTAATATTGATTATATAAATTTTTTCAGGTAGTGAAAATCATCCGATCATCAGAAACAGCTGGAAGATATATATCTTATAGATTAGTTTGTTAAGATTTCTATATTAAATGACATTATAATGTTAAGGTTGTTTTTATTACGTAAATAGCACTTATGGAGGAACCACAACCGCGTGTTATTTTTTTTATTTACGAAAGCGATTATTCTTTTTTAACGATCATACCTGTGGAATGTTTCTCTGGTAATCCAGCCGTTCAAACATTAAAGTGTAAACTATAAAACTTGTTCGACTTATTATTTAAAATTATTATTTATAAAAAAAGATCCTCTTCAACTTTTAGTTGTTTATCCAATAGTGATATATTATTACCTGTAGATTCACTGATAAAAGATGAGATTAAAATACATAGAATTTACAAATAAAATATTTTCTTCGTTGTTATTGTTTTTAACTAACACGCCATTTGTGGGTAAATAAGTTATCTTAACCGCATTACCATATGAGTATAAAAAATTACTAGGTTTAAAACAAGATGACAGTAGCAAGAAAGTAATTCGGAAAGAAACATTTACATTTAAGTTATTTTTAGAAAACTAAAAAAATTTAAGCTTACAGTACAGTGACTACTTACTAGTGTTGTTATTTAGTTATTGAAGTTATTTTAGTGTTATTTAATTTGTATAAGTAAGGTTTCATTACTGCGTAAATGAAAAATATTAAAACAAACAGTAATATTATATAGTTTATATTTTTGCTGACTATTCTTGAAAGACACAAGTTTTTCGTCTTTTGCCGAGTGTGTATACTGCCACAACTATTAAAGCCTAGCATAAAGCATAACATAATTCTATTTAGATGAATTCAGTAAATTTGAGTTGAATTAAATTACAACAGCAGGGCCAAAAATAATTCCGAATATTTTAAAATAAGATGCTTAGTTTCCATGAATCTCAACTACAGATACCTGTGAGAAATTCTCAATTTATATGAAAATTAGTCGTACATCGACGCATAAGCCTTCTTATATCATTAAATCAAATTAATGAATACAATTAAGCTTCGTCTATTCGTACCAATTAATTCAACACCTGCGTAACTAATCACGGAGTATTTTACTACGCTCACCGTTATGGGGTATCTTCAAACTTTCGTGAAATACCATACCATAATATGTAACGCGATATATCGTTGGGCACGCGATATTTTACGCGCGCATCAATTCACACGTTACACGCGCAGCGCACTTTGCGCACGTTAACATTGCAGTGTAATTGCAAATGCGGTATCGTGTTTTTAGCAAAAAGGTGGGAAATATAATAAAGGAGACGATATTCTGTATCTTCCTGTATTGATAGAATAAACGGATCTCTTCGGATTTATAAATGGTGAGTTCTGATAACACTAAACCTTTATTGGTTGAACGCACGCGTGTCACAAATGCAGATGTACTGCCTCAGAATATCCTTATCCTTAATGAGTGTCTATAATATCCTTCAAATAGTTAATGAAACAGTCATTTGATTTACTGACGGTAAAAGCTTTTTTTTATCTATGTTTAAAACATAGAACATGAAAAGTTTTTAAGACTATAAAACAACACAAAAAACCAATCGATGAGTCTTCATAAAATTATTTTTAACTTCCTAGTTACATTAATTTTATAATTTTTTTATACAAGTAAGACTTTCAGCTTGAATGAAACAAGTGTTCACATATTATATGAAGAGCAGCGTAACACAAAAATATAAAGCATGAATCAAGAAATTCGTATTAATGTAACGATGATGTTATTTGAAACTAAATTGCCAATCGGAAACCCAACCTCTTGATTTTATTAAACTCAATCAACGCCTTCAACAGAGTTTCGTTAGTTAGCGTGTTTGTAAAATACGCTAAACCCGTACAATTATTAATGATGAGTTTTTACAATACGTACTTCCGAGGCAAGTAATTCTGGTTTTAAATGACTAGCTAAATAAGTGGCTAGCGGTGTATAAAGTTTCGCACCGCATTATGCATAATGCATCTAAGTTTATTACAAAATCGACGCTCATTAGCGAAACTTTAATGAAAATGTGAAATCAATATGTAGTGTTATTTTGGCACCAATTTGTCACGAATTACGCGTTAGAAAGTCGAAAATCGTGATGAACCATACTCGAAGTTAATATTTAAATCAGACCGGTTGCCGCAAAATAATTAGGTAACATGTTTATTAACTGAGCTATATGGTATTTAAATTTTTGGAACGTGACAGCCCGGCCATATTTCATATAACTCTAAGATTAATGCTAGTGACCTCAGGCAGTTAAGTTTTTATAATTCTGTCATTTGACTACAGGTGTGATACGAGATGTGGGTGTATATTTATAAACACAATTGATAAAACGTTAGCTTATTTTTCAAGTAGAGCATTCGCCGTCGCCTAATTTTATTAGTAATAGTGCTTCCTAAGGGGAATATATAATTAATGTATACTACATATACAGACTCATTCTTACGATTAAGAGTACTAGATACTTAGAGTAATAGAGATTTACTATATTATTAATATTCATAACATTGTTGCTGCTCGGATAGAAAAGAATAGTATTTTATAAAAATACCAAAGTAATCTTTTGCTCATAATTACTTATTTTGTATTCCAGTAGATTTAGTTTTATTGAAAAATTATATTTATTTACATTTTAAGCGCAAGTGGGAAGGCGGTTCAGCTACTCACTCCTAAAACTAAAACAAAAGTTCTTTCTGAGTTTATTTAACATAGATCATGCCTTTGACTTTGGATAAAAAATCGTTATGTATCTTTATGTTTCATATAATTTCTTTAGTTCCTTTGAATGGTGTGTTTTTTATAAAAGTCTATACCTTTCATTTTGATTCCAACGACTTTCATTTAAGTACTTTTACTAATTGCTATATTTGTATTATAGTCAATTAAGTCAATTAACTTTTATTTTTACTTGAATCATTGAAAATTCACTTGTATTAATTGCGTTGCGAATTTATTTGATTAGCAAAAGATATTTACACGCCTAGACTATGATTACGTTTTAATTTGACGTATATTTAGATAATATTCTCTGTTTTCGTTTTATAATTTCAATCAATTTGACGTCATTTATATTATATTATATAGTCTGTATTTTAAATCGAATTGTATAAAATTCATTGATATATTAATCAATACATATATTAATTGATTGAATAATTATAAAGCTAAAGAAACTGATACATAATGTTACAATTATATATAAGGCAGCAATATTATATTCCCTAGATCTTTCCAACATATACAATACAGTACAATAAGTTCAACGACTTTTTCATCTATCAATATTTAGTACATCGTACCAATTGATGCTAAAGTCAGCAACCGTGAAGAATTTAATAAGCTACATATACATGATATAAGTATAAGTGCTATTAATTTATTTATACTAAAGGAAGAAAAAAATTAAGTCTAGTAATTTTGAGACGTTTTGGGGCAACTGAATTTTTAAGCTCGATGAATTTATAAACAAAGTTTCTCTGTGATGTGCCAGTATTAAGCCTTGGCGTAAACATACGAGGAAATGTCTTAAAGTTTTTAGAAGTCCTTGGAATTTTGTATTTTGCCTTAGAGTATATTTTCCTTCTATAAGAAATACGTCTTATGAATCACCAACAGTATAATTTTATTTAAGCTTTGAAACTCGTTTCTGTTGTGTAATTGTATCAAGTTTAATACAAAAGGATGTTAAATTAAGGTACCTATACTACCTACCTAGTATGATGGATAAAAGTTACGAAGGTACATATTATCTCTAAGTATATGGACGCGGGCAGTACCCAGCTATAGTTGGTGCAAAGCCAGGTAGGAAGTATGTTATAATGAATATATCTTGATCTAGCGTGATTATAAGCTATAGAAATACTAGTTACATGTAACTACGGTGGAAATTATTCGGTTACGCATTAAACAGGTTTATCATGGATAATTATATTGATGAGTCGACAGCAGTCTTTGAAAAGCAAATGTCGGCGTAATATCAGAATATAATATGTTATTAAAAGTTCCAGTAAACGTTTAAACTTTAAAGAATCTAACTCAAAAGCTGTTGTAGAAAAGCGATCTGGAGACTAGTTAGAATATTATCGTCAAGTATTTACGAGATCTACAATGATACTGTATGCTCATATGGAACATACAAACCGTATAGGAATTGTATATGCGTATTTAATGTAATGCAAAATGCATGCCTTCAAAGAGTATTTTTATAAAACGGGCACAAGAAGCTCTTTAACAGTATTTGTGTACAAAACTTAAATATGAAATGACAAATCTGTATGCTTGTGTTATTATTATATATTCATTAAACTATTATAATTAGGTTTATAAGACATTACCTACAAGTCCGAGTATCGGCACAGGGTTTAGGATCATAGGTTACATAAAGCACTTCGGGATGAAAGAGAATTGGCAAAAAGTAAATATTTGTAACAACAGGAATTAAAAAACTGTCACATGGTTTACATTTTCTGGAATAAAAGGAAAATTTCCATAACTTCAAACATACATGACTTAATTTTTTTTAATTTTTCTGATAATGGTTCTGATACCTATGAGAAAATTTCGACTTGACGTCGACTTTTGGACATCCTGTATACCTACTCATAGAGTCTAATGTAATTATACAATTTTCTTACGTTAAATATACATACCATCCATCTTTTTGTTATTCATGTAAGCACACCATTTAATTTATAATAACTGTTTCAATTTTATCGGATAATTAATAAAATTACGATACGTTTCGAGGCTAATAAATCTAAGTATTGTTAAGGTCGTAAACTGTTTATAGATGGGCTTCCAATCGTAATGGGCATATTGATGTTGAACTCACGTGATAAGATCTAGTATACTTAACTTAAATGACAAAGGCGTCTTTTTTGGTACAATATCAAATATCGTTGCTTCTTTATATGTTGATAAGCGTTATTTTTACACTCATTTGTACGATGAATGGTGATTATTTGGAATTTTGTATTTAGCTGTGCACATAGACTTTAAATACAATTAATTGTTTAGTTGATAAAACAAGTGACGGCTTCAGCAGAGCTTCAGATCTGTCTTTGTCGGCCTTCAAGCTCTCGCACACTTTAGAAGGCCCGTAAAACTAATGAACTATCAATCAAACACTATTGAGTAAAAATTTGGGTTATTGTGTATATCGTTAAACTATTCTATATTTTAAATTGGCATGATTTATGAGTGTTGGAGTGTCACAAGTTTATTCGTTACTATTATTGTGGGCCCGATGGTTATCAGAGCGTCGTGTTTATGGAGACGTGTTGCGGTTTGAGACTTATGCTTTTAATACTTTCTATAAAAGTGCTCTCTCTTGTAAACTTGATTATCAATTTTGGATAGAGTAAATTTAAATTACAATTCCTTATCTAATAGCGTATAAATATTTCTTGTTATAGAAAGATACTAGAGATAAACTTATAGATACTAAATTTTTATTAATTGAAAGGTGGTGCTCCCGAGTTCGTACGCGTGGATTTCCCACTTAGAAAATAAAATCAATGAATCATCACTCAGGAAAGACAGTATAAGGAAACATCACGGTACAGTTAATTTAAATATGTCCAACAGTTTTCGAGATTAGATCGTACAAACAGACATACTGAAGAAAAGAATTTGAAAAAATCTAGATCTAGCTTTTATATTTTACAAAAATTCGACCTCTACACTTTTATTACAATTATTAATATTATTCATTTTAGGGTTATTTATGCATAAACACGACTGCGTATAATCCTAGAATGCCTTAAATTTGTGTGGCCTCAACCGATGGTTTATTGTCCATAATAAATGGTTCGCGTTGGCCCTTTAAGCCATTGTTCATGATAATACTAGACTGAGTAATTGCATTGCAATTTTCAATGTCTTCGAAAAGTATATAGATTATAGAATTTTCTATATTTGGTGCGAATCTTTCCAGAATAGTTTTTTATCTGCATCGTCTCTGATTGTCAATATTTATTTATTTATTTATTTATTGATTTATTTAGTCAACATTAAACTATATTATTACAGGAACTTTCCAAAAGTGAGTTGCTTAAAACTAATAATGTGACTCTTGCGAATTCACTCAGAGAACACGAGAAGATGTACTTATTCGTACCCCGTTAAAACATGTATAGCCCTAGTGATTTGATATTTAAGGTTTTAACAGTTAGATAAAATTCAACGTGACATATATTTCATCCAGTGACCTCGTCTTGGCATAAGGTCTTATTTACCTTAAATGCAATAAATTGATCGGTGTGGGTCAGCGTTATCAAAATTGCTTGTTCCAGCTCGATTTTGTTATAAATATTTTCGACAGTTCATGACATTGGTTTACATCGTAAATTAAGAAGCACTATACAGCTGGACTCCAAAGAGGTTACATAAATACGAAATTCTTCAAAAAAAGAAGTTCACATTTTTTCCAAAGACTTGTTATTATTAAAATTAGCTATGGTATTTTGAAAACCATAAATACACTAACGAACGCAATCAAATAATGAAGTATCGTCTCATCAGTGTGTATTGGATTGTTAAATACCTTACTTTCACTAAATTTCATAACAATACAGTTTGATGCGTTGAGGATGTTATGAATAACTCAAACATTCAATAGTTTACAACACTTTCAGTATTGTAAGGTGAGCGTTGAATACGTTTGAAACAGATTCGCATGAAGTAGGCGTAGCTCTACGAATTACTCCTATAGCTCAATATCTGTATGTGTAAAAAATATACTTTTTAGATCACGAAGATTTTTCTTCTGGATATCACCATTTAAAAGACATCTTTAAATCCTAATGGTACGATATAAGTGGCACAAATATACATTTAAAAAAACCTAAACCTAAATGTTATAGCTAAACCAAACAGGGTCTTTACTTTTGCGCCACCCAGTACTATATTACATGCATATCTGATCTTCTAGTGTTGTCGGGAAAATTTTAGTGAAGAAATAATAATAATGATCAAATAAATCGTACTTAGTCAGTTACAATTATTATTTAAATGTGATACACACTTTAATAAAAGACAATATTTATGCGTTCAATAAAACAAATAATATAATAACAGTGTTAAACAGTCGAAAATACTACAGTTAAATTTTAGGTCAAAAAATACCTCGCAATACCTTTTATTCTTGCATTTAGTTACCGATAATATAAAGACTATTGCTTATATACTCAAATATATAGCATAGGTTAGTCTGATAGTCCAAACGTTAGAAAGATGAAATCAAGGTCATAACCAAAGATTCCACCTACCTAAAGAAAGGTGAGGAGATTTTTAGACCAAGCTTCTTTGAAAGCCCAGCTGCTTAAAAATCTCAATTACAAATAAAAGTGTTTTTAAAGATTGTGGAACCAAACCATATTTTATTTATTCCAGTCCGAAATAAAAGTTTAGTACATTATTTTGTTGAAGAAAATGAAAACAAACAAAACGGGAACTTTACAAGTGGATCCTTATCGCTTTCCAGTTCGACAACTTGTTGATATTTGAATGTATCTTCATTCCTTGTTTACTTTCTCAAATAGCAAAGTTTAAGGAAAACGGAGAGTATAGCTGTAATACTACTACGAGTATACAAAGTTCATCCGCTTCTGGCCCGTAATTTGTAAAATAATAGTGTGTAATTATAAAACACTAGGATTTCTTCAAGAGACTTTGACATTTAAAATGGGTAAGTGCGGGTCAAACTTGTCTACGAATATGTAAAGTTTGTTGTGTGGATGCCCATAAATGTTTATTTTTTGCGATACTATTATTTGGGAAAAAGTC
Organism: Pontia daplidice; assembly: GCA_963693355.1. Lineage (NCBI taxonomy): Eukaryota > Metazoa > Arthropoda > Insecta > Lepidoptera > Pieridae > Pontia > Pontia daplidice. Next base: position 6,275,443 of record CAVNZL010000139.1, read on the forward strand.
AATTTATTGTATGGAAAATTGCCTCATAACACAAAATTTTTGCTGTTGATGTTGTTATAGCGACAAAAGAATTGTGAATATTTTTGAGACAACTATGTTTCTAGGTAGGAAAGAATAGAGAGAAAAATATTTAAATAAAAATACGATATTAAAATCAATCTTGGGTTGACAGTCTAAAAAATTAAAAAAACCAATAGACCATATGAAACAGACTCCCAAAAAAACAACGACGTTTCTCCGAACGAATATAGGAGTTGCTTAGAAAGGTTCATAGTCATACTGGTCTATTGGGTTTTTGAATAGGATCAAACTATTCAATTAATTATAAGTAAGCAAACCAAAATCGGCTCATATAATAAATTTTATTACGCTACTCAATTTAAATGGTGTCGTAATCTATGATCGCAATCTGGATGCAATATCCCTTTCAGCATTCATGCTCGTGTATATTCACAATTAATTATTACTCATTAAAAAATTTACTGAAATAAATGCAATAAAAGTTTATAAGTAAACAATATCATTTGTACACGTTTTATATTAAGCGTTGTACATCGTTAGTAGCATCGCGATTCAGATAATATATGCAACCATATATAATTCTTATTTATATATATAACTATATATAATCAACTGAGCGCTTTAGAAGGCACTTTCTACCGCTATGTGGAACCAGCTGCCAAAAGAGGTATTTCCGCACAAATACGACTTAGGGATCTTCAAGAAAAGATCGTATTGGCATCTTAAAGGCCGGAAACGCACTAGTGAGGCCTCTGGCATTGGGTCCATGGGCGGCGGTATCACTTTATATCAGGTTAGCCTCTTGCCCGTTTGCCCCCTATTTTATAAAAAAAATCTCATTAAATAAGATAATTGAAATCTCAAAAATAAGATAATTGTTCCATGTATTAAAATATATAAAGTGTCGATATCTTCAAATTATCATATTTGAGGAATAAACTAAAATAAATCTTTTTTATGTACTTTAAAATCGATCTGCATAATTCAGATCTGAATCTGAAAGGTAATTTTTTGTTCCTCAGAATCAGAAGCAAAGATTACCTTTTGAGTTTCTTTGATTAGAAAAATAGTTTAAATGGCTTGTAGTGAATAACAACATGGACAAACATTAGTCAGATTTAGTATAAAATATAATATTTATACACAGTTCTATCAAATTTGCTGACGTCATTACAGAAAAGAAATTAATACTTACTATACAATATATATGTCAACGGCCAAAGCATGAAATCTTATATACAGTAGACATAAAAGTTAAAATTAGTAACGTAATTTAAATAGGAATGTTTTTCTAATATCCATAAAACCTGTCAAATTATAAATTCTTTAGAGAGATAATTATAAATGTACAATATGGCGCACATATATTATATACACGACCTTTTGCATATTAAACATTCAATGGCCCTAATACTGATAATTTAAATTTAGCAAAATCTACATATTTTCGCATGTTCGCCTATTTCTCTGTTATAAAAGATGACGCGATTAATGTTCTAGTTTTTATTAATGTTAGAATTTGATCAAATCGGCTAATCGAATATAAAATTTTAGCTCCAAATTCCGTTTGTTGATAAGAATGAAATACGGTGGCATTTAAGTCGTAAATATCTAGAAATTTTATTATTTACTACTTAACCAGACTTCGTGAAAGTTTGTGAATCGTAAATTATTAAATGTTTCGTAACTCTATCGATCTAAATGATACGTATAAACAATTGAAAAGAGTTCAACGCGTCAATGACGTGTTGTCTTGCGCCTGCTCGCACTTAACATTCTATAATATAAAACAATTTTTCTTTATTGGGGTCATAAAAAATATTTTATATATAAAATTTTTGTATGTGTACAGTAACCACGTGTAGTTGAAAATTTCATGTGTTTTGTTAAATTCTTACTAAAAAATCCTCGTTTTCACAACATTCTTCATTTATGCTCCGCTCTTATAGAAATACTATATATGCACAATCTGTATATAAATACTATATAACACAAAAATAGATTATTCACACTACACAATATCACATTAGAATAGATACGAACTGAAGAACGATTAGAATTGAAAATATTTAATTCACATTTAAAACCCCAATGTCTCAGGCCACGAGCAAACACATTAATTTAGAAATATAGCGTCCAGTTCTTATTATTTATTTATTTTACAGCTATTAACAAATTGAAAAGATGTTGTTAGGGCCTATTAGGCTTTAAGATCTAAGCCTCCGATTGAACGCACCCATTTTGCTGTCAATGACCTATTTATAACGAATAACTAATGATCCGTTAATAAATAGAGTTGCTTTTAGAGGTCATCCACCCCGTTAGAATTGCAATATGAGTTTAACATGCGTTTTTTCCATTTTGAATTGAAGACCTTATTTCTCAAATTTTGTTACAACACTAACAGTTCTCCGTGGTTTCACTCGTCTTTAATAGGATACGGGTGCATAATTGGTACTAAATATAGTATCAAATTGAATAAAAAGATTGATTTTTGCTATCTCTATATTAACTTTAGCGGTACGTAAAAATAAATTTAACTTTGAAGTTAATAAAAATAAAAGAGAGCGTAGAAGCATCTTAGAGGCCGGCAACGCACTGGTGAGGCATCTGGCATCGCGAGTGTCCATGGGCGGCGGTATTACTTAACATCAGGTGAGCCTCCTGCTCGTTTGCCCCCTGTTTTATAAAAAAAATTAAAAAGCCAAGGGTGTTATTCGGTATTTTTCCATATTATGACATACTTTAAATTTGAAAACATTAATCATGTTTTCCTGAAGATCAACCGTAATATAAAGATATTTTATGAAACAATCTATTTCAACGTCAACTTTACATTTGATAAGATTGATCACACACAAAGTTTCGCTTTATGGAACAAAATAATAAAATTCATGAGATTGAAGTGTACAATTAATTTAGATTGTAAATCACACTTAACAATACTGCTACTTATAAATTCGATTTATAGTTGTTGCTTAAATTCACTTATAACCACTGTATGAAACTTCAATGTTTTGTTAAATTATTCCACTAATTTCGTAGTCAATTTAAATTCCCGATTGTAACGTGTTTCCGAATAGAAAAAAATAAAAATCTTTAAAAAATTGATGAGAGACATTGAGGTAATTTCCAATGCGCTAATGTTTAAGAAAAATTTCCTAAGAATATAGAATATAAAAGAAATAAGTGTATAACGATGAACAAAGTGAATGCACTATATAGAAACAGATCGCGGTCGCCAAAACACTGTCTGGCTATGATCGTGGAGCTTTTATGTACTGGAACTTGGAGGTTATAGAGAAGTGTGCATATTTATTTTTACTACAGCGGTATTTTTAGTTACTCACGGTCCAAGTTCAAATCTAGTGCAGTAAATAAAAAACTTCTCATTATTTCTTAATTCAGCATCCACTAATGCATGTAACTATTATTTAAGCATTATATACTTCAAAGCAAAGTAACCCAAATGGAATCAGGAATCTATGTAACGAGAAACTAATTAATCTTATTAAAATAGTCTAAAGTTTTATTGTATTATATAAATATAATATTCTTAATGGTTAGTTTAGATTAGGTAGAAAACTGTAATTAACCGTAAAACAAGTGCCGCTTTGGATCCATGCAATGTGTGAATTTGTAATATTTCGTTTTGACGGTGAACAATGCAACCATTTCGTTTGATTGACTCGTCGTTTCCCGGATGATAATTTTCTCATACATGATACTCGCACGACCATTTCCTACACCTAGTTTTGCGATGTAGTACAAAAAAAGTAATTATGCGGCGCACGCTTAACATATTCTAATGTAGCGGAAGAAAGACTGAAAGAAATGCATTCGTATAACTAAAGTTCTTTGACCGCACATTGGTAAAAAGCTCAATTAGTTATTAAACTTATTTTTACGTAGATTAAAGGCTAACATTTAATTATATTAGTGTTATTGTCATTATAAATAAATACAATTTGTATTTCTACGCATATGAAGTTTTGTAATAGAAAGCAAGAAGTCAATACTCTCTATTCAATTTCATACTATATTTAGTACAAATGCATTCTTATTATGAAATATTAAAACTAATTATTATATCTAAGCGTTCGTGTTATTACGTTATAAATATAGTTTTAATTGGAGCGTCAACAGCACGCATCTTTGTTCTTTTGTAAAACATCATCGTGTCATGTGATAGCTATGAATTTTTTAATATCGAAAATGCAATTGTATATTTCGAAAGAATAAAAAGGACATTTGGCAGGCAGTGAGACTTGACGCGTGTACACTTTTACAACGCAAAACAATATTCAGATTGATATAAATAAACTGTGTACCAAACGAAATGGGAACGATATTTCACCGGTCTCCATTTTGTTCCTTCAACATTCCTCCACAATATAAAATTATAAATGGCTAAACATAATTTTAATAGTCAAAATTTTTCATTTTATAGGCACACATGTGAGATAATCTGTTGAATATAAATTAAAGTTATTTATTACTGCAGTGATTAGAGTTGTCATATTATTAAAAATTGGTATGGGACGTGACATATTAACATTTAAGGCATTTACGATTTCGAATTATAAATTTGTTCTTATACTATACTACTAGTACTTTGTTCTTGTACTTATATACCTAAGTTTAAGTGAAGTTAAGTTCAAGATATTCATATAGGAATATCAAGATTAATGACTCTACAATGACATAGAATGGACGAAGACTAACAAAACCCTGCTATTCTTGTTAGGTAATCAATTGTTCCAAAACATTACAAAATATATATTATAAAAGGCTTACATTTAAGTCAACTAACTAGAGCATAAGAACTCTTGTAAAATTAATTTAAAAACATTAAGTACTTTCATGTTTTTATAACAGGAATATCATTTTTCATCATTCGAATCTCCAATAGATTTAGTCAAACTGTGTGAAACGTAATTTGAATTTGCGTATACTGTATTAGCACTTACATCTCGCCGAGTGGGTCAAACCGCTGTGTGAAAAACGTGACCTTGGAGGCAATTTCAATCTTGAAAATATGATTTTATACGAACATTTCGGAACCTGTTTAAACTCATTAATAAGCCCTTAATAACGTTAAGCTAAGCCATTACCTTTCATTTACATATTTTTTAAATGATTTATTATAAATCTTCAAAAATTGAATTTCGAACGGCGAATTAAGGCTATATAATTTGAATTGATGACAAATTGCATATGGTATGTGAACATTCTAACTCCTTTTCCACCTAACTTATAGGTACCATAATAGCCGAAAATGCAATCAGAGGATAATAGACCATGTTTGACTGTTTTTGAGTTCCATTTTTATATTACTTATCATTGTTAAATTTAAATACTTACTTTGTTTTATTTGAATTATAAATGCTCATTATTTTGTTTGAAGTACCTTTCAAACAGGCGTTTTAAAAGTTTACTAAACCGTTTGATATTTTTGAGTAGCTTTATTTCGAAATAATATTTTATTTATTTATTTAATCAAATTATTCACGTAAAACACATTCTTTGGGCCAAATCTATTTAACCAATATGCTGTTATGTTGAATTTTATAAAATGTTGTTAAAATACACGTTTTGAAGTAAAAACGTTCCTCCAAAGCCTCATTTAATTTATAAGATTAATGTGTTGTAAACGAACAATACGACGATTAATGACAATCATACATTTAAAATCAAACAAAAGATGTAGAATATATTGTACATTAATTTTATATAAACATAACGGAATAAAAGAGTTTTAGCCATCGCGGTTAAATGTTATACCGGATAACAAATTATAGATGTAGGTACCAATCGTGTTTATATACAATATAAATAATAGCAGGACATATTATATACGTTCTTTAGCTATTTATAGCTTGTGCGTTAAATGTTAGAATTTTGTTTGTTAATTATTTATTATATATATTTATTTTAATAAAATAGAAATTACTTATTGGATAATAAACATGTTTAAGTAAATAAAATCTTCATTTCTACTATTCTTAAGCTAGATCATGACAATTTTTATTACTTAAGCTATACAATAAAAAATTCTAAGAAATGTGTATACATAATTATAATTAACTAGCTCCTTGTTATTCAACCTGTGGGTCGCGACCCCACTCTGTGGGGGGGTCGCCAGAGGTCGAAAAAAATGGGTACTTTAGTAAAAAAAACAAAATTAAAGACAATTAATATTTTTAATGGTAATACTGTAACATACACCTACATACATGATAAAAAACCCAAGGTCAAGGGGGCGCGATTTTTTTAAAGGGGGTCGCATCATGAAAAAGGTTGAAAAACACTGTACTAGCTGATCCGGCAAACGTTGTTTTGCCATATTGATTTGATTTCTAGCAATCATTTTTTAGTTCAATAAAAATAATTATCAGCTTTAAGTGTGCGAGGATATATTTATAATCGAAAGTGTTTTAAACAATAAAAGTATACTCTAACTTTTACTTTAATAAATTAACTTTAACTTTATGTTAATAAATTAGTCTTTATATGACACGTTTACCATAGACGTGCTTATTGATTACTTACTCAAATACAGTCGAAAAGTATCGAGATCTTTTGGAGTTAACAGATAATTGTGACTGCCAATTAATTATAGACAAATAAATTGCAATAAAATAAAATAGCGACAATAATTAAAGATCTTAGCTATCCTATCTCTTAAGTTGGACCAAACTACTCGTGCGCCAATTTAATTTAAAATCAGTTAAATAGTTTAGGAGTCCATCGTGGACAAACATCGTGACAGGAGATTTATATATATTAAGACAGAGAATTGCCATACAATAGAAAACCTGGGTACTCAGCAGGAATTACAGAGTTTGAGAAGCAGTGCGCTCTATACATTGGATTTCGTAACACACAAAAATATCTACTAGTTTTATTTATTTATTATATACATCACTTAAAATTTTTACTTGTAGTACACCATAATAGTTAAACATTAACAAAGTAGACAAAAGTATATTGTCTAAATGTGACATTAGTTATTACTTAATAAAAAAATTAATATATATAAAAAATACTTGTTTCGTTCGTTGATTTACTCAATGCTGTTGTCGAACTTGATTTAATAATACGTCTATAATTACAAGATAAATTATTCCGATTTAGGACAGACAAAACAGAATTTGCATAGATAAAAACTGGAGCGGGGTTGCTTAAAACGCGTATGTTTGATCCGGTTCTCGTATTTTACGTCATTACAGAGTTCTTAGAAAAATAAGAATAATGACAGAACTTTCCATATGAAGGGCAATGAGAAAATATAGGTTTCTCGAGATGACGTTTTTGTATCTAACTCATTTGCCTATATTTAGCCTTGATGTGTTCATGGATTACTTAGTGCTTTCTCTGTCACTTTAACAGTTATAATTTTGATTGAAATATCTTCCACCACCATTTTAAAAACCCATTTATTACCATTGTTTTCATGACCTAAGATTAAAAAGATTAATGCAAGTAAATTTATATTTAGATAAAATTATTGGTAATTTTTTTTTCGATCGTTGTAAACTCTACACCAAAGTAAAACTCAACATATATGCGTTCGTTGATGAACATATAACGCTGCATATTACAAATATATTTTATTTAGTATATACGATTCCTAAGAAGCATTAACTGTTGATGCGATATAAGAAGCCTTAAGAGCATTAGGAAAATATCCTTCACATTTCAATAAAAGATCTTCAGACAAGCTTATATGCGGTGACCATTAAAGTTAAGGCCTAGTAAGAAACGTTGAACTACCTAGACTAAATTACTACTATTTACTAATATCTGTGGTTGTAAAGATCAGGTTGCCTTTTGGGGCATAAAAGATGGTTGCATACTATACAAATAACTAAAGTATTGTACTGGCTATTTATTATATAAACAAAAGAGATACTCAATGCCCAGCGCGATCTTTTCTCTAAATCTACTAATCGAAAGCAATATTCAAAAGCTACGCGACAACGCGAGCGCGCAAGTTTTACCTCTCAAAATTTGATTAACTAGAAAATTAGAAATAAAGAAATACCTAATAAGAAACCAAAAGTAAAAAACCGTTATAAGTTTGAATCTAACGAAAGGAGTTATGATAAATGTATCACTTAATACTAAAACTTTAACATTCTTGTTATAAAAATCCAATAATAATCCCTGCTACAGTTAGTTGACAGCGTGATAATAAATGTCACTATATCATAAATTTATTTGGGCCTAATAAGAGTTTATGGAAATAGCGTCGGTTAAGTTTTCTTCGTTTGTAGAAAACGTTTATAAATAGTGGAATTTTTATGATAACTCAGCAAATTGTTACTATCAAATTACATTCATATGCACAAATTAAAGCTTACTTGTCTTGTCAAAGATTATATTAATAAACACGACTTACCTTAATAAAGATATGTCAACTGAACTTGTGATGAGTTTATCAATTTTGGCATATAAAAGATCCTTGAAATCATTAAATTTTGTTTTTTTTTGTTATAGTGTAAGTCTTAGTAGCTTTATTATGATGATAAACTAACATAATGGACTAAAAAAGGTTTATAATTAACTAAACACAAAGTTGGAAAATATATTTTTCTAATTTCAATGAAAACTATTTAAATATACTTCATTTTATCTCCATAGGATCTTAGAAGAATCTTATTGAAATCTATAATACCTTTATTAACGGTTACGTTAATACTTAGTGACCAACTCATAGTACGGTTAGCAAATACGCACTTACAATAAACATATATTTTCAAAATCATAATATCCCCTGCGATGGCATTACTGTATATTTCAAAAGAGAGAATATGATAAGTTATTCTTAAGTATATTGAAAATTAAGTATGTTAGATAATTGAATATCATCCATAAATTAAGGTGTTTTAATCACAGTTAATAATAGGATCGCATCGTATAATTAAAAGCTCTAATATTTTCATTTTTAGTGAAAGCGTTGATTAATGAAGCATGTGGCTACTCAGAAACTTCCGTATTACGATGATCAATAGTAATCAACAGGCCAAATCAGTTACGTACCATACGTGTATTGGATTATGTGTGTATTCGTCGTGCTTTCCTGAATAAGCTTATAATAAGCCACATAGAGTGGAGTTTAAAAAATTGCACTCGGCAAACCGGACTTGCAAAATGCTGTTCCATTGTTCCATTATTATTCTTGTACCCTTAGATAGATTTTTATTCAATTCGTTTTGTATTTATTGTACATAATCTGTGAAATTTTCTTTCGATGACGTTTCATCAGATACAGCCTGGTGGCAGACGAACGGAGAAATCTGTGGTGACCTGTTTTACGATAGGTATTGGACAAGCAAAACTGTCGATTCCAGATTGGAATATTTTTATGAAAATGGGATTGTTAAGATATAGATAGAATATGAATATAATAATAATAATAATAAAAATACTTTATTGCACACATAAAACATAGAAAGAAACTTATAGTAGACTTAAAAATAAAACAATAATAGGCTTATTATGAACTTAATGTCTGTGTACAGAGGGCGGTCTTATAGCTACGAATAATACAAGGAACAGTCATAATAGACAACTAAAATTTAAGCTCCCTTCGGATTAATGCCTCCTCGATTACAATTCAGCAATTAAAATCTCCAAAACTTACAGATATGCACATGTTATGTTCTATAATTTATATCTAGAATGTTCTAATCTAAGAAATCTTTAATTTTTCTCTGCTAGTAGGTTTTGTGATTTGCTGTTTTGTCATAAATCGTTACCATGGTAACCAAACTGCCTTTCCGCGATTATTAATGGCCGTCGCGGTTCAGTCGGTCACGGCTTTATTAAAAATTCTAATTTTAATGAAACCGAATTAATTAATACGAATCAAAAATAAACTTTAACGGTGCTCTATGCAAGGTCACATAATACAATAATTTGTTCACACATATCGTATTTCTGATCTAAACGTATTAAAATATTCATTCTGATCATATATTAAATAGTTGAACGCATTTCTCTTTTAGAGTTCCGTACCAAAACCATAAAAACGATTACCCTATTACATCTATATACGTCTGTCTGTTTGTCTGACTGTCACTTGAAAACTTATTTAAACAATTCCCAAAAACAAAATCAATTGCTTAAAATACTCTTAAATAGTATTTCCAAATTTTATCATGCGTTGAATTGATTACATTATTCAAAACAGCTTACTCTTTTTACAATTTACAGGATACGTGCAGTAATCTAATTCAGCTATAATATATTTAATCTAAAATAATCCACGTTTACATTTATAGATATGTAACAATGATTTAGGGTTGCTGTGTGTGAATGGCACGTAAAATATGCAGTAAATAATAGGACATGATTTGTTTAAAGTTACAATGTCTGTACCAATAATGCTATAAACTAATACAACTGAAAAATTTATAATTATTACAGTCAAACAGCCAAAAAATATGATCATTATAAATAGAAATAAGTAAGTCTAGCGCGGTGACGTGACGGCAACTTGGACTGAACAAGGACCAAGATTTTGCAACGTGACGAAACTAATCCTAGAAATCCTAGAGTCAAGAACCAATGAACTTTCGTGATAAAAAATTTGCCATTAAAAGAATTGGGGCATTATTTATGAACACTAAATAGTTCTAACTGTATTCTTTTAAGTAAATTACTGTTTACGATGATAAAGAAAACGTTAAACATTTCAATCTAACGATGAATATTGTGGATTTTATAGTCTTTACGTTGCTCTGATTTTGAGTCGGATTTTTACGTTGCAGTCTGACTAACAATACTATACTGTTTTCAAAAAGAAAAATTCGAACGACTAACTTTGTTTGTAGTGAGATTTTTTAACAAAACAAAAGCTATCGTGCGTCAACCAGCATACCATAAAATATTGTGGTCTGCTGTATGCCGTTGAAGCGACTGCGCATCACTCTGCAAAACACTTGTTGTTCAGCCGCCACGCCCGATCGGCGCTAGGAATGCGCGGTAGTGACTTGTGTTAAAACTGTAGTGATACGTAACTATATAATCGGTGAGTTTTTATTAAAACACTACATATATAACATATATAAGTAGACTTACGTCGGGCTTAGTTTATTTACCGATAAAAGTTTTAAAATATTATTTTTGCTCTTGATGTAAGCTTAATAAACATTACTTAAAACTTTCATTTAATATTGCGACAATAATAATAATATTTTTTCTACTGATTATGGATTACTAAACAAATGTATATGAAGTGACAAGTAAACACTATTGTATATCATAATATGTTAATATATAATATAATATCAGATTCAAATTCGCTATTTCATCAACCGCTCTGTAATTTAATAGAAATAACCTTTATTGCTGTCGATTCGTAGGACGAACATCAAATAGTTTCATCAACTCACGTATACAAAATTTATTAATTAAATATTTACTTTATACCTTATAATTTTTTTTATTATTTTAAATTTAACTTGGCGAAATTTTCCTTAAGTTAATGCTATCCTTTTTTATTTATTATATATAGAAAAAGATAGATCTATTATTAAATCTGGTGCAATACAACTCTGTTTGGGTTCGCTCAGAACGATTACGTTGTGGAAGTCTGTATATAACTAACTTAAATACAATATTATTTAAAAGTTAATTTAAACAACGATTAATGTATTATGCTAATTTATTATCTATGTAATCATAGAATTAGAATTCATAAAAAATAATACATTAAGAAACTGTTAGCATACATCACAGCAAAATATTTGCGGTCCATTTAAACTTGTTTGGTTTGACACTATGTTTACGAAACAATTTTTTCTCAAATTCCGTTTATAAAAATGCCCAAATGTGTTATAATTTTAAAAATTAAAATGAAAATGTTTCTTATAAGTATCCTGTAATAAAACTATACTGTATTAGATATTTCATATATTAATTAACAAATAAAAAAGGTTCCTATGGCAGTAATTATATAATTAAGATTCTGTACATCTGTGACGCTTACACGGCTACACTAAAGTACCTATTTGAACGTATTTCGCTAGTGGTTCAAAATCTTATCCAGTTTATTTCGGAATAGATAGAATATATCATGAATAAGGGGCCTAGTAACAAACCCTGGGTGGCTCAAAACTGGGAATGAAACTCTGCAAGGATCTTTAATAAACGCGAGTATTTACTGAATTTATACTCATGGTTGAGCTAGCCTACTATTATCCTCCTAAATTTTTTTACTCTTCACTTCACTAAGAATTTATGTATTAAAAGCAGCTTTGGGCACAAAAAAAATTATCCTCCTATATTGTGCACATACAGTATTTTATTTCAATCTAGTTATTCATTGAGATCACTTCTCCGATTCTTGACTTTTTTTATTCATAAGAATAAAATTATTTAACTGCGTGTCTCAATTCAATTTAACAGCATGAAATATATGTTTAATTTATATAATTACACGATCAGTTAGTTTTATTTATGTTAATGCAGATGTGAATTGGTGAAGATTTATAGATTTGCATAGTTTATGTGTTTGAATCGTTTGAGGTATAATTAAACATTTTTATATATTGCATTTATACGAATTTAAATGCGATATTTTTTATGCGAAACTTTCTGATTCTGTTTCGTCGAAATTTTAACTCAAAGAAATTGCGTTTTTGATCAATTCGTACAAGTGGATAATTGACGTTACAAGAATTTATTTATACAATCATAAGCACTACTCCTTTCTGCACATTTAATTATTCATTTAAAATTCACTATATTTCACCAAGTTTTCTAACGCTGGCTTAAATTCGTGAACAAGTGTATTGAGGAATTATTTCTCTATACACATTCACATCTATATTTGCCTTAAATTTCCGTTTTTCGTTTAAATTAGCTACGAGTTTTAAGAGTATATATTAAACTAACATCAGTGGAAAATGTTGTATAAAAGTCTTACTAAATCAAAACAAATCCTAGAAACCAATATTTGAATAGCTTATCCTTAATAAATCAATTATATTTGCATTTCCAGTTTCTAAAACATACAGTTTTGCATTTTAAAGAAATCGTTTTGAAAGAATCGCGCTCATTTTAACGAACAGTATATAAATTAAAATTCTGCATGTTATTGGGTTTTTAATTATGCACAACTGATAACATCCTCGTGCTGTGAATAATTAGATTAATTTATAGAACTATCACAAGGAATACCATATTTGTTTTGCACACATAACTATGTGTGTTTATGATCACATATAGTGTAAGAATACAATTCACATAACTAGTTTATAAGTATAAAAACCAATTAAACGTATACGCGTGATAAGTAATAATAGTCGTGCGTTTTTTAGGGTTTTCTTTTCCGGGGCGGAAATTTTTTTTTAAAAAATTTTTTGTAAAGGTAACAAAGGTATTTATTATAAGGTACTTGCTGTACTTCCAAATGAAAATTACTAAGGCCGTAGGCCAGACAATGAACTGTTCAGTTAAATATTTAATTTATTTCAACGTTTCATCCATAGTTGCAATGTCTATCACATTAGCTTTACTCGTAATCAATCGAATCATGTTTGAATTATCTGTGAAAATTTACTTTTGTTTGGTTCCCTCACATAATTATAGTTAGCTTTAACATGTAGAAGTTGACAAAAAGAAACATTTTGTGTTAAAGCGAGGATATATTGTGATTAAATTATTAAAGGATGCAATGTGGGACGTAGTGGAAGACGGAAGAAATCATAGCTGCATAAGATTAGGGAGGCATTATGACTGCGGGGAGATGCTGCATCTGGCACAGAATATGACTCACTTTGCGAGACTGACATCCAACCTCCAGTGATAACGATGCACACGAAAAGAGAAGAATATCTGTAAATTATTAAAATAAAATCTTTAGCGGAACAACGCAATTATATAATACTATTACAGGAAGCAAAAAGTTTCCCATTGTTAATGTAATATAGGTGTGAGTTACACTTTGACACGTATTGATGATATTTTCTCACAAATGTTTCCGTAAATGAGATTGTTACATAGCGCAGTTTTGATTTAAGTTTAAATTTAAAAACAAATTTTTATTCCATATCTATCGTTGATCACAGTGTTTGAAAAATATAGTTCTTGCTAAAGAGAAGAAATTTGATTACAAGTCGGAATTGCACCTACTAAGGTATCCAAAAAGTTAAGATTCTAAAATGGTATTGGTACAAGATATACAGGGACAACTGCTGATGCTAAGAGACGCCGAACAAAGAATCGGCCCTAAAGCTACTGCAAGTCTTACTTAGACATCAGATAGCTCAAAAATCTTCAATGACAAAATCAAATTGAAAATTCTCGATGAGCAGGATAGAACGTACTTAAAGTTAAAAACGCCGAGTGACAAACATTGATGGGACAGGTGGATCGGGACAGCTCCGATTTTAAATCTCTTTGAGATTCCCAGAAAAATAGGCTTTCTATAGTTCACCATTCTATCTAGATTGTGCTGTCTGTAACATTTGTGCAATCGTTGACGCAAATCATATATATTCCATTCTGTTAACACCTGTTCTGGTATTTGGTTTATTTAATAATTTAAATGTGTGCTCTAATCGCTTTCCTAATCTATGTTCGCGGTATCTTGTTATTGTAACGACGCAGATATTAGTATAATAATAATACGTTTGAAAATCAGTAGTTATGTCTAGCTCTCATTTCAATAATTGAAGTCTGAACCAAATAAGTATGCTTTCTATTATTTGTAAAGCCGCAGCTCTTATTATCATAGCTCTGCTTTGAAATCGTTTTGAGTAACCCAATTCAAAATGACATAAATTATTACTCCGAAATACACAAAAAAAACTGATATATATTGATAGGTTTTTGTATAAATTAGGTTATTTGTATACGTATAATCATTTAAAAATAATATTACTATTTTAAAATTGTCATGTTACAACGTATTTTTATTAAGTTACGTAATACATAAACGGGAACCAACGTATTTAATATTGCTATTGGTTCCCGTATTTCATTACATCGAAATATATGTAATCAATCCATAGCTTCACCGAGTAATGAGGTTCCATACATAACTGCTCGTAGCGGGATTAAGAGCTAGGTTGTATTTGCAATCTAAACTTGAAATTTCAATAAATATTGTTGCTATTTTAAACAAAACAGTGCTTTTGACTTCTTTAATATCGGGATACATTTCACACACTGTTGTTTCCACCCAAGATAAGATTATGCGTTTTAACACAACTAATTAACCAAAACATAAGTAAATACTTATTATAAATAAAGAAAAATGATATTTATTTAAAATATGTACATATAAACATAAAAATAAATAAAAAATAAAAAAGCCTTTTATTTCATGCAAATATACAGTTACAATGAAGATTTATAATGGTTTATTAAATTAATATATAGATAGTGTCACTTATGATTAAAAATTAGCATTTACTATGTCGGATGTCGAAAAATGTTTATCTAAATGACATTTGTATCAGTTTTTATGCATGAACCCTCACTGGAGGGTGAAGGCCTCCTCCAATGTCTCATCTTCTCTATTTTTCGAAGTTTTGAGCATTCCTTCTCTATATAAACATATCAAAAGCTTATTTGGTAATTGGTACTACTATATAATATATACGTACTTATTTAATCCGACATAGGATCGATTAATTGGTTTCGCAAAACTGAATCACTCATTTGTAGATATTCAAAAAGTAATTATTTATACTATTAATGCCGACGCCAAATTATTTTTTAACTTGAGGTGGATCATTACTTGAGGCCATAATCACTCAAGCTGCTGAGTTATGACAAAGTTTGTTTTAAGAGATTTAATATTTTGCTTTATTAAGTTATAATATAAGAAATAAAATGTTACAAGACACTTAAAACAAGTTCTTCTATTGCGGCACAAGCGCCAGCCATATTGTCGGTAAAATGGACAAACTTGTATAGTTAATCACGGCAACAAGCAGGTTGACTTCATTTCAGAATAATAGAAAAGTCCACAGTAATACAAGCTATCAGGAAGGTAGTTTTTATGAACAAGATGCTATCAGGAAGGTAGTTTTTATGACCAAGATGTTATGACTGAAGTTCATATGTCGGAGTTACGCGCCGAGAGACATTGTGATATTTAGAAAAGCCAAAGAAGAAAAACTTTTAAAAAGTTCCATTATATGCTTAATTCGCTTCGATAAGTAAGGAAAATTAAGTTTTAATAAATGGGTGTTTGTCACTGAAATGTTATCCTACAATAACTTCTAAAGTGGTTTAATTATTTAAACTTACTTAAGTTGAATAAATCATCGGCTTTCTCTTAAATATTTATAAGCAATAACAAACTAATAAAATCTTTTATCCAATCAGAAATGAAAGGAAATAAAACGATTCTAGAATAAATATCAAGATAAAATTTGCATCACAAATATGCAAAAATAATCGCCGATTGATATATGTATTTGATTCCGTCTAGAAACTAGAAATATTTATGTGTGGAACGAGCTTTTTAAAGTGATCATGGTTGTGGTATATTTTAATATAATCTAGCTGTCCTGCGTGAAAAAACTACTCATAATTAATTACGACTCTAATAAGTCGATACAGAAATAACTGTGTACAAACTTAAATTTTTTATCTATGGCTGCGTTTGCCGTTGCTTTTATTGTAACGGAACAAACTTGGACTATGTATGAAGCTATGATCAGTGTTGGGACGAAATCATGATTTATAAGAAATATATACAATAGTTAAGAAATTGTACTTAATCTAGTTTTATGCTGTTAATATGACGGATACAAGCGTATATATAACTATGAAGCTATATACTTTGATGACCCCGTTGGCGCAATGCCGGGACTGCTGATCAGAGAGTCCCTGGTTCGATCCCCGGTACGGTCAACTTTGTGTGATGAGCAATAAATGTTATAAAATTTTATCTATTTATGTATGTTCATCAGTTGTGGTAGCAGCATCACAAGCTAAAGTGAGTGTTAAAAATGTATCCGGATGTGTGATGTGATTATTGTATATATAATTATATGGAAACAAATTTGATTACTACGACTATTAATCAATTTATCAACTAGAGAATCATTTGTTTCGTCTGTCATTAATACCGGCGTAAAGAGATATGTATAGGCCAAGAGCTGAGCATACTAAACTTTATTTATTATATTTTATTTTATTTACCTGTTGCTTTTAGTATGTTCATGCATCATCAAAGACCCATTTGACGTGGTATAACGATACTACTTAATGGTGATTTGATCAAAAACCGTTATATAATTTTCAATACATTTTAATTGGCGTTATACCGACCAAACCACATACGTTTTTCAGTCTTCCAAGTTTATTCTCGTCCTAAAAATCTTTGCTTTTTTTAATTTATCAAAATTGAAATAAATATTATAAATTACGTCTATTTTGTTCCGTTAAAACTGCTATTTAGTTTGAAATACGCAAATATAATTCAAAGGACCAGGGGTCGGATCATTTCACAATTCGCAAAACTATTCTTTAAATATATGTCTATATTTAAATAACGATTTGCCTAGTTGTCGGTTCCTCCAAATTATTCTTGACCACAAAATCGTTATCAAAACAAAACTAACTCTGCGTCTACTACCGTGCCCCATACATTAGTTCGTGCTTTGTCATTTTTGGCCCACAATAAATGTCAAATAACTGTCCTAACACATTGTTAACTTATTTATCGGCTTATGACATTTACATACTGCTACCAGATACCATACATCATCTGGCGGTGTTAAGGCCATTGTTATATGAATTAGAAACTGGTTTTTAACTTTCTCACGCTTATACTAACAATCGTTGACTATTATGACAATATGTTTTGTTATATAACCTACACCTCGTAATGTTTGATATATTTTATGATCTAATCAAGTTTAAAGTGTTTTCTTCAAATATTGAAGTATGAAAAATATTTTTAAACCTCGTCTTATTTACCAGGCTTATATCCATTACGGTTAATCTGTTATTGACCGGGCATTGAATTTGAGGCAAGATTCACAAACATTACCACACCGAGTTATACCAGTCAACACACACATGACGCACTGGTGGCGATTCTGATGTACACCTCTAAAACTAAAAATCTCTAAATTTATGTTTAGACCTGTCAAACGTGTGTAACCTATTCTATATATTTCTACATCGACAATTTAAACCTTATTGCTGTCAATTTAGAGATATACAGAATAGGTGACGCTCTCTAAAACTGTTTGACAGGTCTAAAGCTAAATTTAGAGATTTTTAGTTTGGAGTGTGTTGTTGCGGCTCATCGTCGCAAGGCGGGGGAGGCGCGCGGGAAGGAGAGGCTACTGTAGACGTTGAGTCGAGCTAGTCTGATTCATTAACGCGAGCGATTGCATACTAGTGTGATTAAAAGTAATATATTATAGCTTTTTGAACCGGCATCTTCTTTTACTTAATTCATATAAATACAGTCCACTCAACATAAAATGGTCCTTCGAGCCGGATTTGAACCAGCGACCTATGGATCGCCTATTATTGAAAAGCTCAAGCAACACTTTTGGCAGCGTTTTTCCATGGAATACGTATCGCTGCTCCAACAGAAGGTCAAATGGAAAGCATCAGTTGGAGATTTGACGCTTGGAAGCATGGTGCTACTCAAAGAGAAGCAGCAACCTCCACTGTTATGGAGCTTGGGTCGTGTCGCTAAACTTTACCCCGGAAAGGATGGAGTCAACAGGGTAGCTGACATCCAGACAAGAAAAGGCGTGTTACAGAGGACCTTTAAAAATATATGTCCACTTCCTGGTCAACTCCTGGGGCCAGCATGTTGCGGCTCATCGTCGCAAGGCGGGGGAGGCGCGCGGGAAGGAGAGGCTACTGTAGACGTTGAGTCGAGCTAGTCTGATTCATTAACGCGAGCGATTGCATACTAGTGTGATTAAAAGTAATATATTATAGCTTTTTGAACCGGAATCTTCTTTTACTTAATTCATATAAATACAGTCCACTCAACAGTGTACATCAGAATCGCCACCACTATGTAACCATAAAATTACTATTAAAACATATTATTTTAAATTATGTTGAACAAAAGCAGTTGATGTGCTTTATCGAACCCAAAACAGTGTAGCCGAGAATATATAAATGTAAAATAGATTTTAAGGTCAGTTTAGAGTTCGCTTATAAACATACCATCAACTGTAATGCAAATTTGGTTTAGAATCTCAATAAATTCCGATGCCTTTCGTAATTTATCATAGTGCCTCAATAATTAATAATTCATATTTTTATAAACACATTTAAGATTGTAACGGTTCGGTTAGATAAATTGTTTTTTCAGTCGTTTATAATATAATTAATATTGCTATTAACGGGTCTTAGCTTGTAATTAGCACGAAAATGTCATTTGTTCGTACGAGAAAACCCGGTGAATCCAAAAAACCGCTATTAATCATACACCAGTATTGTATATTAATGATATCAATAGAGTTTACATTGGTATTTTAATAAAGCTTCATTAGCAGGTAAATGCGATAAAAGTTGCGATATTTACACTATTTCTAATTCATGAACAGCTGAACCGTTTTGCCTGAAAATTAGTAGGTACATTAGTTATAATTAAACTGTTTAAATGATGATAAATATTTGTTTTGTTATAAGTTTATTTATAATATTGTAAGTAATTGTTTCAAAAATGTATGCAAAATATACTTGACATGAATAGACTTGACAATTGTTTTCAATTTTTCCACTCTTTTGAGTGGCGGAGAGTTTATTGCGAGTTCCTCTCCGCTCTAGGCCCTTGATTTGAACTAGTAGTAAATGTAATAAAAGAAGCAGTTTTACATTATTTGTTGATATTCCTTAGAGTACATCGTTACCTACATTAATAAGATTTGGCTTTGACTTTTTGATTGGTACTGAGGTAGGTCCCGCCCGCCCGGGAAAAGGTGGACGTTGGGCCGACCCAGTGAAATGTAATATGTTATTTCTAGTTAAATTAATTATTATTAATGATTCAACAAATTATATTGCTTTAAGCAAGAAGGAAACTTGCAGCTGACATTGGCTTAGATTTTAACCGAATTGGATTTAAATCAAATCCAATCATTGAATTCCTTATTGGTTTTACAAATAGTATTTTCATTTCACGCTTTAGAGAACCATTAATTCACAATGTTTGGTATAGAAATATTTTTATTTATAAATCATAATTATATTTGGATTTTCAGCAACATAGCAAAAATTATGAATCGCGTTTTATCTGTGAAAAAGTATTTTAATTAAAATTGCTAGAATGGTGGGTGAAAGTATAATATAAAATTTTTTAATTCGTCAATTTTGTGTAAACGTAGAACAATTATTGAAATTAATTAATTGGTCGATTATAATTGTTAATTGGCTTTGAATATTCATGATGATTGATCACGATAACATTACAGTCTCATCTCGGATATTACAAAATATTTAATAATTATAGCCATATATAACCTAATTAAGCTTTTGGGCACACATTTAAATATAGACGCGAGTCAGTTGATGGAGATTCCCCGCGGTTTAACTCTATAAGCTAGGTCGCTTTAATTTTATGACCAATTGACTAAAAAGCAGCAGTGGTACGTTTTGCAGAGGCGATTAGAGAAAAGATTGCTTAGCTAAAGGCAAATATTACAAATTATACTTATGAGTAATAGTAGGCGTTTACAATTTCAAGCCACGCCCATATAAGACAAAAAGAAAGCTGTCGCGTTGAACTTTTCTATTTCGTCGTTATCCTATAAAAATAGAGGTTGAACTCTTTGTCCAGTAAATTTATCAAAGGTTTTTTTGCTTTCATTATTATTTTTTATTATTATGTTAAATCAACTTATAAAGAAATATAGTAAGACTCAAGTATTTTAACTTATCTCTTCGATTTTCTGCACAATTTGAATAGTTTAGAATTCGAATTTCTCACGATCTATAACTATCGACTATTTTCTATCGTGAATCTAAATTGGACGTTTGGACGGCTCTCAATGTTTTTCAGTGAAATATACTACCTCACTAATCCGCAGTACTTTTATTAATTTCTTATGGTTTCTTAAAATTACCATTTGCAGATGTCAAAAATATTTGTCTTTTTTGTTTTTTTTTTAATATTGAATGATGGAAGGATGAATTGCCTTCACGGAGACAAATCATTTCAAATATAACGATCTGGCCTAGAGAAAGGCTAATCAGTAATTTACATGTAACTTAAATTGCTAAAGAATATATAATATATAGAATTGTGTCCATTAACAATTCTTACAGTCTCTAATAATAAGGGCCTGACATTTAATGTGTGCTTTAAATATCGTTAAATACAATCATACCACATCACTAATGTCACTAGCACTAAAACACTAACTCGAATGGTTTCTTTCTTTTCAATCTATTTACTAGAATTGTGAAGAAGCTGGATAGCCTCAACATTCACATGATGGTGAAGTCTTCAGTCGTGAACTCCAACGATCTTCTTAATAATACTAGTGACGTCCTCTATATTAAAAATTTTGTAATATAAATGTTTGTATCAAATATTTTAACCGTAAATATAACACCAATACTGTACCTATGCATAATTAATTCTAAATTATACAGATTTCGAAAGTATATGCGCGATAAATTTTCTCTTTTGAATGTTTTATGAATATTTGTATGCGATTAGCAGAATTACATACGGTTGGCGCAGCGGGTGCCTTGTTAGTTTTTTTCAACTAGATAATTCCGATTCTTTAGTTAATTGACGATTGATGAAATAGGTTAACGATAAACAGTCTGATTGTCAAGTATTCGTATCTATAGGAAAATTATAAAAAAAACTGTCTGTTAAAAAACATCTTTAAAATTTTAAAATCCCCCTAGTTTTTAGATTTTAAATTTTTAAAGATCTCGAAGAAACTCAAATGTGTACGATTTTACTTCAATCGTACATTTTTGAGTTTTAGAAGACTATGTATGTTTGCATTTTCTGTTTGAGAAATAGTAAATAATCTTTCAGCGGTAATTTTTTTGAAATAATTTTACAGGTTGCAATTTTTCAGAATACAACTTTTGCGTTTGGACCTAGCTTTTTTCGTGTCACTGTTGTTGTTGCGCAGAATAAATAATTTACAATATATACATATATCACTTAAAATACTTTAAATATATACATGAGATAAATTTCTGAGTGTTTTACCAAATAACGCTTTTAAAGTTACAGAACCAAGTGTTGCATTTAAGTTATTAGAGTTAATCGAATTAGCGGCATATGTAAGAAATATTTATATTTATTTCAAACATCTTGTTCTGTTGCAGCTTAAGGAAGAAGATAGCATTAGTAAATAAAAATGTTTCTACATCGAGATTCACAAACTTCACGTGTGTTTCAACGCCATCTATCGTACAACATTAAAACCAAAGAAGGAAACTTATAAAACTGGTATGGGGCGGAAGATGGCGCTTATTCTACTTACGATGTTTGTGATTAGAGCAACAAATGCGAACATGAACGGAGAGATGGCGTTAGCTAACGTGACGCGAATGGCCTCGGGAGACTTATTTACGTTAATTGGTAAGTCTTACTACAATTAACTAGATTTACCACGTTTTCAAAGCATCAATGTTTTTTAATAAATATATTGAAAACCTCTTGCATGCTTCATTCATATCACCGTATACATAAAGTAAAATGTTTAAATTTGTTTATTGAAGTATCTTTGAACTCTGTTACGAAGTTAACGCATTATTCTTGCAGCAATAAAATTTACGCTTTGTTAGTATAGTTTTTGTAGTCTCTTTAAATGTTCCAGGATCGGACTGCGGTCTAACCCGCTGTATGGAGGTGTCGCATGGGACAGCATTGGCCGCGCTAGGGGGAAGAGGTTGTATGTGTCAATGTCGAAAAGACACGCCTGCCTTTCGAGAAGATCGCCGGATTTGTGTAAATCACATAGATGGTAGGGATTCACGTTAACTACTGTTAATACGAGCTTTAAAAAATCTAGTCATACGAATGTTTGAATAAGTGTTACATTAACATTTAGATAGATAATAGTATAAAGTGCTAACTTACCTTTCTGGTTAAGTGGAAATTGAAATAATGAGTCCCTTGATCATACTTGTTAAATATGCAGGAAAATTATTATAATTACTTAAATTTCCTGAACATAATACTTACTAAAATCGCGTTGAACAGAATATACAGCAATAATTATATGTATTTTAATTAATGTTTTAGCAACCGCAATTATTTTGACATCTAAGTTAATGTCAGTTGATCCAAGATATATTTTTAAAATATTAAAGTTTAATTTATTTTAACTTGATTCAGAATTACCTTTAAATTGTGGCCCGTTCCCCACATGAATTTAATTCTAAACGTAACAGTTTATTGAAATAACAACTACTTATATATACATAATAATAATAAGTACATTAAACCTGTTTGGATGCTAAAGAAAGTTGTAAATTGTCACGTACACGAGGTGGGCGGGACGGTCATTTGAACAATGTAAGGTCATATTTATGGATTCAAATAAACTGTCAATTTAGTCATTACTAACCAATGTACAAGTGTTGGCTCGAATTTGAATTGCACTGTGGAACAACTGTTTGTGTCATGTCATTGTAGATGATCTATGAGAACGTATAGTCTGTAATTGAGACCTTTCACGTGTATTACATTTAATCTATGATGTCTTATTGAGAATATAACTGCAATAATTAGTGTTGCTTGATTAAAATTTTGCAAATTTGTCGAATCAGCTCGAATAACAAAGGCAAAACGGTTATTAAATTTACATAAAAACGTTAGGTTATAATTATGTTTTTGTTTTTGAAATATTAGGTATATTTGACATTGGCGATATAATATATTATAGGTACTTACTTCCAGATTTGTTTATTATAATGCCGAACGCAGCAATGGAACGTTTTTTAATGTCTTCATCTATTTAAAATAAAGATAGTGTTTATATGTATATTTTTAAAGAATATTTATATAAACTCAATTTTCAGAATGCCCAATGGCAAGCTTCGGTCGAGGTTCCACAAGGCCTCAAATACCTTTTGTCTTCCTGCCATTGAAGGGACAAATCATATATCCCTCAAAAGAGATTGTTTTTACAGGTAATGAGGTTTTTCTAAGCTATGTTATTGGAATACTGTTTTAAATTAAAGTACTGATGTCAGGCTGATGAGAAAGTTATTTACAGATGTAGAAGATTCAGTCTGTGCAGTGACGAGTGCTCAGTATCTTTCGTCATCTGGATGGGTTACTCTCAGGGATTTGGTGGATAATGACGTTCCGTTCGGCCTTTATCGGGATGAGGGCAGCACATTCTTACAGGTAGGCCCAATAACCGAACAGATGTTTCGATTATTATAATAATTATTATTATTTTTTGTTATGAGTATTAGGTCTGGCTGTTTCAATTACTATTAGTATGCGCACCCTTTACAAACGCTATAAATAGCTTACCTAGAGATTTTACCGTGTTTCCTAAAAAAGAAGCTTTTGGCTGACCTCTTTTGAAAGCTCAGTGTCGGTATACGCAGAATTTATGCTGCTATATGAGCTGTTAGGATCTCTAAATAAAAAGTATGACATTTATAAGCAGAGTTCAATGTCAATTGTTTATTAGTATACTACTTAATACGATATCACTTTATAGCTTTTTTTGACCTCCAAATCTAAATTAAGCGTCTAATAAATATACGCCCTGGCCATCTACATATTCGTTATTTTTTTTGTTTTACAAAATGTTTATATAGAGTTGAAGCTTTTATTATACCGCATTCTCGATATTTACAAGTCATATATCTCAAAATAGAATAACTAAAACACACGCATAATTTATAAGTTTTTTATATATTAACGGCTTTATAAGTTTTCCATGTAAACCTTATTTCAAGTGGCACAAGGAGAGGTCATTGACATTACTTATTCTAATGACATAGACACCTATAAGATATATATGACGTATCGAAATCGTATAAAATACACAGCCTTCCCCAAACTCATAATCGTCTCATCCACCAGACCTCCTATCTCGACAATATTTAATTTAAATTATCAAAAATAATGAACCACCCAGCGAGAATGAATTCAATGTAATATTAGTTCACAATGACCGAGTTATTATCACATGTTTATTACAACGTTATCAAAAATATGTAATTAAAGTGTTGGTCGTTTTTTCGCGATATTTAAGATTTTATCAAAAAAGACTGGGGACTTAATAAAGTGAAGCATTATCGAAAACATTGATCTTAATTATGCGTGGAACTGGATGAGACTTTGCAGCACAATTAAGATAGTCTTCATTAATACAATTAGAGATTAATCGGAACCGAAATGTGATGACGTGTCGTTTTTTTAGATATACATCGATATACATTAGATGTACATCGTGGGAAACTCTGGAATATTTGTATGTAAAAAAATTGTGATTTTTTAATTAGATGATCGTGAAATTAAGTATTTGTTAAAGACTTTATTATTAGTTTACAGAAAAATTGTTCCGTCTGTCGTTTTTGGATCAAGAAGCCAAATCTATCCTCTCTAACAATCATGTGCTTGTAAATAAATATTTTCTAATCGAAGAATTATTGCTTACACGCACGTAAAAGTATTTGTGAAATTCCAATTGTCACATCCAGATATTTCAGTCGAGCCACATTGGTCATAACATAATGTCGCGAGCTCGTAAAACTTTATCTCGTCGGGGGCAAATACCGGTCCGTTTGACGCGAGCTCTTCATAAAAAATAATGTTTTAAAATATAAATATTTGGAACAAAGCGTGGTGGTCCTTATATGTTACAATTCGAAATTGGAACACATATTTATCCTAGTGCAGTGCCTTAGTAGATTTTAACTGATACAGTTATAATATTAAACTTTATTCGTGAAATCCATTTTCTAAATAGAAGTAATAATTTAAGTGGTTTCTTTTACAATACGTAAATTCTTACCCATGTGTGACCTAAGACTGTAAAATACTTATTGTATACGTGTTTTTGTTTACTTATTATTAACTAAAAAGTTAACTTATTGTATAGCGAAACAAAAGCCCAAAAAACTTAAGATTTTCCTTGTAATTCATTTTAATGTTTAAATCGACTCCACCTGTTTAATAACTATAAACACTTATCAAACTGCGTTTATTGCTTAGTAAAAAACACATAAAAATTGCAAATTCAATTATTTTATCAGAAATTTATAGGTTAATTAATTATTTATATCATTTTTAGTATGATAAAACGTTCTTATTTTCATATAATATACATTTTGTTCATCTTTTACCGTATGTTGTCGGTAAATAATCTAATATTGGAAGCATTTGCCATTGCCATGCTTTTTAAAGATAATATCAAATTCATAGCAGATCCACGAAAAAACTATCAATGGTCAAGTGTTAATAGAGAGAAAGGTTAGGGTCTTAATTTTATCAATATTTTAAAATTATTATTTAAATAGGAGAATTTTAACATTTTAATTGTATTGCTGTTTACAATTCAACCAGTAATGGATATGAGTTATTACAAATCCCTCCACAAATACTAATTTTTAGGGTGCCGTAGCCAAAGCAAAAAATTACCGATCTTTGATGTCCGCCTGACACAGTCCGTTTATCACCAGTCTACCTGACGAACCATAGTAGTTACGTAATTACAAGTTCCATGATATTTTTATCACCGCTATAACAAAAAAGTTAAAATAAATTAAATATCGAATGGTATGAGTATACGAATCTTGTCGTACGCGAGTCAACAATTGAAATGTTTGGAACTAATAATACTTTTATATAACAACACTTTGTTAACGGATTAAGTTATGTATTTTTACAAAATCTAAGTATATTACATTATTTTAATTTTTTCCAACGTTTCGCGTGCTTTATAGCGTGCGTGGTCTATAGACTGAAGACAAAAGGTGTTAATTGTCAAAATAAGTGTCACAGCTGCAGAGAGGTTACGTGTTATCTGTAACACTATAAAATACATACAACAATATAATATAAATATTAGTTTCGCATTCTCGCTGACAAGCAACCGCTCCAGCTAAAGCAATTTATTAAAAACTTAAAACAGCTTTAAAATAAAAAAACGCTTCCACGTTAGCTGAGAAGCAGCACTACCTTAGTGTTATTATTGATATTCTAGCTTATTTCAAACAAGTGACAATTCCACAGAAATTTAACCTTTGAAAACCTTGATAAAAGCCCTAGGAGAGCCATCCAAACACAATTACGAACATTACAAGATGTGTAGTATACCTACAGAACTTAAACGCGGTATCTCTGAGGGATTCCTTCAATTTCAAATCAAACATAGTGGGTGTAAAATGCGACACCCGATGAATTCTCTGATAAGAAACGGCGACAAAGAAGCAATTTGTACGAAATGTCCACATTCACATTTAGATTTGCGATATGCGAGTAATCGATGTACTGCTGACATGGCGGACAAATTTCTGTTACATTTTTAAGTGAAGTCTTTGAGTTAGAGTTAGTTTGATATATGTCGAACATTCGTATTTCTAATGATGTTATTGTTTCAATTTAGGTAGTGCATAAGTATAGCTTTAATTCGTTAGCGTCTTCATGGGGTTTCATAAATTCTAATAGGTTTTTGTCGAGGTCACAGACAGGTTTCGTTTGTGGTTTCTTTCATAATACAATGCGTCTATGGAGGCTTATTCAATTTCATATAGGGTAGACTATGATAATATAGAAATTTTGACTTAGCTTGACTACTCGGCTGCAAAAAGGTATTGTAAGTGTCCATCGACGACAGTATCACTTAAGATCAGGTGAGCCTCCGGTCCTATTAATATAAACTTGTCATATATGTTAAGTCAACAATCAAGCCTGACCGTGCTCAATAAATGATTTGAGCAAAGTTTACAAACAGATTATCAAAACATTTCTAGGTCTTCCAATCTACTTCTTAAACTGGCTTCTACCTATATCGTTACACTTCTCAAACACTACTACAACTACTAGCGCTATTTTCGTGTTCCGCTTAAACCAGTAACTCCTACAAAATATTTGAGAGGAAGTTGTTATAAACGTTAAAAATTAATTTGTTGTGTTAATTGTAATTTGTTTAATTTAAACTACCGTCAGCAAAATTCTATATTTAAACACGTGTTATTGAATACATTGCTACAGTGGAAAGGATCAACGGCGTTACACGCAAGATTGGAGGGCAGGTTGGTGGCGGCTCACGTGCTGTGTTCAGCTCCGCCCCCCGCGAGACTTGCCACGTCATGCGCTGCGTTCCGAATAGCCGGTGCAACACATAATGCCCTACTTGGTAATCTTATTCAACCTTTTAATGATAGTATCGATATTATTATATTGCTGATCCCAATACATTTAATTTATCCGGCGCAGTTGCTGTGTTATGTGAAAAACGTTAATCCTATTAAAATTGAGCTTTATCAGGGCGCAAATGTAAAGATTGTAACTGATAACGCCGTACTTAAGAAGATTGTTGTATTTAAAATAAATGTTATATTTATACTTATTTCAGATGTAAGGTCTATACCATTCCATGCTGGAGAAACCGTAACAGCTGAGCCGAGCGCACAAGGCCACGGTTTGAGCGTCTTAGAATCTCTAGCTATTGGAGTGTGTGTACTAATGCTGGTCTTCATCTACGCTGCTGGTATTATATTCTATATACATTACAAGCAGAAACAGAGGAGGAAGGCTAAAGATCCCGAAATGAACATCACCAATACCATCAGTGAAAATGGTTCAACGATAGATTCCAGGATAAATATGGATAGCATGGTATGTAAAAACCTTTTATTTTGATTAAAAAACGATAAGACGTAATTCTGCGGAAGTCCATAGTAAGCAATTAGATTAGACCGAGAAAATGTCGGGGTAGGACTAATAAATTGCTCTAATTGAATTATATTAATTTATTTATTTTTTACAGAGACTTAAAACCAATCCCTTGCTAGAAACTATGGGAGGTGATTATATAAATGAGGCGGGTTTGTCTGATGTTAGTGAACAGACAGAGGACACAATCGATTCTTCCCCTTCTCATTATCTGAAAGTAAGTATTGATATTGTTTTGTATAGTATTCAATAATTACAATTGTTGAATACTTTCAGCACTTATGATTCAGTTGAGTTTTAAAAAATACTAAGTTCTAAGTAAGTTCTCTTAACGTTCAAGAAATACTTCAGTACACATTCGAGGATAATTTGTTTCTTTCTCCATTATTACATAATTATATATCGGTTGGATTTTAGTTCCAGGAAAGAAATTCTAGTGTAGTATCAGCTGTCGTGCATACGAAGAGAAAGAAACCAACAAGATCAAACATGAGAGCTACACCTTCTTCTGATAGATTCAATGAAAGATTACAAAGAAGATCTGCATCACCAGAAATAGAAAAGGCTCCACATTCCGATGTTTCCATTTTACATTGCAATATAGATAATAACATCATACATAATGAACCTCAAGTAACAAACGAGGAACCAGTAATTAGAAGAAAGTTATATTTTAATCCTGTATTTTTCGAAACTGAACATTTAAAGGTATGACAGCTTTTTTAAAATTATTATTCGTTATGATGTGTACTTCCAAATTTATATATTAATCAAAATAATTGATCATTTTAATTTCAGAATCCACCACCAGCAGCTGTCGATTTCTTGAATAAGCTACGTGAAGTTATGTCAATTGCGAAAGAAAAAATGACTTCAAAAAGATTCATCCCCAATCTATCGGATATAGCAGAAGAAGAGTCGTATCATACTATAGATCTTGGTTGGGATATTCCATGTGCACGACGGGGAAGAAGATTCAGCGCAATTAGTCTTAAAAGAGAAAATAGTAGGAGACAAATACACTGTGGTGGGTGTCCAGGTTGTGATACTAGTACTAGGGGGAAAAAATCAGGCCTAATGAGGTCTAATTCTTGCAAAACGTGTGTAAGTGACGATTATAAGCAGAAAATTGTACAAAAGTGGCTAGACGATGTTCCTTTACCAATGCAAGCTACTAAGCCGACTAAAGTAGCTAAGGTAAGTGGAACACCTAGAGTTGTTGAGCCAAAAGAAAAAAACGAAATGTGCCTTAATCCAGCAGAACCATTGCGTAATGAAGAATGTGAAACATTAATAATTTCCGAATCCATTTTAAAGGAATTAATAAATGATTCAAACGAAAAACCATTGACAAAGGTAGAAATGGAAATTGACATTAATCAAAATAATCCAAACTTTACTCAACATGAAAAAAGAACAGATTTAAATCATGCAACTCGACGAGTTCGAAAGAAATTGCCACCTCCACCACCGCCGCCAACAGAATCAACAAACGTCGAAGATGAACCAGAACCGATTTTACCGGAAGTAAAGGAAAAGATGGGGGCAGTAATCCGAGAGTTAAATAAATGCCAGCGAGTAGCACCTGACTCTAAAAATGAAAATGTTGTTTTACCTGAACAGGCTACTCCCAAAATAATAATACCAGTTACTGCTGCAGAATATGATACTACATCAAATGTAGACAAGAAAGAGTTCTATATTGCAAGAAATGTTGATATAGACTATGATAGTTTAGAACGAGGAAATAATAAAAATAGAAGATTTTCACTTGAGTACGGCTCTGATTTATCTACGCAGGATGATAATCCATATCAACAGAATTTACAAAAATCCCGAGAAAGACTTTCACGTAGTTGGCGAGATTTAAAAAATGCAATCGATAGTAATTTCTCATCGTTACAACCGGTTCCTTTAGATACTGAAATAAAAAAAGCCTTACATACACAAGATATATTTGTGCATAATTTTGAACCAATTTATAATAATGTTGAAAACCCAGGGCCATTAACGATTGAAGTTCGTGGATCTCCAGTAGAAAACATAAAACCTGAAAACGAAGACTTTGATCCTGATACACTTGATCGAAAGCCAAAGAAAATTATTGAAACAAATGAAAACAAGAAGTGTGTTGAAAAAATTTCCTTAAAATCCGGGGGTAGTTTTAAAAATAAACTCAATCTACCTCAGACACAAAAAGAAACGACTCCCCCTAAAGCGGCATTTACAAGAAAGATTGGCAGCTTACGTCAAATATATGAAGCGAAAAATAGGGCTCAAAATGGTGAAATGACATTTTTCGAAAGACATGGAAGTATTCCACATGATCCAAAAGAGTTGTCCGAATATGTAAAAAAGCTGGATTTATTAAGATGTAACGATCAAAGTAATGGGATGCACCACCTTTCACAAAGCAATCAACACAAATTAGATATGATTTCAAAAAAATCTACCTTGCTAAGCAGCCCGCCTAGTGATCGCTACCAGTCATCTGAAGAAAGAGATAAATTTCCGCCAAGAATAGAGAATTTACAGACTCGAAAATCAGGTCGACGCTCAGTAAGAGTACGAACACGTAGACTAGACGGAAAGAAACCAAAAACTGAAGATTCTGGGTATTTGAGTACTGATTCCAGTGAATCCAAACGTCGCACTAGATATCTGATGCAATTAAAGACAAAACAGCAAATAACAGGCATGATTGCAAAGCCTGTACCAGCATTAAACCAGGGTCTTCAGATAGAATCAGATACAGATGAATTGGAGTCTTTGTGTGACGGTCGAAGTGAATCAGGAGGAGAGAGCGTTGAAACTGACTCAGTCTTCTTTGGAAATATTAATGATTCAAAAAGAATGTATGAAGATTTAAGACTCGAAGAAGAAAGCAGGGAGAAGTTAACACGAAGTCAAGAGCAAATTGATTCAGGCTTTGCCGGAGAAACAAACATTATATTAAGTGGTGATAGTGACTCGGAACACAAAAGTGTAATATCTATTGTGACCGGTAGAGACGGACGTGCATCCGCCACTTCTAATAAGTCAAGACTAGACGATTCGCCATACGTCCAATCCGTAGAATGCTCATACTCATAATTAGTAGTAAATAGCTTAAATGTACATTTTATTTTCTCAAAGACTATTCCTAGAAGTTAGCCACCGAATTTTACCTCAATAAGGAATAAGATAAATAACTGTACCTAAATATTATAGATAGTTTTTTATAAATTTTCTAAATTGTATATAATATTAAAACCTAATAATTATTGGTTTATGTCTATAAAATTATGACCGGCCGGTTGTGCAATGATCGCTTAATAATAATATTTGATTTTAATTTATTTACGCAATTTGGAGGCTAAATCAAAACTTACTATAACATGTGTTAGGCTTAAGGCTCTTGTCTAGAAAGATGGAATACAACGTGTATAAATTTATTGTATAGTTATGTAAATATATATTTTGTAAATGTAAATTCTTAAATAAATTTTAGCGTTGAATAATAGTTATTTTAATTTACAACAAACGATTTTCTCAATCATTCGCAGGATTATAATCGTGCCTATCAATAGCCAGAGCAGCTTTAACAGAATTTGACTCCAATTATGTTCCGCCACAGCGATTCCATTCATTATAAAGACGGATTTGGAACATAGATTGAGCTTTTACAAAATTACTCTATCACAATTTTAATCTAATTATCGATATAAAATGGTCCTTAATTATTATTTAATTCGTATCCGAGATAATGATTTCGAAGAAAGCCATTCTTGAATAATTGATTACGGTTTTGCTTACAATGACCCGATTGCGTAAGTCTCTAACGATCGACGAAAATTTAATCATTGTAATAATATATTCGATGGAACGCTATTGGGAGACAATTCTTCAGGAGGAAAATAAGGTTTAAGATATTTATTTCTCTAAAAAAGACACTAATGTCGCTTACAAGAGAAATTAATTATTAACAATATCATTTTCGTTTCTCACCCGCTCACGGCCTGCGTTCAAAAGGTAATGTACTAGTTCCCTTTTGAACGGAGACAGCGAACTTACACTTTTTAGAAATCTAGGTAGCTTATTATAAAATTGTGCCCCATCGAACGTGATAATTTTTTTGCTAATATAAAATTCTGAATATAATAAAATAGTTTTTATTATTATAAATTATTATGTATATGATACACAATAATAGATTTAATTTAACCTGAACAATATTTGTTCATCACTGATTTTAATAGTGGCAATGGCAACACAGAAATTCCTTGCAGGATAGTCCTTGGGCGTTGGCCTCACACTCAACATCATGTGAGAGTCCTGCCCGTTTGCCCCTATCAAAATGAAATAGGTTATAATTTCGAAACACTTTAATTTTTAATTACGATTAAAACTTGAATATAAGTTTTGGTTGTATTTGTATTGATGAATAGGCAGGTCATCAGCCTATGTCTTCAACACGAGCAATATAGAAGATATAATATACAAGAGATATATACGAATGATTTGTATTATTGCGGATGAAACTGATTTTTAATTTTATTTTTTTCCAATCTAATATTGTTAACGTCATGATAGTCTTAGGACCAATAAACTTTATTATTCACGATAGATAATAATTATAGGAGTAAATTACAACTATTGCTATGATTTCCTTTGAGAATGTACGGGAAATTATATCCACCCATTAGATAAGACCGCAAACGTGGATAAATAATATCGTAACTAACTAGTTTTCTTTGATGTTTTAAACACAGAAATTTGTTAAAAATAAGGCCATTTTATATAACTTCTGATAAACCTTCAACATTTCAAAAATGTTGAAAAGGAATCCTTTCCATATATATCATTTTACTATAAAAAATATACCAAAATCTTAAACTCTTTATTTATGATATTATTTATGATAGAGTTTTGCGGTGTGCGTTTGTCAAAATTAATTGTTTGTATTGTAAACAAGATAATATGGATAATCCTATAAAATATTGTCAATAAACGAATAATTATGACAAAATAATCGGATAGCTGTTCATTTATAGTCACACAAAGTGACCTTCTAGAATGTTTGATGGCACGTCTTTTGTTATGTCTATCTTACAATATATTCCGTTATTTCGTCAATCACGATATGGGTAGCGTGGCCGAGCGGTCTAAGGCGCTGGTTTAAGGCACCAGTCTCTTCGGAGGCGTGGGTTCGAATCCCACCGCTGCCAGAAATTTTTTTTAATATTTTTCTTTAGAAGTACGGATATACTTAAAATTTGAAAGCAAATAATATTTTATAAATTGAATGAAAAAGTTCCCACGTCATATTACAAACAGCTTAGCAACAGATTATAATAATCCAATCAAAATCTAGTGTCGTTGAGATTGACAGGCATCAATCAATATCAAATATCTATTTTTAATTTTGAGCCGAGGTCCCTTAGCTCCCAGATTTTCTTTTGTGTGGTGATTAGCTTTCAATAAATTGGGTTTACCAAGCGATTACATCTTTTGAAAGAATACAATTTTGTGTTTGACAGGTTGCACAGTGCGGTTACGGCACGATAGCATAAAAATGCTTTTGATAAATTGTAATTCAAAGATAATATTCTAAAAACAGACTGTTCAAAGGTCAATGAACTTTCATATTTAGCAACAATAGATATTTTACAACAAACATGCATATTTATTGTTAATGGTATTTTTATTACATGAATCTCTATATTGTAAATCAAAAACAACATTACTACATTTTCGCACATTTAATGTTCTACAGTAGTTTGCATTATTTTTTTTAAATAGGTAATTAAGTGAATTACAAGTTGGTTTCAAATTTTAGAACAAAGTTTTTGGGTATTTGTGTAGCAGTTTTAAAATACTTACCATTGGAGAATTTCATAAACTCAAATTTGAATCAAGAACTAATTGTAATTTTCGAATTTAGAAAATAATTGGTAGCTGAATCAAAATGTAGAGTCCTTCATTTTGCGCCACCCGTTATAAATGCCTCACGCAACGATTTTTCTATCAGATCAATCAATTCAAATATGCATCCCCGTGCGATACAAGTGCAGATGACTCCGACAGGTGCCAGTGCCATTTATCCGTCACGCGCGGCAACGGCGAGTCGAGTATCGCAAAATCGAGAAAGCGGTAAACGCGTGCGTAAATTCTAAATTTAAAAGTGCACAGAGTGAATAGACTGTAGTGTTTGTTCTGATATTAAATCTTATTAGTATTTGCAGTTTTCTTTTTAAATATCATAAGTTTATATACTTCTTTAGTATAGGTAAGTTTTACTATATTTTTTTGTATCATAGAATACTAATGTAGTTGCTCTGTTTTCATAATTATCTATGGATATTTAATAATACATTATTATTAAATATAACTACGAGTGTATATTATATATGTAAATGAATTTTTTTTTGTAGTTTCAATTGCGGTTTGTAGGTATGCTATTAAATTAAGTATTAGTTAAAATGACAAAGATATGAAATTTTATATACTTTTTAATGAGTTACGATGACGATGGTTTTATTGCATTTTCTACGCATCTTTCATCACGATGAAATCCATTAATTCATGATGAATTTGAACTTTTTGAGTATTATCTGTTTGAGTATTAATAGAATCTGTTTCTGTGGCAGTTTTTCGAAGTTTTAAATATTTATTTTGGAGATATGTTACAGATACAACTGTTTTATATAATTTAAGAGGCTGGTTTTCCACGCATATTCTTCGTGATTCTTCAAGAAAGTCCCGGGTCTTTTTTGGATTTTTTTTTAATGGTATAAGTAAAGTAATTTAGGAACTTGATCAGGGAGTGGTAAATTGAATTAATCAGATAGCGACATTGTGAGACGTTAAGATCAACATTAAATGCAAATTATATGAACTTAATTCCGAAAGCAGACATTGAAATAAATTAATTAATTTAAAGTTTTTAAGTTATATTCATAGAATCTTCATTATGGGTCACTATTGCAACTTTATTAAATTAAGTCATATACATTTAAGCTTCTCAAATTACTTCAGCATTCCCGCTTATTCTTCCGAAAGTGACCAGGGACAGTATATGTAACCATATTTCGGACATCTGTGCTAGGTTGAAGACCACGATAGGTTCTCTGAAACTATTAACTTATCCCATCATGTCCTACTAACTAGACTTGAATCAATTATTGACCAATTAAATTAAAATAAATAATTTGTATAATGTTTAACACTTTTAAGTTGTATGAAACAAAAAATCACAGATTAAAATCACGTAGTTATGCGATTAAAAAGGTGTTATATATCGACTATTTAAAACATATCGATATTTAACTCTAGAAATTTGTAAACTAACAAAGACGTACTAATGGACAACGAACTTAAAATCTATACGAATAATTCAAAGCTGAAAAGTTCATTGAAAACGCTAATCTCAGGAACAAATTCTGCGACTTAAACAATTTTGTTGAATTTGTAGACTATTATACTTATATATAAGGCTAACGCTACTAGTAATAAGAGCATAAATGAAAGCTGTTGTGAAAAGGAGAATTGTTCCTTACGGCTCGTTACGATGAAATGAAAATAATAATGACAATTGACATGTCGAAGTGACAATTTACGTATTAGGAATAAATTGCACGGAAATTCTTTGTGGCTTAGAAAAAAGTAGAATGAAAAGAAAATTTGGATCCTTAAATGATAAACGAAGTCATAAGAAAATATCATTAAGAATATCGTAACATATCGTGAAAGTTACCTTAAAATATATTGTTTTATTACAATTAATTATATACGTACAATATTGTATGAATGAATATGGTTCAATTAATTGGTGAATTTACAGACTCGAATATTTCACTACTACACTTATATTCACATCATGTTACGTATCTTATGAATTTCATTACATTTTCACGGTACCTCTATTTAAATAGAAACTCTGTTATATAATAGGAACATTATTATGCCTCGTAAATTAATATGATACAATTAAAATTGTTACAATTTTCACAGATACGAAAGTTTTCACTGTGTTTAGAGCTTCGTCGAGACGCGTTTTCATGCGGAAGAACATTGACTATTAGAACAATTGTATGAAATATTTATATATTCACTCAACGTTACAGCGCTGC
Organism: Pontia daplidice; assembly: GCA_963693355.1. Classification (NCBI taxonomy): domain Eukaryota; kingdom Metazoa; phylum Arthropoda; class Insecta; order Lepidoptera; family Pieridae; genus Pontia; species Pontia daplidice. The sequence continues at coordinate 6,312,424 of CAVNZL010000139.1, forward strand.
TCTGTACCGTCCAATTGTGAAGATTTTAAGATTACTAGTATTTTGAGTATTTATCGATAGAATGGCAACAAAATATATGTACCTACACTATTGAAAGTTGCAGCCATACCTCACTGTTGTCTTTTTAACTCAAACAGTTAGTGCATACCAACGATATAGCGTTTCAAGGCAATGGGAACACTTCCGAAGATTGTTCCGGCTTGTTCCCACAATAAAAACAAGAGCCCTCGATACAAGAGCTTATAATCGACGCATACAATATTGTGAGCATTGTTCGCGTAATCAAGCGTACATTGGGACCGACCAACAAGTGTTTATATATCTAAGCAGAAATAACGATAAATATAGATAAATTGAATCTCGTTGACAATTTTTGACTCAAATTTATATACTTTCAATAGTTTCAGAACGATAAACAACTAAGCTAACGAAGGAATCGTCAAAAATGTATTATTATTAATATTTGTAACGTCAAGTTGCATTGTACCAAACAAAACTTTAATAATTTATTAATAACTATTATTAAAATAAAATTAATATATCAGGCGTAACTTTGTGGAAGTCCAGTACAAAACCCTAATAGACCAAAATTTAATATTGTATAATGTAATCGAGAGCATTCAATTCATAATAAAGTATAAGGGTTGAACACATCATAAGTGGAGAATCATTAAATTCCGCATTCCAATAATACAAATTATGTTGACATAAATAAATAATTCTCATTTAACTTAGGGTGACGCCTTAAGGCGTTGCCAACACCGATAACGGTAGTATCCCCAACACTATTGGCTACTAGGCTTTGCGAAATTCGCTAAGCGACAAACGTTAGCTGGTCTAAAAACAGTTCAAGTTAAGTCGCACTCACGATCCACTTTGTATAATATAATCCAGTATATCTTGACCTCAACTTACATCCGTTTCTTTGATCACTTTTATAGATTTATGGCTACTCGCTCGCTAACAATGTTTCATATAATGTTTTGATTGAGCAGTATCTATTGCAGGGCCGCGATTCGAACTCATGATCGCAGGATTGAGAAGCAGTGAAGCAACTGGGCCATTGAATAAAAATAATGCCTGTACAATTAAATTATTAAGATAAACTTCCTGATCGGATCGATGTTTCACAAATTCCGGTGGTCCGTTTCTGTTAGTAGTTTTAGTTTTAGTATTTATTGTTTAAGGTTGACGAGTAGACATTTTAATATACCTCGTTTAACTGGTGTAAACGAAAGCGTCGAGATTAAGTAAAACTTGAATGTTTTTGTAAACACTATTTTTTGTAAAACAGTCAGACACCATCATTAGATCATCAAAGTTTAAAACTTTTAGATAAGGTTTCCTTTTCTATTCTATTTTTTTAAGTTTAGATCAGAATAGAATCTAAAAACATTTGGCTAACTACTTATGCTGATTATTTAGCGACAGCCAAAGCCATACATTCTATAAGCTCTTTGTTTTTCAAAATGCTACCGTCACGTATAAAATAACCAGAAGCCGTCGATGCCTCGTTGACTTATCTCTCCTTTTCACTGTCAATGAACTTTACCGATTTAGAAAAGTGAATCTGCCTCAATTCAGACCAACTTTGCGCAACACCCGTGATATTTAAATTACCATAAAAATTAAACGCGCGCGCCGTTATATTTGGATTCATATGTTATGATTAACCGGTGCCCGCTACTTCGTCTACGTAGAAATGTATTTATTTCTCATCATCATAAAATAACGATAAAACGCGTCCGTCTTCATTTGTTTACTCAGTTTATAATTGCAAATTTTAATAGGCGTTAAAAAAATCTTAAATCATTTATGTTTTTTAATTTGGTCGAATTCAAGAAGGTTTTTGTAAAAATCTACTCGTATTAAACTAAATTCAGACCCTTGTGTTGAAAATATTAAATGCACAGACACATCAAACTCTTTAACTATAGTTAATTCGGTAACGGTCAGCCGGATAACGGAAGGTGAGGCTGTAACATGCGATCCTGTAACTAGACACTTAGTACGATTCGTTATGCTTTTATGACTTTTAAGTTAATAGAGCTCAATCGCATATAACTTCTATATGAGTTTAAATATATAAGCTGTTAATATCTTATAATAATTATAATAATAATAATAAACTTTAATTTCAGACCAGAGATCCATACATAAATATGTTAGAAACAATCCAGACTTAGGTACTATGTTAGTTATGGTAAGTAAGACTAATAAAAAAATAATAAGCAAAATCTAAATAAAAATAAACTAAGGTGGGGAATTATAGACAATATTGTTTTGGACACAAGAATGAACGGGATTGTCAATTTAGATTAAAACAAAACTAGGAAATAACAGGACGACCAATATTGCCCGATCATAGAAAATTATAATAGATCACCTTCTTAAGATAGATGGCGCGTAACACTGTGATAAAACAATTCAGTCCTGTCAGTGGCCGTTAGCACGGTTGCTGAAAAGCATCCGAAACATCATAAATAATGGTAAAATAGATCGCGGTTTAATTCATTAAGTATTTTATTTTGACTTTTAAAAGACTCGGGAAACTTTATCGTCTCATAATCAATATTCTACTTTCGAGCCAATAAGTAATCAGTGAAACGGAAAACAAATGGTTTAATGAGAATTCTTTGACTGTTTTTATAAACATCATTTAAGGTGTAATAAAACGGAAATAATGAGGGAGGGGTTTCCATTGCGGGTGTTTTTATGCTAAGGGCAATGCACATTATTAAATACAGTAAATTACTACCTTTTAATTAAAGTTCATCTCTTTCTGACAACTTGTGGTTATGATCTGAAGAAAGGAGATATATGAAGGCTTTATTGTTCACTATATCAATGCATTTGATTTTTGTGAGTATATATTATCTTGGACTAAAACAATTAAGTACACATAAATATTACAATTACAAACTTTCGATGCAGTAACAAAATTACATTGTTGAGTTAACTTTCCTAACTGTATCAAACATTAAACAAAAAAATAAATTTTTTGCTCAAAACATTTCCTCAAAACTTTTACAGTTAAATGTTAACTTTACCATAGAAACTAAGTTAACTACCTCGCGAGAGCTTAACGACACAATGTAAATTTTAAGAATTCACAATGTGGTGTCTCGTCATAAACGTTGACAATTGACTGTTGACACATTAAAGTCCTTCCAAAATGTATGTTACACTGCCAGCACTAACGTCGCAATGGCGGCAAACTGTCTGCACACAGTTTGCATAATTAATTCTAAGTATTTGTTTGTTGGCTGCAGTCACACTTTCACCCAACAAATAAACGCTCTAAAGACTATTTAAATTTTGAAAGCCGCTGTCCACGACGTAAGCAAAGAGAATGCATAATTATTTTCCTAGGACAACAAATTTGCTATGGGATATTTGTTAAATGAGCTATTTCGTAGTTGAGTTTCTTTCACCGAAAACGGGAAAATATTTCTTAGCACCATTATGTCACTCACAATTCGCTATTAGTGAGAATATTCAAAGATCTAACTAGCAAACAAAGCTATGGCTTGAAGATCCTGGTAACCTTATAGGATCCGGGTTGTCCAGCAAAACCTCGGCAAGTAACCGTTTTTATTATATATTCACCATTATGTTTCAACAATACAATGACTCTAAAATCCCTTTTTAACCACGATCGAATGGATTCTAATTTCACGTCTTGCTTGTACTGGCTGATATAGGATTCCTCTCTACGCAAATCTTTATCTTTAAAGCCTATAGATTTTGGTGAACGACATGTGACAGATGTGTTTGCGTGCATAAATCGTCATTACGCGGTTCGCATGCTTATTACGGTAAATTAGCGTGGCCTGGCGCCCTCTAGTGAAACCGTCTGCGGTTGTCAGGACTGTGGGAATGGGTCTTGGATCAAGTCTTATTATACAATCACCGAGCAGGCCTAAGTGGCAAAGTGGAAACATGTTTCAGCGCCAACTAATTATATGTTAAAATATGAGCATTTTCAATTAAGTTGTCACTAGCCTCACGCTAAGTATGAAAAAATCCAATGACTACATTTACAGAACACGGGAACAAGTAAACTACCTCCTAATTTATTCCCGAAAAAATTCAATGGAAATTAATAAAATAGGTTAGATCAAATGTGGTTTGGGGTAGGACTTAACATAGCAAAATAACTAAGTTAACTATATATTATTGAGTCAAGCTACCTCGCAAGGAGCATGGAGCAGACACAAGTTTGAGTCATTATAGCTTCTTAAAGATGCCATACTGATTCTAACGGATGGCGCAAAAATATTCGGTCCGGCTAAAACTTTAATCCTAAATTAGAAAACTAGAATTCGTAGAATGTCACAAATACGTTAAAGTTGCATCAACTCTTGATCACAATTACAGAAACTTCAATACACTAAATTCTACCACCAAAGACATATTATATAAAACTAATTCTAATTTATATATATTTATAGATTAAGTGTTAGTGCACACTGAAGAAAAATTCCAACAAAAAGGATACGTCGCACGACCTCCAAATTGAGAAAAACCCTAATTTTCTTAAATTGTCACATTTTAGTAGACTTGAAGTACGGGTCATAAACCTACATAGTTTATTTCATTCAATTAAATGATTTCCGCCTCAAAAAACTAAGGAGAAAGCCATGTAAGCATGTTCCACGCTTCAGCGGTAACTATCATACCATATCGCACTCATAATAGCCCCTATGGTTTAGGAAATAAGAGCGAAAAATTATCATATTTCATGAACCTTTGATCAGCCCCGCAGTAATTACACCTTAAGTGAATGAACTATACGCATACATTATTTGTTTAGTAACCTTTAGTTAATTGTTAATACATATTGTAATCTGTATTCACGTTGTTCGAGAGAAAAAATGGTGTTCTTGGTAATAAGGCTTGGAAATTACGCGCGCATTGTATATTTATAGACATTAATCAGACAAGAATAAAACGTTATATTTAGAATCTATACATTAAATAGATGTTACTATAAGTCTTAACTGGTTATAATATTTTTTTTTAATCAAGCGCACGATAAAATAAATACAAATTCACGAGTTTTTTCTGAAGTGCTTACAAGACTTTTTTCTTTCAGGCACTTGGAGATTTCTAAGAGCTATGATGTCATGAAGTAGGTGAGTTGAATAATTCAATATTTCAATTAAATATATCTTGCATCGCTCGAAATCATGAGTCAAGTACTTAAAATGTTAAAACAACACAAAATATCAATTCTTTTTCTAAGTAATATAACATTTGTATACATTATTGATATGTGTGAGACGATATCTAATATATAAAATTCTCGTGTCACGGAGTTGGAACTTGAACTCCTCCGAAACGGCTTGAACGATTCTCGTGAAACTTTGTGAGCGTATTGAGTAGGTCTGAGAATCGGCCAACATTCAACCCCCTAAATGTTAAGGGTAGTCCACCCCTAAATTTATTTTTTATCTTTTAGACAATTTTTTTAGGTTCTATTTTTTTATGATACAACATACAAAAATACATACAATCCTAAATTCCCCCCATCTACGATCAACCCTAATTTTTTATTTATTTATTGAAAATGAAATCACATGTATGGCAAAACAGCGTTATCAGCTAGTAGGTAATTTATATATTTTAATTAGACAAACGTTCTATTTTGATTTTCAATACGACATATCACGATAGAAATACATTAAACTCGGATTTTTTTTTGTTTTACGCAGTGACATAACAGAAATAAGTGCAAAAATATAGAAATCGTAATAAATATGTATTTGCGTTGAATAAAACAATGTTTGGATGGCCACAAGCCTATTTTCGTTCAGCTGTAAAATCCGAATGCCATTTATAACCAATATCCGTATGCGATGGTATATTTTGATTTAAGTTCTGTTCTTGTCCAGTTTCATCATTACATCTTACAAATGACTTGAATTTGACAGACGATATTGCTGAAGATATTCTTGATTCATTATGCTCATTTCAATAATAACCACATGCATGGAATCGATTTAGAACGCGATTTATCTATTTATACTTAAAAGTCAAAGTACTTTTCAGCTAGAATAAAAGCTCTGAGCTTTGTTGTGATAGGCACTATATTTTGAATTAATTTCTTATTTACGCAACGTGAATAGCGATTTTATACTATCTTGCGTCGGGTTATTTATTAGGTAGAGGAAAAATTTTCTTCGATTTTTGTATAAAAACCCAAAGCTTTTTTATGATGTTTATTGACATTTGATAAAGGAATTTAGTTGGAAAACTTTTTGCCGTTGCCCATTGCTATAAAAATTTTGGATCACTGAATCTACTGAACTGTAACAAGTGGTTTTGGCAGTCCTTTCGTGAGATTAACCTGTCATCTAAGGAATTCTACAGAGACCGAAGCAGCTAAAATTTAAATTATAAACGCATTAACACCTCTCAGATAAACTCTCTTAATTTTTGCTAAGTGGCTTAAGATGTGTGATACCTAGCGTCATCATGGTGAATAACTTCAGTTGATTATTTCCGGCTACTTTATCTAAGCTTTTTGCCTTAATTTCATCAGTTGTTCACAGTACATTGATGGTCCTGTCTGACCGTCAGCTCATAATCGATAAAGCCCTCAGAATACCATCAAACAGCATCAGCTGTTTGCGACTTAACTCGAGTTTCGCTGCAGTCCATGCGAAAATACTTTTTACCCAACCTATTAGCATTATAAATGTGAAAATCATATACTTCTTGAGGGCTATAGTTATTATTTGATATATTTGTTTATATTTTTCTGATTATGGCGGTCCCTAAGTACACAGTATGACAGCCCTATTGCATCGCATATAAAATTCACTTTTTTTCTTGTGTATACTGTGTGAAATTAAAGAAATTATTACATTAAAAACATTGGTTTTATATTGTAATATATTTATAATTTAATACATAACATATTATGAACACTTGTATCTTTCCTTTATACTCGTACACAGGGCAAATTTAGTGGAAAAATCACAAGGCTCGTCATATCAGGCTTGAACCTAATCTGTTTGAATTAGGTATTCAAAACACGAACGTATTATACATGTAGAGTATAAAATCTGTCCTCTTGTGCGATAAGAATATTAATAGCAGTGTCCGGAATTTTATTCTCAGCGATCTTATTAACTGAATTGCTATTACAATTTATACAATACAAGAAATAACAGAATAGTTCCTCGACCAATTTAAACTAGTATATATTATATATTAGAAAATAATACTTTACAGTTTTTTCTGAACCGAGATAAAAAAAGATATATTATCAGACTTAAAATAATGGTAAAGTGCTAAATACACTAAACAAGTAACAACAAGAAAGTTGGTATACCTAAATACTAAATGGATAATATCTAATTTTGCCTTTGTATAGGGTGCCAGTTCCGTCTCTTATAAAACTAATTCTAGTTTTCTTATTACGAAAAGAAGTTGTATCTTAACCAAAGGATCCTTACATTTGCGCAACTCGCTATACAGATGTCAACTTTCCCCTTATATACACAGCTAAGTTTACATACCACCAAATAATGGAAATTATAACGACCCTTGAAAACTTATAATGGAAGCTCAAACAAGCTTTCATAGAAAATTAACAAGTTAAACTAATATTTACGAACGTGCATTACTTATGTCAACTTAATAACATGCTTATAGGTGGTTTTTAAACAAAAAACACTCATTTTACTAATAAAACAATTGTTTTATATAAATAAAATCTGTTTATCAAATTTAGTACACGCGTCGGTTTTGTATTTCTGATTTTTGAAGCTGGAATAGATTAATTGGAGATCCTCTATTAATTGGAGAAGAGGTTTTGGCATCTCTTTCATTGTAGAGTAGATATAGCCAACAGAGTCAAAAACAATTTCCTGGAATTGAGTCAAAGACTGCCATGCCATATTGTTAAATCGATCTAGAAATACCTTACAAAATCCGGAAGAAATATAATATAGCATCAAATTACCAACATAAGTAACATACTTGAATGATCACCATTATATTATAAACTGCATTGCGACACTGAATTGTCATAGAAAAACAAACCTAATCTCATCTTAATAACAGTGATATTGCCCAAGCTATGAAAGCGCGTGCGATTTGAAGCACGCGGTATGTGCCACGCGTACTTTTTTTACACAGATGGTACACTATAATCGCGATGAAGCATTGTTATAAGGAAATAGCTAACGCAATTGCAACGGATCAAAATTATTGCGGAATTTATATGAACGCCATCTTTTGTAAACACACAATTAACTTTTATCTTTTTTGTCAATGGACAAAAAATTCGCTAAATCCGATTTGACAGTTGACAAGCGTATGACCAGGTCGCGCGTATTTCTAAGACACGCGTTTGTAATTATTGTCTTTGAATATAACCTGTTTCTGAACCTTAGTAAATTAATATAATCATTCTTCTCGAAAGAGAATCACATGAATTATCATAATCCCATATTGGTATTTCGATAATTGTCATGTCAAATGTCTCTGCGAAGTAGAATGCGGTTGAAAGGTCACTTTTTGCACCACAGATAATTGTTCCTCGATGATAATGAAATCTATGTAACGGTTCTCTTGATGATCATTTGATAGATGATAAATCAGCTAGTTACTTAGCTTACTTTGCTATTTATGCACAAATAGGGTTTTTGCTGGCTTTTTGATTAAGATTCTTATTGGATTCTCATTCGCAAGCCGGTTCATTGATTAATGATATTTTCTTGTGCAGAGAAAATTATAATGTCCTTTAATGTAATATTATGTATGTAATGATGTTATATCACACCTATAAGGTCATTGAACTTATAAATTATTTCAAATACAGCCATTATAATATATATATTTTTTCACAAATCTTTTAGATTTCTTTACACAAAATTAAAAATACTAGTATGGTTGCATGCAGTCGAAACATTTTTCGTAAAACCATCAACAAAATTAAACAACACTAATATGCAAAAGATAATATTGCCAAGGCAAGTTCAGTCAAAGAAACTGAAGCAGATGATATAAACCGAAAAAGGTTCAAAATAAAAATATATACTTAAAACCGTTAGTACTGAGAGAATATTTAAGTGCCAATTGGGTTTACCGAGATTATACCTCCTTGCCTCTATGATAGCATGTGACAACTTAGAAATTCCGCACAAAATTGGTGCGCGTACGCACGCAAACAGTAATAATACGGATTAAACTTGAGTGGAGAAAATGCATTGGAAACACGTTGGGGTTCTTAAAAAGCAAATGACTTATATAATCCGAGGCTAGTATTACACTAAATATTAAGACTTAAGTTTTAATTTTGTCGGATCTAACGATCTAGTAAATAAATATTCATTTAGTCCTTTTATTTTCTAATTCTCTCCTAAGCATAAGGTATGTTAAACGATGTAGTATTGAAATGTTAAGTGTAATACCAGAGCTGCATTTTTGAATTTGGAACGTAGGCGTTGCTTTCTTTCACAGTAGCAAAACACTTGTTAAACACACTCATACTAAAATGTGAGCCTAATACAGCTTAATAGAATCACGATGAACTGGTAATTTGAAAACGAAAGTCATGTCGGATACGACTGACATTGTGATTTCCTTGTATCCATATGTAACGACTAACACGTTACTCTTTAAATCAATATTTTAGTTAAGTCTGGCGGGTTATTTTAATGATAATAATTATATATTTAATGCAGAATGTTTACACTTCCTGCATCCCAATATAATCTGTAATTAAGCTCTTCTTCTTGTCGTATTGATATTAAAGGTCTTTTAATATTTATGATATTAAAGGACGCACAGATTTTTGTGGGGATCACCACTATATTATAATGAGACGTGGGTAGAATACACCCACTAAAATCCAATCATTTCGCTTATGGACGGCACGTATCAGCATCTATGGCGATCGATCGACTCAATTGCCACGGTAACTATTTGAAGATAAATTAAAATAATTTCGAAGTAACACATAATTTTTTATTAATTTTCAAAATTCTTCATTAAAATGATGAATTAAACAATACATCATTATATATGTTGTATTATGAATTTAGTTTTGCTATCTATGCTATAAGAAACTTAAAATAATTGATCGTTTAATATCACTGTGAGAGCTGTCAATAACCTTTGTTCCATCGCCGGAGGCAGTTAACTGAATGACACATCTTGATATGTATAAACAATACATTGCACCATCGATTGTCAGTAATTTTAATTATAATTACGTAATTATAATAACAATACTCACACTCAAATCTAAAGACAACTTAAACGTAAAGCCAATAGTCAAATTATCACTTTATATAACCTTGTGGTGAAAAAGTCTGAATTGTAAAAAATAAAAAGACAAATAGTCTCATCTATTTTAAAATTATGTTCTATGTAAATCAATTTCAAAGTAACGGTTTGTTTCCAATGGTTTTATTTATTTAACAGCACACTGCTATAACATAGTTAAAAACTACCTTAACCTAAGCTTACAAATAAAACCTCCTTACAATCTTACCAAGCCTGTCACAAATATATCTTGCTCTGGTGCAGATGGTATTAATTAAGCATAGGTCTTGACAATTGACTCAATACCGTTTACAATTAAAAATAATGGTTTTGTTAGTCAATCAATAAACAATTGGGTCTGTTTGATTTGAAAAGTCATTGCTGTCTTTCAATTTAAGTGACGACTTAAGTGTTTATGAATTAAAATTAGTTATGATCATGGGTAAAAGTTGAAATGTCGTAAGGTTATGTTCTATGGGCTGAGATTTTAAGTCGAAGGAGCAAAAAACATAGCCATACAATTGATATACCTACATTGTACGAATATAAGGCTTCTATTATAAGACTAGCCTAAACAGTTTTAAAACAACCATAATAACGTATTTCGGTTTACTATTTGCATGTCTAAGAATAAATATAAGCTACAGATTCTGTAGACTTGATATTAAATTAAAATCTACAGAATCTGCGAATATTAGTCTATTGTGAGTATAATTTCAAATAGATTTGAGGTGGTAATCCAATTACGGGTACATTAATTGCCGTTACATGTAAATGCTTGAAGTGAGATTACTATTAATAATTTTGCGTTTTGAATGGATTCTTGTCACTTTCCCGAAATTCATAAAATACAAAACCGGGAACATTCGAGACTTCAATTGACAGTTGTCAAGATAAAATCTGTAATATTAAATAGTCTTCTAATTGTCGTTTCATTTACTGTCTACACGTAGTATTCGAAGGAAATGCCCAACAATAGGTTAATGAATAATGTGCTATTGTTTGCTTAGTCGTAATTTTGATGTAAAACTAATTTTATACTCTGAGAGGTAATTCTAATTAGAAAGGGTTGTGTTGCAGGGTATTTTGTGAAGCTTAGTTTTCCATTTATGTAGATATAGCACCATTAGCTATTCGCGAATTATTATCACATACAACGTATATGATAATAAAAAGTATAAAATATATAAAATAACACACATACAATATCGTTGACAATAGCGTTGACCACCGCTTTTGTTTTCTAAGACCTATTGTATGTGTATCTCTTTCTTTTATTTTTATTATGAAATAACCAATATTTCATATTTAAACAACATAGTATTGTCAACTTTTTTTAAATGCATGTTGTGTTAACTATTAAGGTGTACTATAAGTATAGATTTCTTAGTATAAGCTTTAGCATAATTTAATAATGTTTATAGCTAATGCCTGCTTGTTAACCATTAAAATAAATAAATAAATGACTGATATTCAAATATAGTTTTACATACTGTTACCTCGTCGTCGGGTTTAAAAAAAAACACCTTTTTGACGAAATATTTTATTATATTTTTTAATTACAATAACAATTACTATTTTTACCGCTGATTACTTTTTATATTCACTAAGATAAATTCCGCGTCGCGAGTTTGATAAAGACTAATCCCCAAAATGGAAAGTAATTGATGGAATATATAGGCATATATTGCTGATCAGCAATGATTTCAGGGTTCAGCAATGTATACATAAAAACCGTATGTAACAATACGATTGTCCCAAAGTTCGCCACTAGCTTGTTTTATGAACACTAACGAATGAAACGTATACCTCTTATATAATAGGTTAATCACAAAAAGTTGTCCCCATCGGGAATTGAACTCGGAACCCCTGTTCGGCTATTATGCTCAGCAAGAGTTGCTGTCTCCAGTGGAGTTTTATTTGCGAGCGCCAAGGGCAAAATTATATTGTAATTCGTTAGAGGCGTACGCAGGTATCTAATTAGGCCTTCTTTATATGAACAGGAAGTGAACTAAGTTCATTTACCTAGCCTTTAGAGTCAAAGAGCGCCGAATCATCAATCAGGCGTAATGGATCACTAAAGATCAAGAACGTAGGTTTAAGTATCAAATAGTCTGTTTAAATACTTGTTAATAGTTTTTTATTTCGTACGCCCTAAACCTAAGTCTTAATTAACATAAACCTGGATTAGAAACAACAGAATACTTAAATTTGATTTATTTTGTTGCGGAGCTTATTTTAAATGTCTTTTTTTTTACAGACGACCATGGCCAAGTCGAGCTGTGTAAATAATGTATTTAATATATATATCGTTATGTTAACCTACCCTACGATGATCTTATATAACCTTCTTGGATAATTGAAACCGTCTAAGGCAAGTAGACTGTCAATTATTATTATTATATATTATTAACAAATATATAAATAACAAAAATCAATATTTTTATTAAATCTTCTAATATATTCTAATATTGATACCAAAAATATGTTTTATATTCGAATGAAACACTTCTTTTCAATTCCAACCAGTTCACATTCAAATCATCAGCTTCATGTTACTTCTAGTAAAAAAGACCTCTATATATAAGCTTATTGGCAGTTATTAGAAAGCATAATCTCACCGTCAGCGGACCTCAATTAAATCTAATGAGTGTATCTCAATCTCGCCACTTTGTATGCGGGTGAGAAAATGCGAGGAGCCTTGTCGATGTAATTAATGTACAAGCTTCATAGTTCACACCTTGGCGTTGTGATTATAAATTATGAGTAGATAGACTGAGATCGGTATATAATCGTTTGTATTTATTAGTCAGGATGGTGGTGGACTTTATAGCGTAAGCTGTTACTGGAGGCTTACACTGACACATGAGAGCTTTTAGTTACCACACATTGTTTAATAAATTTATTGGCACTTTATAAAGATATTTTTTAGTATGGCTTAGTGATAGGACTTATTAAATTTGTATATTACTTATAGCGATTTGCAATGTTTTATTCAGTTTCTTCAAGTGAAAGAATTTGAACTTAGAAGTTCAAGTTGCTTGGTGTACTAAAATAAAAATTGCAAAATTATTTTATTCTTGTATTGACATAAAAAAAAATTTCAATTTCCAGTTGTTGTTCAATTTAAATAGCATAGACATAAAATACTGATGAATTGATTCCCTTCAATTCAGCCAAACTGTTAGAAGTGCAACTCGGCAGGTGTATAACCTATGCAAGACATATTTTTGTATCATTACGTAGTTGTCGTCAAAATCAACATCTAAGCACACTTAACCTGAAACATTTACAAAGCAAAACACAATATTTATTTATACTGAAAAAAAAGCATTACGAATCACTTCTATAAACACTATTAGCGGCCGTGATTCGTTAAAGTGGGGTTAGTCCACTCGTGCGCACCAGCGATTACGTGATAAAAATGTTATTTTAATACATACAATTATTGTTATTAGAGCTTGCGTGGCACGTGCTTTCGATAACATAATTCATACACTCGACACATATTTGAAAAATTACAGTACTCGACTAAAGATTGATGGATTGATAAATGTATAATTGAACTCTAATGATACAATTTGTATAACTAAAGTACTTAAATTGACGGCCCTAAGCGGAATTTACTTCGGGCGATAGCAATTATTAAGAGCTGATTACCTGTTGCGATAATTATCAAGAGTATAAATAACAATAGAGGTAGCTAATTAAAGAAATTCCATTGGTACAACAGTAAAAGCATTTCACTACTGAAAAGTTTTGATAGAGCTTCTATACTTCTAATTGATTACTCGGTTACTACTTGTTAAAAAAGAATAGAATATGCTTTATTGTCACACAAATTAAAAAAATCAATACAAAGAATAAAAAAACAGAACAAAGGTAGACAAACGGCGGCTTTATGGCTTTTTAGCCATCTCTTCCAAGCAACCGCATGGAGGGAATAGACAGTAAAACAATAACAAGTTAGAGAAGAGTGTAACAAGAAGTAATATTTAAGAAATTAAATTACAGACTAAATATAAAAACAAATAACAAAAAACAATATAAAAAACATAAACTAAACAGACAACAGATAGTGTATAGAATACCAGTTCATTAGATTCAATTGAATTTATTAATTTAATTGATGAGGCAATTAAGTTTATTTATTTAATACGGTCACGTTAATAAAAGCAATTTTGTTAACACAATTTGTTTAAACGACGATGTAACGGAGTTACCACTAGATTTATATCGAATCCGTTAGCAGAAATAAGCAAGAAATTTGTTGCAGAATATAATTAATCGAATGATATAGAAGCCGACTATATCGTCTATTAAGTTATATTATTGTATCCAACGCAGTTGTAATGATAATATGATACGTAATGACACTTCTTACTATGTAATTTAATGATTGGAAGAGATGGCCGTTAGTAGTACAAATAATAATTTAAGTGGAAGCTTTGCTGAGCTTTAAGATCTATTACAATTGCAGAAAAGCGCTTCATAATGTAATTGTATAAATTCGATTTACGCTCTTTGAAAATACGTCCGGAATATTGTCCCAATTGTTTAATCATATTGTTAAATAATTCAATGATTGAATAAATAAAAGTGTGGTATCTTTGTGGTGGCCGGCAACGCACTTTTCACTTGTGAGTGTCCATGGGCGGTGGTATCAGGTGCCTCATGCCTGTTTACCCCCTATTATAAAAAAAACAACTTATAACAGTCAAAAGTTCATTAATCCGAATAGAACCTTAAGATATAAAGTGCTGAAGTTTAAATTAATTATTTTTTGTCTGCACAATTGACCAAAAGTTTGACATTCGATTTTTAAATTAATCAGCTTACAGAAATAGCCAGAGACTGTTGATATTTTTTATCATCCATTTGATAATAAGTTTATTGAGTACTATTTTTCTCATAAACGTTAACGTAAACTGGTAGGCCGTGGGCTGCCATCACTGTAATATTATTATGTAATGTAATGTAGTGATCACACACGCGATAACTAAGCTATAAGCTAGCTATAACGTGCCATACAAAATTTATAAGTATTTACATACAAATTTATGCCTTCTACTAACTTTAGAATGTTATGTTGGTTAAAAACCCTTTCCGGCTCATATTATATATTTATGAGCCTTGTAGTGGCAGTTGCAATTTAGATCGTAGCTACAAAAAAATTCATAATATAACACATTTTTACAGACGTTTCGTTAGCCTCATAGTAATCTATTTATTGCTGGTATTATGGGTGACAATATGATACAAAATTTTTACACGATACTATTGGGAATGACATGGACATGGACATCTGGAGTTGCTCTGACTGTATATAAGCGGACGTCGCCCCTTACGGTCGCCCACCATAAAGGAAGCAACACTGTTGAAGGAACACAGTCTGCGTACCATATTTTCCGATTGTTACTGACATTTTGATATTTTACTTAATTGTTACCTACTTGAAATTAAGGTGATTTTGTCAGATCGTTTCAATTCCACCTCGTCAATAATTTTCAGGTGTCAAATGAATTCATCGCCTCCAGAGATTATTCTCTAGTAGAATTATTCCGTATTATTGTAATTACGCCTTGCTAATCATGCGTGCTAATTCAGAGGGACCGTTTCAATTATATTGTGTTAATTATTCCACCGAGATGTAATGTAGCAATACACGCAGTCGCTCGTCGTAACGTCATAGAATGCGTGTTCAATCGTAAATAAAGCGTCTTACGAACATAGTGAATGGAAATATTTCATTCTTTTAAAAAGAATTTAAGTGGAATCATACGTCATCAATATGTACAACTTTAAACCTACGGTTACATACAAATATTTTAAGATAATACTTTATGAAACTGATACGAAAGTGGTAGGTTACAATTGTTATACGTTATTGTACGTGTGTAGGTACATTTCGATTTTTTTTTACTATATGATGATGTTAGCACTGTTGATGGCAATGTTCAAGAAACGATTAGATATCTATCGGTTGATACTGTAACAAATTATTATAAATGCAATATATTTACAAAACATAACAGATTCATAACTTCAAGGTGTGGAAGGCGCGCTGATTTTATAATATGCGGTATTTTGTCATGTTTTTAAGCAACCTTATTTAAAACGTATACACGATAAATTAACGATTGTATAAACGGTATATTCAGTTAGATGGAGCCCTAAATCGATATTCGCGGTGCGATACGAAATCACGCGCGTCCACCCGTTACACGAAGATCACTAATGACGACACGTAACTAAATTCAAAAGCGAAGCGAATTTATCAATAAAACGATCGATTTGGATATACAACGGTTTCTATATTAAGCATCGCTACTTCCATGGATCCATTGCACATTATACTAGTGTATTATTTCGTAACCGGATACATTCATTAGTATGTAATGAATCGTCTTTGGGTTTTTGAAGTGGGTTGAAAGTGTATGATATCATCAACTTGAAGTGCATTTAACCAGTCCAGGCATAGGAATTTTTGAAAAGCTAGGTTCTCAAATAGTCATAAAGTGCACTAATAGAAATAATATTTTATACAGTTCCTTAGCCCCAAGGTACCGAAGGTATTTATAATTTGTGCTATTGGTAAACAATTTCTGTAAATAATTATAGATCAACCAAGCCAAAGTTCTGCCAACATCTCACAGATGCTGACTGTCCGGGGACCGAACCAGAGAACCGGGTAGAGTCCGGCGTGGTGGCCATTGCGCCAAATAGATCGTCAAAAGAAGAACTTTCTATAAGAACTCAATATTCATCATGAATTTCCGCATAAAAATGCGATAGTCCTGCGAATTTAACGAATATTTACTTATAACGAAACCCTTAAAGCTATTCCCCGCGACCTCCACTACTAGGAATTAGGTTAGAGACACTTTCCGTAGCTACGGAAAGTCTATAAAATAATTATCTCTCACCAATTAAAATACTAAATATAAAAAACAAAATATAGCTTTGAGTAAACAAATTTAAAATCAATATACTATAGACAAGAAAACGAATACCATCACACAAAAACTGCAGGTCATTTTAGTTAGTCTAAAACAATTTTCAGGCTGGTCATTGACCTTACGTGAAAACATCGTAGCTGAAGCATGTTAAAAACTAGATAGTATTTCTGAGTACTCATAACATGTTTATAGAAATCTCAAACACCGGGTCACTTCTTAACGGCCCGGGTTCGTCTAACGATGATCATTGTGCGCGGCTTGACAAAACCACACTCGCATAATAGCTCGTGATAGCAAAAACCTGTCTGTTCCCATTTACAAACATGACGCGACTTTTATAAAATTATACAGAGTGCGGTCAGTGGAATGAATGTCAAAGTTTACGATGTTTAATCTGTATTGTTGCCCGCTATCGTTCTTCGGGTGATTCGGGCTGGATTTTTATACTCTGCAAAATCTACGTCAGCAAGACATTTAATGTGTATAGTATAATAAATTTACTAAATATTTCGAGATTTAATAGAAACCAAGTTGTACTACGATTCGATAAATTTTTTGACGCTAGAAACTTACTTTTCCAGCGTCTAAAGAATTTATAGCGAACAAATTATTCGTATTATCAATCTCAACATTCGCCATTTTGGTAAGACGAAAAATATAAACACCTTTTTAGATTTACTACCTACTTACATTTTATAAACACAAATACTTTACAATACACAATAAAGTACACAAGCTATATTTTAGTGAGAACAGTAAAATAAATCACTCGAAGTTGTACAATGTTAGATAATTTACACAACACAAAAAAATACACAGAATATAAACCGTGGCATTCACAGATTTAGATAATTTATTTGGACATAAGTAAAACATAGAGTATACAATGATTTGAAATAGGAATTTAACGATGGTTTAACGATTTACTTGGTGTGTTATTCCGTTATTATTTTGGCATATTTCTTAGGTTCCGTTTTGAGATTAATCGTATGTTTATGGCACCGGGCGATGAATGACATTGGTGGCGATTCTGATGTACACACACTGAACTAAAAATCTCTAAATTTAGTTTTAGACCTGTCGAACAGTTTTAGAGAGCGTAACCTATTCTTTACATCTCTAAATTGGTAGCAATGAGGTTTAAATTGTCAATGTTGAAACATATAGAATAGGTGGCATAATTTTGACAGGTCCAAACCAAAATTCAAAAATAACATTATTAGTAAACGGACATATAACCTCGTTAGGAATGTGGAACCCGAGTAAAGCCAAATCGAATGGCTAGTATAACTCCAAACTAAAAACGACGCAAAATAAACTGCGCTCTCAAAATTAGCTGTCACTTATTTTATTACTTTTGACAACATTTATATTGGGGCTATAATATTAATTTTTTATCGATTTCAATACATGAGGCTCTGCGCAAACACGATATTTTAACATTGCCAAAGTGAGATTACGAATATTTACTAATAATGAATGTACCTGTAGGGACAATGTGAGGACCTTTTCCACATACGGTCGGTTAGCCAAATATGCCTAAACTTACTACCCAAACCAGTTCGATACCGAATAAAAACACCGAATAAAGAAAGTTCTACTTTGACTCAACTTCAAAAGTTTTAAAAAATGGTCTTGATATTTTTCAAATCCGCAGATTCGCACGCATCAGCTTCCTAAATTATATAATATTAATCTATTAACCATACTCTTTGTTAATAATAGAATCACACAGTCTGATTCTATTCTTGATAATTGATTCGAGACAGACAACGATGTCATACGCAAACCGTTGACTATGAAAAAGACGGCATATTTGCTCCAAGTCCTTAAGCACATTAAAGTATCGTGTCTGCGTGTATCCTTATATCATTAGGTAGAAATTATCAGCTTCCACGACACTTATAACCTTCCCTTTTATTAGATTGGCGACACGTTTCGATGAAATTTCATTTATATGTAAACACATTTTACGCGCAACAATAAAGTTCGATCATAACTAAATGTAGTCGTTTAATCAATATCATTTTTTAGGGTTCCGTACGCAATGGATTAATACAGGACTCGTTAGTCGGTCCGTCTGTCACCAGTTTGTCTCATGAACGGATACATAACTTAAATCCGTTAATAAAGTGTTTTTGCTTTAAATGAGCAACAGATATGTTAATAAAAGACAATATTATAACCGGTAGACAGTCGAAATGTTTCACATATGTGTTTTTTAAGTCAACAACAATAAGCTTAAAAATATAATTCAAATAATAAAAAAAAAAATACTTTGCTGGTTACTCGATTACGGATACGGAACCAGTGTGCGAGTCGAACTCTCTTGTCCGGTATTTTTAATGAGCTCACGGTGCTCACTGCTTATTTACGGAATTTAGTTTAACATAACTGCCTATATACACATATAAATACCATATGAATCCTTGATATCGAGTGAAAAACAATTACCTACCTAATCGTCTTATTATTTTCGATATGACGATAAAATTGTCGTAATGAGATATGACTGACACAGTCACGTATGTACGCGAACTCGCCTGGGAAACTGCCTCGAACTGACAATTGACATAAAGTGTTTCGTTCACACGATCCTATTTTAGTTTATATATACTCTGTTTTTACTTATTGTTCTATGAAGCTCAATGTCAATTGTCATCGCATTAATTAAAGCGGGCTAGGCTTCCATTTTTGGACGTCCCGTAATATCAACGATGCATTTAAATATTTTAAGACTTTTATAAAGTACGATTAATTCTAAAAGAAAGAAAGAAAACAATTTTATTATTCAAGTACCAGTGTAGACAAAAAATATAGATAAGTGTACTTAAAATAAAGAAATAAAACTTAAACTATCTCACTGTCACCTAAAAATGGATGCCACTCAGCATGTGTTGGGCCACAGCATGTGACCCAACGCTGATCTTCCGTTCCTCCAAAGTGCAAAAGTGACCCTACGACTAATCCTATAACATCAACAACATATAACTCTATAACTCTAACCAATATATTATGTACAATATTTAAAATCACCTTATTTACTTAATCCTTATAGCGCATCAAATACTGATAAACTTCTTTGAAATTTTTCAAAATAATAGAATTTTAACTTAAATTTATAAAACGTACATCGCTTTGCTAAAAACTTAACTCTACCAAAATTCCTCTTGTCGTAATTGAATCGCTTTGTTATAATACAACATAATCAGAATACAATCAAATAATTACGGGTCTATTGTGCTTTTGTATTTTTAGTAGTATAATAGTAGTAAGTAGTATTTAAGGGATACATAAATACCAGCTGTGCAAACACGAGGCATCGACTCCGTGGCATAGGCTGTATTAACCTAAGACGGGTTAGATAACTCGCGACACCAACCAGAATTTATTATTACTTTTGTGTAACCATAGTTTCTTACTTGTCATTACTAACATGGCACCTTAGTCTGAATTGTTACTAATTTATTAACCTACTTATATATGAAACTCTGGTCTGAAATAAAGTGTTATTATTATGAATTGTAACAGCTAGGCTCCATCTGGGCATGCTGGTACGCGACACGTAAAGGGCTATGACTGGTCTGAGCCCCTCAATGATTTTTGGTACCTGTAGCACTTACGAAAGTATTTATACAAAATACACTTAAGCAAAACTCAGTCTTTGAAGTCGAATAGTGGCACTTCGAACAAAATCTACAATAATCAGCAGATAAAGTATCTAGTAGACAGCTCAAGTATTAGGTCTTGCGATTATACTTTGTGGTATCTACGATCTACGGAATTGAGATATATATAAACACATAACTGCGCGAAAAAAACTCCTGCGCAGATCTAAACTCACAAAAGAAATGCCAAAGCCGAATCAACATGGAACATTATTGAAATCCCACGACGTTATTTGTATTGAAAAGCTGTCCAATGAAAATAATTATATTCTCACGCGTTGTAATGAACAAATATTAGACGAAACTAAATACGAAATCATACAGTAATTGAGGTCTTGTCATACACCAATTACTATTTATCAATCGTCAATACAAATTTGACGTTTCACAGAGGATCTATAGAAAATCAACTTTTTTTTGCTACTTAAGGCGAATTGATATTTTTTGTGCGTCTGTGGTAACTGAGATGCGTGGTTCATTTTTTTAAAGAAAATATAACGAGGCGCTTCGTCGGGATCTTAATATACGAATTTAGGACGTCACTAGTACGTTAAAAAGATCGCTGGAGCTCAAGACCGGAGACTTCACCATCATTTGAATGTTGAGGCTATCCAACTTCTAGACACCACCGGTCTAGTAAGAAGATTAAAAAGGATAAAACCTTTGAACTTACCGTAAAAAAAACCAATGCTAGCGTCCATAATTAAATATAAAAATAAGTCCATAATTTTTATAGCAGCATCGGAACTCTTAATAGCGATTTCGTTCAATTTGAAATTTGCAATCATTCGCTCCACATTAATTCTAATGATTATTTAATGAGCAAAATCTATCATTTATAACAAGGCTGTGCCAGACAGTGACCTTTTAATTTTCGGTTAGTGATTTTTTGCCATACTTGCAATTGTAATTTCATCTTGATGGAAAAAAACATTCACTAAATTATTAATAATGTATCAAGTATCTGAGACATCATTGGTTATTAAAGAAAACTGAGACTATAAATGCTTGCGTGATTTGATTGGTAATGCTCTAGTACTTATTATAATTCGAAAAAATTCGTCATTCCTTGTAACATCATCAAGGGGATGATTTCAGAAAGATGCCTATGAACTACATCCCCTTAATTTACTCAGTGTAATTTACCATAACGCGATAACATTAGATTCAAATAAAATAATTCTAGAATTTTCTAGTCTAGTACTTAGATTCCCAAACACATACAATTGTATTCGCACATCGAATGTAATGAATGAACTTATACATGTAATGTATAACGTTTTAAAATATTGAACCTTATATGAGCCTTTATATAGAAACTACTAAAGCCGGTATAGAGTGACATATAAAAACATTTTTAAACAAATAATGTATAATTATACACATTATGAGCAATTATGCTTCTTAAGCCTATTGATTTGGCGGCATCATTGACTTTACCGATGCCTTCTTAATTATATTTAAATGGACGCTTTATAAAGCTCCTAACTAGCAATTATGTAAACAAACTTAACTAAATGTTTGCTAATAGTTAAAAAGATTGTAACGGTACATGTTTTATTTGGACCTATAATTATTTTGTAACATAATTTTCATGTTTAATATACACGCGAAATTTCTAATTATAGCTGTATGCTCTTTCACGAACTACTGAATGGTTTTAATTAAACTTTACATTAACACAGCTCATATATCAGACATAATATATAGGAACAAAGGTATATAGGCATATAGGTATAAAGAAATTGTCCAAAATATCAAGGATAAAAAAAGTCTACCATCTGCGAGGATTCTGCGAGTACGCTACGCTAAAATCGCTATAGTAACATACATAGGTATAATGGAAATTTTACTTACAATATTATATTTAAAATCTATCTGTCTATACTTCTAACTTATTATAGCTAAAATAATTAACCACTATAAAAAATCAAAACTTATTACAAATTCACATTTGGTTCATATGGATTCCTAAAGAAATATAATTAATTAATATAAATAGAGAATACAGAATTTGCTTCTGGTAATTGAAGAAAATAAAATGTCTTTATGTTACGTTATTGCAGCGCCACCGAAACATCTCAATATTGTCACTCTATTTTTCAAATGCAACCCAAGAATTATTTATATGCTAATGTTAAAGTTATAATGTATATTCTTTTCTACGCCACGCTAAAAAAGCTTTAAATCGTTTAGTATTTATGTATTATATTGTTAGAGGAATATACAAATAGTGTATCGATTTTCGATGATGTAGAGATAAAAAATTAAACTGTCATTAGACGATAGTGTTCATTCAGATATGTCAACATCCTAAGAATTAATTAATATCTATGCTCTTACGTTTATAACAAACAATATTTTATAAAGTTTCTACCAAAGCTTAATTAATACCTATATGAATGTATTGAGATATTCCTTAAGCGCGTAATATCCCAATATTCAAAATATTTCAATTTAAATTTTATCACCTCCATATTAAGTTTATCAAATATGCTGGTCGTTAAGTAGGTAATTTTAGTATATAACCTGTTTTTCCTTAATCATCGATCGGCAGAAATATATTTATGTAGAGTACAACCAAGAAACCAACGAATTGTAGTTTTAATTTTTTTATTGTTGTGGTTTTCTGAACAGTATTATTTTAACATGCTATTTATTATACCAAATTAAGACATAAAATATATCTAATGTTATTATACAATGCTCGGTATTTAACATGGCCAGTTGGAGCGGGGACATAGGATTATCTCAAAGGACAAACACATCTGGAACGCAACGGACAACGGAGGATTTCAAGATAGGACTTACTCCAATAGCAATTAACACTACAAACCTAATTTAAGTAATAAAATTGTAAATATCTAATTTTTATTGTAGAATCAAAAGATTATTAGAGATATTTTATCAGTACGGTAGGTAACAAATAATAAGTTATACAAAATTTGATATACCATCTCACGTTTTTCGCCAAGCAGAACTAATGATCTCCTCGAGTGGTAGTTTGTTTGAGACAGTGAGGTCGGCTTAGTCAATACATAGACAAATATTGTGCCTCTCGAACTCCTGGAACAGTTAGCGATGGTTTTAAGTTATACGAATGTTTGAGAATGTTTGTTCGTATTTAATAGGCTTACCAAATTGGTGTGATCAGCCGGAGCGTATTACGCGTGAAAACATTATTTCATTCTTAATTAACTATTATTTAATGGAAGATCAAGTCGAACCAAAAGCTGCTTTTTTACTATTTTCTATCTTATATGAAATAAAAAGGATATTTTCTTCAGCGTAAAGCTTTGAAGAAGGTCCTTATTACCTTGGAACTATGACACCTAAAATGATTACGATACCTAGTTAAATAATCCTTTTGGCTCGTTATACCTGACCAAATAGCGCCATATTAACAAAAAACGGGATGTTTCAGAACTTCAAACCTTAAGAAATTAAATTTTAATATATCCGCTTAAAGATAGACGACATTATATTCCAACTGGACGATTCGTTTACGATGTAGTTATTGTACAGTAAGCTTTAATTTACAAGTGATAAAATCTGACGGTCGTAATTCTGAAATGGGTTTATACTGATGTTTGATGACATTATATGTGAAATGATTTATTTAATCTTATTAAATAAATTATCATGCTTGTGTTTAGTGAAAAAGATTTTGCGTTTGCGGAAGTTTGAGAAGAAATATCTACCCATCTCCAATGATACTCAAAAAAAGTTCCTCGCACGGGAAAATTGCGAGACATTTTCCTTCAAGGAAGTTAGCGTTTTACATAAAACTACACTTATTAAAATTATGGAACGCTGAAGTAGATCTAACCACATAGTTAGAAGCAAACTACTCTTATTATTAAAATGAACAGTAGCTGTAAATACAGCATATGTCTGGAAAATGTTCAATATACAAGTATTAAGTAACGGCTCCTAACTAATTATAGAACCTGCGGCGACCGGAACCATTTCTGAACTAGAAAACCTTAACCTACTAATCATTAGTCTTCATATAAAAAGGGGACATTAGAGTTGAATTAACCTGTTTGGTCGGATCCTGGAGGCAAGCATCCCTATAATATCCATACTTATTCTCACTACGATACAATAATGTTACATGATGCTACTCATTATAGAACAAATGTTCTACATCGGTAATAGACAATGAACTATGTTATTTCAAAAATACATTATACGGTCAGAGTCGGGGGAAATCTGGAGGTATCAAGCGAGCATTAAGCTTTTCATTTTAAGAATGATTAGTAAAAAAAAATGTATACGACTCGTATAAAATTATTCATATGACAGTAGATGTTATAAACAAAGTAGAAACTTTGTTCTAAATTTGAAATTATCGTAAATAAGAAACGTAATTATTCGCTATCAACGGAAAGCAACACCTATTACACCAGTAATAATTTCCCTAAGAATATAAACAGTGGAAAGGTACATATTGTTCCTAAGTTTATTTTACCTGACCATTGTAATAAATCAAAACAGTTTCGAAATTAACAATTTGACTCCAATGAATAGAATATTTAAGTCCTGAATGTATTTCCGCCACAAATTACCATTTCTCGGGCTAACGCAAGCACAGTTCAAATAAAACCCGTGTGCCATTGTTTCTATGTATACAAATATTTACGTGTTGTATGCGTTACATCATTCAAACGACCACCACAGTGAGGATTGCGGCTAATTCTATACTTGATATACAGCTTGTGAAATATCTATTACTGATACATATTTTATCTTCCTTTATCCTATTGAAGTTGGATAACGTTAGATTTATTTCGTGTTCAAATCAAAGGATCCAACTGTGAATTTTAATAAAAACCGACGCAGTAGTTTTTATGAAATAAGATTTTGATCCAAGTACTTTATTATATGTATATTGCCTACAGATTATCTTTTAGAAAATGGCCCTTACATTTCTTAAAAGTAATTTTATAATAAAAGTAAATGTTTCATTTCCTTTTATTAAGAGAAATTATTATTGATAATAAATTTTAAATGGAAAACGCATGTTTCAAAAATTTCCTAGAAAGTTGGACAACGGTCTTTGTTTTTTTTTATATAGAAATAAACATTCACCTATTGTTAAAGCAATTATATAAATATCGTTATAAACACAAACTTTGTAGAGCTATTTACAATTAGCACACTTTCCGATCACGACGTGCCAATATTATGTTCAAAATGAATTTATATTAATGTTAATATTTTGTAGTTATTTTTTATCAAATTAATCATAAAATAAGGTCCTTTCCTAAGATATATGTATAGATAGATAGAGGTATAGGTGTATACCAATAATCTTAACGCGTTTGCTCGAACTTAACGGAAACGAGCTTTCTATAAATCATCATTTGTCTAACTCAGTTCAAACATTTGTCTTAACACTAATGCTAAGATTAGCCATTTCTATCAATGATTTATAAGTGGGAGGTCGGGACCGCCAAGACAGTTTGTCAGCGTTACACCAAGAAACATTGTCAAATAGTGTGTGCTTGATTGAATGTTTACCGAAAGCAAACACTCCGAAATGTCCGTCGAATGGGGAAACAGATCTAAACTGTCAATATGAGAACGTGCCAGTGCTTTTTTGGTTAAATGCATTAGCATAAAATATTGACGGACTTAAAGCTCGAAAAGTTTCTTTAACTAGACACTTAAACTGTACCATTGTGTATTTAATTTTTTTATAAATTTAAAAAAAAATGTTTTTAATTGTCTTTATTTAGGTTTTATATTTCGCTATTTATATAATTAAATTATAGAGAATGGCAACGTAAGAAACGCAAACAACAATATATGTATACAAGTGGTGCACCATAATACAAGCTATGTTACCCTAAGGTAAGCTACCTTAGGGTTTTCCGACTGTGTAAAAATGAGTCGCACATAAAAAGCTTTCAAATCAATACGTTTCCACGCCTTTTGATAAACCCTAAGTAAATCGAAGCACAGTTTCCAAGTTATTTTAATAACTAGGTAGTCATTGTTATATGTTCATAAAAAGTTGCTTTTCTCATCAGTTCACAAAGGTTATCATCCCCACACTAATAATGTGAACTGAGTGAAATCGAACTTGGGACAAAGCCATTGAATTTTTGCGATGTTGTGCGATTTCTCTGTTATTGGATTTTATTAACCTCAAAGTTATAATTTCTATGGCCGTATCATCTAGTTTTTTATTACATGAATACATTGTCTTGTTGAAGTCGTCTTAAATATTAATAGTAATCGCTCATCAGCACATTCTGTCAAGTTCAACAAAGCAAGTTTTACTACGAAATTGTGGACCAATATGAAGAACTTTTTTAATATTAAAAACGAACCGAAATGAAATATGTATTCTTTTTTCATATACAATGAAAAGGGAATGAGACGTAACCTCCACCCTTTTTGTATTCGGTAAATATAAAGCCCAAGAGAGTTTAACAATTCTTTTACAAGCTATGGATTTGAACATACGATCTACTTAAAAATAGCTGCCACAGCTCTTCGAAATCTATATATTTTGTAATCTATATTGATGTATAGAAATAAAAAATACGATTTCTCACTCTAAGAGCAATTTTATGCATTAAGTACTTAACAGTTTTACTAATAAACATAAAACTTGCTGTATAAAATTATTTCTACGTTTGTGTAAATTCCACGAGGAATTTAAACTCATTAAATGTGTTATTCGTAAAGATCGAAAAGAATTTGTAGCATATTTCGTGATGTCCACAGAACCATTTTCGTTAACCACCTAAAGTATACGGGTGGGATATGGGATTTAGCTTTCGTAGAGCACTTATGATTTTCATTATAATTATTTGAATTATTAATTTTTAATTATTAATCGGCTCTGACCCTTACAAAAACAGTATACTTGGCTAAGTACTCATACTGGATCCTCCTAAAATACGATAATATAATAAACAAGACATTCCACACAAAGATGATCTTTCGAAAATATTAAGCCGTAGTCGAACCGAAGCAGAGGTAGTTAAATATGATTGAAATTATTTTGCGACTCAAACAATTTTAAAACGCGCCTTTAATCTCGTGTAAGCTTCAATTTATGGATAGTTTGCATAGTCATGTGTTGTAAAACACTTCTAATAGGTGCTTTAAGTCATTACGCATATGTTAACGGATAAGTACATAAAACCGACCACTTTCAGAAAACGGTGACAGAAAAGCAAACCTGTTATGCATTGGTTAATCATCGACAAATATAGCATAGCTTCGCCAAATTTAAAATGTTCCAACCATATTTAAGAATTGGTAAACGGAAAGACCAAAAGTAAACGACTGGCATTCTATCGTTGACCACAACTAGCGAATCTATACTAATATATAAAATTGGAGTGTCTGTTTTTAATATTGAAATAACCGTTTTTTACTACATGCAATATGAATATTTATACGATACATACACAAAAAAAGGCGTTTTTTTAACTGTCTGTTTGTTTGCTCCGGCTAATCTCTAGAATGGCTGGAATAATTTTGACGGGATTTTTTTGATTGATAGCTGATGTAATAAGGAGTCACTTAGGCTACTTTTATTAGGGTTCCGCAGTCTACGTAAAGGAACGCTTCGTCATGTCCGTTCATTCGCCCGTTCTCACTCTAGCGTCGAAACGGTTAGTGTTAGAAAGATGGTCCTTTCACGATATATGTGTATTTACTACGCCTCTAAATAAAATTACGTAATAAAAATTATAATACAAAATAAAATAGTCATCAAAGCTACGCTAAGGCGGTACGAAGTTCGCCGGGTCAGTAGTCTTTCAATAAATAAGTAACAGATAACTTTATTTTTCTTTAACAATATTTTGGGATCTCGATTGAAGCAAAATTATCCTTTTACTGAGAGATCCCTCCCAATCTAGATAAAGCAAAATGTATTATCAAATTTAAAATACTTGATGGATGCGTGTTACGCTTATGCACAGCTAATTTTTTAACAAAAATTATGGAATAATAATATATATGATTGTGTTTGTCATGATCCCTCTTCCTTTAATAGAGGGTTACACAGATGTTATACGCATACAATAAAACAACGTTTTATTCTTATAAAGGTTTAAGGGCCTGTGATAGAAACATTCGTCTTGTCTACAGTCTCGTTATTTTGCCAATAAAAGCCCATATATATATTTTTTTTAAATAATTTCTCTTTTGACCAATACTTGGCAAACATATACCGCAATAGATTTTACAATTTTCAAGCAACACTTTATTATGAAGAAACAATATGAGAGACTACATTTCGTATTTTAAATATATCATTTGGGTACACTTTCTTTGCTTTTTTGTATTTTGTGCTGATAGGTTAACGTTTTTAGCAACTCATTGTCTACCTTTAAGTTAGATGTACAAATACATATAATTTGTTTTTTCATTAAAAATGAATAGACATTTCGAAATGATAGCTTAAAACGCCAATAAAGGGTAAACTAACCCACCCCCCCCCTTTTCATTTCAAGATTTGGTGTAGACCGATCGATCTCTAATCACGTACCAAGCTAGGATAGTTAAATCTGTGGTTTTTATTAAGTCTCTGGTTTATAGGTGAGAGCGATGCGGGCGGTCGGGTGGCGCAGTGCCGAGGCGGGGTAGCATGACCGTGCTGCTGCTGCTGCTCGTCACAGCCGCGGCCGCCGTCAACCTCGGGGACCTTACGAGACGGGAGACTGGCGACGTCTTTACTCTTATAGGTAAGACTTTCAATCAGTTTTAAAGACAACGTTACTTTAAAACATTACTCAAAATTTAATTTAAATAGCAGAACGCTTATTTTGATCTCTATAGTCATTGGATGTTGTAGTATCGCTGGTATGATATTAAAAATGGAGGCCCATTGTATTTAACAAATACTAGAATAATTTTATAATAGGTGACGAATGCGGTGCAGCGCAATGTGCAGAGCATGGCGCTGGTGCGACCAGCTCGTACGATGCGTCTATTGCCGGCGGCTGCGCGTGCGCGTGTCCACAACGAGCGCCGCTATTTAGAGAAGATAGAGAGCTATGCGTCGATGACCTACCAGGTAAATGTTACAATATCATAAAAAATATACTCTTTAAATATTACGTGTGATTTGTGAACTTGTTTAAACTTAAGTTTATATTCGAAGATTTTCTACATGACTGGTTTCAACGTAATATATAGAGATCTTTATATATTGTTATTTTATACAAATGAACATATAAGCGTTACTTAGTGTAGGTCTTAGAAATTTAGGAGAAGACCCAGCAAAATATGTAAGTATCTATGTATACTGAAGACAATTCGAACAGATTTTCTCAATTACTGGTTTCAATGCGATAAAGAATATATTGTTATTATATGTATTTTATACAATTAAACATACACTTCACTACAGACAACATTTCACCCGACGTAACGCGTAAACACCTAAAAAAATTTACGCAGTGCCGGAAACTATCTGGCGTTCACATCAGTGAAGAATTTGTAATTTATATTTTAATTTGAAGCTATGCCAAGAAGCTGACCAATTAAACAGTTGTCACTTGACCGCATTACATTTCTAAGATAAAAATTGCAAGCTCATTTAAGCCCGTTACGGCGAGCGTCTAACTTTTGTGAAAGTACCCATTCGCACTTCAATATATATCAAATGTATGCAAATATTGAAATGGGTATTAAAAATCACTATGATATGCATAAATCTAAAATATTAATACGTAAGTTTGAAAAGCTTTCTTTACTTTACGCATGTACTGCATATTTAAATAATCTATATT
This sequence comes from Pontia daplidice, assembly GCA_963693355.1. Classification (NCBI taxonomy): domain Eukaryota; kingdom Metazoa; phylum Arthropoda; class Insecta; order Lepidoptera; family Pieridae; genus Pontia; species Pontia daplidice. Next base: position 6,343,102 of record CAVNZL010000139.1, read on the forward strand.
TATCCAAAAACAATTTATTATTATGAAGAAACAATATCAAAGATCGTGAGGTTTTTTTTCTATTTTAATGATTAGTATCATTCAAAACGCAAATTTTAATGTTAGCTGAAAAAGTCAATAATAATCTACTACTACTCTAGCTTAAACTTACGTTCCCCCGATTTAAATCAAAAGCTTTATTCCATTTTTAAGGAAACAGTTTAAATTTCAATTGAAATATCATTTTAGTACAGGAATTGGAAATGTGACAAGATATTAAATATAATAACCATGTCACAAGAAGCTATAATATTAAACCGTTATTGTATTTTATCTCGTTTTTGGCTGAGCTTAAATTATTACCTTAACATGACACGTGGCTCATTGTTGAATACGAAAATTATGTGAAATTAAAATGTATTAAAATAAAACTAAAAAAATTACCGCAGGTTTTTTGCAGTCGTTGCCTTTGTAATGTAATCTGTATGTAATTGTTAAAACTATTATGATGAAATTGATGCATTTCACAGATGAAACACGAATTATTGAAAAAGCGGTACTAGAAATTTCAGAAAGTTCACGATATTTCTATAACAATTACAATTTTTACAGAATGCGCCCTTGCAACCTTTGGCACAGGTAATGCCATACAACGCATTCCCTTCGTGTTTTTGCCATTGAAGGGCCAAATTATTCATCCTTCCCGGGAAATAACATTTCAAAGTAAGTTACGACTTGCTTACGTCACAACCTATATATATATATATATCATTGATGATTTATTATTATTGGTCGCCATGCCAATTATAAATTCTATTTAATCTATTATTTCAGATGTCAAAACTCCAATATGTGCTGTGTCGGGTGCTCAGTTTCTTACAGCAAAAGGATTTTTGGACCTCCGCAACACTTTGGATGCTGATGTACCATTTAGCCTCTTCAGGGATGAGGGTCGAACGTTTCTACAGGTAAAATCATTTATTTGTTGATTTGAACGCTGCACTCAGACTCGTACACATGTGCAAAAAATTAAAAAAAAATATATATGTCTCAAGTATTGTGTCATATACCAAAAACAATTAGTTTTCCAATATTTTATTTACATAATAACTATATTTATGTAGTTACTAATAATAAATTATAAGTTTTAACAATAGTTCATAAATCACCAAATCAGATCAACTCATCGTCTCCACTTCAAAAAAGTAAAACAAACTGGCTTATATCAGATGCGTTCACCCACTCACACAGTGCTCTGCTCTCATGGTCGTTCGTTTAATAAGTTTAAATTTATAAATTAAAAAAGTAACTAATTTTAATAAATCCTTTAATAGAATTGTTTTAGATTTATATATCGTAAAATGCGTAAAAAGTTAAATTAAGATTAATGCAAGTGTTTAAATGCTAAAGAGGATTTTATGTGTTATTGTACAATCAACAACATGTATGATTCCTCCACACGGCCGTCCTACATTTCACCGACCTCGTTATTTAACCCATATCGGTATCTGAAATAAATTTATTTTGGTATAGTTCGGCCACTCTATAAAAAATATCATCACATTTAAATAAAGTCTTGCTTTTATCTTTACTGCTAGTTATCCTCTATATCCACCTCCCCTATCTAGTTATTTCACTCCCCTCCCTTAATAGTTTACTTTCACTGGCCACCTCCCCTAACTAGTTTACTTTCACTGGCCACCTCCCCTAATTGGTTTACGTTTATTGGCCAACTCCCCCTAACTAGTTCACTTTCAATCCCCTCCCTGATAAAATTACGTAGACTTTTCACATCAATTATTAATTTTATCAAACAATAGCTCATGATCAGTTATTGAAAAGAAATTTCCTATTATACAAAAGTTACCATCACAATGTCGAGAACACGGATCACTCGGTTGGGAATAAGGTTGGGGTAGCGGATAGCATTCTCTATTTGTATTCGATTACAGCTCAAACTTTTGAGATGATACCTGTCACCGTCTAGTACTTCAATAACCTCAAAGGGTCCTTTATATTTAGCATCCAATTTGGTTTGATTCCGTTCGTGATTTTCTATTAAAACTAATTCCCACGAAAAAGATGTGATTTCGCTTTATTTTTATCAAACCTTACTTTATCAAGAAAGGAATTTGTTTTTATAAGCCTATCTGCTTGTTTTCTAACCTCTTCTACGTCTATTTCAATCTCATGATCGTCTACTGTTAATAAATTTAAAGGTCTAGCTACTCTACCTATTAACAATTCCAGAGGACTAGCTTTAGTTACTCTATGAATAGTGGTGTTTATACAGAGTTGGACATCTCTAAAGATCCTCCACACTTACTTGGGTTTGTTTCTATTACTGTTAGATATTTTTGAGTGTGCTCATTACGCGCTCTACTTGGCCGTTCGCGCGCAAGAGCCTTTCTATTAGATGTAATTGGATATTGTAACTAGCCAAAAAATCTTGAAATCTTTGTTCGCAAAACACCTGCCTTGGTCCCAATACTCGAAGGGGTACCGAAAAGAGATATACGATTTGAGAGCGCCAATCGCACTATCGGTGCTAATTCTTGTGGAGTGCCTAGTAAAACGTACTTCGTAAAGGCGTCTACAGGAAAAGACTATTCTTTTTGGTCGCTTTTACCACTGAGCTTACCCGTGGCATCGATATGAATTGTTGCCAAGGTATATTAACTTTAGGTATAGGATGTAACTCTATTTTGCCTACCGCTTCGCGATTTAGTAATTTAATTTATGCAATTTTCAACGAATTTCTGACGTATTTAGCCATATTTGGAAACAGTAATGCTGTATACCTTTTCTAAAGTTTTATCCCATCCCAAATGAAGAATAGATTCGTAATATGATTTATAACCGACAACAAAGCTCTAGGTACAATGGGAAGCCAAATATTGCGATTGTTCCTTTAATTTTCCTTAGAGAATTTGATATTTCGTAGATTTTACAATTTTCTAAGTCAAATGTCGCTTTCAATTTTACCAATATTTCATTACATTCGGGGTTCCCGTTGCTCTCTTGTAACCAATTCGAAGATAGCTCAGCTATATTGAGCTTTCTCTACTACGTTATTCTCTCTAATAAACTACACGGGAGAATCATTTGTCTCGGGGATATGATTTCTCGAGAAAAAATCACTGGGCCATTCTTCTACCTTTCTGTATTGTATGTCAAAATCAAAGGCTTGAAGGAAGGCCCACCACCGATGAACTCTTGGGGTTAAGTCTACTTTGGTCCTCGAAGCTTTCAGGGAATTGCAGTCAGTAACGACCGTAAAAGCTCTGCCATACAAATAATGACGAAAGTGTTTCACGGAGTTTACAACCGCTAGTGTCTCCAGTTCATAGGAGTGATACCGAGACTCTGCAGGTGTTGTGCGTTTACTATAATACTCTACTGGGTGTAATTTAGAGTCTACTTTTTGGAAGAAAATCGCGCCATAACCTTCACTACTCGCATCTGTATGGAGCTCTATAGCAAACTCGGGATTAAAGAGCATTAAAACCGGGGATGAGGTAAGCGTTGATATTATATCCTGCCGAATAGCTTCGCATTCTGTGGTCCAATTTATTTTTGTATTATTGTTAGCTAGCAGGCGGTAGAGTGGTGCCATTTTAGAAGAAAACTTATTGACAAACTGCGAAAATAAGATGCCAACCCAAAAACTGTCTCAGTTGACTAATGGTTTGCGGTGGATGGGAGTTAGTCAATGCGATTATTTTGCGAGGATTGGGTCTGATTTCCCCTTCTGATATCTCATAACCCAAAAACTGAACCTGTTTCTTTAAAAAAGCACATTTTTTTAAATTCAATGAAAATCAGATCAGTGAGGGTTTTTAATACTACATCAATCGTTCTAAACCTTGTTCTACACTGTCCGCGGGTATAATCAGATCATCCATTAAACAATTGCGTAAGAGTGCCTAGGTCACCTAGAGCTTATTAATGGCTCTCTGATAACAGACGGGGCATTTTTTAGGCCAAACATACAGTAATCTATAGATCGGGGTAATAAATGCTGTTTTTTCGATGGATTTTGACTCTACATTTATGGGGATTGATAAAACCCACTTGCCATTCAAGACATTGTAAAATCGCGCTCCTCGAGTCTCTGAACTTGATCGCTGATAAGAGGCAGAGGGTAGCGGTCGGGAATGTATTGGAATTTAGTTCCCATAATCTACGCACATCCATCATGCCATCCGCTTTTTCACTAAAAGTATCGGGCTGGCAAAAGGAGACTTACTTGGTCTAATTAACTAGAATAATTCGCTACATTTATTACTACTATCGTTCGTTCTTCCGGGTAAGATGATAAGCGCCGTTGGACAATTTTGTTAGGGTCCACTAAATTAATTTCTAGTTCACCTGTCTTTACTCTTTTAGAAGGCGTACCTTCAACGAACGAGTCCCTAAAGATGTTTAGAATTTTTAGTAACTGCGGTTTATGATATCAGGTAAGTCGTATCTACGTCACGAAATCAACCGCCGCACTATTCACACTACAAATGTGAACTTGAGAGGGGTTTTCAACAATAGTGAGTTTATCGCTTGTTATGTATACCGATAATCTAAAGATAAAGGTGCGTCCATCAAAGCGTATTTTTAGACATCATCAGTACAATGTGAAATAAAATTTCTATATGCAACAAAGTGATCTTAATAAATCTTAGTCACTATACGCTAGATTTTCCTACACAGTCAAGAAAATTCATTTAATATACCAGAAAGTTTGCAGAGACGGTCTCTTTAATTAGAGAAATCACCGAATCAAAACAAAATGAAAACTGCTCACCAAATTGAGTGATTATTCCGTGACAGGTCTCACATCCACTTTCACTCTTTCACAAGCTGGGACTTTGCGGTTGAGAGCCACTACCTTGACTGGCAATGACTTCGAAACCGTGATGCTACGTGGCCCTCAACACCAACTTAAGCAAGTGACGAGGTGCGTAGAGACGCTGTTGGGGCGCTCGGAAAAAGGAGTTGATTGCTGCTTGTCTTGCGGTCGGCTGAAAATTCAAAAGATTTATGTCCAAATTTTCCACAAGAGTAACATTTGGTTGATATAGAACTTAGCTTAGGGCGTTTATTATCAGGCGTAGTGCTGACAGCTTTCGCTGCCTCTTGATAACCTCTTTTGCGGTAAGAAAAGGCCATCAGCTTCGTTCATTTTAATGCGAGTAGTTATTTCCTCAGTAAATATGTGATGATGCAATCCGGCTCATTTCCCCATTGAGCAAGTATTAACGAAACCACAATCTCCTCTTGCCTAAATTACCCCAACTACATAAGCAGAGTAAACAGACGACTTGATACCAGCAAGGCTTTCGCCTTCTTGCGGTTTACTATTAAGCGTATTCAGTATGGTCGCCGCACAGGTTTCAAGCGTATCAAAGCGGGAAAGAAAAATTTCGCGAAATTCAATCCATTTCATATTAGGAAAAGCTATTTGGGAAAACATTTCAGTAACTTTCATAGCTTTACTAAGTATAAGAATAATTGATTCCCTGTATATCGCGATCCGATAAACATATGTCCGCCTCGCTACCAGGAACTCGTCACTTCTGCATTTTCCGGCTCGAATTTAGGAAGCGTGATGGTCTTGTCTTCCTCCTCGGTGATTGGATACGCCTCACAGCACCGCATGCTGGTTGATGTGCCTCGAATAGTCACCCATCCGTCGTCTCTGTTCCGTAGATCTTCATTTTGTCCGCACCATCCACTTCTATGTCGGAGAAACACCTTCCCCATACATATCAACAGTGGTTGCAGATTTGGTGGGCGTCATGAGGGTAAACGAGCACAAAAACACGATTGTAGTTTTCACAATATTTTATTTACACTATATACACTGATATGTTATGGTAGTTACTAATAATAAATTATAAGTTTTAAGACCAGCAGTGAGTTCAATCCCAATCTAGCGACCAAAACTCAGGGATCCAACTCATCCGTCTCCACTTCAAAAAGCCACTAACAACCAACGGACTGGCTTATATGCAGATGGCGCTTCGACCCCACTCGACACAGTGCTCTGCTCTCATTGGTCGTTCGTTTAATAACTTTACAATCTTATAAATTAGAAAAACGTAACTAATTTTAACTAAAATCACTAATGTTAATAGAAATATGTTTTAGGATTTATAATATCGTAAAATCGCGTAAAAAGTTAAATTAAGATTAATGCAACGTGTTTAAATGCTAAAGAGGATTTTATGTGTTATTGTACAATCAACAAGCAACTCGTTTAATGACTTCCTCCGACATATATATATATACAAAAAAATAATATATATACATATAAAAATATGTAATGGATATTCAAGCGCGTGTTAAAATATATTTCATACAGTTAACATCTTCAATATTATAGTGGAGTGGAGAAGACGATGTACGCGCGCGCATGTCAGGTCGGGTGATGGTTGTAAGGCTGCTGTGTCGAGATGTATCCACCTCACCAGCTTCACCGCTTGATCTTCGAGGTGTATTTACCCCTTGTGTGGCCTTTAGAGTACAAGGAACTCCACCATGGCATGCTACTAGTGAGTATATTTTGAGAAATTACCTATGTTATAATTGAGAAAAAAACCTATGTAAATTTTTATATATCGCGCAGAGGTATTCGCTAAACCATAGACCTGATTGGGCTATCATCTATTTATATTGAAGAACATTATTTATATTTCTTTAAAAATATATTAATTCAATTTAATTTCAGATATAACGGAAGTACAATTCACGCCTACAGCCCAAACGTCAGATACGCCAGCTGCAACTGGCTTAAGTGCCAGCGAATATGTAGCTATAGGCATAAGCTCCCTCCTACTTGGTCTCATTTACGTGGCCTCGGTCTTTCTATACTTACATATCAGAAAACGTCGCAGGGTATCTTCAGAAGAAAACAGTCTTCGAAGGACCAAAGGTCGAAAGAGAGACGGAACGACAATTACGGAACGCGATATACTCAGAATCAACAATGAACGCGTTACCATGACAAATGCTATGGGAGAGGAGGGTGTCATTAAAAAGAACCCGCTTCTTACAGTTGGCAGATCCTTTGATAAATCCAACTACCCCAGTGATACTTGTAGCAATCTATCTGATTCCGAAGATTTACCTGATTGTAGTTTGAAGAGCGATGATAATCAATTCAATGTGAGTAGTTTTACTTTGATACTTCAGTTTCAATTATTAATAAAACATAATATTCCAAACTCGTAACCAATTTATCATAGAAATAGTTAAACTTATATTACCTAATTTACCTTATTACAATATAACAATAAAAAAAGAAAGACAAAGCTAAGAATTTTTATAACGAAATTCCTAGGCTTTTTACAAATTATTAGTAAAAAGTTAAGTAGTTTTTAGCATGTCAAATATATTTTTTAGAAAAGAACAACATCAGCAATAATACATCTACATAATGAAGAATCATCAAATCCGTTTGAGAGCATGGAAATAAATCACAGAGATGAGTCTGGAATTGAACGTCTCCCTGATGAACACGTCTCCATTGTAGAAACCATTGATGACAGGGAGATAGCGCGTCCTGTGGGTACGACGCGACGGAAACTATACTTCAACCCTGCATATTTCGAACCTCATTTCATGGCCGTAAGTTTTAATATACCTGTATTTATTATGTGTTGTGTAAAGAACCTGCCAGGTTCACCGCATTTTACTGTATATTTTATTAAACATATTATATTCATCATGAGCCATTATTGTTGACGGCAAACTATATTTAAAAAAAAGATAAATAGCATCTTATTAATTATTTCCAGGACCCTCCAGCAGCAGCTATAGAATTCCTGTCCAAGATAAGAGAAGTAATATCTATAGCCAAACAAAAAATGGCGGCTAAGCGCTTTCATCCCGTTCTTAACGAAATACCAGAAGAAGAAACTTATCCTTCAAACGCTAACAGCATTGATCTTTATCATGGACTTGGAAGCCAACGGAGTGGAAGTGTACTAAGTCTCAAACGAGACAATACAAGGCGTCGGTCATCTGATTGTTTAGGATGTCCCGGGTGTCAATCCAACAACACTAGTAATGATATACAAAATATAATAAAACACACCGCTCAAAATTGTTCAAATTGCCTAACTACTAAAGGTGATAAACAGAGCAGTATTCGCGAATGGCTAGAAAATATACCGAGCGAGAATGAAGAACTGGTGGAAGATTCTGAAACCGATGATCAAATGCGAATGCCAAGATCTTTACAATCTCTACCTGGTATAGAGAATCGAAATAAAATCAAGAAACAATATAGCTTTACAGAGGGATTTTCTATGCTCACAAATAAATCTAAAAAGACTACGTCTCCATCGGTCAGATCTGAGCCTATATCGCGTAATTTCAATGCTCTATTACCGCAAGTAAATGATGCATTGGATAATATCAGTCAAAAGAGTAAGTTTAATGAAATACGATCAAGTAGCTCGCGAAGCAACGATTCTGACACCCGAATAAGAAATATGACTAATAATAATTCTCTCCCAGATATGGTTAATGATGCTATTGCTCTGGATCAATTCTCACATTCATATAATAATAATTCTGACGAAGATAGATTCATACTAAATTCATCTAAAAACATCATAGATAAAACGTACTTTGCTAATTCAGAGAGTCCTATAGGAAATGACTACGAGACAGATAGTTTGGAACGTAATTCTAACAAAAAAGACATCACAACTTCTTCCACGCCAATCGAATTTCACGAAATACCATCGTCTCAAGCAAGTCCTAGTTTAAGCACTGCTTTACCTTTAGAAGAGGAATTAACAATGCATAATGCGGTTTATAAAAGAACTTCTAGTAGTGAAAGCAATACCCCTTCGCCAGAAGTTGATTTATGCATCAATCAATACCACCATGAACCAGTCAGTACTAAAATCCCGTCTCAAAACGAAAATAAAGATGGTATCGAAATAAATGTTCCTTCTTACAGCTTAGTTAGCGAAGTCTATGTAAATAACAGTTACAATTTTGGTAGTGCACCCACTTCCCCAAGTGGTTCTGAATGTTCTATGGGAAGCAGGAAACGCGTTATAATCCCAGATCTGGACGAAAAGCCTGGGTGTTTAACTATTGAAGTAAAAGATTCTCCGGAAAATTATATTAAGATTCACGAATCAGATGGTTTCGAACCGGACACATTAGACCGTAAACAACAAAAACATAAAGATATTTTGGAAAATATGCAGTTCAGCCGCAAAGATCTTTTAAGGAGTATTGACAATCAAGGAACAAAAAGTTGCCAGCGGATTCAACTACGAAGCAGCGGTACATTTTTGCACAATGGTAAAACCGAGCACACCACAAAATTCAATAGTCTGAGATGTGGTTTTGACATAAAAAATCAGATTCGCCCGAAGATGTCCCCAAACATATTTAATAATTCTTCAGCGCAAGAAGAATCTTCGGATAAAAGTTTGGAGGATCCAGGAAGTTGGACATCTGAAGAAGGACGAATACTCACCTTAGAACTAAGACACTCCAAAAGGCAGCGTCAGAGTACACCACCGACGATAAAGCAGATGAAGCATTTAGCTCGGCCAGATGTTCTTCCTCCGTTGCCCCCTATCGACAACCCCATTTACGAAAACCCAACAAGCCCTCCCAGGAGAGTAGAAAACAGTAGAATTATTTTCGATCCGCGATCAAAAAACCTTTGTGAAAGAAGTCTCAGTCCAAGAGATCAACAATCTTCATTCGTGGAATCCAATCTATTTACTCGCGATTTAATCGAAGCACCATCTTGCAGTCCCATGAATAGCTCATTCCAATCTCACAGTATTTCGGAATATGATGACATGAACCAAAGCAGCACATCCCAAATTTCAAGACCAAATGAGTATACTGTTTGTTCAACAAGACGCAACTCTTTGAGAAGCAAAAGTGGAATAAATACTAGCACTTTTGTCAAGGACCACAAGTTCGAGAAACCAAAACCAAGGAGGAAAAAAGGCATTAGTATCGAAGATTCGGGATATCTGAGTAGTGATTCTACAAATTCTAGACATTTTCAAAGAAAATTAGTAATAGCGAAATTAGCTAGCTGTAGTGATAGTGATGATACAGGGAACGAAGCTCGAAGTGAATCGGGTGCTGAAAGTGTAGAAACCCATTCGGTGTACTTTGGTAGTTTTAGAAACTTACAGCCAAGACCTGAACACAATACTGTGAAAAGTATTAGAAGTAATAAACTTAAAGTTAAAAATTAATATAAGTAAAATAGTTTGTGCAATAAATAGGTTTATTATTGAAGCTGCAATTTTTGTGCAATATCCGTAACATAATATGCAATATAATAAAGTAGTATTAAAGTAAAAGTAAAGTAGTGATTAAAGTAGTTAAAGTATGAAGACGACGAAATGGCCGGTTGTGCAATGCAATAATAGTGTAATTAGTTTTAAATGGCAATACAAAGTAAACAATCTATAAACAGTTTCCGCTTAACACACCTATAGCTCTAGAATATAATCTGTTTGGTCGTAGTTAAATTGGACGCATCCTTCACAATGCCAATGGCATAGAAAATTCAAATATTCCACCATAATTTTATGAATTTAATAAATTACTTTTATTTAAACTAGATTCCTCTAATTTTATTAGTTTATCATATTAAACGTTTGACGTTTGTTAGTTTTTAGTTAGCATCTAATTTAATGTATTGTATATTGACTTAGTCAATTAGATATTTTTATTCTGTAAATATTGAATGAGTCGGGCGGCAGATAATGGCTTCCTCGTACCTGACTTTTGACTGCTCCAGAGAGACGCATAAATTGCTTTAGATCTCTCTGTCAACAGATGAGCACAATTTCGCTACATGTTGGAAAAGAGCAACCTATTCTGAACGTTTTTTTTTAATCAACCTCCTTGGTTGAGTAATATGTTTAACGGTTTTTTTTTAAATTAAGTGGAAATCACCTCGTGGAAGGGAGTGGGATAATAGTAAGGATATTTTTGAGTACATATGTAACCTTCTTCATCTTCTTAAGAAAAAAAAAAAAAAAAAAAAACGTAATGGATGCTTATAAAAAATATTAACGAATCTAAAATTTAAATAGTTATTTTGGTTGTCATATATATTAAAAACTTAGAGAATGTTGCGAAATTTCCAACGTGTATATATGGTTATGGGTAAAATTATTTTTAATGAATAGCTGATGTATGGTGCTTTTGGATATTCGGGTATTTTTGTTTAAGATTCAATGTTTTATATTATTTATTGCTGAATCGACAAGATTAAAAATGCTCAACACATAGTTTTATATAGATTTTAATTTAGCATAACAAATGTACTTTTTATTGACTCATAGCCAGTATTCTATTTATATGCTAAGATATGCAATCACAATAAAGTTTAATTTCCTTATAATAGTTTTATTTTTATCACAGTATACGCATACAAACTAAGTATTAAAAACAACGCCATCTATGATCGATAATGATAACCTATGTTCGTGGCGATTCTGATTTACACTCTCTGAACTAAAAATATATCTCTATACATCTAAAATTAGAAATATTTAGAATAGGTTACGCATGTTGCAATATTTTGATATTTGTAGCTTAGTATTTACATCAGAATTGACACCATTTACTGTTAACTGTAAACATGTATGCATTATTGAAAGTTTAAATTTCTCTATACTTTCTTAAAATTGAATTTAAATATATTATATGTAGTATAAATGCACTTTTGAACTATCATAGATTATCAAACACTGACGCATAGCACTTGTCAAGTACACTTCATAATATTAAAATATAATTTTACGATTCATAAATTACAAAGTCAATTTTCACTTCTGTATAAATGTTTCTAGTTTAATTAAAAATCGAAGTATAACTTTCCAAATGCTTAATTTTATTTCTGAGGGTAGTTCACGTACTGGCATACATAAGTTTAAGGGGGAAATTGATAGCATAAATGTTAAACATTTAACGAATCATCAATCGACATATCCTCAGAACATGTTTCCTCCATTTTAATATTTAAAGTATCCACTCCATGCGATAATTCATCGAGAATCTTATTTCGGAATTTTAAGTACTCTGGCAACCCCACAGACAACAATCGAATTTTCTCACCAATCAGATTTTTAATCTCTGGCTCATTACTTTCGTTCATTTTTATCATACACTCGTCGAAGTATTCCAATATTTGCTTTGATATATTTAGCAGGCTCGTGGTATATTTTTCAAAATCCATTTTTAAAACTTTCGCCTTGCTATTAAAACGGGCGAATTCACTACTTTTGGCTGACAAAATGTGGTCCGGCATCGTTGCTAGGATCCTGTGTGGAACTTTGTCATATATGTACACAATTAAAGCAAGTACTTGAGCGGCTGACCTGAAAACAGTGTGAGAAAAATATAAAATAATTATAATAAATAATAAAATAGTTATTTTTTACTTTTTTTGAGACTCACAATCTCTATTTTCTAAATGGAAACTCAATATATCTAATTACAATTCTATGCAATGCTAACTATAAAGTGTATGAGATTGTTTGAATGAATTATAATGTCATTTTGCTGGTCCAAATCAGAAATTAATTTTCTAGTTACATTTTGTTTTCATTTAAAAGCAGACAATGTTCAGCAGATGTCGACTACGTATTTATTTCAGAATAATACAAACACTAACAATTAAATACGAAAATGATAATGGCGCCAAAATTCGCCCGCATGCACTATAGCCAAGTCACAGATTAACAAAGAACACAATCTATCCCACAGATGGCGCAATTCTTAATGCTTTTAGATAATCTATTAACATTTTGAATGAAGCAATTTTGCAACTAAATATCGAATATATTAACAATTTCGTTTACAATATTTTTTTAATTTAAGAAGAAATAACTGACTTTTTTATTTTTTGATATTGGTTTTATGCTATGTTAGAAACGGACAGATCTTATTTAAAACAATGTTGTAAAATTGAAATAATCTTACCTGGAATAAACCTCCATTTTATAAATACCCATTTCATCTTCAACCAGAATTAATGATAAGCCATGAAGTATGTGACCGGGGGACATCTTCACCAAGACATTATACACATTGTCTAGCGATTCCATGTTTAGGTTTTTACTAAGAACTTCTAGAATGTCAATGTCTGGATCTGTTGTATCTTTTATATGTCGCAATATAAGGTCGGTTCTCTCAGAGGTGGCCATGATACCCAATATCTTCAGGTGTGTATCTGGAATTTGACATTTAATTTTAAGTTTTGGGATGGTAATGGTGCGATAGGTGAAAGGCCGACAACGCAATTGCAAGCAGCTGTGTCACTTAACATCAGGTGAGGTATGCCTGTTTGCCCAGTATATTAGTTTTAGTTCTGATTGAGTATTCCTATTGAATTCAAGGACTGTAGATGACTGACTGACTGAACTAAATGCACATACTTAATTTATCAAAATTAATATATGGTTCAATTGAAAATTCACCTTCTTTTTTCACCTCAGTTAATAGATATTTTTAAGAAAAACCTATTACAATTTAGTTTATAACAAATTTCAAACAGACCATACTAATTTTTGTTCAGTTTCATTTCAGATGTTTCAGAGGAACTTTATATAAATTTAGAACCATGTTAAATTGAAATTAAGTAGATATTAATTAATAAATATGTTTACTATCACCTTCGTTGCTCATAAGCAAATCAAAATTGTTTCCCATAGTCTCCATAACAGATATTGAAACATTTTGTAACGGCAACATGTGACCTCTTCCAAGTTTTTGAAATGATAATGCAGCTTCAAATTCAATTCTACTTGACATTATATATTTGAATTCTTTCATATCTATTACAGCAACAACAGTACATTCTTCATTTTCAATTACTGTGTTTGACTTTTCCTTCCAGATTGCGCTCTTCTGTTCATATACTTTTGTTGTGTAAGTAATGGTTTTATTGTCTATGCCATGGAAAAGGATGTGAATATTCTCTATGGGCCTGAAATATGTTTTTTACTGCTATTAAACTTAAAAATAAAATAATTACATGTATAAATCCCATACCCTTAGTACTGTTCTAATGTAAGTACTGTTACATTGCTTTCCATTAAATTGTCTTTCAGCTGTGATCAAAAGAAATCTTGTTATATATAATTGCTTATTATTATAATTTAATTTTGCCAGAAACTTTGAACAAGGAACTTTTTATGACAACTGTATCACCAATGTTTATCATAACTTAGCTTCAATGATAATGAACAACATACTTCTATTAAATAATCTAAACAAGATAATTTAAATTTTAATTAATTATTACTTTAGGCCAACAACACACTCAATATCCCATTGGAGTGTAAATGGCTATGTTTTACTTAATACTAGGTGAGCCACCAGCAGATTTTTTTTAAAAATATACTTACAAATTATTCTCATTTTTAACGTTGACAATAACAATAACTTTATTATTGCATACTTTCACTAAGGGTTTTCGTGTCTGTATCCTTAAAGTTTTAGATATCTGAAATTTCAAGCAGTAAATTAGAATATGTATAAAAGAATTTCACTCTCAATTCCTATATGTTGAAGCATTCTGTCTTTGATCAAATTATTTGTATTTCTCTATAAGTTGACAAAGATTAAAATAATTGAAAGTCAATATGAACTTGGTTTTTAATATTGGTAGTGGTAAATTCACTGAATAGTGAAATTTAAATTAATACTCACAGAAGTTGAATCTAGTTTAAAAAAGGATTCATCAGAATTGGGACTGTTTCTTTCATACAAATAAAAGGCTGCAGTTTGTTTTATTTTTATATATTCCTCTAAAGTGACTTGATTTTGATTTATATTGTAGTTTGCTTCTGTAAGCTTTCTTGCAAGTTGTGACATAACTGGAAATGTTTCAAATTGTGTTTTTTTCGCTGTAATAGGTTCAAGGAGCTTAAAGTTGCAGTCATATATGCATGGCACAGCATCTTCTTTTCGTATAACTTTAAGACATGGCAAACCCGAGAAATCATTATCGACAAATTCATATCTTTCCACATTACTGATTAAAATATGTACACTCATTTTCTCTTTTACAGATAAAATTATTATTTGAGAATTACTATGTATGAAGTAAAATAATTCGCAATTTTCGTTTCTAAGAACAGATATATTGATGATATCCTTCGTGTTTTCTAACATAAAAGACGAAACAAGTTCTCTTTGATAAAACTCCATGACTTCTCCACGTTTTGTACAGACAACTAAATCTAGTTTTTTAGAATCCCTAGGATGATCATCATATAAACAAAAACAGGCGACTTCTTTGAGAACCGATGATGGTAACAGATTACTTAAATGATTTCTGATACTTTCAGATATATCCATTATAATATCGCTATAACAAATTTTGTAAGTTCAAAATCTTAATTATAATGTATTGTCGAAGATTTTTAACTATAACTTTTGGTATATACCAAATAACAATTTTTATATACATAACATTAATAACACATGAAATTGGTTATTGGTATTAATTATAAGATAAGGGTTTATTGTTACAGTTTGTCGGTAAAAAGTAAAAACTAAAATACCCGCCAGTGTTGCTATCATAAAAAATGGGTCCTTAAATGGGTATTAGTTTTTATTATTATTATTTTATATTTACTAAACTTATTAGATAATTAGTAAGTTTAAACTTTAAACAATCATTAATAAATTAAAAATGTTTATTGTTCTTTTGTATTCTCATCCGTAGAATTTTTTTATCGTTTATGTCATTCATGATTTATGTTTTGCGTATTTGTGCTTCCTTATGGCTTTTAGGTTGAAGGTTTTTTTAGGTTGAAAATAATAATACGCAGAGCTCTCTACGAACTACTTCAGTAACTGTTACCGTTTATTATTGGCAAATTGCCGTATCAGTACAATCACAGATAGCATGACGCTCGCCTTACCATTCATTTCAAATAAATATGTTAGTTGTTAATTGTCATACTAATGTCAGCTTCTTACTTACTTGTCACTCAGTGAGGATCTCCAAGGTCACGATACACAATTACGTTAAACCAAACAACAACAAAACCAAATTGGGCATAAAGATACTTATACTCATTCATTATCATTACCGGGTACATAAACCTCTCAATTATTTTACTCAGAATAATACTCAATGAAATGGATCTACAAGCATCAGGCAGTTTTGTGTTTTAGTAATCGGCAATGCCATCTTGATTTCTTCCTCTTTTTCAAGTAACTAATATGATAAGAAAACTTTTAACGGACCCATTTACTAGCAATCATCATAAGAAACACTATTTGTAGAGGTATCCTAGGGACGTCTGGCGTCATGCCGAAACAGGGGGTATGACAAAAAAACTTCACGGAGTAAATTGGTCTATTAGCATTTTTTACGTAGAACTGCAGCCTGATTCTATTAATTATAAATATTTAGTGTTTTTGAAATATGTAGGTAAATATATACGTTAACAGTATATATGGTTTCAATACTTTATGTTTAAGCAGTAAATTATTTTATTACATTATTTAATTACAAGATCTCTTTATCCCGTAGTCTATCGACTACGATTCAAATTTTTGAATACGGTACAAGAAGCATATCATATTTATGATTACACATCATCACATCACATCTTTGTAGATGTAAAATTTTCAGTTGTTATTCTTCAAAATCTATAGCGCTAGGTAGGTTTTATGGTTAGTCACGCTGACAAAAGTCATTGACATGGTGATTGAACATCGATCCTTCCGGGTCAATGCACAGCCAGGATATAGATTACTCTATGCTTCACAATATATACACATAAGGTCACGAAGAGCCCGCGAACCATATATTCATTTAAAATAATACCGATTAGTTAAGCTTTAGATTTAACGAAATACTATAAAATACTTTACTATTAGGTAGGTAGTATTGTGACTAGTCCACGGTCCACGGTTATAGTAATGATAAATCGTTAGTTGTTTTTAATATTGTAAATGAAATGTTTTTTGTCACTTAAAAATCTCTCAAAACTGATTAACATGTAATTACTATTGGTGACCTTCAATTCTTTTTGAGCTTTTACTTTTAAATGTGTGGTGAAATTCATAACAGGAGCATCACTCTTTGCTATGAGCCATCAACCAGGGCTGGGAGTGAATTTTTTTAATTCTAATTAATTTTAATTAAGCTCAATTATAACTCTTTACTCAAAAGTAATCTGAAAAATCTAAAAAATATCTGCTCTCTTTACAGACAAAATCTGTCGGTTCATGTTAGCACAGACTACACACAATTTGACAGAGGCGCAACATTAGTAAAACAAAATTCTATTAGCTTTACATATAAATGTTCTCTAGACAATATTCTCTTATGGAGTAAGAGATGTTTTATATCATTACAAAATCGAATAGCTTGTAAAATTCGCTTTTTATACTACATGTTCTATATTAGTTGATGTTTATGTATATGGTGTCACCAATGTTATAGAAAAGATTATATTTAGATTTGCATTCGATTGCGTGTTTAGGTATCGGTTGAAAATTTTTCCTGTGTATTTTTTGTTCATTTTTTAACAACGCAAGCGCTTCGTTTGTATGCGCAGAGGCGCTCAAGGTCAGCAGCGGTATAAAATTAGTTCTTTTCAAATGTCTTCAAATGTCAATTATGGTTAGTAAAACATGAATTATTCGGTTTTGTGTGCACTGACATAAACTATAGAGTTGTAGAAAAGTTAAAAACATTTACAAAGTAGAAAAGCGGTTCTCTTCGATTGCCAATATTTTAAACTAGAATTTGGAAAAATGCATTTATTAAATAATATTATATAGCCGACTATGTACGAAAATAGATTAGGTGGGCCGAGCAGATTAAAATAGTTACTTTGAATGGCACGCTTCCTTTATCGAGTCACTCAACGTTGGTCTAGACTCTTTAATAATCTGGGTACTAGAAATAGAATTGCTGATAAATTCTCCGTGCTCACAACTTCGTATTAAAATTCGATTTTACTACGCACCCTTGTGTGACAAGACACAGATATTCGATGCAATATTATTTTGCAAGCTTTTTTGTACACTTACGGTTATGGAAGACTTAGATCCATATTATTGTCTTCTATTAATGGACTAAGTTATATATTTTTTACAAAATTATAGTATATTATATACTTGAAATTTTCCGATGTTTTGCGTGCAGCGTGCGTGGTCACGGTAGAAGTCTAACTTAAATTTTGTAAAAATTACATAATCCGTTAATAAAGTGTTTGAAACTGAGCTTCCTAGACGATATATTACAAGAAATTCATATAGTTGCTATGGTTGAGATGCAGATGACGACTCCAGAAAAACAACATTAAAGCCAGCTTTAATAACATTACCATTTGCCTGGCTACTTAAAAAGCTTAATACATCGAATAAGCTACAGCTGTATGTGGGTCAAGAGACTATCGGTCATATAAAAACTAAATTTTATAATTAGTGATAGATAGAAATAAATTTTAGAGATAGTAGTCAACATTTATCGAATGGTAGCTTAAATAATAAATTATAAAATTAATAAAGTTTTAATACTGATATAACGATTATCGAAGTTTAGAAATAGCCCATTACGTACGTAATAAATTTATTAAGAAATAATCTAAACGCATTTTTAGCTGATTAATCAAATTTACTTATAGATTTTTATTTTTCATCAACCTTGTGCTTTTGGGGCATTTATATTTAAGTCCATTTTTGACTTTAACATTAATTATAGTAATAAACCTCAACCAATTAAACAACCGTATTACTTATAATAATTTTATTAGAAAAAACATAATAACGGTACACTTCGTGAATGTGCTACATCATCATTAGTTTATAACGGTAGTATCAATTTTCAATTGTTTCGCTCAAAACTGAATAGTACTATAACTTGGATAAAATAAATGTCAGTAAACCGGAGTCAGTTTAAGTTACAGTCTTTTAAGCTATAGTACTGTTTCGTCTTTGTTTTGCAAATTGTATTTTGTTGTGAGGAAAGGAGACGGATATAGTAACGTTGGTTAAAACACTGCCATTGAAAGGTTTTATGAATAGTTTTTAATTTTATAGGTACTGTAATTTATTTATCCTGATCAGTTATAGTATAACTACTATTAAGTTTTGTAAATAGTTTCTCGTTTTTATGAAATTTATGCAATATGATTGATTCATCTGAATATTGATTTTTACTTTAAGAGCCTACTTTTAATCATAAATATTCATCAACAGTATCTATTTACAGGGCCGGATTTGGGGGAGCGGACAATCGGCTACAGCCCCAGGGCCTCCACGAGACTTCTTCAAATTCCAACTAGTACTACTATTAAACTACAACACAAATACAACTACTAACACTATTTAAAAAAAAATACGCTGTTTTGGCTTTTAGATTTTTTTCTGTATAACCTTGCAAGTGGCTAGGGTGAGTTTTCTTTCTTTTTCCTGTAACCTTCAAAAGCCCTTCGCCGGTTCATGGCTATCAATAATAGAATAAAAGTTGCCACTTCGATAAAGAATTGATAATGTACTTGGTTCCACAAAAAAATATTTACTGAAAAACTTAACTGAAAGAAATTGTCCACTTTATTTGGAAAATAATTTGGCCTCGAAGTTTGTTGCCCCGAAGCCTCTCAACCTCTAAATCCGGCGTTGTCTATTTACCTACAACGTCGGACTACACCGCTACCTTAAACAGTATTTTACGCTTAAATACGAAAACCAAATTGAAAGAGAGCAATCATTTACCCGATTTGTTTAAACAACCAATTCAATGTAAACATAAGCCGTACCTACGTGTTGAACGATACTTTCATGACGGACTCAAAAGCTTACAAGTATAGAAAAACACTAAACTTATTGGACCACCAGTCTGAACATTATGATCCAATTAACTAGTCTATTACGATCATAATGCTTTGGCCTAATTTTCGTGTGAACGGAAACACAAACAACAATTATTATATAATAGATGTAGGATTTATTATGCGTATTTCTCACAAATTATCATACAAGGAAACGATGCAGCTCTAGTGAAAATGTGTGATTGTTCGTGTGTATGACCTATGAGCAGAAATACAGTCTTAACATAGAGAAAGTGCAAAAAAAGGTTTTAAGAGGGTTATATATAGGAATATTGTTAATAAGCTATATTATAGCCATCCAAATAGAATGGTCTCGATATTCATTAAATACAAAAAAGCAGCACCAGAGCAGATTGTACTTGCTTGGATCGAGTGAAGCCTCCAAGGAGCTTTTGTTTGTAAGTTTAGGATAGTTTGATTTATATGGTATTTTGGCTAAGCTTTAATAAATAAATAGATAGAAATCGTGTACTAATTTTAACAGAAAACGACTTTTTCGAACTGTCAAATCTGACATCGTAAACTTGACGTTATATTTAGGTTAGAAGTTCAAGTTTTTGTAAAGGGTTAAAACAAAGTGAAAATAATAATTTTTAAAATGTGTTTACTTATCATAATGTCAATGTGATTCACTTTTAATTTATCACATTCCGGCGAAATGTCCTCAATTTCCGATGTCATTTGACAGTTATCCTACCTTATCAATGCTCGTGAACTTTTAACCTTCAATGAAGATAATATTTTTGGCTCGATTCTTTTTTTCTAATAAAACATCACCCTTACTCTTATTGCAATATATATTAATTCAACATTTACGTACAAATTAAACCTTTCATATACATCCAAATTTTTTTAAGTAAGCTAAACATAACTGTTTCTAATGTGTGGCTGGAAGAATCGAGTATTTAAAAAAAAACTTTCTTTGTATGGCAGCCGTATTAATTATCGTTTTTTTAGTATTACCGATAATAAAAATATCTAAAATTTTTAATTATCTTTATATGTTATACCACCACTTTTGGTACATTAGTACCTAACCAATCAATTCCTAAATGAAAATATATAATCTTATTGCTTATTTAATATTAGAAATATTTCATACTACTTAATATTTATTCGTTTATTTTTATATTATGCACAGATCTCTTCTAACGAGAGTGAAGCCGCACATCCTCTAGTATTGTACTAGCTTCCTGAGAGAGTAAGGATAGTTAACAGTGTATATATTTATTTGACAAGAATACGAAACAGATACACGAAACAAAACTTGTAAGAGATACAACAGATATATAAATATAGATTTCATTTATATTGTTTGCATTATATTTTTTACAAAATTATATGATATCCCCCAGCCACGTCTTTTTCTTTCAAAAATATCTATAAACTAGGGTTAACCCTGAGTGCATAGTCGTAATTTAGGAACTTATAGGTTGAGTGAAACATAAAATAAATGTGAGACTTCATCCGGATTGTTGCTGTGTGAAAGCGTAATAGACAGTAGGTGAATAATGAGATATCAGTTACATTTCCATATAAACCATGGTAGACTGTAGTTTAAAACTGAGTCTTAGTTAGTCTGAATGTATTGAATAAGCCATTGCGCAGCATAGTAAATCTCACTGCTCACAACCAGGTCTTGAACCCAGGACCTCAAAGTTGAAAGCTTCGTTGCAGCACATACGAAGCATTATAATAAAAAACTAGTCGGAATAATGCTGTAATGTCCATTTCAGATATTGTACAAATTGTGGCTTAAAGTAAAACAAATAAAATTTGTTTTACTTTAAGCCACAATTTAAGAAAAAAAGTATCGCACACAATCGTCTGACTTTTTTATCTTTACGGGACTCATAAATAAACTTTCATTGTTAACATGCATTATTGATTGCATGCGTGATGCAAAATAGATTTTCCAAAGAAATAGGCCAAAAGAAGTTTCGCGTGAATTTCTCTTTGGCAAATTTGTAATGTTAAATACATTATACAATAGCCGGTAACGGTTTTATATTATTTTAAAATTGTTTATTAAACTCGGCAAATATCAATATTTCGCTTCGAAAACGCAATACAATAAAACTGCTTCTGTAAAAAAAAACACCCGACATCTGTTCTATCTGTCATATAGAACTGGATACTTTTCAAATTATGTCATAGTCTGTGCTTTCCAACCTAAAATTGTCATTTTTGACATTACCAATTAGCCTACAGCGACACAGATAATACAATTAGGTAAGCTAATACGTAAATGTTATAATTTAATAAAAATAGTTGTTTCAATATATTACATTGTCCAACAAGAGAAATATGGGGAATCTCATGCTTACGTTAATATGAAGAGGTAAATATATAAGTAAATTAGTAGTTATACTCATAAATTTTGACTGAGTAAAATGCGGATGTATTTGGTAAACGGCGAAAAATATTTTTTCCCCTCATTTATGGACGTAATGGCCGATTTAGAGGTGTTGAAGCCCCAATCTATTTTCCAAATGAAATTGTTTATTGTTGTCAGATCGCGCGGTTGTACGATGCGTAGTATGGAATCACCAGCTAGTAATGGAGATTTATTTACATTAACTCTATTACTAAATTTTCGTATCTATACAGCTCTTAGCTTTTCATTACCCTGGAGTTCAATTAGCGAAAAACGTCACATCTCGTATTGGGTGAACGCTAGTCATTAAGAGGACCAGAATGATTCCTTAAAGTCCTTTCCAGAGTAGCACTGTCAAAACTTAATACAAATATCTAAGTATCTAACAAACCACAACTAATTAATATAATGAAAACCGACCATTCGAGCTGTAATTATTTTCTGACGTAAATTGAGTAATATTTAAAAGTATTTTTACGTCTGAACCCGAACCTCTTCAGTTCAACGCTATACCAAGAGTTTATCCGAGACGGCCGTAACATAATACTCACTGTGAACCCACATTACTTCAACCACTTTACATATGTGAATGGATTTCAGACGTCTTTCAAAGGGAATCTTGTGATATCAATATATCGAACTCCACTTGGAAGCTTGTATCAATTAAGGTTCTATTTCTATCCGCTCTTATGGGTCTATCTTTTTTGTCCCATTAACCGGGACACAACCTAATGCTCTAGAAATGTACTATACGGAAGCGAATCAAGTAATCGAACTTATTCACACGCGGCTTAACCTCTATATATCTAACAATTAACGTGGAAACAAGGTCACATCTGTTGGGATTGCACGCATGCGTGTCATCGGAATTAATTTAGAAACCTCAATTTATCATGTAGTTGGCATTAGGAGCCAGGATGTTCTGCCAAGAATAAGCTGCAGTGCAGTGCTTGCAGTACTGCGGTGTCGGCACAGTCCAATCGTTGTCATGTTGGACTTTGTGAGGTCCGAGGTCGATATAGTGACGAGCGTTCTGTGCTAGTGGTGTCGCGCCTGCCGCGATGCGTGGTTGTGTCGCGTCATTCGCGAATCGGTATTTATAAACAAACGTGCTAATACCCATGTGTTTAGGAGATTAAATTTAAAGATGTGCAGAAATTAATTTGTGTCACTGTAACTGTTATATAATAGTCGATTTTAAATAGGTACGGATTTAAAAAATGTTTACATAGCTGGTGGGAATTGTATAAAATTTGGAAATATAAAGTGTTCATATCTTAATTTATAATTAGTTTGTGGCCTATATGATTTTCAAAAAAAGAAAAAAGTGTAACTGTGATTAACATTTAATATTTTTGGTATATTATAATTGGTAGGTGGTGGGCATATAGGTATTTTGTACCTTTACAAGAAAATATTCTTACAATCATACCTAGGTTCCATTTTGGACTTCTCCAAAGTTTGACGATGACAAAAATATACTTAATAAATATGAAAATTCATATGTTTCTACATAAATTACAATTTAAACAATTTATTTAAATTACAATTACATAAATACCACATTTAAATGTTAAAATTTTAAACTTAGATATCTATTTTTGTAACAATTCGGTAAAACTATTTACATATTTTTAAACACTAGTCTGTAGGTTGAATAATCGCTGACTTGTTTCAATTATCAGTTGCTATTTCATAATTTCGCTATCCATACATTTTATATAACAATAACTGTAATGTATTATTACACTAGCTTTTGATAGTTATATAAGTATAGATAGGTAAATAAAGATAAAGTACAAAAAACTAAAACGGACAGTTCCAATATTTTAGAAAACAATACATTCATTCTTGAAACATGTGAAAATTTTGGAGATTGTCCAAAAACATATTCTTTCCCATTTAATGCCAAGTACAATAGTTTCAACTACAAAGAGCTACTAGATGGTTTGAAACGATTACGCGATTGATAAAATGTAAGTCCTGTTAACATCTTATGATACTTATTCGATCTAGAACCTTCATTTTTAGTCTTTACCATTATAGTTGACTTTATAGTTGGTGGTCATTGTATAACATAAAACTATTATTTTAATCATTATCACTGAAGTTTTCGCGTTTAAATGGCATTAGAAACAAATAAAGTAACCATTAAAGGACTTTTTAGGAAATCGAGAAATTATTTTTTGCGAGAACGATAATTAAAGAAAGATAATTAAGCAAGCCTAGAATAAAAATACCTCCAGGTTCCCATCACCAGGTCTAGACCTGATTGAAAGGATTTAAAAATCAAGAATGAAATGTAAAAAATGATTAAACGAAGAGGATAAGATCTCTTCCTTTTTCGATGATTTACAGCAGTAGGACGTGCCAAACAATACCTCCTACATCCAATCACACCTGGCCATAAGCGTATGGTAATGGACGGGAACAGGGACCGGGAATAATAAATATTAAATCACCTTATTCCGTTTGTAAGAAAATTGGTTTGCGTAATTCAAGCAATTTAGGTTGAATTGCTCCGCGAACGATCCTGGCATAGCTAACCAGTTTGAACTTCACTATTACGTCTCTAACTACGACGTAACAATATGTCACGCAAGTTTTTTTTTATAAAATAGGGGGCAAACGGGCAGGGGATTCGCCCGTTCGTAAGTGCTACCGCTGGCCACACTCACAATGCCAGAGGCCTCACAAATGCGTTGCCGGCCTTTACGACAATACGCTCTTTTCTTGAACATGGGGATTAGGTTGGGGCAAGTAGTAATATTGTCTTTTATTGACATAGCTATTACTCATTTAAATAAAAACACTTTTTTAACGGATTAAGTTATGTGTTTTTTCTTTGAGGCAATCATATAATAAGCACATTATATTTTAGTATGTGGAGCTTTCTGTGCTCGATATACATCCTCAAGTTTTGGATCTAGATTTAAAAAAAAAACTTTTTATTTGTTTAGTTTAGTTTTTAATTTGCAAAAAACCCACCACTATTATTTTAGTTGGACGATTCTATCTGATACTAAATTGGAATAATGAGATTGTATGCTCCGGATAGCTAAAACCTCTGTCAGATACAAACTTTTTGCTGGGTCGCGTGGTACATTGTCAGCTATCGCATCAGTTGGTTCTACTCGAACACCTGAATTACCTTCATCGGAATGCGACTAACTAGGGTCGGATGACGTCTTGTCCTACATAACATTGCCTACAAAATAAATTGCTCTAAAGTACGGAAATAGAACAATTAAAAAATAGTCTCGAATTGAAATATTTGTTACGAAAGCTTATGTTGTTACAATGTGGTTGGTTGGTTTAAAATAATCATACTTAACTCGTATCTAACAGTTACCATGGTAACAAACACAGAACAGTTCAAAATATTTTCCTTGACATGTTATCCCTATTTCTTTATATACAATTCTCGGTGAACTTCAAATATTTTCTTTAAAACTAAATCGTGTTTACTGGAAAGCTAATAACTTATAATGAACATTAGAAGGTAAACAAATGAAATCATCGTAAACAGTTTTACGTCGCAGCTTACAATCATTGAAAATAAATTTGTTTACGGCACGTTCATACTTAAGGAAATTGACAATTGACATAGATCAAAAATGAAAGAATAAAGCGAGACAACATATCAGTCCCTTAAAAATTGCAATGTAATGTTTTTCCTAGATAAAAAATGGTTAC
This sequence comes from Pontia daplidice, assembly GCA_963693355.1. Lineage (NCBI taxonomy): Eukaryota > Metazoa > Arthropoda > Insecta > Lepidoptera > Pieridae > Pontia > Pontia daplidice. Next base: position 6,369,022 of record CAVNZL010000139.1, read on the forward strand.
CATGGAAACAAACATGGAAATTTATATTGCATTAGTGCGCAAAGAAGGCTGATTTTTACCTTAAAACTACAATGCTGCCCCCCAGAATTAGGGTTTACGGCTCTTCAAATAAAATTGCAAATGTATGTACGTAAAGACCATTTGACCACCGCTTGAAATGGATTACTATTAATAAGAACATATAGTAGCAATTTCGTACACAAAGCCGGCAAATAAAAGTTTGATAAAAAATAACAATTGCCATGCCAATTCGAGGTTATAAAAGCGAAATGCATGCAGCCATCACAATATTACAATTACTAAGTAATTAGTTTAATTCCAATGTCAATTTGAAATCAAATCATAATGAACGCCCTTGCTGCCATTATATCTCAGGGTACACAAAGTTGCATCACTCAGTCGAATGTTTTTATTTTATTTATTTTTTTACAATCTAATATATAAAATTCTCGTGTCACGGGATTCGAACTTGCACTCCTCCGAAACGGCTTGACCGATTCTCATGAAACATTTTGAGAGTATTGAGTAGGTCTGAGAATCGGACACATCTATTATTCATCCCCCTAAATGTTAGGGTAGTCCACATATAAATTTATTTTTTAGATAAAACTTTTAGTTTCTATTTTTTTATGATACAACATACAAGAATACATACAATCCTAAATTTTCACCCTTCTACGATCAACCCTTATTTTTTTCATTTATTAATAGAAAATTGAAATCACATGTATGGCAAAACATTTTTTTGGCAAACACGTTTTTCGGATAGCTGATCCGGAAATTCATATAATATTTAAATAACTTAGAACATCTGAAGGCACGTTAAATTTGTAAAATAAATTTTACTTAAAAAAATTTCAGCTTGAACATAATGTGAATAAAAGGTGTTAAAAATGTGATGTCAATTAAAGTGTGGACGTAATAAACAGTGATGAATAAACGTGGCAAGAAAAACTTGGGCATGATCAGGCTGGGAAGATGCGTTGCGTTTTTGGCGGCCGCTGCGTTTCTGCTGCCATTCACGATTCTGCTTATGGTAGCGGACCAGCAGTATAACTTCACGTATAACTCCAAAAGAATCTTCTATCAAGAGGTTAGTAGATGCTATATTTATTATATATATTTATTGTAAGCGGTTTGACGCAGTGTTTTGTTTTTACAATAAAGTTCTTTTGTTTTTCTTGTTGAATTTAGAGTGAGGATTTATGCTTGTATTTGTTTTTGGAGCTAATTGAGAAATAGTTTTTGAGCTTTGAACTGCCACTGAATTTGAAGCTTAAAACTTAGCAACTTTTAATTTCACACAGGTAAACAAACGATTAAAAAACATATTAGATTGAAAATGTTAAATTGGATTTAAATAAGTTGTTAGGCATTTTATAAGGATTTATAAAAGGTTTTATACTATTTTACACTGAACATAGACAGCGTACTTTCAAAAATCACCTGCATGCTTCGTGTTGTGTCGTCTTAATCGAAAATATTAGATAAAAAAGTTTCTTCTTTTACAGAGTGACTTCTATAAATTAAATGGGACGTATAACGCTCCTGTAACGACACCATTTTATCGGACCCAGGTAAAAAATCAGACGTACGCGCACATGCTTTCAAATAAAAGTCTATAGACGACTCCGCACGAATTAAAACATTGCTATCATATTGTGAATAAACGCTTATATTTTGCAAAATGGTGGAAGAAAAATTCTCCCTGTATCACTGACTATTGCGCTTTACAAAAGGTCGTTCTAAGTCGATCGTTTATGTGACTCAAAATTTTTTTTATATGGCAACATTATCTTTCGATATAGGCCTGGTTATACTTGTAATCAAAATAACATTACATGTATTCCAGCAGAATGTAACATTTCGAATGGTTGTTACAGTTTTTTTCACATGTATACGCTTCTTTGAATTAACAGCACGATGCTTAAATAGGTATATTTATTATCAAATGTTTATCTTATTTAAGGAAGACATTCAATGGGCAATTATAAATCAACGAAATATTAAAACATAACTTATTCCTGCTAGACCAAAAGTATATTATCATGATAATTAATAATATATCGCGGGCCATGTGAGTTCTAAAATTTCTCTTCAATTCACTATACTTTTCATGTTACCCACATCTCAATTAACCCAAGATTGATAATTTCAAATTTAAGCGGATTTTTTGATGCAATGGTTTAAATACGCAATTAAATTTAAAAATACTGATACTTGTTTGGTGGTAGTATTTGCTAACCGTTGTCATTCTTATTTCTTAGTTTATCTCTAATCTAACCCTTACTTAATAGTTATCACATATAAACTAATATATAATAATTAATAAGTAGACTTACTAGTGTTTACAAGTTTGAATGAACCTAGCTCTTATGCAGTATCCACAAATCTTTTACGTCTTTTTGCACTATATACTTAGCCCAAAACGCTTCGACCTTACTTCAGGTGACAGAAATATACGATAGATATAAATAACGTACTAAGACTCGGTAATTAATTCCGTTCCATTGATGAGTTGCCGTTTCAATCTGCATCGATCGCGAGTGAAAGCAATTTGCACGCAATGAAGCGTCGATTGCTGGCCAAGTGAATTCTGAAATCACATCGGTAACATATAACCTAGCCTTTAAATAATTAAAACAACAAAAGAGTTTTTAATTTATTTGTCAAAATTTCGTTCGAATTTTGAATCGGTGTGACAATTTGATTCATATAACATTATTGTATCTGTATAAAAACATTAGGATCTCAGGTTCAGTCTCAAAATTTTCATATAAATATATTAGTATCTATAAAGACTTCAATTTTTTATGTTATATGCTAATCGTAGTCGGAGTCCGGACTCCAAGCCGGAACCCTTCCTGTTCGATTATTGTTCCGAGCCAAATTAACGTTTAACGAATCGCAACAAATAATTACATAATTCCTTAAATTGTATAAAAGCAGTGCCATTTTGACTGCCACTTTTAATTGTATACCTGTTATATACAGCGTCACTGCATGTAACAATAAAATTGGACCGCTATGCAAATGATATTGTAGTTGTGAAATCGTTATGCGTATAAACAAATCTATGTTCAAAACCTGTCGTATTTCCTACGTTCCACGAATGATGACAAGGTGATCAATTCTTATAAACGCCCTCATTTTCGTTTCGTTCAAGATTCGGTTTGAAGTTTGCGCGTTGCCACTTTAATGTGAGTCCGATTTCGTCATTGCTAACAAATGCTAAACGTATGTTTTTTGTTTTTTAATCATTGAGGATCGGAAAATTCCATATCGTCGCAGATCCTAACAAACATCTTGTAAAACCAATGTGGATGGCCATGCGTTGCGCTCGCGATTGCTAGCTTGAATTTGGGCATGGTCATGATATTAATTTAGAACTTATATAGTCATTTGTGAATTTTGTTCCCACTATAGTGGGCTCTCCTACATTGCTAGGTCTATTAGGATGGCTTGGCACTAAATCTTTGATTTTGAAGTCTGTTAAATAACGGCTCTACGCCCATACAATCTGAACTTGTGGTGAATACATATTTTTTATTTTCTTATATATGTACAGCGATTAAATGGAGCGACGAAGAGTTTCTTGCATGTTCTCGCCATTGAGAGTGGTTGTAAATGGAAAATGATTAAACATCTTATCGACTTAACAATTGTATTTTGACAGAAAACTTAATTCTCCATAGCTATATAAAATTTGTAAAAAACATTTCCCGTAAGGAATACAATTAATGAGACTTATCTTAATTGTATTCTAACTATATATAGAAGTCGAAGGGCATCGAGATCGTGTCTACAGATGCTACGTATTAGTTACGAACAGATGGGCGTAATTTTTTAAATTTCAGTTTTTATGGGTTCACCTCGATAGAGCCCGTAAAAGATGATTTGATTATAAAATAGGAAATTTCCATCGGTGTTGTAAATTTATCATTGTGTAACAGGAAAATATTTTTAACCTTACCGCAAGTGGTGCATGCTGGCGATGTAAAAATTATTAACTGCAGACATGACCCACTTCTTACTTCAATTAAATGTCCTTACATTTGTTAGTAATACAAATAATAATTACCATCCCTAACATGAACCTCTGCTTGTAAATAAGAGCAATAAAATAGTCGAGATTATAAAATATGGAGATTTGGCTAATCAGCCGACGTGAATTTAGAATTGGTTGCTATAGTTCTGTTTTCTGGTAGCATACCGGTAGATCATACCAGCTTTTTATATTAGTGTTTGAGTTATGAGAGAAATCAATGAAGTTAGTCACATACAGTACTTCAATAGAGGAGGTACGTGTGTAATTTTCAAAACAGCTACGCAATGTAACGCACATGAACAAAAGAAATCTGTAATCTCGTCTGAGCAATTCTTTAGTAATACTATTAGCCTATTTGGGATCATATATCACAGATAAAGTATTCAAATATGTAAAGTACACTAATTAACTTCAATTAAATTTTTTTTAATTATGTCTCAAAGTATACATTTACAGTATCTTCACGATCACGAGAAGTATTGATAAGGTATTAACGGCACGGTATTTACATAATTCGTGTGAGCAGCTGCAATAGTGAGATCATTCTTCGTGTCGTGTTCGATTGCTTTCTTCTCTTTTCCTCTCTTCTATAGAAAACCTATCATTGTAAATAGGTGTGTTTCTCAAGGTTTTGCGTGATTCAACTTTAGCACCGATGTCATAATAACAGGTTAATAACAGGTTCGGCCACTGTTTGCGGTCATCGATTACCTAACATTATGTCACTGTCAAATTTCCCTTTTCTGTTTATTTTTCATATTGACATCTTTGATGCAAATAACCATTTTCAGCGAGTCTATTGTGATAATTCTCACATTTACTTTGGTACTAAGGTGCGTATGTCAAAAACGTATTAGATTTGACATACCACAGTTATTTAAAGAAAATACTTTATTAACGGATTAAGTTATGTATTTTCACAAAATTTAAGTATATTTTACGTTATTTTAAATTTTCCCGTTTCGCGTACTATACAGCGTGCGTGGTCGCGGTTAGACACCAGTCACGTTAGGAAAATTTAAAATAATGTAAAATATGCTTAAATTTTGTAAAAATACATAGCTTAAATCGTTAATAAACTGTTTTTCTTTAAGCGAGTTATAGTTATTTAATAGTTAGGTCAATAAAAGACAATATTATGCGACACTTATCCAAATCTGTCCTTAAGTTTTCTTTTTGTTCTGACTAACTTACTAACTTACCCAAATGACGGTCTTTAAAGTAACGTAGGTGAATAATTTACCTTGTATAACGAGTACATAGACGATGTGCTTATGTTAGACCATCAAAGTAGATGTAGAATATAAACATGTGTAAAATAAAAGGTTCTTCAATTGGTATTCATGTCTGATCTTTGGGTCAACGGTACCCGCCTGGTTACTGTACAATACTGTTGCGAACGTGGCCAAAAATATTTGAAAAGACGTTTAGAATTTCCGAATCAGTTATGGACAATTCATGAAACAATTTTGAATAATATCGTATATATATTTTATTAGGGGAAGATTAATAGATTTCAATATATGTATATCACTAATGTATATATTTAAGTAAAACTGTAGAAGTGACAACATGGCATACTTGACAGCATTAGGTGTAATAATTGCGCTGCTTCAATATATTAAAATATTCATTGAAGACAAATAATAATAATATAAGTTTATTACAAATGTACTTTTACCATTTGTATGAACCCACATTGATCGCGCTCACACACCGTGAAAAAATGTTATTTTAAATTGTTTTCCAAAACATTTAACGAATCTAATTTCATGGTACGTTGAGCACCTAAGTGGTTGCTTCCATTAATTCGGCTTTTGTTATTAGTTTAGTCAAATTACCAACATACAGTTATATATATTTAATTTACATTTATACAAATTCATCATTTTATGATTCATAAAATCTGTATATATACGTATATATGATGAATATCTGTATCTATATATATATATATATATATATATGTTTGTTAAAATCTATTTATAGTTATATAAATATAAATAAAAGAATTTAAACATTAAATAGGGAACAATGGGGCTTGATTTTAGTGCAAAGATATTACAATTTCAAATGTAGTTCACATTTTTTATCGAAGCCTTAATTGATGCGCTATATCAAGGCGAGGGTTTTTTGCTCCAAATACTTCACTAATTCCGCACAATGATTCTTTGTCCATGAAAAACAATATTGTTCGTTGTTATCAATAAAATGGCCTAGAGTTAAAGAATGTTGAATCTCGAGTCTATTTCTATATTCCTTATACTATTTAGTCGTAGTCATATTTAAGGGAATTTATTGTATTATTGTGCTTTCAATAATTCATCAAATAATTTCACTTTTGGCTATTCAAACGTCTGTCGGTCTTTGGTCTACATAAGTTAAGTGTAACAAAGTAGTGATTATTAATTATTATTAATAATAAAGAACAATAAAGTACTTACGAAAAGGTGTTTTTTTTAGACATGACAAGGTAATATCACATCAGGTAATTATAATTGCAGTCAAACATTTTTCAATTTATCAAACATTCTTTCAACGAAATTCTTAACGCAAATATTTATACTAGTTAGTAGTTACTTATTCCATACATTCAGTGCATACTGATGTTTGTTACGGTTCGTGCGAATATTTTTTTCGTATACCACGCTTATAAAATAGCTACTAATCACGGAATCAAAGTACGAAAAAATATTTGCACAACCGTAATTCATTCTACACTACACCCATAGCCTACATCTACGTCTACATTGGTAGTTAAATCTAAAGATTTACAAGACTAAATAAGAGAGAGACAGATTATACGAAAAAACTGCAGTCTAGGAAAAGATAAATTTAATTACACCCGATTTGGTTTATTTTATTATTCCATTTTTAAATTTTCAATATTTACAATGTAACTGTATGGTTGAATCAATAGACGTCTCTATTTTTTCATCATAATGCAACCAGCATTGATGGTCTGTCATTTGTCAATTGTCAAGGTTAGATTGTTTTATGCGCAGTTCGGGTGTTTCATATAAGTTATAGTTTTACTATGAAGTCTCATCTCTTAAAGGGAAATGATTCTAAGCTCTGCTTAAGATGGTCCAGCCTTTACATTTATTACAAAACCATATAACACGTGTCACAAAAAAGACACAAATAATAGAATTATAGGTAATTAATTAGGGCTTGGATACAAGATGTTAAATATAAAGCTTTAAAGTGCTAATTAGCATTTACATATAATTGAAATCCTATAGATCGCATTAGATCCGCGTTCCTTGATAATTTTTCTAAGCAAGGCTATGACGGAATCACGTCTGTGGGACTAGTTGCTAGTAAAATTACAATGCCATTAAATTATTGTCATGGGATCATCACTAATTTGCATGACACACGCAAATGAACTACTTATATTGAACACAATGCGAATTATCAGATCAAATTACGATGAATAGCGCTCTAACAATTTAGTTTCAATATTAGATGAAAATAATGTGTTTTATCACGAAACGACTAACTGCGCATCACCTGAATTACTATGAGCGCTGTGAAAATTCTAGAAAACATGACCAACCCGCACATGTACTGAAACTATTAACCCAGGCGCGAACTGTGAGATGATTAAAAAGGCTTTAAATTAATTATTACGATATTTTCCCTCACTATAAGCCGATCTGAAAGGAGACGAATAATTTATTTAACAACATTTTCTGTTGTATACATTAAGTACTTAAAAGACGCCTTAACAATATTTTTCTTTTATCGGAAAAGGTTTTTATTCATACGACTAAAACACATCAGGCTTATTACTTAGCCCAGTTTCGAGTTGCCGACTAAAAGAGGCATCGTCACATTGTCTAGCGGTTACAAATAGTATGAAAGTGTGACATGGTGCTAATAAATGACTGTAGTGTTCTCAAAAATCTGCATTGGCAGTATTAGAATTTAAGCTTTGTTGTTACATTCAAAGCGTTATTTGCGACACGGTCAGTTTGCCGATCCTATTGATAGTGATATGGGTACTACAATTTTATTACAAGAAAATATGACAAATACATCCCAAGGATAACCACATAGGAGTCACAAGATGTAGATGCGTTAACATGTTTCACAGATAACTAAAATAAAAAAAATCAGAGCGAGACACGAGGTCAAACGCAAGCAAATACAAAAACTGTATAAATTCGATTTTATTTTAAACACATGTAGTACCTGAAAGCAGCTGAGCACATACATATATATTTATTAATAAATAAATGAATTTACATAGACTTGATTTATCACAAATAATATAAAATCAATGTTCTTTTAAATTGAGTAATTAATAAAATATAATATGATCGGTGATGATATAACGTCATCTATATGTTTGATGATTTTGTCATTAGCGATGTGCTAAGATTATATTTAAACATTTTAAAGTACACATTAAAAAAATGTTAGGCCCTTATAGACTGTAAGAATTGTTAATGGACACTATTCATATATTATATATTCTTCAGCAATTTAGTTTGTAGATGTAAAAATTTAAAAGAATTTAAGATGTAAATTACTTTACTTTCTCTAGGCTTGATCATTATCTTTTAAATGATTTGTCTCCGTGAAGGCAATTATTAAATAAAAAATAATAATATAATTTTGATAATGTCGTTAGTGTTTATTTTATCATTTTATCATAATGAACGCTGCTCGTAATTAAAATCTTGATTATACGAAAATGAATACACAAAACTCGTTTAAACAATAAGAAACAAATGAATGAGACGCATATTGTCTGAATATATATTTATTCATTTCATATGCACGAGCCGAGCTGAATGCACAATGAATATTTTGAATAGATATCATACTGTTCGTATTTATAGGGTTCACTCTTTTAAAATAATCATCACGTTAAATATACTTTCTTATGACGTATTTAATGTGTACTTTAAAATGTTTAAATATAATCATAGCTCATCACACATATCACAGCATTATAGAAATAAAAAAAATATTTTTTATTTGTTTCGAGCGGTTTATTACTCGCGTTTTATATATTAGGTGTGAGTTTTTAAGTCACGTAACAATTGAAAATATAAAGGTATTAATTGAAAGTAGGTATATAATTTGTAATAATATTTTAACATTGGTCACTTACTTCTACCCCAGTTAACGTATAAATATTGTAATATCACCGAATAACCATGATATAAGCCGTAATATAAAAATAAACCAAAAGTATATAGAAACTTAAAATTGATTGCTACTAACACAAGAGATAAGACTAAGCTTTTTCATTTAATGCCCGATTTTTAACTGACATGTATATTTAAAAAAAATGTATCATTCACCTTATCAATGAAACAAAATGCTGATTTAATGTTTGTTGTAAGTTTCTCATAGAAATAAAGGTCTTTGGACGTGTGTTTCAAGTTAACACGATTTTGATGCATTTGCAAGGCCGGCCTACCGCATTGCGACGTTTTCTCACAATGCACCTAAATTACACCACTCAAGCAAGAATAATGGGAACTTTCTCTTTATTTTCTCTTACATACAGGATTTACGTGTTTCTGTATGGAAAATAAGGTTTTAACGGTCGTAATACAATTCAAATTGCATTTAAATATACTCTTATTTTTAATTAAATCTCACGTACCCACATAATTATAATGTTACTATAAATTATTATTTTAAACTAAGTTTGATAAACTTCAAAAAAGTATATTCAATTTCATCGCGTATTTTTATAGGAGAAGTTGCTACAAAAAAAAAATAACGATCTTAAAAGTAACGTATTTCAAAATCAAAAGGGTCTTGTTCAATGTTATAATTCTCATAATATTACAAAAAAACGACTGAAGAGAGTAAATGTATAGTAGAATGACCACAGATGCAATTCGAAGATACAATCTTTCATATTCTAACCTTAAATCACAGATAAAATATAAGGTTTAATCCAATGATAAAACGAAATAAAAATATAATATATATCTTCTATATTACTTTATTCTTGTTTATGGTTGGTTGTCAACGTATTTTAAAAGCCTATTAAAATAAGTATTATTTTATTTTTGGTGGCTCTATACGGATTAAAGTGCCACGCGTGACCAATAACAACAGTTATGAGAAATTTTCTATGCTTAAAAAACCTTATTCGTGACTTGTCAGTTTTTGATGACAGTTTTTATTAGTACAATGGCCGTATTGTTCAAAGAAATTAGGGTCAACGAAGAAGCGAATTGAGTTTATATCGTTTTCTGCAAGTTAGGATTTGAAATTTTCTTATCAATATACGCAGATAATTTTTCATGTTGTTTGCCGTTGACTAGAACTTTAATTGTAGATGATTCAAGCATTCATATGGCATTTCTGTATCCTAATGTTCCAATTTATTATTCGTTGCGTCATGTTATATATCTGTGTAGCGCAGATATCAGATGTCTAATAGCCGCGACGAATTGCCTATTGCTTACTATGGTCCATAGACTACGAGTAACATAGTATTGTTATAGTTTAGAACAAACAAAAAGCCGACTGCTTTTGTGATGTTCCAGTTCGGTTCCGCCACAATGCATTTTAACTGTGAACGAATTTCTATTTCAAAATGAATGACATCCCATGCGTCAGTGACACAGAAAAATGACTTACACTTGACAGCCATTATACAGATTTCCCGCGCTTCATCAATATTTGAACATGCATCTTCATGCATCACATATTTAAACTGTTTACAAATTATATTTGTATATTTTCATGGTTTGATCTTTCAAATACGTATTAAAAGAAAATTAATAATGAAACATTGATTATGACTTTAGTTGGAGCGTGAAGATAAAACTTGAAACCTAACATCGGTAACATGATACTGTTTTTTTTTATTACCTGTAGATTGAATTTTGGAATTAAAATTGTATTTGTGTTAACTGTTAATAAATTGAAATATTAACATTTGGGCCACCATAAAGTCGCACACTCGCTAAATTGTCTGCGTAAGTAAAATGTCATAAGCTGACATTTAAAAAAATTACAGAGGAAAATATTAAATAAGAGGAAGTATCCTATAGCACATCATATATGTAACGGCAATGCTAAAATAAGATTTATAACTCCTACATACCTTGCGGTTTGCATTCCCGTAATGAGAAAGAGAGAGAAGATCTTTAATGACAGAGAGCAAATGTTTTGTCGTTATCAATTTAGGCATAGCGTAATTACTCGTATCCATTTAGCATTCCAAGATGTTATTGGTTATTTTCTAATTTATATCGGGTTATATCTACCACAAAAGGTCAACTTATTCGTAAAAAAATATCTATGAATTTTTTCAGTTAGCAGTTACTACAGCAACCGCTTAAAATACAAGTTTCTATCGTAATTATCCAATCGGTTTTCAGTTATTTTTGACACAAATGTGACAATTGGCACGGTTCGGTAATTATATTCACATCTGCAAAAAGACCGCGAAAATCGCGAGTAACGGTTATAGTAATCTGACGGTGCTTACCGCATTGCTAATATTATGACTCGTAAATCATTATTATAGCGTAATAATTTGAATACATGCATTATTCTGACCGATATAAGGAAATGGGAAAACTATCGCTAATGCGAAAAAAATTCTGTTTAGTTTTCAATTTGTGACGTCACATCATTAAATATTATTCGTCAATAAGTTTTGTGAATACCTAATAGAAGACTTGATACCTGTGATGAATGATTTAAGAAATAAATAAAAATGGACGTTAAATTATATAACTAAACAGAGACGTTGAAAGAGACATTAAAGAGATAGTTTATTGTCTATCGAAGACAGCTTTGTAATAAAAACACTCAATCTTAGTATTTAAATCGAAACATACTAGTCTGAGTAGCAGCATACTGTTTCCAATGTCAAGTCCGGTCGCTCATTTGAATGTCATCTATCAACGCGTAACCTTATCCTATACTACGTTATTTATCTATAACTAACTGACCCGACAGAGTATATTCTATAAGAATTCGAATTTCGAATTAAGCAATGCTCTTATACAACAACATAAATATTTTTGGCGGGAAGTTGATAAAGGCGGTTCTTATTTTTTCCTAATTGTTATTGTAAACAATTTTTCGCTTTTTCGTTTTTCCGCCAAGTATAATATTTTGCTTTAACAAACAGTGGAAAATATTTCAATACTATAAATAAATATATACTATGGTTTAAAAACCATTATTACATTCAGCTTGTACCACGAAGGCCTAGCAAATCCGCTTCTTAATAGGATAGTAGTAATCTTGTTTTTTCAGTCTGGAACGGGCTTATTTAATACAAAGCTATATCGATTCAAAATAATATAATGGCTGATTTGCATGCCGTCTTTCGTGGTAGGAATAACAATGAATCAAACAAATAATCTACATAAACACTAGTCTAGTCGATCAGCGTTTGATCTAATGATAACATTTGTATGAATACAAAGTAGTCATAACTGCAAAATGTATTATCAAGGTAATTAGTGAAAAATAATAATAATATTTTATTAACAAAGAATAACTATAGAATTCCTAAGCTAGGAATTACCTGAGTTTCATACGCCAGTTCTTCCCTTGAAACTCTAGATTTCGTGATTGGCAAAAAAGAATTAAATTTAGTTATAAAGTCAAATAAAGATGAAAAAAATCGAAAGATGGCGTGGATGCTGATGCAGAGGTGTTGTGTGTATTCTACCCATTTGTACTAATTTAAAAATTCCTCCGACATGTTACTCCAATCTCAAAAGCCAAATAAAATTGTATTTTTCGATTTTTAATACTCAGATGTCGAATTCCATTGTCCGGGGTCGCAGAAGATCTGCATGGCTGTACTATCATAAATTGGCGGCCATTAAATGTCTGAATCTTTTATATCTTAGTGTCAAATTGCGCTTTGAATAAAATGTGCAGATTTTTATTTGAGTTAAAAATTATTTTGCTAACGAGGACGAAATATACATGTATAGATTACATATAAAACTGTTTCCGCACAAAACAATTACAGTTCGTATTCTTAATAAATTGGCGTTGAATGTTTGGTATCAATACCCGGTGAGACAATAGTTATTTCGTGTTCTTCGCCAAGCAAGATGTTTCTTATACTTGAATACAAATATTAGTGAAATCTTCAAAGAAATTTTTCGCCGATTTCAATCTTAATATTAATTATGAAAGTAAAACGCAGTCGAAATAAAAACATTACCAACGTGCGCTCGTGTAAAGAAATTTCAACGCGATTCACGCTTCGCAAAATTTAATAATTTTTACTTACGTTAATTAACCGAGTGCTTAATTAGTGAATTTTTGATGCGATCGTTAAATTACCGTTAATTTATATTAATATTTATAACGCCATTTTGAAAATACCTTCGATGTTGCGTATAGTTTTCAAAGGAGTGAAAGTCTTGCGTTTGTCTCTAATTTTTTACATTTATCGAATCTCTCCCATCGTCGACCGTCACCTCATTTTTCTTCCCATTTTTTTTATTATTATAAACACAGATTAATCATATTTTAAATACATTTTAAACCCATGAACATTAATTGACTTTCAAAGACTACACGTAATAAAGATGATTAATTGTCTCGTCATTAATAATCGGCGCTAATTATTAAATTTGATATAATTTTATTTCAAGATATTTGACCTCGTTAGAGTATGATATCTCAAAGCTCAGTTGAACACGTAATTAAAGCTTAAAGTTCTATACCGACTAAATAATAAATAATGGTTTTTTTACATAAAAACTCTTCGCTATAAAAAGAAATTGTCAAAAACAAATAAAACTTCAGTCGGTTAGGCTGTACTGTTCCTGTGTAACCAGGCTCTATGCCATGAGTTATGTACTGTGAAAGTTAGTTGAAATTTCCATAGAGTATATAGATACGTATTTCTACAGTCTACTGCAATAGAAAAATCAACCAGAATACTAGATTAGTCTATTAGAGTTTTGTACTATAGAATTCCGCAACGTAACGCCTGATTCGATTAATTATGTAGTTTATTTATTTATTATAAGATACAACATACAATGAAAGTCAAAGAAAGATGCGTTCTTAAACGCGTTTCACATATAAGAATTAATAATTAAAGCGAGACACGAACAGTAACGTAGGCATACACAGAAAAAAAAAATTAAATGAAATCTAAAATGACATTTTACATTTAAAAAAGAATTCCCTTCTGAGAGAGTCTGTGGAGTATGAGAATATGTATATGTATATCTTGGAATATTTATTATAGGCCTGTGTGCTGGCGCGCAATCCGATGCTTGTCCACAGACGATAGATCAAATGTCAACACGGGCGAACAGATCTGGAACGTTGTTGTCTAAAAAACTAAAACACTTCTACTTGATTGGAGCTCCGATGAGAATGTAAATACTTAGACGCACTAGATGTTTTGGTGACCAGTTTTCTGACGCACTCGGCGAATCGCTTACATTGCATTGGTTAATAAATTATGTATGAATTTTGTTACAGTTCGTGTTCGAGAACGGCACACGCTATGACGGTCTACTCTCGCGTGAGAAGTTTCTGGAAGTCGGCGCGCGGATGGATTCCAGACGCGAGTTTCTAAGGGGCGAATGTTCTAGACTCGGTCTGGACGGCTCAAGCCAGAAGGCATATGCGTGGGAGTACCTCATCAACCGCCAGTACCATGTTATATGGTACGTTATGAATGTAGGAGGATATAGTCTATGCTATGCACCGTTCTCCCCAATTACATTGTTCATTCAAAATTTCTGTAATTTGCATATTCGATGTTTGTACACGGCAAATTATTTTTACAAGTCACAAGAACTTGTCATATAAACTATTACCAATGGGAGAGAACTACATTTTAACATATTAAAAAGTTATATCAAGTTTTAAACCTGAATATTATAAAACTTAAATTATGTTGTGATTCATGTAAGATTTTTTAAATATTTATTGGGATAATTAATTTGGAATAAGAACAGGGATATAGGGGATATACAACGGAACATGTAATAATAACAATTGCTTATTTTTATTTTAACAATGAAGAGCTTCGCGTACTTTACAGAAAATATTCTAACAAGTTTGAACACAGATGTTGAAATATTTTTTGTGTCTTTTAATGTGTGATATAAAATCTGGGCACGTAAGACGTGGGGGGTGGGGGGCACGGGGAGTAGGTAATTTTAGTAAACTTAAAACTTGTATTTTATAATTGAATGTCATCTTTAAACCACATTGTCTTAAGACATTACTATTTAATATTTGACAAGTAAATTAATTACTACTTATACATTAAAACGACTTCATGTTAGTTTCTATAAGTTTTAAGATATAAAAGAGCAGTCACTGCTCTTACAATTTTTGAAGATACTATAGAAAATTACCAAGTATGAAAAAAGGATAATTATGGCGCAGACTTTCGCAATAAAGCCTCCATTGTGTATTTTAATTAACAACGTAATCGTTTAAATTAAATAATTCAATTTAAATTTTATAAAAGATTTTATATTTTTGCTTTTATAGTAAAGCTGGCTGGCAGAAGGCCTATTATGAATTTGACAGTTAATGCTATCAAAAAATTCAAGTCCAATACGTATTTTTTTTTTCAAAAACAGACAAGTATTTTGACGCATTTGATAGATGACAGATCAAGATGCGCTAATGGCGTCTATATCTGTCATCTGTTATTATTTAAAAAATATCTGACTTAATTTTTTTGATAGCTTCGATAGATATTTTGAAGCCACGCCTTCATCGGTACGTAACGTTTGTTAGCCGCAAACTTTAATATACATAAGTAGGTTACAAGGACACATTAACCTTCACACACAAATAACGCATGACATTAATTAAGTCCTCGATTTGCGTATTGCGGATGTGTCTCGTTAAATATTAAATACCCGTTGAATAAAATTGTTAATCGTCATCAACTTTTAACTATACGCTAGAAATAAACGTCAAAATTAAGTCGCTATAGTTATACGTTTCGAAGTTTGGAATAATCCAATTTATGTAATAAGTAAATTAGAACATCCGTAATATTATTTTTTAAACTCACAGATATGGTTTTTTGTATTATCTTAACCAATATGAAAGCGGTAATCTGTGGAACGACTGGTACGAATTGAAAAAGTATTTTCGTATCGCGGGGACTTAAGGCTAGTAACATCACGTTACTATCAGTAAATTGTTCCTTTCCGCATGTTACAATATTGTAAGTGTTGTGAAAGTAATTAATAATTATGTGAATTTATAAAGCTTTAACTAGCACACCTTGGTAATTAACTTAATATTTTATGCAGTAATTACTTGCGTGTTAGGAAGCGACTAAATGTTACGAACGATATGAAACTATCACGAATGTACACAGACGCAGCTAAGAATAATTTCCACAGTTTATACAAACGAAAATGTTTCTTTTCCAAATATTAATTATGTGATTTATAAAATGCGGCGATTCTTTAATACAGATTAGTATCACTGTACTTCACATTGTATAACGGTTTTATTTCCGCAGTACATATATATTTTTAAAGCCGAACTTTCTGCTGATGAATTGTTCATAGCCAATGTTCAACGAAATTATACTCATATTGTCTTTTATTAACATAACTGTTGGCCATTTAAAGAAAAACACTTTATTAACGGATTTAAGTTATGTATTTTTACAAAATTTAAACATATTTACACTATTTTAAAAAAATCTGACGTTTCGCGTGCGTTACTGCGTGCGTGGTCACGGTAAACGGTAAACAAAAGGTGTTAATTGTCAAAATAAGTGTCACAGCTGGAGAGTAATTATATTATAAAATTTAACGTATTTTTGACGATACTAGAATTGAAATCAATACGATGAGGTTATTCGGTAAGGCCATACGATTAAATTGAAATATGCTTTAATATATATATGATTTAAATATGTTTCAAAGGACACTTTTTTATTTGGTTGCCAATATGTCGCGCTATTTAAGCTGGGGAAAGGTTAAAGTTAGAAAAATACAGTTATTGACGTTGACTCGTTCTCTTTACAGGTGCAATATCTTCAAAGCTGCATCGACGTCTTGGATGTACAATTTCAATTTAATGGCGAATTATACCGCAGCATTTCTCAATAGGACCAAAGAGGTTCCTTTGGAGCTGGCTAGGAAGCGGTACGCCAGGCCCACGGTTGAGATGATACGGAAGGCCCAGGGGGACTCCATCACATTCCTAATAGTGAGGCACCCGTTGGAGCGATTGGCCTCGGCATACAACGACAAAATAGTACATGCGTGGCCCAAGTCGTTCCATGACAAAATGGGGCGTAGGATTATTAAAAAATACAGAAAGGTATGTTTGTATGACTTAGTTTATTGATGTTTGTATGACTTTGAGCGATGACTTTCGTTTGCCTAAAATGGTAAAACATATAGAGTAAAACTGCTTAAGATTATCTAAAAATAATATCGATTTCCAACGAGAAAGGATACGTATCAAATTAAGATTATTTTTTAAGATACTGCATCATATGTAGTGTGTGTGTCTATGATTATTTTCTGTCATAGTCGCTGATCTCTAGAAATAAACTGTTCGTTATTCGCACACTAAAAAGAGTTAATAATAGAGTTTAATAATTAAAGTCTAGAAAACAGATTCGGTATATGGACTGTCGTAAATCTTTTACCTGTGGTCCTAAGAGTTCCTGGTTCTAAGAGAGTTGTGAAGTAATAAGCCGCGAGATTTTTTTTGGTGAGATCGGAAAAATCGGATACTTTCTAGGCATACAATATTAAAAATAAAAAATGCAAATTTTAAATAGAATTACATTATTTAAAAAATTTCCGACGTTTCTAACCATATCCTAGACCTTTCTAACTATAAATAATTATTTCTTTTTTGTTAAAATATTTCTTTGGAGACTATACTAATTTGACCGCACGGCGTATAACTGGGCGTGAGTGACCTGAATTGGTAAGATCACACCATAAAGAAAAATATATAACAACTATTATTACCCTTCACGTTTATAATTATAAATCGTCATATTACAGATTTTTATTGACCAAAACTGGACCCCCTTTGTAATTATAAAGCCTAGCTTTCATAGTGAACTAACCTCTGTAATCGTTCCAATAGTCTTTAAGTTCTTGACAAATATAAAGATTATTAATGATCGAAACTGGACCCCCTATAATTATATAGGAGGTCCAGTTTTGTTCATTATATCATTAGACCCAGTCTAGCTTTCATATTGAACTAAACTTTGTATAAATCGTTCCAATAGTTTTCGCGTTCTTTAATCATCTATAATTTTAAACATTCCATACGAAAAATGCCCTATTTCAGGCGTCAGAGTCGAAGCCGGCCCCGGTCGATAGGTATCCAGTGTTTGAAGAGTTCGTATCATACGTGTTGGACGAGACGAAGGCTAAACGAACCTTGGATATGCATTGGACGCCGTACACCAGTTTCTGCACGCCGTGCAAGTTCAACTTCGACGTTATTCTCAAGTTTGAAACTCTGGATGTATGTATTAACTTTTATATATTATCCTTAATATAGCAAATGCTAGAACAATAGACTATCCAAGAATGAAATTTCGCTTGTATTTTTACGTTTTGCGTTTGTTTTTTTGTCCCGCTTTAATTAATCACTGTATTTTGTGAAACGTATTTAAGAACGCATCTATGTGTGTTCAGATGTCATTGAACATGGAGCAACCGCTGATACTACTGACACGGTTGTTCTAAATATTGTTGCTGAAGATGCGCGATACACCAACAGCTCACATAAGAAATATTGTATATGTGTGTATATATGTGAATTATATTTCAAGTGTATCTTCAGCTCAATAAATCAGATTTGAATACGGCTTTGGCTCATTCATTTCTCACGACCGCTCAAAGTATTATATCGTGGTGACGCTGCCCGATTACTTTGAGATACTCCCGTCATCCTGAACCTCTGATCCTGTACGGTCCCACTTGCTCAATGTGTATGACTATTGCTGTGTGTGTGTTGAAAAATGTGTGTGTGAATGTCTTTAGAAGGAAAAAACAAAGAACCTTCTCAAAGCCTAACCCACTGATGAAATTTAATGTTTCTAAATAATATCTCTATAGTTTTTATTTCAATGATTTGTTCTATTACGTAATATCGTAACCGTAAATGGAGCTCGATCAAATAACAACTATTGACAATGTTCCCGAAGTTATTTGCTGGTTGCGTATTAGTGACAATACAAATACGGTTGTTATGAATGGTTTTCAGCAAGCTTTTGATCTGTTAACTGTATTTGATTAAATAATATATAATTTAGTTTTTGAATTTGATGATGTTTTCATAAGTCAGAGTAGTGTTCAAAAACAGTAGGGCCCATATTTAGTTGGTTACCGATTGCTCTGTAGTTTTTTTTCTCTCGTTCTTATGAATTTTAAATAAACAATTTCTGAGATTAATTCAGACAAACAGTCAAACTTCGTGAGATGAGATTGTCACGGAATATAGAATCTACATAATATTGTCTTTTATCAACATAACTGTTACTCATTCAAATAAAAACACTTTTAAACGGATTTCTTTTATGTTTTTTTGCAAAATATAAAAAATTACATTATTTAAAAAAATTCCGTTTCGCGTGCTTTACAGCGTGCATGGTAGACTCTACATATTAAGCCGTAACATAATCTATATATATACTTACCTATAGTAATAACATACAAAATGGAATAATGATTTGTGTAAAACGTAAAGACGGTTATAAAAACGATATATGAATAAAAGAACACTTATAACATTCACGATACTGACAGATTAGGAATATAAGATAAGTGAAATGTACCAAATTTAATACAGTAAATTGAATTTCTCAGTTGATTCATTTCGACAACGACTCTCGAATGTTGTTTTATATTGTCAATAAGCTAATATTTCATTCAATTAGGAAAAATTTCATTATATTATAAATAACTAGCTGATCTGGCAAACGTGCCGTGTGTTAGCCTACTCACAGACCTACTCAATACGCTCACAAAGTTTCATGAGAATCGGTCAAGCCGTTTCGGATGAGTATGGCAACGAAGCCTGTGACACGAGAATTTTATATATAAGATAATATTATGTATTTTTATAGCCAACGCGTAGAATTTTCCACACTAGAAGTTTGTAGGTGCTTTTAGTATAATTTACTATTAGAACATCATGTTTCGAAAATGATTACATCATATATTCACAAATTTCATTGCTTCCAAATTTGAAATTTAAGAAAGATATTTGGCGCCAGATATTTTGTATAACTTTTATACTGCAGGAGGATCAAAGGTTCTTAATTCAAATGGCGCGTCTTCAAGATGTCGTCAGGCCCGAGTGGCGGAATAGTGGCAAGGGCACCAACACGTTGCATAACATCAACCATCTTTATTCGAGGCTCAGCAAAGCGCAGTTGGATGGATTATACAATTTATACAAGTAGGTTCAATTTGCAGAATGAGAATATGATCTAAGTGGTCTAGGCTATAACAATGCTCTTACTTCGACTTGCCTCATTACGTGGGTCGTAATGTCCCAATTTGATGCCACGTTACGAAATGATATACCACGCTCCTACTAATTCACTCCCTGATAAATCGTCTCAAATTTTCCTTTGATAATAACAGAGATTTATTATATATGATTCAACCGAAAAGGAAATGTAGTCTTATATTTTACATACAATATTTTAGTCCATCGCTTATTTATGTACAAATAATTTATTTTTTATATTCATAATTGTACAAGACATATAGTACTATTGTAATGACAGAAGTTAATAATGGCGCCAAATTTAGTAACTAGTCAATTGTCATGTCATGCAAATACCAAACTAGCGGCAAAAGTTGGCTAGATTTAGCTTTAGCTGCTAAAAAACACCAAAAACTTATATATTTGCATTAATTTTCAGATATGACTTCCAGCTTTTCAACTACTCAATACATAATTATTACGACTTTATTCATAATGAAGGCACCACTTATGGATGAAGAAATATTGAACCAAACGAAGGGTCAGATTTATTGGCTAAGACTGAGGAAGATCGCTTTGAATCTCTTTATTCCAATCGCAAATGATCTGTTTAAAGTATCAGTACACCCTGGACTTTTAAATATCATAGACAACGATACGTCTATAAAATATGTCCGACTAATTTAAAAGTAATGTATAATATATATTATAGCTATGTTAAGCGGTATTTGAGTATTCAGAGATATAATAATTTAAATTCAGTATCACACAATTTTTAGGTTAATTATTTATTTTAATTTTATTACAGTTACAGTTAAACAATATAAAGATATTTTGTAAAGTAGCAATTCCAAAGATACCTAGGTAATTATTTGTATTTATTACGCCAATTAATAAACCAATATCAATAAAATAAAATAAATATCAAGTATTGGAAAACCAATCTTAATTAATTGTCTTAAAAAGTTAATTAATGTGAGAGTTCAAGATTCGTTATTAAATACAGAATATCGTATAACACCTACTTAAGAACTGTAGACGCTCCAGATATTATATTATATGTGTAATAAATACGAAATAAGCAATATTAATTCATATCACCTTGTAATTTAAATATGTTACATCATACAATATTCTAATGAAAGTTACATGTATATTAGTATAGCAAATGTTCAATAAAAATTTGTAGGTTATCGTTTCAGAACGTCAAATTCACTAGCTTTCAGAACTGTCATGTAATTATAATTATATAGTCTGTGTATGCCAGTTAGAGTTACTTCTGTGGAGGCTCGAAAAATAAAAACAATTTTTTTTTTCATATCATATATTCTATGAAAGTAATAATCTATAAAAAGTAAGAATTGCTTGACTTATTCTGTGTAATATTATGATCTTTGTATACCATCCGATTGAACGCACAAAATTTAAAGATGAAATTATTTTTATAAGTTGTTGCTAAATTATTGTAAATAATAATATGAATATCCGAATAGTCAATTAATCTCACAGATTTTCAATTATCACGTAATAGCCAAGAAGTTATTCCTTACTTTCGCATTTAATTTTCACACTATAGACTATTTTATTATTTAATCCCGTAGTTTCCTGCCTTAAGGTACCCATGAAACAATTTTTTTTTTTGTAAAATATTTAATTGATGCTCTGCTAATATTGATAGTAGGGAGACATTGTACACACAAAAGGACTTAACCAGGAGATTATGGATTAGCGCCTTCAACCAAAGAAATAAACTATTCAGTTCTTTAATATTGGTATACATATTATTAATAAGGCACGTTAGAAATTTTGGACCACAGAATAGACGTTTGACGTTTTATTCCGTTACAAACTATTTTATTTAAATGTTTGATACTCGCGTTAATAGTGTAGTGTTAAACGTTTGACTGTCAAGTGAAAGCGAGTTTTTCTTACTTTAATAAAAGTTTTATTCATATTGGTATTAATATAGGAGCACTATTTAAAAATAAATAAATAAAATATATTCAATTCAACCTTTTTGTCAACATCATCAAATAGTCTACTATATGCTGATATTAAAATGAGAAATTAATTATTATCTAAGTTATTTCTAAAATAATTAAGATAATAACGATGATGTTATAGGTTTCGTTATGTATTACTTTATATTTAATAGAGCTTGTGAAATATTTATTAATATTTACAGAACATACACTTAAACGAACTAATTACAACGCCGTCTAGTGACAATTACAAAAGGGGTTTTAATATTAAATTCAAATTGTTCATGTAGGACTCAATCGTATAGTGAATTGAATTTGGTGAATTTCAGGAAGCCCTTAAGATTTTCAGATTTGTGTATAATAATTCAAGTTACCTGGGAGTCTTAGATCTAGTTGGAAGGAATAGACCAAAAATGGCCTATGAAGAAACTGGAATGGTGCTATAGTCCTTTAGAATTTGATCTCATATCAGAATGAGACGTACATACTATGTACTTGTTGCCGCGTTAGCTCCCATTAGGGAAGGTTGTGTTATGTTGATGTTAAATAAGATTTTATTCTTAGTATAGAGAAATACATAATTACAAAAGATTTTGTTTTTTATTTCCTACGGTATCAAAGGATTCCCGTAAATAAACTACTTTACAATTTTTATTAATTTTTAGGCTTCCGTAGAATAGAGGCGGAATTCTTTGTTAACGCAACATTTAACAATAGCATCAGTCCTCCTTATTTTTAATCTAAACATAACTGGTGCACGCGACTTCATATATACATATTCAAGTTCTTATGAGTTCAAGAACCACTTAGTTCTTAGAACTTATATTAGTGAGGCGTAGAAAAAAATGACAATATTACAATTAAATTATAACAAACAGAAAATATATTTGATAAATTAAAGACATAATATTTCATAGTCATTTATTCTACACTAGCCTGTATTCTGTATTAAATGCACTGGAAATTGTGGTAAATAACCTCGTTTCTCCGGCGATTGTGTGATGTTTCTAAAACAATAATTATAAAAAATTTATTTTGCATATAATAAATACTTTAAGAAGCACAATACATTTATTTTTTAATGGAATAATATCTTTTTACTTACACTTCCTTTTTTTTCCTCTTTGGTATATCAATTATATCTATGGACTCTGTGGTAATTATGACTGGTCTCACAGATCCAAAAAAGTCTGTTATTGGCACTTTGTTCGGATCTCGCTTAAATAAGTCTCTCCTAACACCAACAGTTGATATGCATGCATGTTTTGGGCAGACCGCCAACTAAAATAATAAAACATATCTTATTATTAAATAAGAAATTGAGTAATTTTTATTCCTTCACAATCCTTCGTAAGAGAATTTAGGCTTAAGATTTTATTTTATTTATACAAAAATAAATAATGTTGGCTGTTAAAACTGAAAGTGCTGGATGATTGAATGATATGAATATTTGAAAAATAAGTGAGTAAACTTACAAATTCCGACATACTCTTCTTGCTGTTTGGATGCACATTCTCGAGGAACTCTAATACGTAATAGGTATATCTGTCTATAATATACACACCAATTGCTGAGTCCACGTGATGCTGTAAAAATTAATAGTAAAGTTAAACAGATACATAGAGGTGATGCATATTAGAGTAATTAATATCAACATAGAAGTAAAATCTTAATTTTTTATAATAATAACATGTAACTTCTTAGATACTTGTAAATTTCAAGAATTCCAAGAAATCATTCAAGAAAAGTAGTCAAAACATACAACACTAGCATAAAATAAGCACTTACAGAAAGAGAGTCTTCTCCGACTAAACTGCTAGCAGTAGCAAGTATATTTGGTGAGTAGAATTTTTCATACATCGAAGAAGCTTGGCAGGTGTCTATAATGAAAAATATTTCATTATATCTGAAACACAGAAAAATTATTTAGAATTATTATCTTACTTGCTCCACTTTTAACACAAATAATTCTGAAAAAACTGTCTCATTTTACTTCATTGGGAAACAGATATGACAGGAATTAATAAATTATATAATTATAAAGTAGTAAATTTTTCAGTGAATGATATGTAACCTAATAGTGCTAAAGGTTTAGAGAGCTTTGTCTCATTAAGAAGAAATCACAAATTGTGTACCTCCTTTTCTGCCACATTTGTTCAAGTGCATCAGCTAATTCCTGACTAGTTATCTCTTCTGAGTCTTGGAATTTCAAAAAACCATCACCCCCATGGCCGGTTAAATATATCAAAATATTGCTTCCTTCATCAGTTAGCAATCGTTTAGATCTAGGAGTGTCTGGTGGAACCCTCCCAGTTAGTAATCTCACAAAATTTTCTACTGAGACCTGTAAGTTTTATTTTAGTTAATTCTTAATAAGCAACAAAAATATATTTTTAAATATAGATGAAACAGCTAATTATAAAATAATTATGTTGTGCTCATTAAATTAGAATATTTCACTTTTGCACCACCCTTTATATTATCCTTACCTCATATCCTCGGTAATCAACTTCTACATCATCACCATAAACATTGATTTGTTCATGGGCATTATTAAATATAGTAGCCGGCCGCGGGTTCCGAGGATTGCAGGCCATATCATCTGATATCATGAGTATTATCTGACTGTCGGGAATTCCTAATCTTTTAACACTACGATAAATTGAAAGCACGTTAGCGACATGCCTGTAGTTGAACCAAAAGCGTGATGTGTCTACAAGAACAGCCCAATTATTTGTGTGGTTGGACTTCTGAAATTTCTCTGGAATCTACCATAAGAATTGTATTAGTAGATGCGTAAAACATGTACATACATAACTTATCGCATATTCTTTATTGACTTACATCGATTGCTTCACTGTAAACCAAGATAAAAGCAAATATTAATGTACTTTGCAGAACGTCTTTTGGAAACATCTTGATTATTGAAGTATATGCAACTTTTATATTAAATGTAACTATGGTGTTTGGTTACATTTCTTATTATTAAGGATTTGAAAATCACATTGAGTTAAAAACCACTGCGGGCAGACAATCATAAATAATTGAAAATAAATATTTAATACAACAGTCAACAACTATTTTAACAATAAATTTATTGATATTGATAAAATAAGCGGTAGAAAATTAATTTCTATTTTGTAGACAGAGGCCAGAGCCCAAAGAGTGAACTGTGGTCTGTGCCTGTGGTGACTGGTGAGTGGTGACTAGTGACAGTCGACAGATAACAAACGATTAAATTGTCGGCGTGAAAAGTGAGTCGAGTCATTCCGAGTTTTTTCGCGGTGTAATATTCGATTAATATATTATAAGTATATTATGAAAACAGGTTAGGTCTAGATATTTTTTTTTCCAATTAAGAGTCTTCATAATTTACTTTTAGAAATTTACTTAAGTCTAATGTGTGATCCCACATCTGAAATCTTAACTGAATATAATATAATGTATTCAGTTTGTTGCTTGGTTTGGTTAATCTGCGAAATTCCCTAAATAGATTCCAAAAGCAGACTTTACCCAATAGAAGAAGTGACTCCTATTCTAAATTCTAGGTGTAAAAATATTGTCTGCAATTAATTCTAGCATTATAAAAATATAACAATTTAAAAAGGAAACTTTCCATACTTATTTTACACAAATACTTCACAGCTAGCGAAACACTATGCAATATGTTCCCGTATCATCCCTTTATCTTTCGGAAGGAATGAGACAACGTTCAAAATTAAATTGGGATTTTAATGACGTATTTAGGTTTTGATTTTCAACCATAGACATCAGATTTTAGAAAGTTAATGATTTAAATTATAAACAATTTGTATAGACGAAAAAAAAAATTAACATGGTAATTAATCATTTGTATAGATTATAAGACAATTGAGTATTTGATAATAGCAACACTGTTTCGCATACCGATTACCGCCCACAGGCCACAGTGTACACTGTGAGTACTGAGTACATTCGACTTTCGAGTTATTCGCCACTCATAAATATAATAAAATATTTAATAGTTTCGCCGTTAGCTGTGGTTCATAGTTAGAAAAATATTATATGCGTAAATTAAAATTATATTGGAATATAGAAACTAAAATAGTAGCATAAATCTCCATATTAGATCTTTATTGTTTATATATTTTTATAAATAAAAATGAGCAACCGAAATCCAAATACATTAATGAGTGTGCCAGATGAACAGTTTGACTATTTATTTAAAATAGTTCTTATTGGTGATTGTGGAACAGGGAAGACATGTATTGTACAACGTTTGAAATCCGGAAATTTCATCGAACGGCATGGTAACACAATAGGCGTAGATTTCTCAATGAAAACTTTAATAGTAGATGGAAAGAAGGTCAAGGTAAGAGAAATTCTTCTATGTGTTGTCGACAAACATTTCCCCCTGAGATAGTAGTTGGTCTACTCTTACTGTACTTAAGATTTCTACTAACAAATATTTCCAATAATATGTGTATACATGCATTATATACAACTAGTCAAGCTTTTGGTATTTTTACAGAAATTTTATGTCTAAAATTTTTAGCTACAGATATGGGATACAGCTGGCCAAGAAAGGTTTAGAACTATTACTCAGAGTTATTATCGATCAGCCAATGGAGTAATAATTGGTATGTGACACCCAAGTTGCAAGCAATAAGAGATTCTTATCCTATAAATATACATTGTATGAATATAATTTTAAAGTTATTTAAAAGTTATTCTTAATTAAATAAACATTATAAATGTTGACTCACCTAGAAGGAATTTCCTCTTCGACACTTTTGTTTAACTTTATATTGTTCTTCTAACAATAAACAAAATGGAAACAAAGCTGTGTTGTTTAACTATTTAATATGTATTGTCTCTGGTATAGTTTGTGCCCTCGTTTCTCAGAGGAGAGGAAAGAAATGAGGGTTTTGGGTAACAAAAAGAAATGAATACAACACAATCTGATAAGTCTAGACTAATTAATTATAAAATATATTCCAGTGTATGACATAACAAAGAGATCCACATTTTTGTCTCTGAAGAAATGGATAGAAGAAGTCCGAAGGTATACATCATCTAATGTTATAGTCTCCTTAATCGGAAACAAATGTGATTTGGCAGACCAGCGTGAGGTTGAAGCAGAAGAGCCCAAGGCATTCTGCCGATATGTTCCAGAGATAATGTTTGTTATGGAAACCTCTGCTAAGGATAACACCAATGTTGAAGACACTTTTCGAAGCTTAGCTACAGAATTAAAGGTTATTAATGAAATATTTATATATCAAAATTAAATCTTCCTTCTTTAGTTTTTTAAAACATTTAAAGAGTTAAGATCACTAATAATTCTGTCCATTGCTTGATTATTCCTAATACTAAATACAAAGAAGCCATTTCCTCTTGTAATTTTAATAATTCTATTCATAGTAATTGTAAATTTAGTGCCTTACAGTATACATGCAATACATATAGAGATATGAACAGACAGGAAATAAGATAACACTTGACATTTTCAGCGTCAACATGATAGCAGTGAGGGCCCACCCGCTGAAACAGATGCTGTAGTACTGGGAGAAAGTCATTCTGTGAGTCGATGTCAGCCTTGTCGTTCTTAGTTAGTATTTATATATAGTCTATATTAAAACTTATGTTAATTCTGATGTTAAATGTTCAGTAAACCAATGTAGGTTTAATAGAATGCTTATTATAGAGAACTTTCAAGATCTAAATCCTCATGTTAAAAAGATATCTCATCTCAGGGCAATGTTTTATATTGAAACCAGTTCCTCTATTAGAGACTGTGAGAAGCGGCATAATATTAGATTAGTCTATGAATGGCTATGAAGATCGGTTAATTTGTCACAAATGCAAGCCAAACATAATGTAGATTATTTTGTAAATAGTATTATTTATATGTTATCCTTAGTTCCACCTGAGAAGCCATTTAAATTAATCTTATTAATGTAGTACCAAATATGGGATTAATTTTTAGGGTTCTGTGAATTTTCTACTATAACAAATTTTGATTCATGCTTTAATGAACTTGTTATTAATAAATAGATATCTAGAGATGAAACTAATGCACAAACCTTAATTCAGATTATTTAAACTCAATATTGAATATCTTAAAATAGCGTCATAACATTTTTTTTTATGAAATGTGTCCATGAATTAAATAGATGGACAGAGAAATTCTAAACATCACAATTGGTCGGGTATACAACCTTATATATTAGTATATTCTTACTAAATTCTGTTGTTTCAACCAAATAGTAGATTATTTAACGCAGTTTTGCCATAGTATTTTACATTTATGATAAGTCTTATTTTTTTATAATCGTGCTGCATAATATCTCAACATTCGATTCCAATTTTACAATCTAGATGCAGATTTGTCTATTTCCCTACTATTAGTAGCCTTATGTTTATGAAATTATGTGCCTCATGTTTGCAGGACTTGCCTATTTCCTTTTTCTACGTTTAACAGATATAAACTCGGATTTTCATTATTTTAACATAATTCATACTTTGTAGCAATTCTGATTCTTACATGAAGTAATTCGTTTTTCTGACCAAATGAAAAATAAATGAAATACTTAATACAGTTGAAATCGAAGCAACAAAGGTTGCTGGTTGTTCACTATTGACATTCGATACCCAATCAAAAATGAGCTCATTTTTGTAGTCACAAGCTGTCCATTGCTGGATTATTATTTAGAGCATTTTGCACAGTACTAGTGTCAGCGGTAACCTATCTAAAGTTAAGTGAAACACATTTTGGCGTATTTATTGGTGCGAAAGCTGTGTATAGAAAGTCATTGATATAATAAAATCACCAATTCGAGACTGAGACACGCCATATTAACTTGTATACTTTTGTATAACCTTAGCAATCTATCTGTAAAATAGAAACTGAACCGTTATACCTGATTAATATCATTAAAACTAGATTAAAAGCATAATTATAATTTTTATTGTACGCTAGCTTTTCAATATGTTGTATAAATGAGATTTTTTATAGAATACGTTTCTCTGTAACTCGTACTATTGCCCCAAATTATAAGTGTTGAATATTATTTAGATAACATAATATGGAACATATTCATGAATGATTCTTCAGAAAACTAATATAAATAATAAAATATTGTGTGCGTCACAACTCTGACGTCACTTTACATCTGTCCCGCTGTCAAATTGTATTTTGACAGGTGTCAGGAGCGTTTGGATTTGTCTTTGCTCTGAACTTATCAATAAACTCGTGATAGATTTAATATTTTCATCATATTAAACTTTTGGAAACAACAGTTTGAACGAGGTGCGTATTAGAATGACATTAGTTAGTTGACCTATGTTAGTTTAAGCTTTTCGTATCTAGTCTATACTAGGCGCCTAACAGAGCGGCCCAATGTAGCTACAGATAAAAAATGTAGTTTGATTTAATTAATGAACTAAACCAGGTTTAAATGTAATACGGCTTCCGTTGATTGGTATTTACGCTAAGTACACTGATTTAGTTTTTATGAATAAGTTGAAGCGGCTATGAGTTTCATATAAGTAATAATTTAAGGGCCTTTCACTCTCCAAACTACGAAAACCGGAAAACAAAGTTACCGGTTTTCCATTCTGTTATATAAACCGGTAAGCAATCACCAAATGCCAAGTCTGTACGTGGCATTTGAAGATTGTATCTTTCAAGTGCTATGGTATTCTCTGAATGATACTCAATCCTGTTTGGAATAAAGACTGTATTTTTTAAAAGTATATGCAAATGTATGTCTTGTATGTTGCTATTGTAAAGCTATGGTGGTTTTGAAAAATCTTGAATTCTGTCAAATATAGCATTTTATTCAAAGTCTGCAAGGTTGGTAACACACAGAAGACCAGAAGTAGAAAATAGGGTTATACAAAAGAAGGAATTAAAGTGGGGCGCCATTAATATATATATTTTCGTTTATAATAAATATTGTTTTATCTGTGATTCACTGAATCTTTGTGATAATTTTATTTAAGTAAAACAACTCATGTATATTTTCTTTAACACAATATATTCTGTTGAAATATCATCTTTTATTTTAGATATAACTTGAATACGTTTATAGAGGTTAATAAAAACAAATTGTAGTTAAATGTATGGAAGTCAAAAAAAAGATATAAGTGCCTAAAAATACAAATATTAGACCAAATTTATCACTAAGCCTCGAGGTAAGTTTTTTATGTTGCGTTATTGCTGATAAACTTTTCTCAATAAAATTCATAACGAATTAAAACGCATGACGTCACATATACCATAGATATACATAGCTAAAAATATGTTCACAGACTAAATATTGCCCAAGGTCAAATCGAACCTAGGACCGCTTGTTCAGTGGTTCAGTTCACCTTTGCCCCAACTGGGTTGTAAAATCATGTATAGTGTGTTAAGGTGTGTAATTCCAAAAAATACGCAAAAAGCAGATCTACGAATAAAAGTGCTAACGAAACAATTGTTAAACTATTGCCACTTAACATTTTAATGGTTAAAAGAAGTTAACGCAATGATTTTTAGTATCGCTAACGATGACGTCCAGCTGCTTCGTAACATGTATACCAGAAATCCAACTAAATTTGCCCGGCTCGGAGCCAAGCCGACCAAAAACTCGAACCAATTGCCCGTTCGGCTTGAAAATTTGGACCCTACAATTGCCCGAATCGCCGACCAGGATGTAACCCATTGGGTCAACGGCGAGCACTTCCGGCTGCCGGAATTGACCCTTCCTTTGACCCGTGGACCCGAATTCGACGATTTTGCTCTTGTCGTGTTTGTTGTAGACTTTGACACGCCGATTGCCACTGTCGAGGACGACTACACGGTCATTTGTGACCGCGACGGCTGTTGGCGCGTTGAACTCTGTGCACATTGTCTCTTTCATTTCCCAAATGCTGGACGTGTTTTTGGGTTGGGCTCGGACGCCGACACCGTATTGTTCTACGCATTTACCGTTCGGCTCTAGTACCTGAAAAAGGTTTTATATGTATGCTAGCTGATCCGGCAAACGTTGTTTTGCCATACATGTGATTTCAATTTTCAATTAATAAATAAAAAATAAGGTTTGATCGTAGAAGGGTGAAAATTTAGGATTGTATGTATTTTTGTATGTTGTATCATAAAAAATAGAAACTAAAAATTTTGTCTACACAATTAAAGATAAAATTTAGGGATGAAAAATAGATGTTGGCCGATTCTCAGAACTACTCAATACGCTCACAAAGTTTCATGAGAATTGGTCAAGCCGTTTCGGGGAAGTTCAAGTACGAACCCCGTGACACGAGAATTTTGTGAATCTAAACCATTCCCAGATCCCCTTGAACACACAAAAAATTTCATCAAAATCGGTCCAGTCGTCTGAGAGAAGTTCAGTGACATACACACTCATAGAAGAATTATATATATAAAGATTATATACATGTAAGCGAAAATATTAAGCGACGTCTCGAATTTTGACATTTGACAGAGTTTGTATGGAAGTGACATTAGCTCACGCTTGCTCGAGTTAGCTATACGAATTTAAATAGAGATATATATTAGAAACGAATTAGAATGACGTAGCGCTCCGTGGATCTATTTAGAAATTAAGAAAAAAATATTAATCAATTAATATGTTCAAAAAAACCATGTATAGATATAGTTTTTCCTATCACAGCGTATGCTCTGCTTTTGTAGCAAGATATAGACTATCGAAAACAATTATTGACAACAAATACTTTGTTATATATTTTTAATTACCTGAACCCTGTCGTTTCCAGTGTCAACGACATATATATGATGGTTTGCGTTATCGGTCGCGATTCCTTCAGGAGAGCGGAACATGCCAGCCCGACTACCTTTTTGCCCTATCGATGTTATATACTCTCCATCCTTCGAGAATACGTGGATGCAGTGCTTCCATTTGTCTAGAAATTCATATTTTACGTTTCGACGGCAAATTAGTACAGAAGTGGGGTGTGTGTGAGTAATACACACTACATACACAAACACCAACACACAGCAACCATAATTTATTATAGTAACGCAATTTTTATGTATTTCAGTTTTATACTATTAATTTGTAATATATGCATTAAGTAATAAATAATACGAATTTTATGATAAATAATTGCTTGCTGTCTTATATAATCTAAAATAATCGCTAAACTAAATGTGTGTGTGAAAACTGCACGGTCCAAGTTTAAGAGGATAATTTTGGTCATGCCACTGATATGACCAAATATTGTCTTTTATTAACATAACTGTTATTTTTTAAAGAAAAACACTATTAACGGACGTCTACCGTGACCACGCACGCTGTAAAGTACGCGAAACGTTTTTTTTAAATAATGTAAATATTTAAATAGTGCAAACATACATAACTTAAATCCGTTAATAAAGTGTTACCACACAATTTTACCTGTTATATAAACTTCACCCAAACTCTTCATGAAGGCAATTTGAACAGGACACAGCATCTGCTCACAGGACAATCGCATCACAATTTTGGCCTGTGTCCGTTCCACCACTATCACACTGTGGCTGTCCATGTCACATATGTATAGATGGTTGTTCCAAGGGCTGAGGCCGACGCCGCACGGCCGCGCTGTCTTTCGCCACGTGTAGTGGGGGACGAAGTTTCTGGATCTGGAGATAGAACCATCTCAATGCCGCATGAACGCTGATATATTGCATAGAGCCGTTAAAGATCCAGTAGTGAAAATTAAGCTGGAATATCTTTATATATATAATTCTTCTGTGAGTGTGTACGTCACTGAACTTCTCTCAAACGACTGGAGCGATTTTGATGAAATTTTTTGTGTGTGTTCAATGGGATATGGGAATGGTTCAGATTCACAATATTATATAAAATTCTCGTGTCACTGGGTTCGAACTTGAACTCCTCCGAAACCGATTCTCATGAAACTTTGTGAGCGTATTGAGTAGGTCTGAGAATCGGCCAACATCTATTTTTCATCCCCCTAAATTTTAAGGGTAGTCCAAACCCTAAATTTTTTTATTTATTTTTTAGACAAAATTTTTAGTTTCTATTTTTTTATGATACAACATACAAAAATACATACGATCCTTAATTTTCACCCTTCTACGATCAACCTTTATTTTTTATTTATTAATTGAAAATTGAAATCACATGTATGGCAAAACAACGTTTGCCGGATCAGTTAGTTGTTTTATATAATATTTCGTCAGTGGTCCTGAATTCCATTAGCTGCGATGCAATATTTGTTTCCCACAGCCGTAATAGATAAAGTAGTATTTGCATTCTGGTTTATTCAGAATTTTTCCTGACAGGTCATTCAGGATTTGTCATCAATCAATCTTTACAATATAAACATACATATATAATACAATATATACTTATAATATTTTACATGTTTCCATTACCCGAAGACGCCTGAACCGATTTGGATTTTTATAATTTTGATATATGTAAATCCTCAGCCTACTGATTAAAGTAGACCCCACATACTACTACTAATATAGAGCAACTACATATAAAATAACTGATAAGCTCTGCCATTATTGGTAATCGTATATTTATTTATTTATTCGGAAAACCAACAGACATATCACTTTATATAGAGAAGAGAAATAAACTGTGAACATAAGAAAACTTCGGATATATCCATGACAGTTTCAGTATATAGTAATAAATATATAAACACATGACAGCAATACAAATATGGACATTCACAAAACAGTGGACAGTAACTACTGTTTTAAATTATTCTTAAACGAAGCAGTACAGGAGTACCTATGTATTCCATATTTTTACAACAATTTAAGATATATAAGAATTTCGCTTAAATAGTCTGTCTTTATGGATGGCACGTCACTAGCCACAGACATTTTTCATTTGATTTATTATAATATTGCAAAACATCTTATACACATACAGTAAAGTGACCACGTACACTGTAAGGTACGCGAACCGTCGGAAAAATTTAAAATAATGTAAAATATATTTAAATTTTGAAAAAATACAAAGTCAAAGATAACGATTAGAGGTTTTGTATCTTGTATCTCGAGTGTTAAGTTTCATACAAGAAACTTACTTATAATGGAGGGTCAGGCTACTTTCGCTCTCCAAAGGATTATTCTGTTTAGCTGCGTCTGGCAGAGGGTCGTCGGATTCGGCATCGCAAGGTGTGGACACGTCGGAGTCAATTCTGAAGTGCTCTTTATCAAATATGAAGTTCTCAGCGTCCCATTTCGACACATCCGACAGCAATTGTATGGTGTTTTGGTGAAGATGAACGAATGTTTTCACCTGGTAATTAAGAATATAAAATGAGGTTAAAAATAACGCCTATCTGTTTAGTTATAATGTCGAATTGTTTGAAGTATTTTAGGGGAACTGGCGATTTTATGCCTACCAACTCTTTTAGTGCAACGCGATCGGCAGACTTGCGGTTAATTAGTGTATGCTCAGTGACATTTAATTTATATCCAACCAGAAGGTTGGTTTTGAGAACAAAACCATCTGTTTTTATAGAACAGAAGACCACCTGGTGTTAAGCGGTGCGCCCGCCCTACATTGCCTTAATTTCAAAACCAAAATGAAATCCAAAAATCTGTATTCATGACAACAAATTTACCTTTTTTAAATTTATCTGACATTGTTAAGTATACCTAACTTCACAATGTGAGATAAATAAAAGCTAAATTTACACTTATAACTAATGTATAAATGTAAATATATGTGTGTATTATGTGTATAATGTTAAATCTAAGGCGTAGAGCGGCTGAAAAAAATTTGGCAAGAAACTGCCTCTCTTTATTCACCAAGTTTTTATGAGACTTTTTGGGGCTGCATACTATCATATATATAGATAGAAATATAATATAATAATATGTGAGCTACATATATTCAACGAGAATTTATGGAAACACTAAGAGTCGCAAAATGAATATCATTACTGCATGCTTCTGAAAAATGTATTACTCATGTCATCCCATGATGAGAATACAAAACCAAATTCTTATTTGGTTTAGTTATTATATTAAAACTAAGAATTTATTTTTAAATATGACCAATATAATAAATATTGGTCATATTGCGTTTGTTTCAGTGTGTTGGCAGCACTGGTTATCAGAAACTTGTGCTTCCATTAACTACCTTTATTATATCATCTTCCGATTTCTCCAGCGCTTTATTAGCAACTTGCTTCGCCTCAATCAAGGAGCTTTGCAAAGCCAACGCTGACATGTCACCGGTCTTCTGCAAATCCCTCAACTCTTGTTGAAGACCCAGTTTAGCTTCCAAAATGGCGTTTATTTTCTCCTCTGCGGCTACATTTATTTGTTCAGCGATGTGTTCGCAACGATCCTATGAAAACGATGAGAGAATTATATAAGAGAGATTTGTAATTTTAAAAATATATTTTTATAGAAATTGTCGAAACAAATTTTACAAAATTATGTGTTTCTTAATAAATTACAATACAAATGTACTAGACCTTATTAAATAAACCGACGTTATTATAAGATAGGGGGAAAACGGGCAGGAGACTTAGCTGCTCGTAAGTGATACCGGCGCCCAAAGACATTTACAATACCTCACAAAAACCTTAACTTAATAATATGAACATAGTAAAATATATTATAACTAGCTGACCCGGCGAACTTCGTACCGCCTTAACGTAGCTTTGATGCACTATTTTATTTTGTGTAGTTGACCTATCTTATTTCGTATTATAAGAGTGAAAGAGATAGAAATAAGCCACGACTCTCTCACTCTAGACATTCGTTACGCGCGTTTTGTACCTTTACGTAGACTGCGGAACCGTAATTAAAGTAGCCTAAGTGACTCCTTATTACATCAGCTACCAATCAAAAAAAGTCCCGTCAAAATCGGTCCAGCCATTCCAGAGGTTAGCCGGAACAAACAGACAGACAGACAAAAATTTTAAAAAATGTCATTTTGGTGTTTGTATCCTATATATATTCATATGCATGTAGTAAAAAACGTTTATTTCAATATTAAAAACAGACTCCAATTTTATATATTAGTATAGATAAAAAGAAAACTTATAATAGCTGTAGAAGATCATTATTAGCAGTGTGTAAATCGGAGTAGGTACACCCAATTATATATTTAAATTAATTACAACTGTATACAAAAAATAATTTAACAATGACAACTTCAAAGAAAGTTTCAAAAATAATTTAATATTTAATTGTAATCGGAACGTAAAACTTCGAATGTTTGAATACCTTATAATGTTCGATTTTGTGGGTCAAGCGACTTTCTGCAGTTTCCAGCTGTTTCAATATGGATCCCACTTGAATACGTAAATCCTCTAAATGCTGTGACCAACATACAAAACAGAAATTCTGAAAAACAATATGCTAGATCATATGACTTATCTACGCCCAGATAATATGTTAGAGATTATTATTAAATATTGGAATATTGGAAATAAATACTACTACTAATGTTAACTAATTTAGGAAAATTATTGTGGAGGCTCTGATTAGACTATATATATTTTCCCCTGGTATATTTGATCATCTAAGGTACGTACCAACTTGCAATGTTCACAAAACGACGTATCTGTATTATCGCAGACAGTTTTACAAGTGGTGCATCTCATTCCAGCTGCGAAAAGATCGACATTTTGGTACCCAGACCCACCCGCTGGAGTGTTTGGAGGTGTTGGATTGGACTTATCATCCTTTATGCCCACCATACGTAACAACGTATCAATGTAAAGGTTCGACGGCAGATTGTCTACGAAATTTGGACCTGCCTGTATTCTTGTATGGCAGATGGGACAGCTAATGACGGCGACATCTGAAATCCATTTTGTGCTATGCTGTTACATTTCTTTAAATAAATGGAAAAGTCCCGTGGACGCCGTACCTTTTCTACGTTTATTGTATTAAGAATATCAAGTGGTTTATTGTATTTGAAGCTGTATGTCTTGAGGTTGTTTATAGTATGTTTTCAGATCATCGATGGTTTTATTACTGATTTAAGTATAAAAAAACACTGTTCAGACACGTATGTATATATTAAATAAAGCTTAGATTCTCAAGTGAAAGATATAATGCAACTTACCGGCTACATAGACTTTGAGGCAGGCTAGGCAAAAGGTATGTTGACAAGGTAACATTTTTGGCGTGTTCAACAACTCCAGGCAGAGTGCGCATTGTACTAGGTCGTTTATCCCTGTTGCTGGAAGTCTAAAAAGAATGTAATATATAATAGTGTGATTTAAATAAGTTCTATATAAAATTAAAAATCAAAGGAGAAGTTGCATCATGCTGGACCGATGTCGTAGCCTTAAATATACCACTCAAAATGCGCGTCGACCGTTCGAATCACGCGCACAAACGGTTTTTCTTTTTGTGGGCTAAATTACTTCAACATCGTGAAGACCATGTCTTGTGCAAAAATGTAGAGGTACTCAACTGATTGTGTATTGAAAAATATGCAATTTGAGCTAAGATCGAAGATTATTTTGTCACGTAAAACAGAGTATATTGGTAATTATAGTTGATTGATACTATGTAAAGTCTTAAAGATACAAAAATGAAGAAAATTATAAAGTTTATAGGTGTTTACAACGTAAAACTCTATAAGAAAGATTAAGGCTGCTTTTTGGCATGTAGTTCATGTAACAAACAAGATTTGTATGCATTACAAGAGAATTATTTTATTTTTCACTCGCTAAAATTACATCGCAGTGTATAAACGAATTCAGGTATTAAGCTTCTGGGCATGCATTTACAGACGTTTATGCATTCACGACGTTCGTATGTAAAGTGAAATGCATTTTTAAAGGCTCTTGGCAAATGCATGTATTCGCGTAATGTGGGCGCCGTTTCTTTATGACTTTCGCTCTTAATTTTTTATTCCATTGTATTCGTTGTGAATTACTTAGCAAGCTAATCAGGGCTGTCATGAATATCTTCGCAGTTTCATTAACATAGGAATTTACCCCCCAATTACCCAAATGTAACATAATTTAAAGTTGATCCCAAAGCTTTCATCGCGTAGCCTAGTCCCAATGTAAGCTATTTAAAGATTGTGTTATGGATACTGACACAACTGATAAATATATAATAGATAATAATATATAATTTTAATTAATTTTAATGATAGATAATTAAAAAAAAGGATCTGTACAGAGCTGATTTAATAGAATCAGGGTTTATTTTGTAGAGTCCATAGTACAACATTGTAATATGTCAAAAAAACGGAAACATTCAACGCACGTTTCGCCCCGACACCGGAGCATCTTCAGCGACACGAGCGAACGCTGTTACAAATACACGCACCGGGAGTAAGTAAAAATCAAATCATTATAGGTATCTAAGGAGCAATTTTACCCATTTCTACAGTATTTTTCAAGTATGCTCCGCTTTTAGTGACTGTACTCGATAAATGGACTATTAAATACAAAAAATATTTTAATTCGCACCAGTAGTTCCAGAGATTCGTTAAAAAGAACATCTTCAGATTTGTAATATTAGTATAGATGAGCGTTGATTGCATAATATATTTTATTGTCATAATTGTAACGATTGTTGATTGATCATACTCTGTGAAATAAGTATTTATTGCTAGTGGCAACCCTCATTCGATGAATTGGGAAAATTCATAATCACATATTGACGTATGAAAGTATTATCTGTCGATTTGTTGATTTTACTTTCGTTCATTGTTCTATGATTAATTACTTATTCTAGGCATAATGATTGTGTAAATACGGTTTGAGGTAACACTAGCGAACATTTAATAAACTGTAATCGATTGTTATCACTGAAGTGTAAAAACTGAAACTCCAAAACTTGGCCCTTCATATGTATGAGATACTATTTTTCACAGATAATGTATTTTTCTTGCCGCCGTCTATAAAACAATATAATGATTATCCAAACAGTGCTCGAATCCGACTATTATTATATATTTATTTATATAATGTATACCTACTGTTTAAATAAACAACTAACTACCGAAGGTGAACACAGTGTTCTATAATTCTCATAATATCTGTCATAATAGCTGTCATGAAATCGGGCAATTTTTTTTTGTGAAGTTTATTTTAATGCGCTTGAAATGGGTAGAATAATAGATACAAGGAAATGAATATGAGCTTATAATAAGGTTCTTCGCCTC
Organism: Pontia daplidice; assembly: GCA_963693355.1. Lineage (NCBI taxonomy): Eukaryota > Metazoa > Arthropoda > Insecta > Lepidoptera > Pieridae > Pontia > Pontia daplidice. The sequence continues at coordinate 6,408,627 of CAVNZL010000139.1, forward strand.
TCAAGCCCTTTTTGTCCAATAAAATCATGTTACCTACAGTCGAATACAAGCCGTTAAATAACAGTTATTTTATATGAGTCGGCGTTTTTAGGAAATATGCGAACTTTCCTCGACTACGCAAAATCTGGCCAAATTACGTGCCATAGGCCGCATTCACACAGTTTTACCGTAAACGTTCGGTAATGGCGAATTTTACTTAGCAATATAATAAACAATTAAAATTCAAACAATATGAAATAACCAGAAATAATAGTTTTGCTTTGAATATAATAGATCATATTTAATATGTCTGAGCTAGCAGTAAAACAGGTATTGCAGTACCTACACTTGACAACCCGCGCTAAACGTAAACGTATGTTAAGCAGGTTCTGTATTTATGTACGTCTGTATTTTAAGTACCTTATTTAAAACGATACTAAAAATACTTACTCCCTATGCGAACCAGCCCTTATACTTCCAACAGGCAGCTCGGCTACCGTCAATTTTGCATTTACCGTTTGTTTGGACACTGATCTCTGGTGCGAAACGAAGATTTATTTTCCTATTCATACATAATCAACATTTACCTGATCGCTTCAAGAACATTCATGAAAAACGTTGCTAAACACCGTGTAAAAATCACGCGAAAATAATGTGAAACAAAACTATTTCCCCTTGAAAGTTATAGCTAACTAAAGTTACAGCGACCGCACATCTTTAAGCTGATTCGGTAATAAATACGTAGCTCTCTTTATTAGCAAATAGTATTACTTACTTTTTATCAACGGACGTGGACCTGGAGACGGCTGGTGGCGACGACAGCGGTCTGGCAACCGCCTCAGGTGTTGGTGACATTGGATAATTGTCATTCTTATGACTATTCCATCGCTTAACACTGAAGAAGCCCGGCTTTTTCTTTAATTTTTCCGCCATTACTACCGAGCGCTAATTGCGAAATGAAAATCCTTATCGTGATTATCATGCGTCACGTCTTGCAGCGATTTTTCGATTAAAATCGATAAGATTATAGATACAGACTTTAAGTTTTGCTTTATTGTTTATTATTTTACCGATAACCTAGAGGTATTTTTTTACATGCCACGATACATACTACTTAAGACATAATTATAACTAAATTATACAAGAGAACAATGTCCAAAGTCGTCGAAAATTGCAGCTGTATATATTGATAAGTATTTTCGATCTCATCATTAGAAAAATGTCTTCCAACGTTTGTCTAGTAAAGATATATTTTTTGATGCTAAGTGGCCGCCCATGAACACTAAAAGGCATACAGTTTCGATAAGATTTTAAATAAGATTTGAGGTTAAAGTGAGGTATTGAAACTCGAGCAAAATATAACTAAAACCTGGTAGATTCGTCTTTCATTTGAGTTAGTCTTCAGTCGATTTAGTTATAGATCTATTAAAAAAAATTACATAGTATAGAAGCCAGGTTACAAATAGGTCATACCGCTAGTCTACATGGACTACGCATACATATGCGACGCAATCGCTAGATAATAGTTTTCATTTAGATAACAATTATATTATACAAATGAGTCAAACATATCAAATATTATACGAAGATTAGATGCAGGCAATATATATTGACATATATTTTGTAACTCCGAATAGAACGTGTCCGCGAGGGCTGGTGACCACAGAATATAACTAAAACTTTGTCTCGATTGTTATATTTTAAATTTTAAACTACGACTGTTCATTTTCGAAAACAAATGACAATCTGTCAGTTCCTTCGAATGTTACTCTTAACGTAGTGAGAAAGTGTGCAGGTTATATTAACATAATTTAAGAAACATGGTTACACATAACGGTTAGCGAAAAATAAAAGTATAAATCTCATGTTAAACGACCGAATGCCTTTTATAAACGATCCTTTGACTTCAATCATCTCGTGTGCGAATTTCAAAATGTGTCGAACCATTTTCTACATAATATTTGACAATGCACAAGATTTGATTCAACTTGACATATGGTAATAATCTCCTGAAAAATATCGTGGCGTAAATGTTAAACATCAATGCCAAGTACTAAAGCAAATGCGACAAACCAGACTTCACTTATGGTCTAGATTAATTATGTCAATTAGTCTAGCTATCAAGTGATTATATACAGGAAATTAAGGGACATTATCTGTGGAAAAACCTGGCCTACTTTTTACTGACATCTTAAAGTATTTGAAGAGGCCACACGCAGATATTCTTTGATTTAATTTAAGCTGTATTAGGCACCATTTATAATGAACTTTTGAGACAAGTAAAAGCAGCTCAAAACATTATTTTTCCATTAATCGAACCCAGGAGAACTAAGTTATTGAGCGGATGAAGTCAGCTTCGTGAAAACTTCTACGTTTTACCCATATTTCGAAAACAATACAAAATAATTTACAACATGTAGCACGATGCGTTTAAGCGATAAATATTTACAATATAGTCAAGTAGCGTGTCCGCGAATAAGGGGTTTTTAATAAATATTAAAACAAAATGAGTACAACCGTTCCGATTTGAGGTCCGTTTAATACTAATAAATTCAACGATTACAATTCTTAAAGTAAACTAGCCTAAGTGACTGTTTGTTGATACATAATTCTCACGCTCTTAAGATGAAACAATTAGTAAGAGTGGCTTGTAGAAATATTTAATAGCATTTCGGTTAATAAAATATAATGTTGCAATGGGTATTGTTTATATAAGAAATTCTTGAAATTGATATGGTGTGAACATACAGTGTTATGATTATATTAAGGTGGAGAAACACGGGAATATATAACTTCTCCCTCCTGAAGAGCGAAATTATCAGGAGATTGCACATGCAATTTCTGATCATTTCGCCACTGCAACATATTATTAATAATTCTATTCCTATTTCTTATAATAAACACAGAAATAATATTAAATACAATAAAGTAATGCTAATACTAAATACTAATTCTTTTCACTTTCACTGGATTGCCCATTTCACTATCACTTTGATCATTAAGTTGTTTCAGCGTGTAAGTGTAACACATGTTGCAGGTTTCGATGAGATCCATTCCTTGTAAGTCTACTGGCTGGGAGAAGATTAATGGGGGATACGTTCTGATGACATGTTCTCTTTGCCTCTTACATAATAATTGTATTCTGGTAACAGGTAAATGGGTAACAGCTCCTCAATGCATGTCGTTTCAGGATACGGTGCCTTGTTTTCTTGTGTATAACTTTTATCAGAGAATTATCGGCAAGGCTGTATAAGCGGTAAGTATGTTACACCTTTCACCAGGGTATAGGGATATTAAGGTTAGGTTTTAAGGGTCATGAAATATAGGTAAGGGAGACATTCTATAATAAGTATAAGTTGAATTTGCTAATTAATGCACCTCTAATACAAGAGTTATTTCCCTATCTATGTGTATATCAATATAATATGTTAAAATAAATTATACAAAGACAAAGTATTCTATAATTACTTACAAATAGATTATATAAACATTTTTTTTTTTTATCTTTTAACATTTTTTTTTTTTTACTTTTTAATCTTTCATGCAAAATTTGAGTGATTGTGTAATATTTCTGATGAATTATTGAGTCTAATTTTTCGAAAATAACTGTTTTTGCAAATACTCTACTTATTCTCTTATTCCTATAACTACTACTATACTAAGCACCATGATCACTAAGCACCACCTTTGAAGGTCGTTTTATGTTTTTAATTGGTACCCTTTTGTGTTTACCTCTTATGGTAATAGGGATGGTATTTCTTTCAGGGTTTCCTGTAACTATGGCCTTTTCAAAACAAGGTTTGTCCTTACTTCTACGCGTGTTTACTAATTTTGTGAAAATTTGTTTCCCTTTCGGTAACTGAACGTCGGATTCACCACCGCGTTTTTCTTTCGAATTTTCCTTCAACATTAACATTTTGTCGGATATGTATTTATATAAAACTTTTGTTCTTTTGGCGTGATCTTTAATTAATTTTTGCAAGTATTGTCTCTCAAAGTCTATATTGAATGGATTTTCAGAATCTACGTGGCCAAACACTACTTCAAACGGTGTTAAATTTGTTACGCTATGGATCGCATTATTATATGCCATGATAGAGTAGGTCATAATAGACGCGGCGTCAGTACAATGTTGTTCATATTTTGCTAGTCTATATATCTCAATTAAGGTGGAATGAAAACGTTCAACTATTCCCATTGAATTAGGGTTCCTGGGCGTGCTAATATGTATTTGGATTTTATAGAGAGACATCATTTCTTTTAATAAATCGTTGTTGAATTCTGTACCAGGGTCGCAGCTTATTCTTTTAGGTATGCCGTAAAATGAAAAATATTTTATTAGTGCGCGGATAACGTCAGGTGTGCTTTTACTTGGAATTTCAATTGCCTGCCCTAATTTACTAAAAGCGTCGACTAAGGTGAGGTATGTTTTTCCTTCGATACTAAATATATCTATAAATAATTCTTGGAACGGGGCATCTTGCGTTTGAGTTAACTGTAAATGTGGTTTCAAAGGCTTTCGGTCATATTTCATTTGTTTGCAAGCTTCACAGGAATTAATTACTGCTGATATAGTTTCCTTCATATTAGGCCAAAAGTATTGTCGCCTGATGTGTGTAAAAGTTTCTTGAATACCTCTGTGACAGGTTTTTCCCAGATGAAATTTCAGAATAATGTCTTTTTGTTCATTTTCATCATTAATATAAACTATTCTTTCCGTACACTCATAAAATTGAATTGCTCCACCTTTGAAAAGACTAATTACTATGTTGCTGAATTCTTTGCGATGCTCCATGTTTTCAAAATATATAAAATATTTCGTTTTGGGTTTTATGTATTCTTTCAGGAATTGTTTAATTAAATTTTCATTGCCTATAGGTAAGAAAACTTCTAGGATTTTCTGTTTTTCACGGGACACGTCACGAACTTGAATATTGTTTTTATACCATTGGAAAACTAATATTTGATTAGGCTTTGAATCAATGGCTTCGTTTAAAATAGGGATACCGTGTGACTCAAGTTCTTGTGATGAATGTATAGTTTCAGATTTACTTGAAAGAGATGAATTCGGGTTTGCAGCATTTTCGAAGGATTCATTGGATTTTTGAGAATCTAAGTCTGAAATAGTGATTGTATGTTCAGAATCGGTAATTGAAATTGTTCTTGAGCCTTGTGAATCTTGAAGCAGTCTTTCTTGTAGCTCGTTATTGTCGCAGTTTGCCTTCATGGAGTCTGTATCGGATAATGCGTTTACCTTAATACGAGATAAGGCATCAGCATTACAATTTTGTTTGCCCTTTTTGTAGACTACTTCGAAGTCGTAATCAAGGAGATTCAACCGCCAACGGGTAAGTTTACTACTGGGTTCTTTAAGAGAGTGTAACCACGCTAATGGACGATGATCTGTGTAAATAATAAACCTTTTTCCGTAAAGATAGGGGCGGAAATGTTTGATAGCCCACATAATAGCTAGAAGCTCACGCTCAATTGTGCTATATTTCGATTCAGTTTCAGTGAGGGTTCTACTTGCGTAGGCAACGGGTAAATCACTACCTACTATTCCTTGAGAAAGAACAGCGCCTAGAGCTATTTGTGAAGCATCGGTCGTTAGAATAAATGTTTTTTCAGGATCTGGGTATTGTAGTAGTGGTGCATTTGTTAGTAGTTCTTTACACTTTTGAAAGGCGTCTATATATTGTTGATTTATTACAATTTTATTTCTTTTTTTTAAACAATTTGTCAGTGGCTTTGTGATTTTAGCGAAGTCTTTTATGAAGCGGCGATAATAACCGATAAGGCCAAGAAAACTCTTAATTTCAGTTGTTGTTTTTGGTAAAGGATATTTCAGGACTGCTTGTATTTTATCATCATTCGGTTGCAAGCCATTTTTTGTAATCTTATGGCCAAGATAGAGTACTTCTTTACATAAAAATTCTGTTTTATCTAATTGTACTTTTAAGTTTGAGTCTCTAAGTCGCTGAAAAACTGTTCTTAATTTATGTATATGTTCCTGTAGGCTGGCTGAAAATATTATTACGTCATCCAAATACACCATACAATGAATATTGTGAAGACCTCTGAGAACGTTGTTCATTGCGCGCTGAAAAGTTGCAGGCGCAGTTTTTAAACCAAACGGCATACGCGTAAATTCGTAATGGCCGTTTTGTGTGCTGAATGCGGTTTTCTTTCTGTCTCTTTCTAATACCTCTATTTGATGGTAACCGGAAGCTAAATCAATTGTACTGAAGTATATAGCCTTTCCTAGCTTATCCAGTAAATCGGTTATGTTTGGCAAGGGGAATTTGTCATCGATGGTGATCTCGTTTAGTCGGCGATAATCTATTACCATACGATACTTTCTCTCACCAGAGGCATCTAACTTCTTGGGAACCAAGTGAACTGGTGCACTCCAAGGAGAGTGTGATTCCTGGATTATGTTATCCTGTAGCAATTTTTCTACTTGTCTTTGAATTTCCTCGTTTAAAACCGGCGGTAATCTATAGGGCTTTACATATATTGGGTCTTCGTTTGTTGTACGGATCTCGTGCTTAACTTGGTTTGTAAAGGATAACGGCAGTTTTTCGGTATAAAATATGTCTCTGAACTCGTTACATAAATGTAATATGGCTTTTCGCTCTTCATCATTCATATGATCAAGGCGGATTTTATTAAGATTTTCCCTTAAGATTTCGTCAACATGAATGTCGTCTGTAATTTTGTTCGTGTAGCACATGATATCGTTTTGTTGTAAGGGCTGGACATTCAATGGTTTTTGAAATGTGATTGTGAAAGTTTGGTCAGTAAGATTTTGAATAACTGTTGAAGCTTGATGGTTTATGACTTTCACAAGTGCTGAAGGCTTGCGGATACCGTCACCGAATTCAGTATATTCCATAAGAGCGTCGCCGTTTTGTAAATTAGTTGGAATTCTAACACGGGTTTCCGAACGTGGTTCAAGTACAATTTGACGAGAGGGGTTATAAATAATAGGTATTACAGTGTTAGGTGTTATTAACATTTGATTTTTCATGTCGACACTTGCCTGTAATTCTGTAAGCAAGTCGGAACCAATTAAGCCGTCATAATGTCTATCTATAGAATATAGGTAAAATTTATGTTTGAGAGGACTTTGAAATGTTTTCAGTAAAGGAATATATATGACTTCATTATGCTTGCTTCGCGAGTGAGTGCTTATCACCTCGAACGGTTCTTCATACTTAAAATTCGAAAAATAAAAGTTTGCTATATCAGGGCTTATAAATGATCTAGTGGAGCCAGTGTCTATCATGAATTTTGCGTCAATTTCCGGGATATAAATATGTGGTAATTTATTTACTCTTTCAGTATTGATTTGCACTATCTCGGGTTTATAGACGAAGCTTCTATCTGAAAATTTTCCGTTTCGGTTTCCTGAAAATCAGGGATTTCCTCTGTGGGTACATGTTCGACCTCTGTATATTCACAGTACTCGTTCTCCGCGTAGTTTTCAGGATAATATTCGGATTCGGGGAAATTAACATGATCGTCCTGCAGTTCATTATAAAATAATTGGTTCATATTTGTAGGTCTTTGAGGAATCGCTGTCCTCATAGAAACATCAGTTTTTAGTGCACTATTTACCCTGTACGGTTGCTGTGTTGGTTGTACGCCAAATTTAAATTGATTTAGTGGATTTTGAAATCGCTGAATGTTTTGATTGGGGATTCCAAATTTGAACTGATTTTGTTGTAAATTAGGTCTATATCCGGTCGGTTGAAATGGTAGTCTATGACCTGTAGGCTGAAAGTAGGGTTTATATCCTGTAGGTTGAAAATTTGGCTTGTAGCCTAACGATTGAAATGGAGGTCTATAACCGGTGGGCTGTAAGTTAGGTTTAAATCCTGTATTATGGGGAATGCCGAACTTAAAATTACTCTGTGAGGCTTGTTGCACCTGTGGCTGTGAAAATGGTGATTTAAATTGTGATGAATTCAAAAATGAATTAATTCGTTGGTTTTGGTTATTTAATTGGTCTGGGGATGACATAAGCATGGGTGGTTTTTGCATATTAGACCTCAACATAGTGCTATGAGCTTGATATTGATATTTAAAGTTAACCTCTTCTAATACGATGGAGAGGGCAGCTTCAAGGCTATCACATCCTTTCAATCGTACAATACGAATCAAGTCCTCGGGAAGATTGTATAAGAATACATTCTTTGCAAGATTTGAGTAGATCGTGATTTTACTAGATTTTAAATTTTCGTCTGTCAGTAAGTTTACTTTAGCGATTAAAGAACTTTTAACATGTTGAATTCGATTACAGAACTCGATGTAACCTTCACTACTTTGTAATCTCATAGTTTCTAATTCAATTGCGATACATTCCTCCGAGCGAGGATCGCCAAAATGTTGAATTAATATTGCTTTCAGTTCTAGCCATGTTTTTATGTCCCGTCTCTCACTGACTAACACTGCAGCCTTGCCTACTAACTTGCTAGTTAATAAATGATACAGGTATAATTCCTGATCCGGGTTGTTTACGCTGCTATAAACGGAAATAACATATTCACATTTATCTATAAATGTGTTGAGTAATTTTCCGTCTCCATCAAAGGGCGGAATAACACATGTAAATTCGCGTGGTAAAATCTTAATCTCCGTCATTTTTTTTTTTTTGCAATTACACAATTACACAAATACAGAATAATGACGTCACAGAATTTGATGTAAATCTAACTTACAATTAGGTAAACTTATTTAAGGGTTGCAGAATTTGATGCACTAACCTACTTACTTCTTTGTTTCTTTAACAACAATATTACAATTTAATTTAAATTCTAACAAAGTCTGAAAACTATCGTTAAGATGAGAGATGTCGATCTCAAAATAACAAAGGAAAAATGGAGAGGGCTGGATTTGAAAGGTGAAAAGGTGAACTTACCAGTACATCGCTGCCTCAACACTCACACAAAAACCCTTAACGGTTTTATATTTTTACACTTGACAAATTTATTTGTTCTTTGATAGCCGTTTTTAGCAATCGCGACGTATTTCCCCTTTTTAGGTAAGCAGAATTTGATGCTCGAACCGATAATTGAGAAGTACGTGCAGCTATAGCGACTATCCTGTCCTCAGCGCCAGTCAAGTAGCGTGTCCGCGAATAAGGGGTTTTTAATAAATATTAAAACAAAATGAGTACAACCGTTCCGATTTGAGGTCCGTTTAATACTAATAAATTCAACGATTACAATTCTTAAAGTAAACTAGCCTAAGTGACTGTTTGTTGATACATAATTCTCACGCTCTTAAGATGAAACAATTAGTAAGAGTGGCTTGTAGAAATATTTAATAGCATTTCGGTTAATAAAATATAATGTTGCAATGGGTATTGTTTATATAAGAAATTCTTGAAATTGATATGGTGTGAACATACAGTGTTATGATTATATTAAGGTGGAGAAACACGGGAATATATAACTATATTTTATCTACATTTGTTTGTTTATTATTCTGTGCGTGTAAGCTTAATAGTTGTATCGTGCCAAGAAAATTGTCGCTTTCTTGTTTACTATGAATATTATTAACAGAATACTTGCAAAATATATCTCAGTTGATATTGCTTTTATAATTTTATTATAGTTTAGGCTTATTTTTTGAAGATTGGATTTTTTTAGGTTAGAAATTATTGCTTCACTGGGTAAATGGCATATCACACACATATATGACATAAAGCCTATTTCAAAAACCAAGTAATCCACTTACCTTGAGTAAGTGGATTGATAACTTGAGTAAGTGGAAACTTTCGATCCCTATCCATTCCATTTACCAACGATGTACACATTACTCTTATTTGCCAGCATCGGCTCGTTTCATCGCGCTAAACGTGATTCGAAATTCAAACTAGCAGTGCTTTTTGCAAACGAGAAAGTATGAAAAATCTGTTGTTCCAAAAACAATAGAGTTATGTTAACGGTGTGTTTAAAATTCACGTATTTCTAAAACAGGAAACGAGCGTGGACAAACATGACGTGCCCTTGTCAAAAGTGCATACAAATCTCGGCGTTTTCACCCCGAAGTGGGCATGTGGGCTAAATAGTTAATTACCACAACAATACTGCAGTAAAATGCATTATTTATACTGCTTAGTACATGGGTGGCATTTGTTTGAGTTTCCATATTTAAATCAGACGGAAACGACGGTTGTTGTAGGATATTCTGTTAGCCTTTTCAAATTAAAAAATTTAACATATCACAATCCGTTATTCAATGTAGGTTTGGGATTTATCATCGTATAGCACGGCAGCGTGTGTTACTAATAAAACAGCCAATTTGATTTTAACTTTGAACAAATTTTTTACATAATTCAATCTAGACAAAAACATAGCTTCACTTCAAGACAAAACGGCGGGAAAAATATCTAGTGACAACTGCACAGAATAACCAAGTTGCGTTCAGAAATGAATTTACTGTACAGTTCGTCAGAATAATAAAACTTTAACTTAACTTAGATTGTTACGAACTAATATTTACATTATGTGCGTATGTGTATACGACACATAGTTAATAATAACTTTACAATTAAATTTTGTAATTGGTAACATTTTAATACAATACCTTTAATAGTATGTTACACTGTAGAATATAATTTGTAAGGTAGTTTTAAGTTTTGATTTGATGTTAGTGTAACGCATGTATGGATGACCTTTTTAAATAAATAAAATAAAAATAAAATACAAAACCCTAATAGACCAATGTGCAGCGCTCCATGACTCATTGAAGACGAGGCAACTTCTTGAGCATGCTCCGGTGTCGGGGCGAAACATACGTCAACTGATTGTGGGTTTTTTCACGGAGTGTTGCTTGTAGATTGGTCTAATAGGGTTTTGTACTATGGGCTTCCGTATAGTAACGCCTGATTCTATTAATAACATTTTAATAATCATGTTGAAATGTCGCAAAGACAATGTAGTGAGTATACAATGAGATATTTAAATTTTAATTGAAGCGATAAACAATTAAACATTCTTGTGTATTGTCCAGATCAGCTCTTGATCATTATTATTAGGAGAGTAACTAAAATATATTATTTTGAATTTGTGATTTTTTTTGCTTTCAAACAAGTGACGTTTAAATCCTGCTTATTGTAGTTTTGATTATTTTCATTCAATAGTGATAACTAAGAACTTTATAATGATAAGAATATTAATAAAATACTCACATTAGCTCGAATAAAATACTTTATTGTTTTATCCGAACTTATCATTGGATCTTTATAATTTGTTTATGTTTTTACATAGAACAATTAACCTTGCCATTGTTTTTAATGGTTTTGAATCGAGTGCGATGCCGACCTTTAAAGTATTGCTTCTGTGCTCTAAGTCTCGAGTCTTTCTTAGAGGCGGGTTATGATCGACACAAGAATCACAATTATCAAATGATTGGTCTCAGTGAAATCAGCAATCACTGAACAGTACTTAAATAAAAATAATTTATCGAATGGAAATCGAATTGCATATAGCCTAGCGCTATAAAAGCCTAACACCTATCATGCCTACGGTTAGATCTGAGCTTTTATACAACTATAGTATATTATAACGAATATTAATTATATTATAAATAATTTTTCGTATATTTAATATTAATAATAACGTTGATTTACTTATGTGACATAGTGTTTTCTCGAGAGACTTAATATTATGAATTTAGAACAAATTAGATATTCCTAGTATTTGTAGCTAGGTAGTTCCCATTAGATTCTAGATTTTCCAGTTTATTTTATTTCCTTGAACTTTCTCCACATCTAATGTGCATTTAAAGTTCATCGAAATTGTATGTCGCGTTATCTTTTCAGGCTTCGAATGGAGGCTCCCAAATAAGGCAACAAGAAAATGTAATTATTTAATGTTATAATGATAAAATGTATAGTTTAATTATCGGGAAAAAGGGATCGCATTCGGGGGAGCTCAACATTTTAATAGCTTACTAAGCAGTATAAGAAGTGTGAATTCATCAAATGCCTTTAAGAAACTTCTTAAGCAATATGTACTAACGAAATATTGATCGTATTTGGCGAATTCACACGGGCCCTGTGAGCACAGAGCGATATTTTATTGATTATATTTGAATTTACAATACAACTACTACTAATACAACTTTAGCAATACAACTCCTTACATGTACATTTTATACTTAAAAAGACATATCATTTTGTCGGTAATCGTAATATTTCTTGAAGACCATTGAAATCTTAAACAAATTTCGTAACCGATTAACCGATATCATCGCCACGACAATTTCTGCTCCAGATAAGTTATACAATCTTAATCTTTTGATTGCATTACCTTTTTAAGGTTTCGCTTTCGTTCCTTTAACGACGCGGTCTAGAATGTTAATGTCAATTTACTGGCACACGTTCGGGGAACGAACGGCTCAGACGCGGATGGATCTCGTTCAATGTTCATTCATCATTCATTCATTTAACGTATGCAATCAAACATTGGAAGAGCCTAAGAAAATTGTTAATATAGAATTATCAACAAACATTAGCTAAAACTGAATTACATAATTAAAATCTACAAATTTAGGAAAATTATTGTTGAGGCTCTGATTAGATTAAACTCTTAGTATGTTCAGAGCTTTTAACATTTCATTTGGGTACACTTTCTTTGTTTTTTTTGTGTTTGAGCTGATAGATTAACGTTTTTAGCAACTCAGTGCCCACCTTTAACTTAGATGTACAAATACATATTGTTTAAGTTGATATTAGAATTAATAATTGTACATTTAGTTGGTGGGTATATAAATAAATAAATAAAATGTTTATTTGCAATAATGCACTTTAAATTATAGAACATCAACAAAACGTTTATTTATCTATTGCAATGCTGTAAGGATAAGTTTATATGAAAAAATGCAGTATCGTCATCTGTAAGGTTACGTGATCCTCCTGCTGTTTGCACTTTTTTTTATATTGTCAATAAATTGTATTATTTTAAACATACGAACTAGACATAAGTGATGCTACCTGTACATTTATATACAAAAGGTGACTTTTTAATTTGATAAACCGTTTCGAATTGCAAAAAATATTTAACATTGCTTTAGATATTCTGCGCATAAAAAACAAACAAATGTCGAACTGATAGTACAAACAGAACAAAACAATCAACATTAGTCATTCACCATTAACATGCCGAACGTGCATTTAGTTGATAAATACAAAAGCGCACTTTTGTGATACTAAATTCTAATAATTAAAACTTAATGGTGGCGATTCTGATGTACACACTCTAAACTAAAATCTCTAAACTTAGCTTTAGACCTGTCAAACAGTGTTAGATAGCGTAGCCTATTATGTACATATCTAAATTGATAGCAGTAAGGTTTAAATTTTCAATATAGAAATATATAGAAATAGGTTACACACGTTTGACAGGTCTAAACATAAATTTAGAGATTTTTAGTTTTAGAGATGTACATCAGAATGGCCATCAATAAACGTTGAAATATAAATAGCATATCCCTATAATCGTGATATAGATACATAGACTATCTAGTCTATGATAGAACAGATGTTTGATCCGCGATATATCTAAAAGAACATAATTAAAATCCATTCTTAGATCGTGTGATTTAAAGAATCAAAGTATAGATTTACCTGGCTCGGAACTGCCGCAATCAATTCCCGAACAAGTCACGCGAGTAGTCATAGCAGGAAAAGGAGATTTGCTAACCCAGTGGCCAACTCGCGGCACACGCGGCCTTCATTCCACACTCGAGCCGCAATCTCACCGCCCGCAAGTCATGAATTAACCTCTACCATGGACCGCCTATCACCCCTGGGTGCGCGTACGCATTGTCTCATAAGGAAAGCCGCTATGGACGCCACTAGCATCCCAATTAGCGAAGAGAGTTTTGCCGGCAAGTGAAAACCAATACAGCACCACTGTACATTGCACGTTCGAAGGACGCAGTCTGGATTAAGGAGCTGAGAGTGTAGTAGAAAGTTTGAAGAAAAAATATCGGTGTGTCGGTTCAACGATTCGTACTCTTACGCAGACGTTGTGTGTGTGTAAATTGTGTAAATCGTCCGGATATTAGGTGAGTTAGATGAGATTTTACAAATTATTTTATTTGTTACAAACTGCAGATACTTAGAATCCAATGCTCCCACGTTACTTTTAAAAATAATACAATAGAGTTCTTACGTTTAAGAAATAAGTAGATCACTGAATTACTTAACCCGGTGGCCCCAGACTGTCTGACGAATGACAGGTTTTTGTTCCATTACCTTTAAAACGAGTTTCATTTGTACCGTATATATATATATGTATATATATGGTATATATATTATTATGTTTGTATGTGTAAATTGTCAAAATATGAAAAAAAAAGTTCGAGTTTATATTATATTCGAGCTATTCGTCTTATATCGTACGTCATGTTTGAATATCCTTAATCAACTGAGAATCCAAGAAGGTTCACTAGCGATCGTTAATTGATTGAATAAAATTAAATTTAGTGAATAAAACTCTTGAATAGTCAAGATTGCAATTTGTTTCTCATGCTACGTAATATGATAGACAACAATTGAAGAAATTTTTGACATTAATAATTATAAATAAAATTTATAAATAATTACGCGTGCGGTTAATAATGGTAATGGTCCTCCATCATGAAGGGTATATAGTTTTGTATGCTAAAACGTGAAAAATATACCATATTAAGTATAAGTGCATAATTTGGTTTCAGCATACGCGAAAGTGATTATACACTAGAGTGAATTAAACCTAAAAACTGCGCGCAATCGACTTGAACAGATTAAAAACCGTACACATTACTACCGCTATAGTTTCATTTTCACTATTTCTCAAACTCATTATTGCCTTCCTATGCAAGTGTATATTCGTAATTTCGAGGCTAAATTATTGTTTAAACGTATTGTTATCATAAATAGGAAATTATATCTCGACAAATCTAGTCCTACTCTTAGCTGGCATCAAACACTACAGTGGTTTTGGGTTGCGACTATTGTCATTTAGATCTTAGGAAAGATCGTTTGACCCTCTATTAAAAAATTTGATGTAACTATGCGTTAGTCAAAACTATTTTATTTATTCAAAATACTTTTTTTCGGTGTACCTTGATGATGTAAGGCCGTGAATTGGTCTGCCCATACAAAACAATGTTCAACATTGTTGACGTTGAATTGATTTATATTATCGCTTTCGTAGATACAATTACGTTTTGATTCCGTAACGAAAATTATGAGATGTATACTAGTATACTAGTGAAACTAGTTTATTATTTTATTGCATATAAAAGCTTGAAGTTGGAAGGAATTTAAGTGAATTTGTGGGCATATATTTACGTCTATATTACTCAATACGGATTTATTAATGTTATAATATAATATTTTTTCATAAAATACAAAATTTTCTACAGCAATATAGCACATTCGTTATCTTTGAAACCGACAGACTATAATCCAACATTAATAAAGGATTATATATCCCTACCATGGATATGCTAATGTAAAGGATCTATTTGCTTCACAAAAATCTTAATAGCAGAAAATATGAGGTTCTGATGATTGCTATTTGTGTTATGAAGCCTGCAATATCTGAGCTACGGTATTGTCACAGTGCGGTCACAATAAAACTGGTCACAACTTAAAACAATAAACTATTTGGAGATATAAACAACGATTCATAAATCACAAAGCGCTGTAAATCTAAATTTATTTAGGACAAGCCCTCTTTCTGAAATACGCGGGAGGTTGAGTCGTTAAATTAATTTAGTAATAATTATCTTGATAATATTATAAAGGCGAACACTTGTCAGTGTTATATCTTTACGGGCTGGATTAATGTGTAGGCTTTATATACATTTACAAATATTTATATATAATTTATAACATACTACGCCGCAACGCAATCAATTAAGATGTCTGTGGACTGCCTTGCCAGTCATCAACACGCAAGCTCGTATGCGATCGTATTTTAAAAAATACTCATTGCTCGTAATTTTATTAAAAAAATCAATACATATATAACTTAAAAAATTTAGATTCATTCGAACGTTTTGCTACTACTATATGAAACCATCAAAGCCTCCCAAATCATCATCAGGTGACGTTAAAACGTCGTCGATGTCGAATTCGATTCGTAAGTACCAGCTCCAGCAACCATTAATATCATTGTCGGTATTCTAGTGCTCAGATTTGTCTGTTTATATATAACAGATGATCAGCCTTCTGCGCCTGACACAGATTTTTGATTCCAAGGCATACTGAATTCTGTACAACACCTTATTTCGCCCCTGGTACACACATAAAAATCCATTGCAGAGAATTCGATCTCACGACAGACTGTCAAAACATAGTTGACATTCGCACGAAGCCACTAGGCGGTCCTTACAGCTGGATAACCCAAACAAGCATTGACATCTCGACAAAGGTCTCGGGTTCGATTCGGGTTTATGATTTATGTTAGCATCCATAACACAAACATAGGGTTAACGAGCGTGTTGATATTTCTATTGAACTATATATAAATAAAATAATATATATGTCTACCACATGTTTTTTAAACGCGAAAGCTGCATTTGACGTGCATACTAATGCTTCCGTGATTACACTATCAAAATCGATACTGTATCAACATTCGATCTTTGTAAGTTGACAGTTTGCGTTTAACGAATAACAAGTAGATGTTGCATGATTGTGAATTTGGCAACGATATTTGGGCTTCCAACGTTTAAAAATCGGAATTCGGTGAATGGCGAATTCCTGTAATGGCATACAAATACGTGCCATACAATAAAGTTTCTAGGACAATTAAATACATTCGTTTACAATAATACGCGGATTATTTTTTGGTATTTATTATACCTTATATTATATACATCTCGAGTAGGTACGTTACGAGGTAATGTGCCCATAGAAATTAGTTTGTGATAGGAATCGAACGAAAGCTTGACAATCGCTAGATTTTAGAACCGCTGAAATTTAACTTTTCTCCCGTCTGGAAGAAATCCGAAAGATTAACATTTATTACTTTTAAAATAATCCTCGTAGCAGTTACGATTCGTATATATACCCAGAAATTGTTTGGTTGAACGCAATAATCACTATTGGTGCGATAAATTACTTTTGCGAAATTTATAAATTGCTTTAATTAATTTTATAATTTACTTTTGAAACATTATTACTTTAAAAGGGGAACTCTTCATCGTCCAACCACGGATATTTGTAATAATGCGGTCCATATATCCAGCTAAACTATTGCTTTTAAAATAATAGTTACTATTTTTTCATAAAATTGAAATATGTAAATCTCAAAACTAGGTAGCGGTTTAAAGACTTAAAGTTGGTTTGAAAGCTTTATCACTCAAAGAGCTTTGTAATTGTTACGACGCCATTTCCAGTAACAATTAGTATTACATTCTCGTATTCACTAAACGTCTCATTCACATTAATAAACAATGTACGTATCTTAGCGTTGACGTGTAAAACATGAATAATATAAGCTTTTACTAAAATTTACCAAAATAATGAAAACATTCTACCGCCCCTAGCTTACCTCTCTGCTAGCAATCTTTTCATCCGGATATTTTCCATATCCACAATACTAAAGAATAATATCACCAAATATATTTCATAACTCAGGAAAAATAAAGCCTTTTAAAGACGATTTTTCTTCCTAATACTTTTTAAAATATATATGTGTGTGTATTACGTATTTTCATTGAGGTAAATCGTATTCGCAAATAAATTACTACATTATCAAAACAGCAAGTTGTATTCTCAATAGTACCAATGTTTGATTTATAATCGATTGTCGTAACCGGTCCCATGGCCCGTATGAACTGGAATATTATGCGGGTACGGGCAATCAACTTGTACGACCCGTAACACATTTAACTCGGTCACGTCAACAGGTTTCATCCTTGCTGTCCTCAGCGACATTCCTTGAAACATCAACAATTATTTTATCTTGTTTGTCGCATCGTGCTTTTCGCACTTTACGGTATTTGGTTCAGATTTTAATATTGATATCTTTAATTTGTTGGATAACATTCAGTCACTTGTAATTCTTGCATTAATTAGTTGCTTTTTGTTATTATTTAAAGATTAACTCTCAAGCATTTCACGCACGGTTAGCTATTCTTAACACAACTGAAAACAGATATAGACTTAGAGACCACAGCCAAAATTCTACTCAGAACCCGGCACCCTATATTCGGTATGGAGGCATTACGAAAGCTGGCTCGTCAATATTTTGTTAATAAAGAAATATATACTTAAATACATCTTTTTCAATATAATTATATATAACACGCATAATTAAATAATATACGAAAAAATTATGACAACACAATTTCGGATACTGAATTTCAATCCTTATTCTACATACAGGGATTATGTATAATCAGGGATTATATATAAGATTATGCATATGTATTAATCACTGATTCTACTGTTTTAAAATATTACTCAAAAGTAGCTTCAAATAAAGTACACATCACTATAATTTTTAGATTTCTAACACCATATTAGTATATATTATATATTTATAAAAGCCTACTTGTTAAATTTCCTACATCGGTTGTTTCTGTAGGATTGTCGAAGCCCGATGATTCCGATAGAGATTTGAAGTATTTGTTGCCATACACTCTTCTAAATTCGGTAGCACATGGGATGATCAATTCATAGAACAGTGGTGGTACGTTTTTATAAACACATTTATCTCCTATTACAATTATTTTAATAGTAAAATGGACGAGATCTTCACGTTGGTTATAACCAGATTTACAACATAATGCAACCTCAAAGGTGGCATTTGACTGCGCTGTTATGAATGTCTCTTGGGGTGTGATATGAAAAATTCTATTCATTTTTGTAGTCAACTTAATTTTTATTGTGACAGGAACAAATTTGTGGTTGTTGAATATCGTGAAATGATCAACACATAACCCAAGCTTTACCGGTATCTTTGACATATCTAAGATGATGGGGTAGATCTCAATTGGATGAGGCAGAATTTCCGCAAAAAGTTTAACCGTTTTTGTCGTTATTAAACGATCATCAATGGGGTCAAAGAATTCCAAATCGTAGCAGCTTTGATGATGACCAATATGTTCAGCTTTAGTGAAATTTACGCAAATTCTCTGACTATTATGTGGTTTCAAATAAAAAAAGGTACGTTCGAGAACAAACGGTTTTAAGAAAATGTCCACTAGGTCTAATAATAGACCATACACAATGTCGTCTGCACTGATTGACTCTTCTTTTAATACTTCACCAAAGTTCGTTGATGTGATAAAGGTGTTTTCTGACTTAAGTTCATAATTTCTTTGGATTTCACTCTCAGTGGCTGCTGCTTGAACATCGAGGGAATTAGAACTTTTCACATCGAGAATTTCATCCCAATTAATATCTTTTTTTCTAACATGAACATGATAAAAAGAGTCATCGTCAGATCGAACGACGACGCTACCTGAAGGATATGAACCCTTTCTTACTTGCCATAAATATATAGGCGGTAAACATACACACTCTGAAACATGTATCGCTCTCATTTCCTTGTATCCACAACTTAATCGAATTGTTAATATTTCTTCAGGGGTGGCAAAATTTTCGCGACAAATTTTAAAATATATACAACCCTCAAAATCTTTTATATTGGGTTTTAATTTAAATCGCAGCGAGTATGTAATTGACAGGCCCGCATACAATTTTACAGGAGTGAGTGGCCTGATTTTTATATTTCTTAAAAGATGTTTATTAGATAAGCTCTTAAAACGAACAAAGGTCCAGTCATTGGTGCAGTTCCTCAACTTGAACTTTGTAAATTGTTCAATATTGGATTGCATAGTGTGGTAGTACAAATTAATTTCTTCGGGATAACATCGAATCGCATTCGTGGCAGCATATATTTTTTCCTCGACATGATCAGGTTCCGTGACGGAAGAGGTTTTGGGTGAATTATGAGTAAGAGGAGTATATTGGGAGCTTAAAGGAGAAAGTATCTTATGTTGATTTGTGCATATAACTACAGGCAATTTGATCGAGATCTCAGATTGAGTTTCGAGTTCCACGTCGGTTAGTTTTTCTTTAACGTTATCTCTGGCATCAATAACTTCTGTATTGGGATGAGCTGTTGATCTTTTATCACTCTCTTCTTCAAATGATTCATCATTAACATAATCTTTATGTTTCACGGAAAGTAAAGATTCAGATATATTTCCAATTTGAACTATTCGTTTATTTCTGGTGCTAGTTTCTATTTTATTTCTACTATTCCAAATATTTGCTGTTCTTGCTAACTTGTCGGTCAAAACAAATGGTGAATCACGATAGTTTTGAATGTATAATTTTTCAATGATACTTTTCTTACGTTTATTGGCAGCTTCTACTTTATTTTTCAAATGATACTTCACACTATAGAGTGATTTAATTAATTCTTTCCAATGAGGTATAGTTCTGATATCAATTTTGTATTGATTTTCTAAAGATTTAATCAACGGTTCGACGTCTACTCTATCGTCTACCGGCCTTATACGAATATGTTTGCACTGTGACAAATCCATTACTGAATACTTTATCTTAATTATCGTTATCAGAATAAATATAAACAAATTAATAAAACTGTGTAAAACATGAAAATCTAATTATATTATAAAATGACAAATAAGATAACAGTTAATTTTGACTTAATCCGTCACGATCCTAATAAACAAAACAAAATAGGTTCTAGTGACTTGACGATTAAGCATAGATTAAATTGTAATTTTCTATATTCATTTGTTACTTGTTTTTTCAGCGGCGATGGAGAGAATACCTAGAGTAATCTTAAGTTTAGCATTAGCTGCGCTTCTACCGATAGCCGCACCAAATACTCAAGCGGAACACGCCAAAGAAAATATCCCTCATTCGAGGCAAAAGAGAATTCTTTGGATAACAAACGATGGTCGCTTAGCTCTACCACCGGGGACCACTATGTCAATTACTCCTTCTATATCGATGCCGTTTGTGCGGCATCCACCGAAGGGATTCCTCTCAAATATGACTATAAGTTTCCCGTTTACAAGTAAGTGTGCTTAGGCTATTTGATATCAAATTAAGTTGGACACAAGTGATACAGAAAAGACGTACATTTAAGTGGCTGACGCTTGCGTCTTGGAACGTTCCGGTCACGAATTCATTAAATAGTAAAAAAATCTCTCGTTCGCGAAAAATATTAATATGAAATATGTAAGTGTAGTGTTTTAGTCACTATAGTATGAGACTAATGAATGTATGAACGAGTACCTATTTTTAAAAAATTGCACTGTCAAGGAGTTAGAACCTTCATTATATTTAGTAAATCGAATTTTCAAGTAAAACACCATGATGTTGCAGGTACAATAATGTATCAGCTGGAATGTAAAAGTCAGTATTCAGCTTAAATTAAAGCTACGTAGAAGTGATGTAGTACAAACTAATATAGCAGTAGCCTAGTCGCTAAGGTAGAAATGATACTAGTCAAAATTAATCATAATAAAAATAAAGTAGTTAACATTAGCAACTAAATAATGTCAATAACAATATAGTGTTTATAGCCGTCCATCATCGTCCGTCGACCTCATTCTGTAAGGTTTAATATATAGAAATGAACTTCGAGACAAAAATATATTTGCCCTACAATAAATCGTTTAACGGGGAAATAGTTTCCCAGCTTCTTTAGATTTAATTAACCTACCTCGTGAGACAATTTAAAAAACTCTGAGCTAATAATATAATACGCAGTAGCTAACATAGAAATATACATTTTTTTAAATAAAATTCTCATAAAACTACATTTATATTCCAGTCGACTTCGATAAACTGGGGTTGACAGATAACGAAAACCCGTACGGCGATTTGCCGCCAATTTTTGCGCGGTCTATGGGCAATACAGCGGCCTCTCTAATGGCAGACTATGTCGGCCAGTATCTGGAGCATAGACGAGGGAAACGATCCACAGACAAAATTATACCGCCTGAAGCTGAGAAGCTGGTTCTTGACAGATTTCATGGCGGAGAGAGGTAAGCGCAAACATTATTACCCTTTAATAATGTTAACAGTTCAATTTATCGCACTATGTCTGTTGCGTCCGTGATTGACACTCCTTTTACTTGATTAAATGATTTTTATAAATGATGTTGTAACCTTGCGAACTGAACTTTTTATAGAATAATTAAATCATTAAGCGGACGCGTCCAAAATACTGACCCCTTAAGATACCAAAACTGCTTAATGTACGATATGGATCGTACAATGTCATTTTTGATAAAACGTATTAAAAATTACGTAAACATCGTTTCACTGTAAATAAAGGATATAATACATTATTATACACATTCAAAATATGGTCAAAACCCTCATTTGACCCCTTAACCAATATATCCTAAACGGTACCTGACATTTAGCTGAGCATGAAGTCATTCCTGTCAAAATAAAGCCTTAAAATAAAAGTGATAAAGGACAATTCCTTGGAAATGAGGATGGCCATGTGACAATAAATATAGCCGCTACTTTCACTAACACTAATAAGGACAGTGAATTCGACACGCGATAATATTCGGCTCGCATGTTACATGAAGGAAGTACGCTGGAAGAAAACTAATCGAAATCTACATTATGTAAGCATAGATTTACGCTGTGGAAATGTACCGTATACTATGAGAGATCGGGAATTTGAATATGTTAGTAAGATGATACTAAGAGTAGAACACCATCCAGAAGCTGTTCCAATAAACGTTTTGGTAAAACTTTTCTAATTTTCGTTTACCACTATTTTTCCGATCCGTCAGCCTAGTTCATGTTAAGTGTACAATCGCTATTACATAATTAATATAAACGAAGATTTAGTGCCAACGGTTATTGAAGCAATTCCTGCGTTTCGTAATTAAATATTTAATAAATAAACCTTCCTCGTCTAGAATAAATATAGTTATCCATTGCGTTGATGTCGCATTTCGGATGCGATACAAAAACTCCACTACAGTAACGATTTTTTACAAAGAAATTTTGAAGAATAAAATCGACAATTGTGGCGTTAGATTAAGTAATTTAGTATACGTATGTAATTTTTACATAAATACATTCCCCTATGTTCAGATGTTTTGAACACGGAGCAAACGCTGACACTACTGGCATGATTGCTCCAAACATAGCTGAAGATATACTTTAAATATAAATCACATATAACACACACATATAAACTATATGTTATGTGAGTTGTT
The DNA here is from genome assembly GCA_963693355.1 of Pontia daplidice. NCBI lineage: Eukaryota > Metazoa > Arthropoda > Insecta > Lepidoptera > Pieridae > Pontia > Pontia daplidice. The sequence continues at coordinate 6,431,856 of CAVNZL010000139.1, forward strand.
TGTGTATCATCATCATCAACTATTTAGAACAGTGTTTTTCAACCTTTTTCATGATGCGACCCCCCTGGTATAAAAAAATATTTCGCGACCCCCCTTGACTTATTGAGTATTACCATTAACAATATTAATTGTCTTTAATTTTGATTTTTTTTACTAAAGAACCCATTTTTTTCGACCTCTGGCGACCCCCCTACAGAAGCTTCGCCCCCCGTGGGGGACCCCCTGGCGGGTTGGGACCCACAGGTTGAAAAACAATGATTTAGAACAATCGTGTCAGTAATGTCATCGGTTGCTCCATGTTCAATGAAATCTGAACACCCTATTTGCCCTTAAATATAGTTCTGTGGCAAAATAAATATTTATTGGGGATTCAGAACTAATCTTAGCGCCAAGATAATCTAAAAATAAACGTAAACTTAACTGAAACATGTTTTACATACAGAACATATATTTTTCAGAGCCCTCATGTATGGAATTGCTGAGGATCTGTTAGCCAATTTCGGCTTGGATGGAAGGGAGTGTCTTTTGCGTGCCATTTGCGAAGTGCACGCGCATCCTTTACACAATTTCGGCTTTCTTGGGGAAGTTATGAAGTTGTTCTTCAGGTAATTTCCAAGCTTTGATAAAATTGAAATAAATGCTTTTATAGTATAGAAGTGACTCGGAAAACGTTTTGCCATACATGTGATTTCTAGCAATCATTTTTTTTTAGTTAATAAAAAAATTGGTGTTGATCGTATAAGATCGTAAAAATGTAGATAGATATATCAATAATAAGAAATTTAGGGTGGACTACCCTAAACATTTAGGGGGATGAAAAATATATGTTATCTTATTCTACATAATACGCATATAAAATTTTATAAAAATCGGTTGAGCCATTTCAGAGTTCAATTACGCATCGTGACACGAGAATTTTATATATACGATAATGTTTTTTTAGCATTATACATTAAACTATTTTTCATATATCTTTGATGGCGATAGATTTTTGGATATAACTTATACACCAGATTACGTATTATCCTATTCTTAAATTAAACTTTTTAGAAGCACTAATCCGTTAAATTTATGTTTAATTTTAGCATAGATTATATTTCAATGACATAGATAAATGTCATTCATTATTATTAAAACCAGTCTCGATATACGGTATTAGATTCCATATTTAAATTAAGTATAAATATAAAATTAATATTCTAGCGCCGATTGTAGTAATCTAAAACAATTTAAACCCACAAATTTGCACTCCACGACACTTTTTATATGTCAGGTATTTATTTATTAAATCATAGATCCATTGTCTATAACCCTAATTTCGCTAACAAAATCTACCCAACCATATAATTTTCTATTTCTTCCAGCCCAACAAAATCCCCTTACGCAAGTCTACTGGATGAATATGTTAAAGCGCAAAAAGCTGGAGAATCGGGCGGTGAATGCTGGCCGTACTACAGGCTATGTCCGAAGAGCATATTCCAATCGACGCAAAATAAATATGCGTAAGTCAAAAGCTCATAGTGGTCGCAAAAACAAAAGAAGCTTGAGCTTAAACTACAAATTTTGCTCTACCCAATCATACTAGTATACGATGTTCGATTGCGTACTCATACTAACCGCTATGACTCACTGCATCACCAATTACACAGTTTTAATTGTTTGTTTCCATCAAAGGGTCTTCAGTCAAAGACAATACAGTACATTTTTTAAGACTATGATCAATATGTAATCAATTTTTTTCAAATTATTTCATAATTATTAATTTATTTTTGTCGCTTCTTAAGGAAGTATTTACGTTTCCAATTAATAAGGTCATTATCATTAGATGTTAATTGTTAGAATTACATTATAATTTATAACTCGATCGGAAATTAAGTTAACCGACTGTAACGTCATGCACCGGAGGTTTTCACAGTGACTTATTATGAAGAATGTTGGTACAGGGCGAATTACCAGTGTGATGTTGTATGAGAAAAACTGTTAAATTGATATACTGCTTACATTGTTGAAAACTATTATTAAGTCTATATTGCGCGTCGCGTCTTACTGTTATTAGGATATGTTGCAGACTTACTTAAATCTTAAAAATCTCAGCGGGCCGCTGAGTCAGCTGTTCGGAGTTCATTACCCGGACACTCAAATGTTTTTGTTAATTTACCAAGCACTTTCCCATACAATATCACAAATCACCCAAATCAATTCAATTATTCAACTACTATCTAATATGTGTAATACTAGACTCATTATATAAATTATTTTCAGGGAAGACGCAGAAAAATTCCACAAGCGAGAGCAAGAAAACATCGACGATAACAATATAGAAACGAAAGCTATGTAATATAAGATTCCTAAATGTAGTTAGTATACAACCAAAGTCCAATAAAGCTTAGTCCTTAACTTTTATCAATGTTGCCAGATTCACGAAACAAATAACAATTTAAGTGGTCAGAATACATTTTATTCACACGTCCATTAGAATTACGACCACTGTGTTGCTGTGTCGATTCTTAAGATTTATTTTTATATATGAGCCAGTGTTGAAATCGAGTACAATAAAGTTAAATCTTGGTTTCGTTGAAAAATGAGATTCATAGCATAACTTAAAACAATTTGAGACGCAAAGTATAAACTTTGAAACTGTTACTATAAAAATTGAAATGTTTATGCGATTAATTTAATGTGCCATTTTATATAATGTAGGTGCAATTCTATTATTATTTTTAATTGTGTCACTATTATGTTTTAATTAACGAATAATGTGATAAATCTAACAAATATTTATAGATCGAAACTAATTTTATATAGGATTTGTAAAGTTCCCTATTTAATTGATGTTTAAGTTATTTATGTTAATTATGATATTAAATAAGTTTATTTTAGCCCGTTCATTTATTTCAATGAAATTCTAATAATTTTTAACAGATAAATTACAAGATAATATAAATCTAGACTCACGTACGGTTAAAATAGTATGGATATAACATCTCTTGTTGACATACTTGGACCGGGAGTAGCGTCAAAAACACTGCATACCTATTTCTCATTTCCTACGTACAACACAGCTGAGCGTTCTAAAGCATGAAATGAAAAGCTTCTGGGACCGAAAGCGCGCGTCTATTTTAGGAACTTTTTGATATGTTTAAGGTAAGCTCTCAATATTATGATGATCTTATATCGAAATTAGTATCTTTAATAAAATACTTTCGCAGGTGCAACATGTAACGATTGCGTATATTTTGTTTATCACAATGATCGAGGGGGCATCTATTGTTAAGAGGAGTTATTCGGATCGATCCGTGAAAGGATACATCACTGAGGTTAGTACGATATGTGATATTAATAACAAACAAAAGATTGACGCCAAAATTTTGCAGCGAACCTGCTGGTGGAACGAAGTATGTAAAGAGGAATTCCAAACATTGTTCCGATGCAAATGCCCGTCGTGGTCCTACTGCCGGAGTCCAGGAAGATATTACAACGCTATCTGCTCAATTACCGAAACTGGATACATTTGGGACCAGCCGAACTCCCAGTGGCGAGGCCAATAACACGAAACACCCCACACAGGAGACTGAAGCCGTAGAAGATCAAATCTCATCGCCTATTTTCATATTTAGCACTAAGACAATTCCCTGCTTAACTTCCGTTAATGATTTCGCATTAATGTATTTGCTATGATAATTAAATAAACACTACCAACGATCGCCTTTAACGATTCCCCAATTCGACACTTGACCTTCATATAAAATTTATGGATAGCCGCGCATGCGTTAAATTCAGCCATTTAAACAAAGTGCCAACAATCAATAAAATCTCAGTACAGAAAACGTATGTTACCAAAACAGCCAAATCAGGTTCAAAATGTTGTCGACTCTTTTGTTTTTTATGTGCGTGTACAGCATCAGCTGCGAACCAGAGACTGTGAGGGACAACGACTATTTCAGTTATGGTAACGACGATAATGTTTTGAAAAATCTGGATTTACACGCGGTGAGTACTGGCCACATTTTAATTGAATACTTCAACACGAACATCATTTACTTTTTATTTCCAGCCTAAAGATGAAATAGTGCTGAGACCCCAGGAGGTCAAGGACTGGCCGCAGCAATCTCTGAATGTGGGCCAAATTACGGCTGTCTCCATTAATTCTTTAGGCCAGCCTGTTATGTTCCACAGAGCTGAGAGAATTTGGGACGAGAGGTAAATAAAATGATATAACGATACTTCAGATAAGTTGATATAAAAACAGGTATTTTTTGAACAGATACCTAGTCCATCGGAAAAGGGATTTTAGACTTTCGATATTACAGAACTCCTCTTAATAACAACTGATTCGATTCGAATAATTATTTTTCGGATTTGTTTCTCTTGACTCGCGTGGAACAGCACAGATAAGCGATTCCATTTAAATTTCGTATCCTGGTAGGTAATACGAAACAGTCATAATTCACCTATATCTTTAATTTTTATTTCCATTACTTTTTTCCCTTTAGCGTTTTTAATATCTCCTTCATTATTGAGTTGCCTGGAACAGATCGCTTAGCAGCGATAAGGCCGCCTTTTGCACATTATTTATATTTGTTAATATTGTATCTTATTATATATGTATATTTGTTTATATTTCATGTTAATGTGTGATAAAGAGTTAACTAAATAAATTTGTTCCAGCACATTCAATGAATCAAATGTATATCAGAACCTAGATAAAGGACCAATTATTGAAGACACAATTTTAGTGCTCGAACCGCAAACGGGTTCTGTACTCCATAGTTGGGGAGCTTACGCATTTTACATGCCCCATGGTTTGACTGTCGATCACCATGACAATGTGTGGGTTACCGACGTGGCCAAACACCAAGTGTTTAAGGTGATTATCGGTCACACTGCAAAATACACCATTTACGATGTTTTACGCCTCCTATCTATACAAAACTTGTTTGAGAGTTACAAACTCTTGTTTTGCATTTTATTTAACACTAGCTTATTCTTACGATGGACGCGTTTATCAGTAAATACAGTTGGTAATTTAACTTTTACACGTGTTGAAAATCACCTAGGGTCAATATAACAATATCGACACGAAAACTTTTTAATGTTTTAAGTGTTCCTTTAGAATATAAGCTCGATATTTATTTTTCAGTATACGCCTAATAACCACAAATACCCCAGTCTAACGATCGGGGAAGCATTCACCGCTGGCTACCCATACAGACGAAGGGTACTACTATGTATGCCAACATCCGTTGCCATAGCAACCACTGGCGAAATATTTGTAGCCGACGGCTATTGCAACAATCAAATCCTAAAATTTAACGCCGCTGGAACTTTGCTCTTCGCGATACCGGCCTTCTCTGACACGCTGACATTAAATCTTCCACATAGCGTGACGCTGCTGGAGCATTTGGATATAGTCTGTGTGGCTGATCGAGAGAATATGCGAATCGTGTGCCCCCAAGCCGGTTTGAAGAGCTACGCCAAAATGCTTGAACCCGCAACGGTTATAGAAGACCCAACTTTGGGCCGAGTGTTCGCTGTGACGTCACACGGCGATACGATCTACGCTGTGAACGGCCCGACTGCCCAAAACATTGCTGTGAGGGGGTTCACTGTCAATGCGGTTGGTGGACGGATTCTGGATACTTGGGAACCCAGCACGGTAAGTACAAATACAATATTTATCATTTCATATAAATTTAGCATATATTGAGCTATAGATTTTGCAAAGAGCAGCGAGTGGGTTGCTGAAAAGCATCTGAAATGGAAATAGGTATACCATACTTAAACCTGCTGCTAAGAGACGCTTATTGATAAATCAATTTCCCTTTCGAAATCTATAATTTTATAAACAAAAGAGCGTTACATCGCTTCCATTATACAATTATTATTATATTCTACAGTTTCTCTAAACTTTATTTTTCAGGGATTCACAAATCCACACTCGTTGGCTGTTACGCGGAATGGCTCGCATCTTTACGTCACCGAAATCGGTCCAAACAAAATATGGAAATTCGAATTAACAGATGTTTACGACAAATAATTCCTAACTCTCCCTTCATCGAGAAGCTTTAAATTATTACCTAAACATAGGGACCTGCTTTGAAAAACGAATAAAATTCGTTATTGTAGCCATTTTACGTAAATTAACATTAGGCTCTTCCTGTACTTAATTGGCGAGTATATTATATGTTTATGTTAAGTACAACGAGTATTAGAAGAGAATATTTTTACATATATTTAAAGCTTACTCGTGTAGTGAATTCCTTTACTTGTAAAATTAAAACTTGCGATTTCAAAGATAATGAGTTGAATGTGGCATTTGTAATCTATGTAAACTGTAAATGTAGTCTGTACAAATTTATAGAAGCATTCAAATGTGTTCTATCATAAACAATTTATTTATATAGAAACTTGTTAGTGGCGTTAGTAAAAACATTTTTGAAATAAGAAGAAAAGCATTTTCTTGGTTTTTTTTAATATAGTAATGTCAAAATTATACCATCACATTCCATAGTTTTTATAGAGTAAAACCTCTTTTATAAAACAGAGAATCCCGAATTTCGTTTATCTAAATTTACTAAAAATGTATAGATTGATATTTCGACGATTATTGAAATCCTTGCGGCTTCCCCCGTCTGCTTTACACGTGGGAAGTATACATATAAAGATCATTTTTCAATTCGAAAGCCTGATTAGCTCATTCTTCAACACAACTCTTTAGTTTAACAATATTGTATAGATAAATATGAATACTATATTGTTCTCTAGAGATTACGGTAAACCTGCGTGTGCTGAAATCCCTAGGTTTAGAGGCTATAAAATATTTTGTTCGGTATTCGTTGTTAAACAGGAAATCTATTTATATTCCGTTTAGTATGCTGTAGCCAAACGTGTTTTAGAGTAAGTATTAATGTAGGGCCAATACAAATCACGCACATTTAAATAAGCATCTAATTGTATTTTTGCTATAACTTTGAAAAAAGTACAAGATTTTGTTTGTAAAAAATTGAATGGATCATCATCATCATCCGCCTATACTCATACTGGACATAGGCCAGGATGGATCAATGGATCATAATAATAAATATTTTAAAACCCGTATTCAGTATCAAGTAGACCAATGAGACGGAAACCTATAGTAGACAATTTAATTTTAATCAATAAATATGGTTTTGTTTGCAGATGTATATAAGAATTAAGATAAACCAGTATTTTCATATATATTGGCCAATATGCAAGGTATATTTTCAATTATAAAATAGTGGTGTTAATAAATATAAATGATAGCTGGCAAATGTCTTTTATTAACATATTAATAAATTATAAATAACAAAATATAACACATACCACATATTAAAAATCTTTTCTTTTCTTCATCACTTTCATGAAGAGGACCATATCTGAAACATAATATACATATCTGTAGATTCAATATTAGCTGGTATCATACATTTTTTTAAAGTATTTATTGCTTATCAAAGCCATAAGTAAACTATTAATACTATAACGCTTAAAGGTAAATTAAAAAATAAAGATGATTTTCATCAAATAATAGCTGTTGTATCAATTTCGTCGAAAACTTAACAGCGCCATCTATCGATTTTTAGCGAAGTATTCCGTAACGTGCTCACTCATGGTCATAGATAAAAATGACGTCTACACCATTTATTGAGCCCTTTGAAATGAAATTATAAAATGAATTCTATAATTTATAATTCACTATATAATTTCATTATACAATTATAAATTATACCATTCACGACATAAGGTACACAAAAAGCTACTAAATTTGATTTATAACTTGCACCATAGTAGCTATATCATTTTCCAAAAAAAAAAAAAATGTTTGAACAATACAAAAAAATTGAAAAAAATTTAATGTCACATGACTCGTTTTTTAGGATTTTTTTTTTGTACAGAACCTTTACAATTTTATAACAAGTACATATAGATGGACTTCATATATTAAGTGATAGTTCTGAGTGTGGTAACAACAACCTCGATTGATTGGAGTAGGAAAAATGATTATTTCCAGTCTTAAAGTGAAATAATTAATATAATTTAATACATATTCAAAGAAAATTAAATCAGCAAACATTCTAAAAATAGGAGGTATCACATTAATTAAGCTAAAGTAATAAATAAACTTACTTATAAATATAGCCATAACGACAGCCAGCATCAACCACAGCCAACACTTCCATGCACTCCGACTGTGCTCCTGAAGTCTCTCGGACTCCACTTTCAATGAAGTAAGATTATTATCCGTAAGATCTGATGACTTTTTTAATGCCTAAGGAGCAGAATTTAATATCATTTGGTATACAAAATGTTTAGGTGATGTCCTGGTTTTGTTTACAGGGAAAAAACTCCTCATTCACACTATTGTTTCTGTTATGAACAGGGAAAATCAATGATAACTATATATGTATTGGTTTCAATTGATTTTAAGATTTTGTATAGAAACAAGGCAAATTATAAAATTTGTAGAATTTGAAAATTTTCTGCTTGAAATAAATTGGTGCTTGTATATAAATGCAATAATATAGTATACAAGCACCAATTTATTTTAGCACCAAATTTTAAAATTCACCTATTTTCGCCTCTATTCCCTTCATTGCCACTTTTGGATGCTTCTAGAGACACACATACATTTCTAATATAATAGTACCTCTGTGTCGGCTTTGATAATTTTACTGGCAATCTGTGATTGCTCCTTCAAACTCTTAGTGAGTAAAACCATGTTTTCTGCAACTTTCTCCTGCATATTTTGATGATACTTTAAAAGTGAATCAATATCCTCTTGGCTATTGCTATTTCTTGTAAAGTTTGGGGCCTTAATAATATTTCGCCTCCTTAAAGTGTCATCACTGTCTTCTGTAATAAAAAATAATGGATTTAAAAGAATATATATTGTGTTGTATATTTGAGACTATAAGTTTTTAGAAATTAAATTACAAATTAAACAGTTTCTCTTAAAATGATATTTTACCTAAACTAAATAATGGTATTTTTACCTAAACTAAACAAAATATTATGTAGTTTTTAATTATTTGTTTGTAAATTTCAATACAACAATATGATTTACATTTTATGTGTATTTTAAAGTACATACCTGGCCCAAACAATTCAGACCTCAGCTCAAGACCATATTTAGCTACTGTTTTTTGATGAATTTCTTGTGCAGAAGCATCAACAGACATAGTGGCTGCTCCATGAGATAACAACTGGACAGCTTCTAGCTGTAATATAATAGCACAATTATTGTTATTAGGAGGATAAATAAAATAACATGTATGATGTACATGTACTTATTAATGTGTTAATAAATTATAACTGCTTCCTCTTCTTAAATCATAGAGAATGCTACAGGGTTCTTTTGCAATACAAAAATGTTATAATCAATTGTAAAGCCTGATTAAAAATCTCAAGAATTTGAATTTGCTGTTAATAGTTACTTTGACAGAACTGCATATAGATAAACAGTGCTAGTAGGGTTCATGAAATAAATTAATTGTTAAAACATTTGACTATACCTTTTCTATTGGACTGTTTAAAGTTGCAGTTTGTATTAAACCTTTCAGAAATGCTAACCTTTTGCCATAGTCTGGTAATTCTTTAGGGGCTTTTCTGGAATATTATGCAAAATTAAAAAGAAATAAAAGATAATATGAATTATCATCACTATTTAGATATAATTTAGAAAAAAGAACATTTGTTCTGGCTTAAATGTTTAATACTCCTCAAATACAGACACAAGGTATGTGTATTTTTGAAAATGTATGTAAGCTCCTTAGTTCAGATAAGGTTTACATTACAAGGTAAGCCAGCCACACCACTTTTATGACTGTTTTCTTTAAAACATATACAGGTAGTGAACCAGCAACTCATTTTCCTGAGTCTTTAACTTCACCTTCTGTTCTATTTATTTTTTTAAATATAACAATTCTGTTTTATTTCACTAAAAAATACTATTCATTTCAATTTTTTTTAATGTTACTTAGTTTTTAAATGTTACTTACTCTGGACATTCTGCTTTCAATTCAGTAATCATACCTTCCAGGTTGTGAACATATTGTTTTAATCGTGAATTAGAATCTAATTGTTCTTCTTTTGCTATTTGCTCACATTTATTGAGAAGAATACGAACATTGACTTCGGTTCTACTTTTAGTTGGCAAAGTACAATTTCCCATTCGTGGGTCATGTTGAATTGCCATAGTGACTACAATTTATATTATTGTTTATACTGTATATTTTGTTAATTTCTCTTTAAATGAAACCTACTTCTTGTATTGAGATTTATTGCATTTGATTATTGATTGTTCTGAGTTTTTGTCTTTTGACATCTGATGTCTAATGACAAATCACAGATAATAAAAGTATAAACGCATTAGTATGTGTCACATGGACAGTGGACTGCGTACTATCTAAAATTTAACCAAAATGTTTTTACAGATTAGTATCGTATTATAATATATTATGTATATTTAAATATACAAATTAATAACTAGGTACGACTAACTTATGAAGAATTTAAATCAAAATCCACACTATTAATACGATACAACTTAACAAATAATATTAGAGAGATTAGACATATGTATTATTGTGCACATCAGACTCGTCACCATCGTTGTTTTACAAACATGTTTTAGCGTTATTATTATGGTTTATACTTTACGTTATTAGTTAATTAATTACTTGATGAATTTGATTATTGTAATGATTAAGTATACTAGAATAAAAAATATGTATGTGCAACTGAAACAGATATCAGAAAAATAAAATTCATGTGTAAACAATTAGTTATTACGTTACATATTTAATTACAATTCCTCTCCATTTTCAAAATAACTCATCTGTTGTGTTGTTTGAGTCAATAAAGAATCATTGATATATGAATAGTGACGTCGTGAACACGAATATTTAAAAAAAAAAAAATATTACGTAAATTTAACACTCAGGACCTGTAATTAAAGTCACTGAAGTTTTTGTTGCATTGCGTATTCATACAATATTATATTCAATGTTCAACTTACGCCTACAACTCTTTTGAATTATACCTGCCACTTGTACTTTAGTACTAGTTTTGAATATAATTTTTCAGATTATAATTAAGATTGCATTACATAATGTCAGTGTTGTTTCTGTTAATGGAATATTATAAACAACCTAATAAAAAACAAATTGATGCGTAAGATGTTTTAAAAATATTTATTGAGAGAAAGATAATATGAACATTATGATTTTGGGGGTTGCTTCTTTGCGGCTTCAGCTTCAGCTTCACTTTTTTCGAAATTTGCAATAAGTTTTTCCACTTCAGTGCTTGATAGAATTCTGATTATGGTTTTGTCATCTTTACGTGTTAGAGTTGCCATTTCAACTAAAAACAGACAGGGTAAATCAAAAAGTGTAAATTGATATGACAAATATTAGTTGAAAACAAATGTGTAATATCCATTTTTTACACTATTATTTGCTCCAATTAAGTCTATGGCAGGTAGCAATGACAACTACTAGAAACCATAATCAAAAACGTTCGATATTTTGCAATTTTATTTTTAGATAAATTTGATTAAAGATTTATATTGAAGTAACATTTACTTTTCTCAACTTTTATTTTGAGTCAAAAATTCAGTTTCTATTCTGAAACTTTATAAATGTTCCTGACATTAACAAAATACATATTTTTAAGAAAAAAAAAATTTGCTCGTGATAAAAAAAATATCAAGATAAGTATTCATGTTAACTAAAAATATAGAATACCTTTTTCAGGAGTCAGCTTTGTCATATCGAGTGTCTTGCTGAGGACTTTGATTGCAAGAGCTTGAGCTTCAGCAAGGGTTGTTTCATTCTCTTTATACTCCTGTTTAAGACTTGACACAGCAGCCTAAAAGTTATAAATTAAATAATTTAATAATAATCTTTTACAAATCTCAAAATTAAAAAGATAATATTATTACATCAAGTGAAAAAATGCATATAGATTCTTATTTTTTGATGTGAAGCAATCTACTTTGAAATTTTTTGTTTTATATGAAGAATGAATGATTATAATAGATACTTACAGCACTGTTATTTCCTATGCAAGTTGCTTTCCAACCACCATAGTTACCACTGGGGTCTGATTGATATAACTGGTAGCCATAATGCTTATCCCAGCCCATATACAGAATAGACACACCAAATGGTCTCTTACCTAAAATTATTTATTAACATACATTATAAATAAAATAATAAATATATTCATCAACCCTGAATTTTAATTATATCAAGGTTTATTATCATTCAATTGAATATATGGAAATATGGGAACTATCTTAATAGGAGAACCATTTTTAAAATTCATCCATTATATATATTAGGTGCCCATTTATGACACCAATATCAACTTTGCTTAAAATACTATTCATGTCAATTACCTCCATATTGAGTGTATGCTTGCTTAACGTCACAAAGCCATGACACTAGTTGTTCACAGGGAATAGATTCACCATACTGGAGCAAATATCTTTGAGCGATCAGTCTTAGCTCATTTGTCAACACATTGGCATCAGATGTTATACCAGCAACTGAACATACCATATCATCGTTAAGTTTATATATTTTCTCAGAAAAGAACACTTCATCCAAAAGTTTGTTGGTATTTCTTCTCTCTGCTGCTAAGAGGATACCATCAGTTGCTAAGATGCCAAGAGAAGTTCCAGCATGACTGATAGCTTCCATAGCATATTCAACTTGATAAAGACGCCCTGCAAGATATTGTAAGTATACATTAGACATAATATTATCGTAACGTTTTAAGCTACAAGTTACTGCAAATACTCAAAACTAAGCATTACGAATATTTTAGTGTAAGAGTCTCACCTTCGGGCGAAAATATGGTTGTACGAGTATCATAACGACGAGCCTGTAACAAAATGCAAAATAATAAATAATCTCAGAACCATAGGAAATAAATGACCAAGCAAAAGTCGCTAACCTAATGTCGACCAAAATTACAGCATTTTACTGATGGATATTACTTATAACGAAGAAATTGTCTTACCATAATTAGCTTTGATTATAGCTAGCACTTCTATTACAAATATACTGATTTTAGTTTACAAAAAGTTAGGAAACTTATAATTATTGTTTGCCGGACGATGACAATTCGAAATTTGTACTAATTCCACAGACTAGAAATAAAATCACGAAAATTACAAGAGTTTGGGCTTAATATAGATTACGATAAACAATAGTTCCACAGGCTAAAAATTTCAAGCTTAAGACTGTCGCCATCTATAATAGATTATTGAAACAAAATTTGATCCAACTAAAACAAAGTCAAAGAATTTGTTTTGAAGATTTTTCAGCAGATGGCGTTCATTTATTTAAGGATTCACGTCGATGTCATAACTATATAAACTTATTAAAATTTAAAGGCTTAATGAATACCATTCTCCAATTTTATAATGGTATTGATAATGTAAAGATGTCATATGATATACATTTTAGATATTTGCTTCACAACTATTTTAAAATATTAATATTATTTATACTTATACATTTATTCTGATTAATTTAAACTGATTGCAATATAAATGTGACTATGGATTGTAGGTAGGTATTGATGTAAAGTTGTTAGTAACTTACTAGACCAGTTGGTCTTAATTAACTGCTAATATTGGAGTAATTAATTGAAACAAAGTCCTCATAAAAAACCCTTTTATTAAAAACTTGTCCCAACACATTCACTTAAGTACTTAATATTATTATACTCTAATAACAATACAAGTAACGATTCACATCTAAGTACCATACTGACATACAACATACTTACCTATTTTCAATTTTATTATGCCGCGTCTTGGAATAGTATAGATATTTTGTCTATCAAAATGTATCCTTAAATACACTTGCAAATCAATATAATAAATAATGGTAATGGTAAATGGTAATAAAGGTGAATAATTATATTTGTTCAAAATAATAATGTGACTTTAAAAGTTGATAAAATCCCTGATATCGCTTAAGGGTTTTATTTACATATACTAGTGCTATTTATTTGAGAATGACATTCCGCGAACTTTTTACCTAGTTCGCGAATATCATACAATCATCCTACTAAATCGAAACCATTCTCGAAATCGAATTAAGTGAACGAATATACAACACGCGCAATTAAATAAAATTATTATACGTAACATTTGTTACGAATAAAAATTTAATGATTTTTTTTAGAATTTTTCTTTTTATGAATTAAAAAAGTGTAAAAACTAGGCTCTACTATCGCCGTCAGTCGAGCCGTCGACTTCGAATAGTCATAGCGTTTTGCGTGTGGTTGATATGAGGTCTACAATTGGTTGCACCAAGGTGTATGCCAACGTTATAACTACAAAGACGATGAGGGCTGTCGCTAATGGCCCTTGAGTTGTAGTAAAACGTACACTATTGAACCCTAAGATCATAGTAATAAGGCCCATACTTAAAGCAAACATTCCAACGGCCAAGTGGAATATCTTCACAGGATTGCTCTTCAGAAGAAGACGCACCTTTGAGGAGAATAACGCAATGATTCCGGATACAAAACTCAGCATTGTAAACGCGAGAGCTACGACCCCTGAAAAATTCGTCAATATATATATAATGATAATATAAGTCATCCTTTTGAAAATTGCACACTATTCGTCATCGAATCACATGTCAAAGATATAGATAAAACTATCTACTTTCAGCACTGACACAAATATTTTTGATTCCAATAGCTCGTAGTATCTTTATGATAACTAATATTTTTTCTAACGTGTCACAGGGTTCTCGCTATGAGGAGTAGAGATATTGTTACCGCAAATCGCGTGTGCCGAGCTGATCTGCATGTTCACTTGAGAGAGACCCAGGAAAGTTCCAGCGAGTACAAATAAAGCTCCGAGGATCTGAAGACATCCGTGCACCACTCTCTTGCTGTCCATGCTCAGTTGGGAAGACCATGTGTTGTGCTTATGTAGAGTTAGGATTGATTCTACCAGAAAGAGTTGATACTGGAAATTGAAAAAACCTTTAACGAAAGTAACGCGTTTAATTTCTGCTTTATTAGGATCAATTAATTGTAACTGTGTGGTATGCTTAATAGTTGTATTTAATAAATCGAAATAAAATCGTAATCGTAAATAACAAATCGAAACGTAAAAATAGAAATTTAAATTTGGTTTTTTTTCAGCTAGTTTTAATGTTGATATTACGATTTCTTGTTGACCATAATTTGTGAAATTTACTCAAAGCATCGAGCTATGGAAATAATGAAATAAATAATAATATTTAGTAAGAATTTTTGAGTGACTAAAAGACCAAGGGGCGATATAATTCGTCGCATGTGCTTTTTAAATGTTATAAAATTAATTTGGATAAAGTGAAAGTAAAATAAATCTTTAATAAACAAATAATTTTCTAATTGAGGCTGATTATACAGGTAAATTATTTTGGTGTGTTGGTCGCCTCAATGCTCATACTATTTTTAACTTCAAACATTGTTTATTAATAATTTGAGAGAGGTTTACTAGCGTTAATTTCTTACAAGTATTTATTTAACCGTTTTAACGTATCGTCATTATTATTGTTAATTTAGTATTATTATTACGATCATTTATAATCATAACACACTGACGACAGGTTCGTGTTTTATAATTAAAGCAGGACTTATGTGTCAGAAATGGAATCCATTCGCATTTTCGTTTCTTTACTCACAACACATTTTAGCACATTTCTGAATTTTGAATAAAAAATAATGTTAAAGCTTTATAATATACATACACCTGTACCAGCGAACACGATATGCAGCTGCAAATTGGTGATCGACCCATCAGCCTGCGACGTCAACGCATAACGCCAAACTGAGAACACAACAATGGCGATCTGCATATGCTGCAAAAGATTCACGAGCTGGCATATGGCGGTCCACGCCGACTTCCAGGAGGACTCATACAGCTCTCCACTCTCTTCATCGTACGCAGCCGGTGCTCTTGTCACCTCCGCCTGGTACGGCACGTGTTCCCGTACTTCGAACATCTCCACCTTCTCTATTGATTGGCGACTTGTACTGGGGCGGTCCATGTTCAAGAAGTAGACCCTCCGCTTTCGTAGACCCAGCTTATGATCACAGGAACAACGTAGTACTAAGGTTGAGAGGTAGATAAGGTTTGACGCTATATCTCTGTACAATTGACAGCTTAGATTAGAACATCTTGAGCATTGTGATAAATTCGGTGGATTATCGTAATGGGATGATGTTGAAATCGCAATTTTATCCTGTACCCAATCCGTAAGACAGTATGGGTGTGGCGGTCTCAATTTTTTGTTCGTTTAATTTTTTAAATTTATTGCCAGTGAATCTATCTAAGATAAAGTGCAATGGCATTTTCATATACGTAAAATGCAGAGGTTTTTAATTATTCTGTTATTTTTAATCACATAAGAATATCATTATTTTTCTCGTTGTCACTAAAATTGTTATTGATGTTAAATAATATAACCATTGATGCTTTCCAAGGTCTCTGATCTCTATGATTTAGATAAAAATATTTCGTGCTACAGCTTCTCACCACTAGATGTCGCTACGTGCGCCATTCTACTTCACTCTCTAGTGTTTATTTGTACAAAAGTTCTTTTATGCTCCATAAAATAATTTACTAAACGCTTCCTTAGCATCAGAAAAAACATCGTATTGACAAGAAGCTTATTTCTGCTTTTATCTAACATTTATTTTATTAGTTTTTTTATAAAGTTTTAAGAAACTTTTTGATGCTCGACACACGCTATTTATTTTTCACATTGCGACCACAATTTAAGAAATTTTGTCTCATAATGTAAGTAACCCCGCGGTTGCAAACCTTACATTGCATCTCGTGGAAATTTAGGTTCTATTTGGGTCTTTACCTATTTCGGTGCTAAATAATCGATCGAATTTAGCCGTGAGGTGAAACAACTTGGCAATTATTATAATGTATGTAGTATCAACAGTTATCGCGATTAAGCGTCTTGTATAAGGTTGTATATTCATTACACGGCTATTCATTTAAATATATGAATTTACGGATAATCTATAAATAAAATTTTAAACCTTAAGGCCTGTCAAAAGATACCGCGTGTTCGGTAGTGTCCCGCCTTCGTATTAAGCGTAATTAATTCTCTCCCGCGGGCTTAAATCAAGCCGTTGCTCATTTGTCTCTATAACACCCATTCGATAACAGGCTAATAAAATACATTGAATTATCTATATATTTTGTGTTCTAATCGGAATTCGTGAAAATCTTCAAATTGATTAATTGATAGGTATTTAATACTATATTGTAGAAGAGATAATTTTAAGCTTTACACTTCACTGTTACATTGCGCATTAACACAACTGGTAATATAGTAAATTACATTATTTTTGTAGTTTTGAAGTAACGAATTTTTAACAACAAATATTTATTTATGTATTCGTTCGTCAAAACTTTTATAATAAGCGATGTATTGAAGCTTTATTAAAAATCGCTTGAAAATGTGATTATAACTGTTAGCCAACCAAACACGTATAAAAAATTAGGTGTTTATCTTTGCGCGAATCCACTTTTCAATGATCTAATAAATCTATGTAAATTTTATTTAAGTTGCTTTTTTCTGTGCTATTAATTTTATTATTTTATGTACAGCTCGGAAATTTAGTAAGTATTATTTCATTTAATTATCATTGCGAATGTTTAATCAAAAATAAAAGTACTTGTCAATGTAAAATTACGTTATTGTAATGCTATCTTTTCCTCTGCCCTCCTTTGTCATGTGCGCCAGCGCCACCTAGTGCACAGTAGGCAAAACAATGAGATCCGAATCTTAGATGTAAGCTCACAGAACAATTGTTCCTGGAATATAGTCGCATATGTTATTCAAGCTTAACCGAAGTCCCTAATTAGGTTTTGTTGCTGTGTATATTTGAATGGCCACAATAATAACTCCACGCCAATCCGGCGAAGCGTCATTAAAATTGTAAAAACCACAAAATAATTGATTTTCAATCATTGTGCGTCAAGCAAAAGATACATCCAGTGGTGGTATGAAATTGAAAGCTTCTAAGCGGTGGAGTTTGAACCATCAGTCCCGACTTTATTAAATTCGAGCGCTAAAATTATATAAATATTAAGTTGTGTAGTCAACTATGTATTTAAATCAATACTAAATATACATAATATTATTATCTCGTACCGTTTATAAGAAATTATTTTTTTATTTATTGAAATATAATACTGTGAAAATCATATTAACGAAGCTCAATATTATTGGTCAAGGCACCATTATTGTAGATGCAAAGGAGGCTGCTTTAACCTAAAAAATAAAAATACCATCCCGATGCCCTCTGCCCTACCTAGAGGACATAAGATAAATATCGTCATAGCACGCTCGCCCGAAACACAAACTTACATATTAATATTAATTAAATAAAT
Organism: Pontia daplidice; assembly: GCA_963693355.1. Lineage (NCBI taxonomy): Eukaryota > Metazoa > Arthropoda > Insecta > Lepidoptera > Pieridae > Pontia > Pontia daplidice. The sequence continues at coordinate 6,450,310 of CAVNZL010000139.1, forward strand.
CCTACTATTGTCTTCTTGCCATATTTATTTAAAATTAACATTTAATTTTATTTTTTACGAGTAAAAGTTTTCATATGAACTCAATATTGAATCTTTATGACTAGGTAACCATAGAGGTCGGTATCCTCTCCGTAAATCATTCCCATCATTCCCATACTTGTTATTATAGATGAACGTACTCGATTATTATCATTAGATTTATCACTACACTATGTACAGTTCCTCAAATGTTGTTTATGGTTTTATTGCATATTCAACGTGGACAGTGCAATATTGTTGCTGTTCAAGTATATCTATATATATACTATTTCTTTGGCATATAACTATTACTTTGAGTTTTACTTTACTAGCTATAAGCCCATTAACGCAAGACGTCCATAACTGATTTAAAAACAATCTAATTGCACTGGGTCTTTTAGTTTCTTTAAAATTATAGTTTCGTCTTTCAATTAACAGAATATGTTGTGGTATAGAAAATTTGAATAAAAATATACCTAACATATACTAATTTCTGTTTGGAAAAACAAAATTATCTACCATACATTTGTACAACGATGAACTGTGTAATTTCCATTTTAAAATGATCAAGAAAGAAATAAAATATTTAAGAAAAGTTTATAGTCCCAATGAACATGAGATAAAGAAAGGATAAATAAGTTCTATGTTAACAATCCCGATAATATTTTTAACCACAGAAGCCATAATAAAAATAATTAAAGTCGAGGTGTTCTGAACCAAACGAACGACAAAATAATTATACGGTCATCTTACTGCCATAAACCTAGTTGCGTTGGTGAGACTACAATCAATATACCATTTGCGACTGGTTAATATCTTAATAAGAAACTAATAGAGATTACAGACTTGCCTTCTATAGGGGTGGGCTAGTGGTGTGCCTGTGTGGTCCAGTCTTGTCAACTAGGCATGGCTAATATCGATAAATCCTAGTCGATATTTCCTTAGAGGCTATGCTGCACTAGTCTTTAAGTAAGTTAGGGCTGTTATAGTAAATCTTTATTAGAAATGTCTACCTATAGATATTAGGTTAATGATACCAATGTGAAATATGACTATTTTTTTCTTAATTTACTTTAAAATCATAAAAAATATATGTAAGAAGTTTTTCTGGGGAACATATAAGGTTTTGAAAACCTACATAAATTTATTACAAAACCTACAAAACGCTTCGTATACTAAGAGCGCGGTGAGCGGCATGCAGTTTTTAATTATTACTGTCGTAATATTATTAATTATAACAAAAAGTACATCACGGAACAGATATACAAATGGCAATATCCCGTGACTAATTGGAAAATGCTCTCCTGCGGGAACATCAAAGAAATTTCAACGAGAAAATGTTGCCATCATTGTTTTTAGATTATCCGCAATAAATCACTCTGGTATTCCGTGATATTGAATCTATGGATTAAAGGATAATTGTATTATAAGAAATTGTGTTCAGAGATCGTGCTGAATAACATTCACGAAGTATTTATATAGTAATTTCTGGGAAGAAAAATTGGCTTTACATCAATATGGTATTAATCCAAACATATAATTAACTTTACTATCATTACTGACATCAATCAACTCTTTATTTTATAATAAAATAAATTTTTAATATAATTAAAAGAGTTAACATGTCTTACTGTTGATTATATATGCTCTTGAAATCATTGTTATTGCGTAGATTGTCTTATCTGTTAAACATGAAATGTAGCGAGAATAAAATAAAACTCTCGTGTTCAAGTTAAATAATTTAAAATCATTACACGCAACTAATGTAAACAAATACAAATACAAATGTAAGCACTCAATTGTATTTTGTAATGTAAATCAAAATTTAATATACAGAGATCCCTTCACAGAATTTATATAAATAAATTCAAGTTTATATCTCAATCCATCTAAATGTTAAGTTTAATTGATTTTTACATTTACGTCAATCGGAAAAATCAAGTCCACATTGCATTTGCCCTATAAGTTATCTATTTGTCCAGACGTATTAACTTTTACCATTTTTACTTTCCATCAGTGGCCAAGTTGTGGCGGGCCCTTTTCAAACAGTCGAAAGCTGTGTGTTGTTAGACGCAAGCGCGCCTCACGCGTCAAAGGAAATCCGGGAATTGTTTATAATTTTCCTACATTGTGAAGTGATTTAAATTTAATGTTAAGGTATGTCAGTGTTAATATTGAATATTCTATAGAATTCTATCGTTATAGGATATCTGGAGATAATTCTCCGTTAATTTTGGAATTATTGTATCGAAATTGTGGCTAATTTAAATATCTCTAATTTGTAATAAAAAATACACTATTAAAATTTTAGAGGCGTGCTTAGACCTAAAAACTGTTGCATGTTAGAAACGTTTTAGTTAACGTCACAGTTAAAGTACCTAGTTTCCGATAACTATGATTAAATGTAACGGATTTAATAGTCGTTAATTATTAAATGTGAATTAAAATAATTTGGCTATAGTGGTTTATAAATAATTTTCCCGCTGAATTTCATAACGTATAATTAGCTTATCAGTGGAAGATAAACAGGTGTCAACGCTCGACAAGTGGTTTTATGGTCGGTTCCCATTTGTAACTTACGGATAAACCGTTTGAGATATCAACTGTCAATTTCACGATTTTCGGTGTATAAGGTAAGCATTGTAGGTTCTTATTAAATTAAAAAAGTATATTCATTCGCTGCTAAAATAATTGGGTTTCACATTATGCACGAGTGTCACTATAAAGTTATTTTGATTTGTGCTGCATATCAAAATTGCAATATTGTACTAATATTCATATAATATATTCTGTGGTGTTTCTTCTGTTGAAAGTATACCAAATATTAGTGAATTAGGTAATTACGACGAGAAAGTAACATAAAATAACGTAATAAATTTTTTATTACGTATTTGTGTTTAATATTTAATTTACGTAATATTATATTTGTGTTTAATATTTTCTTTCATTAACATAGAGTTCATCATTTAAAAAAAAAACACTTTTTTACGGATGTAAGTTATGTATTTTTCAAAATTTAAATATAATTACATTATTAAAAAAAAATCCGACGTTTCGTGTGCTTTACAGCGTGCGTGGTCACGGACTAAACTAAAATCCGTTAAAAAGTGTTTTTCTTTATATTTGTGTTATCGTTTGCAGGCGGATCAAAATCATAAGATCAATATTATCTTAATATTATAAATATTAATTATATTTAATAATAACAATATTATAATGACTATATCTTTTTATAGTACACATAACAATTATTTATTAGTTTTTAGTTACCATGGTAACGATGTGAACCCATTTGATATCACTGCCGAATTGTGTGATTATGTTAATCGATTTTGCTGTATTCTGGGCGATATGTATTTATAAACGATTTATCAGTAGTATAAGCTATAACACAATCTATTATAAGCCTAACCGAGCGTGCATCTCATATTATACGCGTAGCAGTGACCACGGAATCCCTATTAAAATAATCAAGTCACTAATACAGCGGACAGTCAGGAAGCGAACCTGATACCGGTGAACTAATGGCAAGCTGCGACCACGCCGCGCGTCACTCTACATTACTCTATTTATTGCAATTTCAAGTATTTCAGCTATAACATTCCATCTTTATCTGCATTAGTCCCCACATTTGATTATGTGTACTATGCACGTGAACAATTAAGTGTTCTAATAATTATTTTCTACGAGTTTTGTAGTAGATGGGTTTGAATTCAAATATACGGTGATCTATTAATTACTTCAAAAAAATGGGGATTTTTTAGAAAAAAAATCTTTAAACTTAAGGCAAATGTTTAATTAGGCCCAATATATAGCCAACAGCTATCGACCATTATCCTATGTCTACTCACCCTCCAAACACCTGGATATATTGGCTGGTGCCATCTTTTGGTTTTTTTGTATCAAAAAAGTTGATTTTATTTATTTATCTATGGTTTTTTTATTTGACCCAAATAAAGTCTTAATATAAGTGAGCCTGACTCGCATTTGCGCGGTGTTTTTTTTTAATGAAAGGCATTTTCCCATTAATAATTTATTATGAGTGATAGAGCATAGAGTCGCTACCAAATGGGACGTTTAATCGATCGAGGTTTATCGAGTGTACACTGAGAACCGGCTCAAAACGAACCACTCTGTTTTATTGACATTCTTTGCTGTTATTGAGTTGCTACAACTATTTTATTAATTATAAATTGCAGTTTTTTTATTTTAATATCATAATTCTTATAAATAGAGGATACAAAAATGAAAGGATACAATGAAATAAAGGATACAAAGGAATATATAATGTAAAATAGTCAATCGATTGTAGATTTTTTCCGTTCGTATATCTGATTATCCATCTGTTGTCAGGCTGCCTTCATGAACCGTGATACGTAGACTGTTAAAATATTCACAGATGATATATTTTTATTAAATTGTACTTACGATGTTAATGGATGGATTAGCCCTATTTATTTTAATAAATGCGGTAACGATTACTCGTTATACATTGTTGAATTAACAACTCTATCTAGATAGTGGTAGTTCATCGCGATTAATGTAACATGCTGTTAAAGTTTATTTACGTTGACATTGATTTTGGACACACTAATGCAAATTAGGACTGGAACCACTGGTCAAATCAGATGTTTATTAATGTCTGTTATTATTAGAACAGATTTCTCTCTTTGTGGCCCTTGCCAGAATTGAATTACAAAAAAAACCATATACGTTTAGGAATTATTAAAAAGTCTTCTCGAATTAATGTGACCTCAAATTTTATGGGTATATTTTTTGAGGTTAAATGTTTATTTTTTCTACGTTAAGTCTAAACTTATATCTAAATATATATTACATATGAGGTGATTTTAAGTAATTACATACTTTGTAGCTATGTTAATAGTAATGACTTTAATATTTCAACTGAATAATAGGAATGTGACAAGATTTGATAGAGTATGACGAATCTCGTCGGCTCTCATCATCTTGACAAGATAACATCAAGCGCGGCGTTTGCGCAGGCTTCTTTAATTCCATAATTGAGTTAGCATTTTATTGATTACTTTTATCTCCGCTAAATTATGGGTGATTTGTGGAACTGTTAAAAGTAACATTTGATATGTTGTAATTAAAAATTATCGCATTTTGACACACATCAAATATTATCTCTATCCATCCAGTATCCATCAATATAATGTTTGTAAAGTTTATGTATTATTTTTATTAGTTTTATATTATTCAGTCACTGAAATATATATACTAATTTAATATAGATGGATCATTTCTTTGATGAAGGAAGCCGAATGTTAGTAAAGGTTGTTTAAAACTGAAACGTGAATTTCAAATATTTTGATACACTTACAAATCTTAAGAATACTTGAGCAATCATTTAATACTTCAAACAAAGTTTTCAGTTGCTGATTCGAATATGCGAGATCGGTTTCTAGGTCATGTTTAAAATTGCATTTACAAAGTGATTATTATGTAATCAAAGATTTAAAGGAAGTAAGAAGTAGCTATGTTGAATTGTTATGCAGAGATGAAACATCTACCAAGGAAATCGGCTAAAAGTGACTTTGAACTTTTCTGACCTAATACTTTCACTTGTTATTTATTTGAAGAGACACTAAATTTTAGAAGCCATTAGAGTGCGCCGTTTTTATCAAGCGGTGTCACGTGAGAAAATTTTAAAAGCATTTCGGTACATCACTGGTTTCATTGATATTTAAGTCTCCATATGTACTTTTGTGTTTGTTTTATTAATGTTAATGCTGAACGTAAAGAAGTCTGACCGAATAAGAAATAGAATCATCAGCTCGAAAATTGAAGATGTCAGCAAAGTGGAAACTAAAGTGCAAATGGACGGGATAGATAATAAGAGGTATTGAGAAATGGAATACCAAGAAACAGGAAGAGAAAAAGAGGCAGTTTCGAAGATGGGAAGACGACATTAAGCTTGTAGCTAGGAAAACATGGACAAGGGAAGCCGATAATAGATCGGATTGGAAAAGAATGGAGGAGGCCATTGCCAAACTGGAGCAAACAGACGAAATTGTCGGTGTCGAAGACTTGTCAGAGTCTTAATTTTGAAATTAACATTAGTGTAGGACGAAATTTAATAATTAAGTCTAAATAAAGGCTTTAATTATTACTATTATGTGCTTTCATATCGTGATGTACCAAATTTATTCGCTCTGTTTCAAAGTGTAAGCTTAGTGTTAATTGTAGCAACGATACATTTCCGCGATACGCAAAGAAACTGTAAATATAGTTTTCTCTATAGTTTGGCTCAATTATTAAAATAATATTTTTAATAATACACCAACTTTACTGACTGATAGTCAAGCAAAACAATCGATTACTATTTGTAGTATAACTTTGGTATAACTTCAAGTTTAAAATATCATAGTAATTATTGGATTATTTTGAATCCATTGTTGAGGGCCCTCTCGGTCGTGACAACGAGCTTCGACTCAATTCATCTAATTCTAGATAGCTTTAATCCCAGCAATTGAAATGTGACGTTTTATAATACTTTTATTTGTCATAAAACGTCACATTTCAATTGATCAGTGTCGGTGTGTACATACAGATTAACTTTAATCTATGTTTATTATACGAGTAATTATTTGTTGATGTTGTCCTATAACACCCTAGAGGTGCAGAGAGTCTCCACTAATGACCGCCACTTCCGCCTATCTTCGGCTGTACGCTTGGCCTGGCTCCAGCTAAGTCCAACGGCTCGTAACTCGTTTTCGAAGTTTCGGAGTAATTATTCATATTATCATAATTCAGGAGTAAAGCAAAAAACAATTTATACATTACTAGCGACCCGCCCCGGCTTCGCACGGGTGCAATGCTTATACTAAATACACTACAGAAAAATAACCGCGTTGTCGTAAAAAGTAAATGACAAAAAAAGTTATTGTGGGTTATCCATAAGAGATAGACATATACCATCAGGACTTTTCTGTAGACCTTTTCAATGTGTTCAATGCTTAGTACATTATTTTGATAAAACTCGTAGGGTTCAGCCTGCGTTTGCAATGTAATTATTTACGACATCACATTAGAAACCTCAAAAATACAACAGTACTTCTCTACTATTTAATGGATTTTATTATACATATAAACCTTCCTCTTAAATCACTCTATCAGTTAGAAAAAATCGCATCAAAATCCGTTGCGTAGTTTCAATGATTTTCAGAGAAAGGGACTTTGTTTCATACTATGTATATTATATGTATGTGCTAGTCAATCATATCTCTTTGAGCTAACGTTTAGGGCCTTTGATATTTCAAAGACAAAATGCTTAACCCTGTGTTTGTAAAAATGTGAAATCTACCATTGACATATTAAATATATCTCTATATATATTAACCATAGCAGGACTTTAGACTACGTTTACCTCAAAACCTCAAACTACGTTTACCTCAAAACTCCATAGTCAAATTATATCCGTCATATCACACCGTCGTTGCCAACGTGATAAGGCATTGACCTCCTGAAATCTTGGGTGTTCTGTTATATAATTATGTCCAATAGTGTCGATCGTTGTCGCCTGTTGACCCATCAACTCTCAAGTAGTCGGCTAATTGTGTAGTCTATCAATATGCTTTGTTATCAATCATTTTATAAGAAAACTTCACGGATTACAATGTACGGGAATTTTGAACACGGTTACATATTGAGAACTGAACTGAAATTTAAAGCCTTATTAATTAAAAATTAAATAATTTTGTGCGTTCAAAAACCGTCATACGAAACAAATTCGGTACGAGTTGGATTCACACTAACCATATGTGCAAATGATGTTTCGGGAGCCATCGTAAATATTTTGTTTTAGTTACATCAACGGTCCTATTGTCACGGGTCATAAGATACAGTACAGTAATAGAGAGCTATTATTACCCTTTGAGTTCGAACCAGTCCAGGAGAGGAATCATTACGTATCTCACAGTTATCGCGCAGACAAAAACAATGAAAGTAACTCACTAAAAGAGTCATTAAAGGATGAAATTATATTCGTACCACACCCATTTCATTGGTATATACTATCCTTAAGCCATAACAGTCATCCAGCGTTTATTTATATTACACATTTTGCATGCTATTTAGTTTATATCATCACTGAATACATAGTTATTACAAACCGGAGTTATCTTGCATGGTTAACGGTACTCAGGACGTTCACTCCACCCGTTCTAGAAGCTCCCATAATGTGATATTGGTGGATACACCCACTTAATGTACCTAATATCTGATTGTTAAGAACGTCAATCGATATTACAATTACTAGAAATATTTTCTTAAACCTTCCAAGTATATATCTATTGATAATTATACTATAATTAAAGTTGGTAGAAATGTTTTATAAGAAAAATTTAGAATGCAAGTAGGTAAAGTCGATTTGAACCCGATAATATGTTGGCAAATCTGTTGAAACTTCTCTCCCTACTAAAGGAGACCTATGTAACTGTTACATGGGAAATAAAATAAATATGATCTTCCATAGAGGTACCAGCACCTACAGTAGTAGTGTACATTCTAGAGGGTGTCTAGAAGTTAAGAAAGCGGAGCAGTTGAGGCCATGTTCTGTTGAAAGTGATATTCATAACCAGTATATCGGCTGTCAGTGTGCGGTGTGGATAACCGCACGCCACATAAAAGTACCCACACGTTCCCTTTTCTCGCGGTTTAGGTAAAAGTTTAACCGCAAGTTGTTTAGCAATTTTCTTAGCTCAATATCATATTGCGATGCACTTTCTAACATAATTTTTGAAACGTTACGAAATACACGAAAGTTTTCGCTCATAAATATGTATTGTCTGAAATAAATTAGCCTTTGTGATGTTTATATGAAATTTTTATTAATATTATTCATGCTTTATTTAGACGTTTATTATTGCTATTTTTTTTTAAATTCGTATATATTTCGCTTCACGGTATTTTCAATTTAAGTATAATATTGTACAAATAATGTACTAATAAGTAGGTTACTGTATCGAAGCTCTGTATGAGGTTAGAGGTTGGTGCCCGTAATGGAAGCTCGCTAACAGACGATAATTGGGCCCTAACTTCAGCCCATGCTAATTCGACTTCGGCTTCTACAAACATTTAGAATCATCGTTTGTCAAAAAATACTTTGTCTAAACTCAAACATTTGCGTATGTTAATGTGACTACACTTTGAATAAGTCACATTGTAGACAGCATATCAAAATGCCCATTGTATGCATTTACTTGGAAAGCTCTTAATTTTGGCTTTGTTCGTTTACTGTTGAACTTTCTCTCAGTTTGTCCTTTTTAGATACTTCAATCCAGCTTCAAGTGTTTATCAAACGTTGGGATTTGAAGGACAACTTTCTTCTTGATTGTTAGATTTTAATTTTAAATTAAATGATGTACTGATTGAGCTATTGTGTGTTAGTGCATTGTTTGATTCTTCAGATTAATTACTTTGACGATTAATATGATTCAACAACTTAATTAAACCGCCTTCGCGTTAATCGAATTGCTTTCAAAAACAAAAGAGTATGTTTATTAGGACTTTTGGAGATTGTTTCTTTTAAAATAAAAGACATTCTTAGAAGTAATTGATACATTATAAATGAAATAATGTAATTGTAGATGATCATAGATCAAAAAGTAAGTAATCATCCACGTCTTTGAGGTGTTCAAATCTTGAAAAGTTTAACATAAATTCATGTTGTTATTTGACCCTGAAATCGACGCGTAAACACACTCGAAGGATTTTTTTCACAATAACTAAAAATAATTTAGCATATAACTTTTTGATAGTTTTCAATTTTGGGAGAGATTATTTCATATAAAGCAATCCTAGTACTCAATATAGTGACTCGAAATGTACAAAATATTTGCTCATCTAGGTAATAAATTATTAACACAAAATCTCTTCCATTTTGATATAATTACGTAATTTATTTCTAATCAGAGATTAACGTTAATAACCTTTTCGACACTGTTTATATCAAACTAATGGTCGAGAGTGAAATGGGCCATGTTTTTGGATAATAAAACTTTATCAAATAACTAGTATTCAGACCACCTATAATGGTGAAAGGTTTGTTAAGTAAGATTGGGAATTTTATACCGCTCAAATGAACTTAATGGAATGTTTTATATAAATTGAAGAGATTGATCTTATTGGATTCCGGTTTCCTTTATTTTTATCCCTCAAACCTTAAAGGACTCAATAGTTTTTTCATCAATTGTAATAAATTGCTTTTAATAAATAAGTTTCTGTTGATTTATAACATAAATTGCGTTGGCCTAATAACCCAAACTAATTTTTTGTAACTCTCCTAACGTTGTTTGCGGTCAACCGTGTCTTGTTTTACAAAAATGGTCTCACAGAATTGTTTACAATATTAATCTATATCTACATCACTACATAGTATGTATAAAACAAAGTCGCTTTCTCTGTCCCTTTGTATGCTTAAATCTTTGAAACTTCACAACGGATTTTGATGCGGTTTTTTTTAATAGATATAGTGATTCAAGAGGTAGCTTTATATATATAATAACATACTGGAGAAGTACTTTTATTTTTGAGATTCCTAATGTGATGTCGTAAATAATTGCATTTTTTCCGCTTACATTGCAATCGCAAGCTGAACCCTAAGAGTTTTATCAAAATAATATTCTAAGTATTGTACACATTGAAAAGTTCTACAGAAAAGTCCGTGATGGTATATGTCTATCTCTTATGGATAACCCACAATAACTTTTTTTGTCATTTACTTTTTACGACAAATAATGGCTAATTTTCGAAGCGATTTTAACCAATACATAATCCTTAACCAATTAAATATATACATTGTTCATTTAATATAGATCTATATGGCCCTTAACACCGTATGATTTAAGTGATATAATTTATTTTTCTGTAGTGTATTAAGTATCAGCATTGCACCCGTGCGAGGCCGGGGCGGGTCGCTAGTGCATACATATAATCAATATCTACATATTTAAAACTAAAGCAATTATTGATAGCAGGTAGTATCAATTGTGAGCGTCTAACGAATCGTACAGCGCGATTTTGCAAGGCACAAAAATGTAGTTCACTTAAAATGAGTTTCAGACTAAAACATACATTATATAAAATTAATAGAGTATATGCTTAATAACGAACGTCTTGGTATAATATATGCGTGTAATTTATAATCAATTTGTTATGTTGAGTATCGTGGAGATGAATGGTTACAATCAATGGTATAAGGAAGCAATATACATTTATGGGGTAATTCCCAGTTCCTGGTAGCTGTGATTAGCGGTATCCCAGACACCCACGTGAACATATTTAGAATTTTTAGGCCCACAACTTTATATTCAACGAAGAGGAGATCAGTTTATGGCGATTTATGTTTTTAAGAAGGTTACTTCTCAATTACTAGACATTTCTTCCAAAAGTTGTCCGTTATTTTGTCCTTGATGATTGTGAAAATTCACAGTGTAATATGTTTTATAATTATAAGGGTTTTTAATGAGTTACTACTAGTGTTTATATAGTACATATAGAACGGTTGTCATGGTAACAGATTTGTTAGGTCATGATATCAAACAGTCGACATAAATATTTAATATTTAAATTTAATTGTTATTATAAGTTGAACTGACGTATAAAGATGTCGTTTCTTTGTTTTCAGAGCAACACAGTTTTACTCGTCAGTTCCTCGAATAACAACAACAACAACAATAATAATAATAATAATAATAATAATAATAATAATACTTTATTGCACACATAAAACAGAAAAAAAACTTATAGTATAACTTAAAAACATAAATAAAAATGAACTTATAATTAATGTCTGTGTACAGAGGGCGGTCTTATAGCTACGATAGCTATTTCTTCCAGACAACCCAGGTTGGAGGAAATATAATAATATATATAATAATATAATAAAATAATAAATACAATAAAATAAAATGAGTTAAAGTGACAGATAATATACGTATATAACTTATAATTAATAATATAGAGATGTATTCAGTTTGTTCAACACTTATTTTAGTTTAATTAAACCACGCACCTCAGAACCGAGGCTGTAAATCAAATAATTTTCGTGATGCCGTTTTATCTCACGTCTAATTTTACTGGGCAAAGAGCGCAGGTGTGAAGCAATCTAATTTATTTTCTATTTATCTTAGTACTGATAAATAGTACTGTTCTACAGCTGTTATAATGACCGGCTACGACGTTACTCATTATAATTAATTAGCGATTGTGTTGTTTTAAATAAAACAGGACTTCGTCTTTTCCCAGGCTTTTTGTAGTAATGAAAGAGTTGAAAGTTTTAAAAACAGCTTAGTGATTTTGAAAATGCAGTTATCTGTGGAAGTGCATTACATGACAATTACAATTTTCTATATCTTTTATATGAAAACATATTTTTTTCGTTAAGAAATAAATGTATATTTATATATTGTGAACAAACTCGGAGCACAGACTACTTTCCTCGTTTTGCGGATGATGCACCAAGTTATTCGACAAAGTGCAATGACTGCTTTTCTAGCGTAGTAAAATATTTAATCAAACGATAAAGTTATCTAGTTTAGCACACTGACACAGTGAGATGTGTCGTAATAATGGTGAAACTTGTTGATTCTTTAGATAACGTGACCGCGGACATATTGTAAAGGAATTGAAACTCCAGACTACTGTTTGAATAATTCAATATTTGTTCTGCGTTGTTTACGAGTATAAATTGGTTTATCGTCGGCTTTTTTACATGTTAACGTTTTAATACAGTTGTTTCGCATATAATTTTAGGTTTAAATATAGCAATCTTAGTACAATAAAATAGTATCGAAGTATATATAAACTAGCTGATCCGGCAAACGTTGTTTTGCCATACATGTGATTTCTATTGTCGGATCCAATGTAAAACATTCCAAAATCAACAACTACTAATAAATTAAAAATTAATTAAATATTGTCCAGCGGAAAACATTGTGAATCTAAACCATTCCCAGATCCCCTTGAACACACACAAAAAATTTCAACAAAATCGGTCCAGTCGTTTGAGAGAAGTTCAGTGACATAGACACTCACAGAAGAATTATATATATAAAGATATCGGCCGGGGCCTCCCAGAAAGTAATCCAAAGTTTCCTGTTGATAAAGGACCGCTATTCTTTCTCAATAGTTACATAATTAAATTAGTAACTACTACATATTCTTAACGCAAAATAATGCTTCTGTAATACAAAGCATAAAAAGAAAATAGGTTCGACACAATTTATATGTAACTGAGAAGAACTCTGTGTGTGTTTGCTAATATTATTTACGTGTATGTCGATGTTTAAGTATATTTAAGTTTGTTGTAACTTTCATATCAAAGATTTTTGCATGTCATCATGATCATTTTAGGATAACTCCCTTAGTTCTAAAGATAAAACACCCATTACAGACGTACATGTAACTTGTAATTCAGTAAAATAATGAGATATGCTATCTGTGCAAATAAAATAATAATCTGTGGCTTCTTGGCCATAGATTTTTTACTTAATTCACTCTTAGATCACAATATGTTTTATCTGTTGCATGAGGCGATAACATTCCAAAAGAAATAAAAATGTTTAGGATGCCGGTGTCAGATTTATAACAACTCTCACGTTTGTTTTCTTATCTTATGACTTCCTTTATCTCATAACGACTATCGAAATATGTTTGATTAATAAATTTCGTTACATTCGTTAGATCTCATTTCTATACGTAACTTTGAATAATAATTTTTTTTTATTCATTTATCAAGAAATATGATTTTATAGTAATATAACAGTCAGACATTGAGATGACCTTGTATTTATGGGATATTCCTTTTTTATTATATTTTATTTATCAGTACTTTAAATGTGGCTACATTAAAAATATATTTATGCAAATCAATTAAACTTAATAATTTGATTCATTTGGAATTTGAAAGTATATTAATAATTAAACATAGTTGATTCCTACCTTTTGTTTAATGTATTATTATTATTTTTAATTACGTATTTACTTCAGGTTAAATACAACTAAAAGTATTGTTATCAAAAACATTAAATGTATATTATGATTTGAACTATGTTTCAAAACCTTATATAAAAATAAATGATTATTCTAAACGGATGTTTATTAACAAAAATGTTAATTTGTTCCAGGCCGTAAAACAATTGAAGAGATCATGTTCGACGGAGTGACGTAGGTTTTATATTATTCCTATGACATTTTATAGACTTGAAGTTGATTAGTCTGTGGACAGAAGTGTACAATGGACTATATATCGCAAAAGTGAATGTTCTGAAAATGAAACGATTTAAACTCTGGCGTCAGAAGCGTTTTTGGTGAGTCAATTAATGTTTTAACACAACTATTATTTTAAATTACAGTTATTTTAAAATAACAAGTCTGTATCTAAATTTATCTGGATACTTTATAGCTGATGAACTTTCCTAGTCTCCTGTCTGCCTCTGAAAACGGTATTTATTATCCAATGTAATTCTTATGACTTCCCGTTCTTAAAATAAATAAGACTATAGAAATCCTGTCACTGGGTCGGCAGCATGACCCTTCAATGCTGTTTACCAAGTCTGTTGAGATAACAACACGGCTCCTTTAACTGACGTTGAGTGGTTACAACCAATATCCAGCTTCTTTATATCAGTTTAGTTGAAAATTGTATTTAAATTATAGCAAATAATTTTTTACATTACAAAGTATTGTTTGAATAAGATAATCGACTTTTATAGCCTTCGACTTAATTCGCAGTGTTAGAAATGAGTATTATATTCATGTTTTTTTTTATAAAATACGGGCAGCAGGCGCACCTCATGTAAAGTGATTCAGCCGCCCATGGACACTCGAATTGCCAGAGGCTTCACTAGTGCGTTGCCGGCCTTTAGATGCTTTTACGCTCTTTTCTTGAAGGTCCCTAAGTTGTATTTGTTCGAAAATACTGAATGTTTCTATCTCTATTGTATATACAATATGATTTCTAGCTAGAAGTCGTAACATGGCTTTAAGGTGAACGCGTATTCATGGGTAATAAATATATCTAAAATGTATTGAATCAGTGAAATTGCCTGGTGACCTACAAAAAGGGTAATAAAAAGCATTTAAAAGAAAACTATTTTACGACTCAACACATGGGCTCTTTACTATTATAGCTTTAGTGGCACTTGTATGTTTACTTTCCCGCGAAAACACATAAAAATATAAATTCGCATATGTTAATAGTGATTAATTTTGACGCACTGGATTTTTGAGATAGATATATAAAACCTAATTCTAGTTGTGTTGTTTATTAGAGGTTTTTCCTGAACCAAATTGAGTCCTTACTACACTTATCTTCTCTAAAGCTGTTCGTAGAGGCAACATGCTGAGGATATTCCGGTGTCGCGGTCGGGGCGAAACGCGCATCGAGTGGTTGTGGGCTTTTCGCGGAGTAATGATTGTAGATTGGTCTATTAGGGTTTTTTACTATGGACTTACGCAAAGTAACTCCTAATTTTATGAATTATAGAGTCCTAACTGTTGCTCGTTAATTTTGATGCAAATTTTTGCCCTATTTATGACATTCTCCATAAATTTCCACTACATTCAGTGATATGTTCTGTATTTCTTGATCAATGTTTTCTTTTAGGGCTGCGAGTCTGTGGCTTATATACCAGATTTTTCAAAGAGCGTCCTATTATGATGAAAAATATATCGGCGTTGTAAATCTAACAAAACCAATGAAATTGATCATTAATTCAAACATTTTGTCGCAATTTTTAGAATAATGTGACGCAATTTGGCTCGATCATTAACGGGTCATCACAAATCCCAGTACGTTATGCATTTGTTTATCCTAAATGTTTTTATAGGATTACCCTCGCTACTTGAAACTCCTCGACGCAAAAAGTAAATAAAATTATATGAACCATTCACAAACACGTGCTTATATAGGATTATGTAAATAAATATTATATGATTCACATAGTTCTGATCAAGGAGATAAGGATGCTTGATAATAGGCGGACATTTTTTTTTCATTGAGAAAAATTTAAGTCTAGAATGGTGACTACGTCAATACGTTACTTTACGTTGCAAGTGCGTTTCGGTTCCTGACAACGCGGTAACGCCATGAATGGTGGCGTCATTTTACATTTAATAAACGAGATTTAATAAAATTCCAAGCTCGTTTGTCTTATAATGAACCGTTGATAAGACCAATTTCACTATGTTTACATGAGTTTTTACTAAAATATCAAATACTGTGTTAAGTTATCGCGACATAAATAACGTGTGTTTGGTAAGAGTCATTGCAACTGTCAAAAATTTTAACTTTTAGTTGTGAATCACTACCGAAAATATATAATAACTGTACTACTTACTGTGTAACTTAGTTGTATATAATGTTGTTTTCTAAGATCGGTTTTTGGGTGTAAAACAATGACTAATTGTGATTATTAGATAGTTTTTACGAATTTCATTAATTTTTCTTAACAATTCACGGTTCATGGAACATTTATAATATATTTTTTTAAAAACGACATATTCACCAAAATCCTTTCTGTCTTTTAAATTTTACACGAACAAATTTAACATTGAACTAAAACTCAGTTGCAATCATTACACAGAAACAAATTGTATTAAACATAAAATTTTTATATTTATTTATTTATTTTAAATATAAAATGTATTATTAAAAATACTATTGAATACTTAATACCAAGTATTTAGTTTAATCATACACTTTCGTCCTTTGTGTTTGACATTGCACTTCTAAAACTTCGCACTTACTTTCCAACAAAAAAATCTATTCCCAGAAGTTATAGCATGTGCATGCAATTAGAGTAAGATTTAAAACTATGGGAATGTCCAGTTGATGTCCATAACCAGGCGTACATTATTGCTATCACCACTTAAGACATTCGGGTGAACACGACTCGCTTATGCATTTTTAAGACCTCCGCAAACTGCGTACCATAAGTCGGTTAAAATGTTCACAGATGATACATTTCAATAAAAAAATAAAATCAGGGGACATAAAACAAAATCAGGAGAGACGGCTATTATCATATTATTTATACTTATTATTTATTTACATATTGCCTGGAATATCACGGAATCATTTATGCGCGATTCCGACTTGCAATTTTTATATTATTAGTTTATCAACTAATCGACTATAGAAAGTTATTTTCCCTTGTAATAATTACCATTCGTTACACGGATACATTAGGATTAAACATGGTCTTTTGTTCATAAAAATATGTATTTTTTCAAACTTTTATTTATACGTAATATAGTGTTTTTACGAAAAAATATTTCTGAGTTTCAGTTTGGTAAAAATAGATAGTTATAAAAATTTAATTATTTAGTTAATCCGTTGTGTTTTCGGCCAGCCTAATGCGTAAGTAAGCAATGCAAAGAATCCGTCGTTACTGCCAGAAACAACTAATGGAGATGTCAGATTGTGCAATAGGCTTAAAATTCAGTGTGGGCGGGACTAGGACTGTGTAGCTTGCTACTTTTGCTTGATGTTTTTTTTTATAACATAGACTTCGACCCATGCCTTTATCAGAGAATACTAAATAAATAGGTTCGCTCTTTTGAAACATTTTTAACGCTTTTATTTTTTTTTTGCCGACGTGAAGTGAAGACGTCGTTATCACAAAAAAAAACCGAGAGGGTTAATTTTACTTTTGTGTAAATGTAAATATTCAAATAAGTAATTTTCTTTCTACAAAATTCCAATAGACCAATATACAAGCAGTACTCCGCGAATAACGCACAACTCGACGCACGTTTCGCTCCAACACCGGAGCATCATCAGGATGTTGCCTCTAGATGAGTGATTTTCTTTCTTTTTTCAAACATCAAGCTCTATATATGATAGCAATGACACTATCTTTCTTATTATACACACGACAAAATGATTCAAAGTTTGAAAATGATTCAAATTTGAAATCAAAATTTGAAAATAGAAAACGACTTTTTTAAAGTCAATGATCAATAAAAATTGTATTGCATTGAAAATAGTAGTTTTCTATTTTCAAATTTTGATTTCAAATTTGAATCATTTTCAAACTTTGAATCATTTTGTCGTGTGTATAATAAGAAAGATAGTGTCATTGCTATCATATATAGAGCTTGATGTTTGAAAAAAGAAAGAAAATCACTCATCTAGAGGCAACATAGTAGTTTTCTATTTTCAAATCAATAAATTTTTTGAGATTTGCCCTTTCGTAACGTTCACAGATTATAAATACCTATTTAATTATTATGAATCCAGAATCTAAGCGTTTTAATTTGATTTTAGAACGGGAACACATAACTGGTGCCCAGTTGTTAGAGTTCATTACTTTGCCGTGAGAGCAGTAAATTGTATGCGCTAACAAATTGTTTGTTGACCCACGATGTGAACAGGGTAAAAGATTGTTATTGAAATCAGAAAAAAACCATTTCTTCCTGACAAAGCTGATATGTCTGACGAAGTCGGTATGTTTTGTGTGGACAGTTAGATGTACAACAGTTTATAAAAATGGTGCGATAATTTAAGCATACATTTAAATATATTAAAGTCAGTCGCTGTCACATGATAAAGTATTTTTCTATTCCTTGTCACATGCCACTTGTCTATACTAGCCAACATATAAACATCTAATAACCGACAATAAAAGTAATTCTTGGTCGCAACGAAAACTCTATAGAAGTTCATACGTTTATATATTTTAACCTACAATAGTTTCTTTTACTCTAGCCAACGACCCCACGCTTTTCGCTTAGCTAATCTTGATAATTTCGAAATAGATCACGCATCCTTTGTTACCGCAAATAAGAAATTGAGTAATTTGTTACGAAGATTGTAGGTAGGTGATTTATTTTTCACTTCAATGTTAAGACGATACTTATAAAGTACTTGGTATGTTATATTCAGCTGCTGAAGCTGGGTAGTGTGTGACGTCATGGTCATACACATTACCCATAATTGCGATGTAACGTATAAAAATATGCTTCCTGTAACTCGTTTGTGCCGACAGTAAAGCCCTTTTTAAAAATCGGTTGTCAAGATACTTGTATAAGTGTCAACCACCTTTCTCAAAGCCGGCTTTGAGAAAGGTGGTACTCGTTTCTAAATTTCATTACCGCTATTACTAGAATTGTGCAAAATATTCTAAATAATAACGCAGCAATGGATAGCTTAAAAGAAGAGCGTGACGAAAGCTCCATTTTTGCGCGCTCATGCTCTTATATTAAGACGGTCTTTTAGTTCATCCATAATATTAATCAATTAAAATTAATAACTGTTTTAATTTCCAGGGTGGCCACCATGATCCAACTCGTGATGTATACTACAGCCTCCAATAATAACGAGCCGACCAAAGTCAAGGTATACACGCATAGATTAAATAAAATACTGTTTGGATTATAACGCAATTATTTCGGCAATATCGTGTTAAAAGAAATGTTTCGTTCTATTATAGTTATATTAACAAAATATAACGATCCAGTTGGCGCATGGCAGACTGGTGTCCCGACTTCGATTCCTGTTGATATGTTTGTGTCGAGTCAACCAATGGTTGTATTATAATAATAAGTATTTATAAAAGTATATTCCTATCAGCGGATGTATAAGATGGTAAAGGTGGGGCTGAGAGAGCTGCCCATACTTTTTTGGATCAGATTCAGAGTGTTCTGAGGCAGGTCAAAAGCTATGGGTGCTTTTGACCGACGAGAATGTGATGAATATTATGAGTGAGGTAGAAGCGAGAGAGGTATGCAAGGATCGTAGCATGTGGAGTTCTGTGGGCTCCACCTACCCCAATGGGAAACAGACGTGACGTTTATAAATAAACAAATTAATGTTTATCATTTGTGCTACTTCTGTGGAATGGCACCTTCCATCTGAAGCTATAAATAGATTATCTTAGGATCTAGCCGGCCGTGTAGAAAAGGCATTAGAACATGGTCGTTGCAAATCAGTTTATTACCGTTGCTGTATTTAAAACATTTTATATAATAACGCTAATATTAAAATTAAGCGTAAGGAGAAGCACGTAGAGACAGTTTTGCGTTTTTTCAGATAACTACCAATTTAATAGTTTCTCCGAAATAAAAAATACTCCGTACAAAAACATTATCCGCAGAGCTGTTTATTTTATATAGAAATTTATAATTACAGGTCTATCAAGAAAGAGCAGACGTAGGTCTCTACGCCTGGAGCGCCTGGGGCTCGTGGAGTCCCTGTTCCAGGTCCTGTGGAGGCGGTGTATCCTACCAGGAGAGACAATGTTTACCTAGGTATATCTATAAAATAAAAGAACTCACACACGGAGAGTGCACACACATAGACAGAGCACACACACCCTGAGTGGGTGGCGGGCTAACAATGACTTATAAGCCCGAATGTTAGCCCTGAAATTACTAATTATAGTTATTATCTATTCTTGTTAACTTTTATTAGTTACATAAACAATATATATAGAAATATGTAGATTTAAATATTCCCTTCCAGTATAGAAGTTACGACTTTTCATTTAATTTAAATCTATTTGTGTTGGTGTCTCAGTGACAAACAACGAAGCACTCATTATGTTCTGTTCATGATACATATGGAAGTTAATAAATTCCTTTCAAAACTTTTGTTTTTCTATGAAATTAGGCGGGTTGAAAAAATACATTAGCTCACAAATTATCAATTTACACTAAACTATAAGAAATATACAAAATTGAATATTAAAAGCGTCATCAAATCATTTAAAATGAAGTCTTTTTAATTACACTTTTTATAGCTAATGGATGACTGAATCGATTTGGCTGAGAAGTTTGGGTAGGTAGTTCAGAAGCAGTAGATTGAAATAAGACCCTTTTTTCTCGTATCTGTGGGTCGACATACAACACTCGTATATAATCTCTAATTTCCTTTCCCTTCGCTATAAATAACATTGATAGGGCTTAACTAACTTCTACACATTAAAATTACCGTGCCTAGGGCATTTAATAAAACTGTTTACACCGGCCATTACTGTATATCAGTTTTGTTATCTTACGAACATTAAAAACAATGTTGGGTTTACTTTTGCTTTATAAGATTGGTTTGCCGCTATCCTTTTCTAATCTAACATTTAATTAAAATACTTTAAAGGTAAATTAATTAATTAAAAAAAACAATTGA
Organism: Pontia daplidice; assembly: GCA_963693355.1. Classification (NCBI taxonomy): domain Eukaryota; kingdom Metazoa; phylum Arthropoda; class Insecta; order Lepidoptera; family Pieridae; genus Pontia; species Pontia daplidice. The sequence goes on from CAVNZL010000139.1 coordinate 6,471,479, forward strand.
TTTATGTAGTATATTTATCGTTTTGAAGACGTTATGATATCTTTGACAGTGACAACTATAAGAAATCATTTTATTACGTTGCTTACGCGAGCGTCCGCACGCACACACAAATTTAGTTTTAGTTAGTTCGCCTACAGCCTACTGTTTTAAACATTTACGTACAATTAAGGTGCGTTTTAATTATGTTTCTATGTGAAGTTTATTTTTCTTGTTTATTGTGTAGCTCTATTTTTTTCAAATTCAATTTCATATCACTACAATATGTCTGTTACTTATATTGTACTCAAAGAAACGACGGGACCCCTATATAAAAAATTATTACTAAATAATTTTCATCTTAATAGTTCATAATTTTTTCGTCTATAAAATATATTACTCAGTAATGCAGCTCATTTTCGCCCATTGGGCAATCATCGCCGTGGGTCAGAGGTCAAATGTAATGGAATCCCTGTGGTGAATAACAAGCCGACATTGAACTTGACAGGCACCACTAATGACTTTGCAATTATGTCATCATGAACATAGAATTTTTGTGACAGCTTCTGGCTATGATAATAAATATTTGATTATACACAAACTTTGCTGAGCTGGCCGATATTTGTTGCATAGAACAGCAAACAGCGATAAACAGAAAATGATTGAAACATTTGTATCAATGAATAAAATATATATTATTGAAGGTTTTTAAAGTAATTTTTATTATTCTCGAGCTGATTTTGCTTTGATACCAACGAAGTGTTTCATTTTAAGGACGTTGATCTATGACGCATACATATCAAACCTTCTTGAATACGATTTAAATGTCCAATAAAAGGAATAAGCCAATGTAAGACACGAGAAAATCATGGTATTGATTAGATGCTTCTAATTAGGTTATTTAAATGCAGTCACTTTTAATGAATAAGGCGTCAAGCCATTTTAGTTATAGATACAGAAATGTATCTATTATGTATGATGCTTATATACAAATATGCATATAGCGATATTTTTATACGATTTTAGAGACTATTTATTATATGACTTTATTTAAAATGAAACTTCAATCATGCAATCAAGTCCTATTTTTATGTTCAAACCAAATGTCTTGTGCACTAAAAATATATTTGTAGAGTGAAAGTTGACAGAAAGAAATCAAAATCTAAGACGTATATACTAAGTTCGTAATTGAAGAAAAATGTAGCGCATTCTTCTACAAAACCCTAGACCCACAACCACTCGACGCACCTTTCGCCTCGACACCGGAGCATCCTCAGGATGTTGCCTCAAGAACAGCGTTCGATGAGTCTCATCGGAGTATTGCTTGTAGGTTGGTCAATTTGGGTTTTTTTACTATGAAGTTGCGCAAAGTAAATCCTGATTTTATTATTTGATTTTTTCTAGTCAAAGAACATTAGTAATTAAACTTCAGAAGATATTAAAGTATCGATCCTTGTATCTTTAAACAGTAAATATTAAATTATTAATAAAAATCATAATTAAGTTGACGCCAGCAAATATTTAAAATAACTAAAGATAAATTAGGAAGGAGTCTAATATGAATTCTTCCATTAACATTCTGGCCCAGCGTCCTGCTGATAGGACAAATTAGATATGACGTCATTTGTCATGGCACGCGTTCTTTTATAGGTCGACTTTGAATAAATTATTCCTGGACATTAGTGGAGTAATTTGAATATAAATTATTATTACCTTAATTTGTTTATTGAACTTTTTCTGGAGCATAATTTACATTAACGTACAAGACATGAAGGATAATTCCAAGTTATTCTCTGGTGTACTCATTTATAACCGATTTCAAAAATTAAGGTTTCTGTATACCTTCGAATTTAGAAACCTATTATTTGTACATAACTATATATTTGTTATTAAAATATGAGGCTAAAAGGCAAGAGCTGTTTTTGGACTTACGCTCGTATTGATACGGACATACCTTTATTGGCATTGGTTCCACAAAGCGGTGAAGGCAGAGAATGCCTTCTGAAGCGTAGATTGTGGAACGGCAGACGCCGAGGTGATACAGATGGAATTTCGTATTCTGCCTCGATGTCAACATAACGATAATATATAATTTTATTCGGGAAACAACGAAGAGTCTGATCCGATTTTGATGAGGCTAATCATGAAGTTGGGATCGTCACAATGCCCATTGCCGTTGGAAGCACGTAACGGTCTACTGGCCTAGTGGTATTAGTATATATTTATTTATACACAAAACGAAAGGCTTATAATAAAACGATATACGCCATTTTTTAATGACTATTCGCTTTATAGTTTATGGGCCTGTACAGAGTAAGTTTATGTGCAAACACTCGTCTTTTTTGTGTCTTTGAAGTTGTAGATATAGCTTTCTTCATCTTATTTTATGGACTGTCACTCATAATAAAAGCTAAAACTTAGCTACGATTGACTTAAATCAATTCGTTCTTTTATTTGTACTCCAACACGTTGTAGCAAAAAATAAACTTTGTTAAATTTAAATCTTAATGTCAACATGATTTTATTTATCAGTGAGGTAGTTATCACTGGATACAAATGACTCACAACGTTGAATGTAAAAGCCTACAAAAAAGACCGAAACGTTGAATTCTGTTCGTTGATTTAATTAAGGCTTTGGCAGCGCCGCCCGTGGTTTCGGTTAAAGGATTATTTGTATTTCGATATGTAACAAATAATAAGGATTTGAGAGTTTAGAATGGCATACAATTTTATATCGTTGATAAACTTTGAAACATAAGTAGTTGTTGCGTCCAGTTTCATTCGAATTATTGCTTTTATTTATAGCACGATGTTATGCGTTTCTCCTTCCTTTATAATTATTATAAACCTATTTATTCAATTCCCACAAGTTGTTCCTGAGATTCGACAAAATGCGAGTTCAACCAAATAAACGAACTGATGAACTTTGTCGGCATCTTAAAAGCGTATAGGCGTAAAGGCCGGCAACGCACTTGTGAGGCGGCGGTATCCCGCCGCCCATGGACACTCGCAATAAAGTGATAACTTTAGATCAGATCATCCTCCTGCCCGTTTGTCCCTGCTTTAAAATATATATATATATATACATATGTATAGATTTAAATGATTGATTTGATGATTTATATATTTTAAATTATCTATAGGATTCATAACTGAATGAAAATCCGACAAAATATTGGGTTGATATTGGGTTTAACATCAATGTTACAAACATGGTCTATCATAATTACCAACCCCTTCTTACTTATTAAAAACTCATTATAGTTGCACTTTTTGAAGTACTTTCGTGTCAAATTTAACGCAATCGGGAAAAAGTAAACATTATATTAAGTAACTTTGTCAGAAGATTCACTTATTACAGGATTTTTTCATTCCATTGAAATAAATCTAGCGTTGTACAGTCTGAATTTGCAAACGACATTTTGTTCCAATAGCAAATGAATATTTTGTCAGGCGTTCAATTTTGTTAGACAGAAACAAAGTCATGATATTTTAGTCAAATTGATATTATTTGTTATGTCAGGTATATGTTTGTTATGTATTACGCGATTTTATTCGAAATTCAAAATGGTACTGACGAAGCTTGGGAGAAAAATATCACAGATGATATGAAATAATAATTACATGACCGATGGTCATGTAATTATTATTTCACCTCCCTCGTACCCTCGTATGAAAGGAATCATTAAAGTAAACATTGATGTTTTCCAAATTTAAAATCGAATATTATTCCAAAAAAAAATCAATAAACTTGTAGATTATGTCGATTCATTAAAAACATAACATTTTCTTTTGTTTTAGATCTCAAAGCTTAAATACGACTCTAGCACCACCAGTGACGGAGAGAGTGACGCGGCAAGCTTCGCGAGGCCATAACTGCGCAGGAGTTGCCAGACGCTACCATGAGTGTAATACTCAAGTAAGTAGCACAATATTTTTTTCAAATTACTATATCAAAGGATATAGTAGCGTGTTTTCGTAAAATATTACATCATTTTAAGAATAACTAATTACATAACTGGCTCGCCACAATGTTACGACTTCTTCTATAATTGCGGATCGCTACTTTGACTGCCGCGCTTTTCAATAACAATTAAGTGCTTGCACGAAAGTAGTAGCGGTAGTTTTTCTTATAACGCAACCGAATGCTGGAATAATCTACCACCTCCTCTAAAAACTTCATTAACTCCAACAAATTATAAATTTATGTTAAAATTCTATTATTTTGAACAATTTCAAAGAATTTTAGAAGTATTGGATGCGCTAAGAATTAAGTAATTTAAGGTGATTTGAAATGTTGTACATATATTTTGTCTAAGATTATCATTCAGAGTATGTTATTGGATATATATAGTTATTAATCTAATATTAAGTTAGTCGTAGTCACTTTTGCACCTTGAAGGCCACGGAAGATCAGCGTTGGGTCACATGCTATGGCCCAACATATGCTGAGTGGCATCCATTTTCAGGTGACCAGTGAGTATAGTTATCTATATTTTTTTGTCTACACTGGCACTTGAATAATAAAAATTGTTTTCTTTCTTTCTAAACTATTACGACATATTCTTTAACGTGTCTATGCCTCTTTGCCTGGTATGTTTAGTTCAATATGTTCGTATATTTCGTTTGACGAAACAAAAAATTTTAGCCCTGTCGAGACGGAAGTCGGGATCCTCGGGTTGAACAGTGTTCCACATACGACAGAAGGCCGTTCCGCGGGAGGTATTATACCTGGGTGCCTTACATTGACGGTAAGCTTAAATTATGTTGTAATTAAAAGAGATAATTGAGTATTTTACTTGAAACCATACAATTGGACCGATTTATATATTAATCGTTGGACCTAGCTAACCTAAATGGGAAGCTACTATTAATTTATTGATATTCCCGGTGGAATTAATGCAACGTCAAAGATAAATTGTCCATTATCAGTTATAGATTAGATGCAAAGTAATGGATAGTTGGTGTAATGTGATTTTAATTATATCTTCATCGTTAACATTTTAATGGGAATGTCTGCAGAATAAATGTTTAGTTAATTTACTCTGCTCTTGTGTAGGAAATGATATCGGCATTTTGGGGTTTGAACCTATAATAAACTTTAAATTTTGACGAATTTAAAACGTGCTTACAAAAGGACGAAAATGATGGCATGTCCTACCGTTTCTATGTTCAAAAAGCGGTTAGTATTCGTGAATATATGACGATGTATAGCTTAAATCAATTTGATTATGAATAATTTATAAATATTTAAAAAGTACAAAAACTCGCAATCAATTTGAATATGTTTAACTTCCGCGATGTTAAACAAAATAAAAGTAAAAAAGCACGGGGGATAGACAGTTCTTTCATCAGTTCTGCGTCCTAGATTTAAGTCATAATCTCAATTCAGTTCTTTTTTTATATATATTATATATTGAGTTATACCGCTGCTCATGGACATTAAAAATGCTATAGATCTCGCAAGCACGTTGCCGGCCTTTCAAACGATACTCTCGTTTCTTGTATGTCTCTCGCATTGGTTTGGAGATACCTCTATTTGATGGTTCCACTTAGAGGTCGTGTCTTAAATTAATTATTTTGTAAATGTAATTAAATCCATATTTGTTTTAAACATAACTTAGTATTTTCTAAGTAAGTTATTATTTAATTCAAGATGATGTCTCCCGATCATCCGAAATAATAAAGAGATCATAGAAAATTTCATATAAAACAAATTAAAACGTGTATTTGAAATGATTAGTCAATTTTTATTGTACTGTAGTTACACCTTTACAGCACAGAACGGCTCGCCTATTAACATAACTATTATACATTTAAAGAAAAACACTTTATTAACGGATTTAAGTTAGGTATGTATTTTTGGCAAAATTTAAATATATTTACGTTATTTTAAATTTTTCCGACGTTTCGCGTGCTTTACAGCGTGCGTGGTCACGGTAGACTGAAGACAAAAGGTGTTAATTGTCAAAATAAGTGTCACAGCTGCAGGGAGGTAGTGTGTTATCTGTATTTATTAACCCGGAGTTGGTATCGACTAAAACCGGAAGGGTTTTTACAGAACTGGCTCACGGTGTCCTCCATTTTCCCGGATTGTTTTTCGCTCGCCTATTCCTCTAACAATTCAACTTATGTTTCTAATATTAAAAAGATGTTTGAAATAATATTTATGTTTAAGGTGACGCACCCTGCCTGTTGAACTGCCGCCCACTGGGTCATCACTTCTACGCATCACTAGCACTTGTCGAAGATGGGACGCCTTGTACATTACAAGGATATAGAGCTATATGTGTGCAAGGCTCATGTAAGGTGAGTATCGAAGTATGATATTGACGAAGAAAGTCGAAAGCTTTCAAACAGAAACGACTTAACGTACGATTGACGTACGACGCTCATGACCAACACGATTTTTACATAAGCATAAGAATCATATGTTGTTCGCTTATATAATTCTTAAATACTTGCGCTATTTTTGTGACATTTCCTATTACCGTTGAAAGAAACGAAAAAAAAAAAACATTTCAGCGCTGTTACTTCTACGACTAAATTTCTTAAGCTGTTCCCTGTACTTCATGTGTTCGAATGTAGTTTAGATATAATTTTGTTTCTATATACGCAATTACACTTACCGTAACATTATGTCAGGCACAGAATGAACAGAAATTCCCGTTTTAGCCTTTAGGTATCATACCATACGCAAAAAAGAACTAGCCAAAGCCAAGAACAAGTGGCGCTACCTAATTTCTTAATAGTTAGAATGTGGGACAATAAATCAGTTGAACACCTAGCACGACTACAAAAAAAAGTAGGACTTGTGAGCTTCGCGTTCCATTGCACGTACCTTCTATCTGTATGACGTTTGTAAGACACGATTATTGTATTTCATAGAAAACAACTGACCGTCGGAACCTGTTAACATGTTCCTAGAATATTTAAATAAGACACAAGGTAACTAATAAATTAGTTAAGGCATGTCTAGAAATACAGACAGGGTTAAATACTGTCAACTGTAGATTCATTGCATTGCCGACGAAGAATATTTTTAAAATAAACAATGTTTAATTATTATTTTCAATTGAATCATGTGTTTTATTTTATTATTTTTTTTAAATATAATAATGATTTAAAAGGCTTTCTAATCCAGATATAAAGACAAAATGTATGTGCCGATAATAAATTGTTCTGTTAAAATATGCGTGCTAGTTTTAGACTCTTTTGCAAGGAATATAGTAAGAAGTCGACGGACTATGAACTTACATATGCGTCGTTGCTGAGACAATAATAGAAGAAATCCACCCAGACATCAAGATGATTTAAGCGTCTCCAGCATCCAGTTACCAATAAATGTAAAAATAACTATAATTTCCTGTAAAAATTCAGGTGAATGCTACTATTATTCATATGAATTCAAGAATTAGTGTTGGAATTAATTATTGTCATAATAATTCTAGTATAAATCATTGAATGTGATTTCTAAGGCGTAAGCGTGTGTTTGGAATTAAAATGATTTATACGATTGTGGTCGGTACGAACCCGAAGCTAAATATTTTGTATATTTAATATCAATTAACATTTTCAGATTGAAGTAATTGAACTTTCAGTTGGAACAATAAAGGGTTATAATTATAGCCCTTTATGAAACCTTTTTATTATTATTTATATAAAATTTTAATTTTTATTTAACAAAAAATATTGCTCACCATACCGAACTGCCGACAAAAATTCGCAATTATATATATGTGCGAAGAGCATAAAGGCTCTTGTCTTGTTATGTTAAAAAATGTGTAACTATATTATTTATTCTGGAAAAAGGTTACAAAGAAAAATTAAAAGACGCAACCTTAGATTTGAAGAGTGTTGCTCGTGGTTGCTGGTACCAGCGGTGACCCATATCAAAACATATATTCTGTTAGTGTGTTTATTAAATTACATTAAACTAGTAACCTTAATAAAGGGCTTATAATCAGGGTTAGTGGCATCGTTTGATCGACACTTAGATTTATTACTCAATTAGTATGAATTTATGTACGCTTTTAATGCATTTATATGCTATAAAGTGTACCTTGAACGAATTCGTCTGTTCTTTGATCAGAATACAATAATTTGAGTTAATAGTTTAAGTTATGGTAGTTCAGATATACAATTTCAATGAAAATAGGTCACAAACGCTACGCTGCACGACGTATTTTAATAATAATGTCAACGAAATGTCATTTATTTACACCATGAGTAATAATTTCAAGATTCTATCACGAGAGATCAGATCGATGAGAGACAGAGACAGCGAAGTTTCAGTAAAAACGCCCATTTACTTTTTGCATATTGAACTCTTGCGTCTCTTTCTAATACGTTAATGTGATCTTAGTTAATAATGTTTTCAACAGAAAAGAGTTTATATTTATTACTATAACAATATACATTTCAGATTTGAAACTATAATAGCAAATAATCTAACTACAATAATAAATAATCACTGCACTTCCTAATAAACATACAGTATAAACACAATTAGTTAATGTTTAATTAAGCTTAATTTAAGACTTAATACGGCTGTGATATAGTCAAAATAGTGTCCAATAATAGTCGCTATAAATTTACTAATAATTTCTTATTGTCTGCTCCATGTTTGTAATATAATATTACTGTCGTCACGGCGTGGCGTGCTCGGTATAATCGTAAACCTTGAAACAATTCTGTTAAGCTTTAAGAGCTTACAAATAACGAAAACTATCTTATATATCTAAATGATAAATGTAACGGGTACAAATATTATGTTAATGTGATATTTGACAAGGTGGCCAACTACTTTATGAATTGCGAAACAATTAAACAATTTAACGTAACGATGAGCTGAAAGTTTGAACGAAAGTGACGTGATGATTATAAAATTTCACATTCTCCATTAGAGGCGTATATAATATTTACGCGACCATTGGATGTCGAAAGAAATTGATAACAGAGTGACCACAACTATCGGAAACGAAAACCGTTTGTTATATTCTTTTTAAAATTGAAATTCCTTCTTTAATATTCTGTTATTTTTAAGATGAGATTCTTTGATAATGACGTGTACGCCTATAAATGGTTTTCTCAACGTAATTTGTCTATCTAAAGTATCTATCAATAAGTTCCATTTTTAAATAAATAAATAAACAAGTAAACTGTATTTCAAACAATTCACTCGATAATTTTTTGGGCAATTTAAAAATGTCAAAATCTTATTGTAATTATTTAGATAGTATTGTTTGGGAATAGTAAAACTCGAAGGTAAGGCGTAGTCAGATCGTCGAATTCACGAGCAGCTGTATAGTCTAGCCGAAGCCAATTAAATGTTGAGGCGAAAGTGATTTGACTAATGAATCAAAACATCTTAAATTTGACGTGGCGCCACCTATGAACTCACGCCGTATTAGGGCTTAAAATATTGCTTTTATTTATAAACGGCTGTCAATTCGATGATATTTACTGCATTATGTTAATTGGTTATAATTCAAAGGTGAGAATTCTAGCTATTTAGTAAATCGCGAGCTTTAAGTCGGCTCGTTTGTGTTTACTTATTCGGTAATGCTTCTTGTTTATAGTCTTTATGGTCTGTTATTGGGATTCATGAAATCCGATTAATTTAAATATTTACGTTTATTATCAAATGTGTAGGATAGACTGTCCTTTAACAAAATTCTCGTTTTTAAATTTATTTAGAAATTAATTGGTACGCTTTCGTAATTAGCCACTAAATACCGTGACCTCAAAACACATTTACGAACAAGCTTGTTTGAATATGACTTCTGTAATATGAATATAAAAATCCTCAGCGGTGTTAGGGCGAATTTTAGTTAGAAAAGCTCTACTATGTGGACATTGTCGTTTGGCACTGGGGAAACACGAGAATGTGGTTTCTATCCATGTAGAGCATATACAATTCCGGGGCTTTAAACCCCTCCTGCCGAATAACCTGTTGTAAAAGTCAATCAAGCCAGGTAATCAGTTTCCTGAACGTTGTAAGTAAATCTAGATATCTAATTACAAAGACGGCGCCGGCGCCTAATGCTGATCGCGCCACACCGATTAATGATTGCGCCTAGAGCCATCACGGTAATTTTATTGTAAATAATTATGAGGCACTTTATATGCAGATGGTATCGACAAAATATGTTACACGCTAAAAGTGTTAACACAGTTTTTAGGAGTCTGAACTCGGGTAAAACAGGAAGGAGAGATGTGGCTGTTCGTGTCTCGTTGCTGTGAGGCAACACGGTTGAAATTTTCACAGATTATGTATTTGTAATAAATACGACTTGTTGCTCAGTTTTCAATATATATTTCCATATTGTAGGACGTTAGCAATTGCACGCAGTATTTGCACAGTGTCTGAGTTGCAAACTAAACTTATCTTGGCTGCTTTAGTGGTGTTTAGTATGGAGATTTTGTCGTAGACGTAAATCTTCTTGTTCTTATCAATTCCCACTCAGTAGTACGTATATTCAAATTAGAGTAGAGGTATTTGCATTATTATCTTTTTAAATTCACCGCCTGCTTTGAATAGCACACATATTGCAGGGAAAGCTCAATCTTTATTTAAGGGAAGTATGAATTATGTTCAGGTAGGTAGGTTTCTTGGTTGTTGTTCTTCAAAAAAAAGATCCTTTTTTACTTATCCATAAAATAAATGTTTATAAATGTATGATTTTATTTGTTCAGCCAAAAATAAAATATTTTACACTTTTAAAGCGTGCAAGGCGAGAAATACGTTGTTTCTAAAAAATATACTATTTATTTACTATTTATATTTTGTATGTAATTTTATTGGGTACAAATTTTTTGTAACTTCCATTTGAGCAACGCTAACAAATATTGTTTCATTAAGTAGATTATTTGTATTATCATAGAAGCATTGATCGGGTTCCCATTTTACTTGTCAAGCAATTACATCAACCAATACAATCACAGTTCTATAGTAAATTAGCCTGTCTGTTTTAATTAGGTGAAGTGCGAAAATTGCAGCACGTCCCAGATGTGATTTGAATCCGTAATGCCTCCATTACACCACTCGTTTGCTTCAACGTAGGTCTATGCAAATCTATTGCGTTGTACAAAGAAAATAGTTCGTATTATAGTACTTTCATCAAATATGATTGCTAGTTGGTTATAATAGAGTTATGAAACTTCACCGTTAATATCCTATAAAATTGAAAAAATTAAGGTATATCTTATATTTTTTTTATAAAAGAGGAGGCAAACGAGTTTACAAGTGGCCTAAACAAGAACAGCCGCAGCCCATAAACACACAAAAATGGGTGCGTTGCGCCCCTTAAGGAAGGAGTATGCTCTCTTTTTAAAAAAATTGGAGGTCGTATATCATAGGGAAAACCTCCGCTGGAAGTCGATTCCACAGTTCACTTGTTAGCAAATTCATTATTCTTCATCGTCATTCTCGTACCCTGTTAAAAAAATCATAAAATTCACATATACTACTCAAAAATTATTTCAAGCTAAATTTTTGAAATTTTATTTCAATCAATAAACAATTTGAGCGGCGTGACGAAAAATTTCATCCAATGTATGTCAATGACTTTGACTTAGGGATTTTACGAGCCTATAAATAATAAACTACGAAATGCCAATATTTCTGTTCTGTAATCTTGACCTATAATGAAATTGGAACTTATATACGATTACCCGCGTCCAGAGGCTGTCCAACTGGATCGGGTACGGTTTATATCTCTTGGGCCAAAAATGATATCTTCGACGAGATACCAAGTTTTTGTGGTTCACAGGGACACAGTTAACCCGACGTCATGGAATTTAATTAAATCCTATTTACGAAGTGATTAATGATCGTCCAACAAAAACTATTATTGATGTTTTTATTTACGCTGGTATTAACACATTTAAACGAAAATTACATTTCGTTATACGTGAGTTTTACATTATAAGATCACTCGAGATATATTTAAAAACATTTCTTTCACGAAATTTTGTTTTATTTATATTCATATTAAATATTTATACAAAAGTAATTTCATCTACGGACTGTTAGTGGTTATTTATATCTCGCTTACACAATCGAATAATCTCTAAAAAATACACAGATACTCGAATATATATATACCAAATATATGTATATGCCAAAATATGGGGCGATTTACCTGTGTTGGAGATGTAAAATGAGAAAAACTGTTAAACTGATACACAGCGTATATTGCTTAAACCAGTGTTTTTCAAACTTTCTCATGATGCGACCCCCCTGGTATAAAAAAATATTTCGCGACCCCCCTTGACCCTCGGTTTTTTATCATGTATGTAGGTGTATGTTACAGTATTACCATTAACAATATTAATTGTCTTTAATTTTGTTTTTTTTTTACTAAAGTACCCATTTTTAAAACTGTTATTATGTTATACACAACGATAAATGGTTATGAAATTGTTATTTACGCGTCGAGTGTTACTTACAAAATGTATCTTAAAACTAACTTTATTAATTCTCAGCTGGCCGCTGAGTCAGCTGTTCAGGGTTCGTTACCCGAACATGCTCCCAACCAGCAATAAGATAACAAATTTAACTATAAATAAATAACTAATAAATTTAAATAGAAATATAAATTTATCTATAAAATATAAAAATGGTAAAATTAGCTTATCTACATAATATACATATAACTTATATGCGCCTGTATGCAGCCAACAGCAATAACTTTCCTCTAGTTTTTGTCTGCTATAAATATTAATAATGAAAAACTTGATAAAAATTGCACACGCTAAAAGAGTCTGTCATTGTGATTATTATGAATAGAAATTGATATTTCATTTTACGATCACTCTATATGGACAAACGTTTAAATTGGTCTAGAATATACGCCATTTTAACACATAAATATTACTCTCCATTATGGCCGTATCGTTAAATTGATATGTTAAATGCATGCAATAACATTATAAGTGACAAATATATATTGTCTTTACATTTCTACAATTATGATATTCGGATTGAATGTACTAATATAATAGTAATATTAATAATAGTTAATTTTTCTTCTCGGGAAGCTGGAAAATATTTTTTGATTTATTTCGTGAACAAAAAACACAAATATTTAATCATCGGAAAAATATGAGTACTTCTTATACCTATTGTCCAAATTGTGAACTAAATTTTTATAAGATATTTTGGTTATTTTAAAGACCAGAAAGAGATGGGTTTATCTACTATAATAATAACATTTCACACGATCTGTTAGCCGAACTGATACAAATGATTAACTGATGTACCGACCACAGACATCATTCTCGTCCCATAACCGTGGACCGGGATTGGCAGTCGGGCACACTGATCATTGCGCCAACTTCGCGTTCTCGTTTGGGTATAAAATTGTAGATAAATATTCAAGCTTTAATTTAATGTAATGGAAATAGTAGCATGAATATTTCATTCCTATGTTTATTTGTTTACTTGTATATACTTCGCCTGGAGCACAAATTGCTTATGCTAACAATACAACAGAGATTCTAACTCTACATGCCAGAGAGTATATTAAATTTATTCGGTAAGTCAAATATTCATTCGCTTACAACTGTAAATGGAATACAGACTTTGTTATGTTCAATCTTTATGTTTACATAATTAAATTTATATTCTTAAAATAATCTTGTTTCGATTTTTACTGTAACAAAATCGATATTTACACATAATTTTAATGAGTAAAGTGAATTATTTAATATTCGTAAAATAAAGTATCTATCTATACTGATCTATACTAATATATAAAATTGGAGTGTCTGTTTTTAATATTGAAATAACCGTTTTTTACTACATGCATGTGAATATTTAATGAATATTTATACGATACATACATCAAAAAGACGTTTTTTAAAATTTTTGTCTGTCTGTCTGTTTGTTCCGGCTAATCTCTGGAATGGCTGGACCGATTTTGACGGGACTTTTTTTGATTGGTAGCTGATGTAATAAGGAGTCACTTCGGCTACTTTTATTAGGGTTCCTTAGTCTACGTAAAGGAACCCTTCGTCATGTCCGTTCATTCACCCGTTCTCACTCTAGCGTCGAAACGGTTAGTGTTAGAAAGATGGAACTTTGCACGGATATATGTGTATTTACTACGCCAATAAAAAGCTAAAATAAAATTACGCAATAAAAAACGTAAAATAGTGCATCAAAGCTACGCTAAGGCTGTACGAAGTTCGCCGGGTCAGCTAGTTAGTGATATTTCGATTAGTTCATCTGTGCTGTGTTCGATATAAATAAAGTGCTCTAGAAATTCGAAATTAAAGTATAGATATTTTCTGATATGTAATACCTAATAACAATAATTAAAGTTACCAATTTTCATAATATTTGAGTCAATGAGTCTGTGATAAAATTAAGGAAGTCCTCTGCTAAGTAATGCTTATTCAGACACTGAAAGAAAGAAAATTTCTCAAAATGGATTGCCCGTATATTTTTGAAATAATATATGGCCGTGTCTTGTTCGACTTGGGCAAAATAGACTTTGAGATCAGTGTAAAAAATTCTCTATAAACTCTCTGTGGTTAACATATTTATGAGGTTCAAGTCATCATATCTACAATTTAATTGGAAAATAATTCCGCGAAGTAAATCTAAACAAAATATTACATAATTCCATAGTAATTGTAGTGTGCAAAATAAACCTGATTGCATCATTATATACGTCACGATTACAAGAAAATGCATGTTCGAGGGTTGCCACTTTTTTGACCTATTCATAATAAGAAAAGTAGATCTGGATGTTGTTAAAAAATATAGATACAAATTTGCTAGGCAAACATACATTATAATAATCAAAAAATCTTTAACGTTTAACGAGTTCTTTGACAACGTATCCTTCGGCGGTGGTGTCGTAAACATGAGGTGAAACTTTGACCGCCTGAAAAAAAAAAGCTTTTTCATTTGGTTCTTTTTAATTTTGTTTGATATTTTAAATGAATACATTCAAATGTAGTAAGCCAAAATTGACATAACGTACACGGTAAACTTTTTATTTATAATTTAGTGTACTGGCAACCTTAACAGGGGTTATAAAGGCAAAAAATATTGAACTGCCAAAGACATAAGCACAGAATTATACGCAAAGTATAAGTCTTAATGTCATGACAGTTACTTGCAACTATTATATCCAAGTTTATACTTCTTTAAGTTATTTGTGATACTTTAATACTATTTTTTATACATCGAAGATTGTATCTATGAGGTAATTAAACTGTGATTTTTCCTTTTGAAAAGCCGACAAAATTAAAGACAGGATGCTGGCTATCTATGTATTAGAACTTTATAGTATACGCCGACCCTTCTGTTACTGTATTCATAAAAGTGTGTACTTTGTTGCCATTAATGCTTTTCTGCTTGTAAACAGAAATTATTGATCGAAAATTCGTAAATAAATAATCACCGCGGGTCAAATATTAGGTAATTATGTTAAAATGTTAAATAAATAAGTTGTCTGTCTTAAGTTTGAAGGAGGTTATATTAGTAATAAAGGTAAAAGGAGGTTTAGATATTCTCGTAAGTACAAAATTGTATGAAGGAGTTTAAAATGTATAAATATTATATAGTAAAGAAGCTGTGTGTTCCATATATTGAGCAATGAACTTCAGAAGATTTCGAATATTGATGTGATTTAGCGTATTAAAGGATTTCGTTAGTTATATATGATACAGCTGCAGTGCGCAATCACAGATTTTTCATATATATGCGCGTTGTAAAACGTACAAACGAATTCAGTATTGCACGGTCGCGCGCCTCTATTGCGCGCTTAAGACAGTACGGTAAAATATATGTATTTGTGAGAAGTGATTGCCTCTAAAGAAAATAATATTAAAAAATAGTAATGATATAGTAGTGATAAATAACATATTTCCCAAAAAATGTCGATAGCCGTACAAGAAATGTAAACAAATAATAATCGTAATTCGTTTGTAACTGATGTGTGAAAAAAACGAGAGTTCTAAAAAATGTATTAAAATTAGAGACATGTAATAAATTCTCTGAAATAATAATAAATCAGTGTCGGGAAATCTAATTTCCGTTAAAAATTCTTCACAATTATTACCTCAATGTGTAAAGTGATGTAACTGCGGCTGACAATCCGATGTTAATTTGGTTCTATGTTAATTTGACAAGTATCATAGACATGAAAAAGTATCGACTTTAGCTGTCACTTTAAAATACGAATTAAATACTGAGTTCGATATTCGATTTTTAATTTTAAAAACTCGAGCACAGATAATGGAATTAAATAAATCGGAGATAAAATTCGGAGTTTTACAGACTATTTATGATATTTTGCGTTCATTATTATTATTTATGACATCCCACACATGTGCGATTGCACATGTTTGGGTATCTAATGCATATTTCCCTCGTTTAAATAAAATAGCGGTCATTTTAAAATGGTATTTTCTGTGTTAAGTTACCTTTATATTTCTATATTAAAGTCAAATAATGTTCTACTTACGATTTCATTAAGTTTTGCTATACTAAGGTCTCTGTTTTTCTATTGTTTATGCCTATTATTTTCCATAGATATATAGAGAATATAGAAAATATCTATACTGCGAATGTAAATTTAATTTAATGTTTTATAAAGATTTTGTTTTAGCGGATACTTATCAACCGCTGAGACACGCCGCTCATTGAAGTAGCTAAATTGATGAAAGTCGTTCATCTGTCGTTAATATCAAACATTACTTCCTATTTACAATTAGTCCATATTTTATGCTACCGGTGCATCGCAGATGTTTTCAACTTTGGTTCTCAACCAAGATTAATTTTTTATCTGTAAATTTCAAAAACTTTTTTTTTGCACTACAAGTAAGAATGGAATAACCTAACAAACACCTGACAAAGCAAAGAGTACACTTTTATTTGAAATTGGAATTCGAAATCCATAGTAATGTTTATCTTTTTAAAGCCGCCTTGTTTTGTTTTCGCGGGAATTCAATCGGGAACGTAATGGAAGTGAACTGTGGGGCGTCGGTTTTAGTTGAGCCACAGAATAAATAACTGCTAAAATTACTAAAACAACTAATTTATCAGACGATAAAATAAGGGTCATAGAATCAGATTATTCGCATGGGGTACTTGTAATTCTCACCATTAACAATCAATTACTCTGCCTAGTCTGTAGGTTGCATCTAGAGCAAACCTGATTTTAACCAAACTTAAAAACATATTTTTCTATCTCTTATCGGTTTTGAAATAGTTAAAATACCGGTTTTTATAACATTGGTAGATATTTGACGCTGATATGAAATACAATGTCAATTTGACGTAGCTTTTTAACGTATATTATACCATAGCCTGGTGGTTATGGCATAATATATCACTTGAAACGCAGTGAGCACGACTATTCACGTACCAAATCTAAAATAGACGTTAAGTAATTGTTACAATTTTATTTTTGACAGTCATTCTTTATCAAAGCGTGTTAATTTTTCGTACAGTCTTCATTAATTCTTAGAAACAATTTTCTGTCTCTGTTATTTTATTTATGCTGCTTGGCGCAGTGTTAATAAAACTTTCAAAAGTACTAAGAGAACATTTTTTATGTTACTTTGCGACACAAATAGTAAAATCTCTTTCGTAAAACCTCTAACCACCTACATTACTTACTGGTGATATATTAGAACTGGCCAATCATTGAAAAATATTATTTAATGTATCTCTCTAAAATCTAATTTTTAATAAATATTTGTTACCAAAAAAATAAACTGTTTATTAGATTTATTTGTCCATATTTGTAAAATATAACATACAATTAATCTCTGGACACGCAGGTTTCACATTTAGGATTTCAAATATCCAAAAAGGGTTAATATACGGTATACAGTTTTTTATTTCAAAAATCGATAGCTAATTGTTTGAGGAACGTTATAGAGTTGCAAACTTTAATAATCAAACAAAGGCAATTCCTATGAATCAAAATTACCTCACGACCGTTTCAGCTAAAGTAGTTTTGTCTCTTTCCATCACATCGAATTTCGTTTTATAATTAATTCATTTATTAACCCAAACAGTCCTGCTGAACGTAAAGTATACAATGTAAATGCAAAAAAGGTTACAATATATATATATATATATATATATATATATATATATATATATATATATATATATATATATATATATATATATTATTTATAAAGCCACGCTAACAAGGACACACATAAGAAAAGAGAAAAAGACACAATTAACATTTAACAGCTAAAATGCGGCCTTTATAAAAGGCGCGGACGGCATTCATTAAAAAAAAGAGAAAGCTTAACATTAATTATTAAAAACACAAAAAAAAAACAAAACAATGAAAGACTAAATGAGAATACAAAAAAAGACTACAATAATGATTGTAAAATTGATCGAAAAGTGCTATAATAAGTGTTATATACCTGGACTTAGAAAACTAAATTGTAAATCTCGGAAAAGTATTTGTCAGTAGATGGAATTAATTTAAGTTTTAAACTATTTCCGTGTCATACCACAGATAACAAACAAGTACATTCAACGTTTTAAAACATATATGATTTACGACTTAAAGGTCCTGCGTGTGTATTAATCTGTCCTGTATAATTTATATGTCACCTTTAACACATTTCTAATAAAGATGACAAACACTGTGTTGTTTGTGTATGTCTTTATACTTCATGTGATTAAATTAGCAACTAATTTTTAAACAATTTGCTTCTAAAATTTCTCTGCGTTACATATTTTGTATGATAGATATTTAAGAATATTTGCTTAAAATTGGCACTTTAAACAGAATACATATGCTCAGATAATCTTTAATTTACGTGACGTGGTAATATATATTAATATTATTAAATTGGGCTAAAAAGTGATAAAAACTATTGAAATATTTGATGGTGGCACGTGACCAAATTAGGGTTAAACAGTCGCTTGGTTTAAATTGATATACGACCATTATTTATTGCTGTTGTAACCGCACTAGATAAGATATTATTAACTATTAAGAAAAGATAACTCTATGGACATGACAGGACAATTTAAGATGTCTCGGCTTTTTATATTGACAATGTATTTATTTTATATTGTACCTTGAGTTTTCTTACGATAATAATTTATAAGATATTCAATATTTTTTAAAGAACCGGTTCTATAGCTTCCAGTTTGGGTGCTAATACAATTGATAAACATATCCTTACGTTTATACATATAACACCCAGACCACAGAGCTCATCATAAAAAATCTGGCCTTCCCTAACCAAATTCTTCAGTACGTTGTGATGACCATGACCAATTGGAATATCTCCCATAGTAATTTCCGGACTGAACCTCAAATAAGCCAATACAATAGGCTAAGATAAAGTTTATTAATAACATGAATAAATTGCACTAAGCGTGTGTGAGAAATAGACGCCAGCTCGTGGGCGTATGTTTCAATCATAAGCCAAATAAAAGCACATTTGGGATTACAGTCTCGTAATGGATTTCGTTAGCTTTGTGATTCAATTGTTACCCTTGCACAACTTTGATCTAAAATCTCTATCTCGTGTCTGTGTATATTCATAGTTTTTCTTTACCAATAATAGAGCTTTTGAACGTTATAAAGAATTTGTGAAAGTTATTATGACTATATTTATCTAGGAATGGAACATCTTCTATCAACAAGAGCGGAAATCTCGGGAAAACAATGAATATACACTTCGAAATGTGTATATTTTTCGTTTTTTTATTAGTATTTTTTATTTTTGTATATTTCATTTTTTTATTGTTGTAACTTTTTATATGACTATCTGTTCCTGCGTGACCTACAAGAATCAAGACGAAATCATACCCCAATCAGATGGCTTTTTTAAATTATTGAACAGCCGAGATTTGGCGTCTATCCTATTACTCTCGAGAAAATCTTGAGTGCTCATCATCTGAACATCTATGTCGATTAATTTAAATTTGATAATGAAAAACGTACGCTATGCTTCCCAAAAGATCTTGCTAAAAATATTTTTTTTTAAATTAAATTGTTATTTTTCTCGTTTAAGTGATATGTAAATATTTTTAACGGGAATCAATTTCTTTGAACTTATTTTAATATGCAACCATTAATAAAAAATCTACCATTGGTTTCCTTCCTCTGCTTACTTTGCCAACCAACCAACCAACAAATATTAGACACGTTAAACTACCTAATATTCAAACTCGCTAGTAAATATTGACCATAAATAGTTGATAATCTTGATAAACGCCTAATTGCATTATGCAAATCAAAGGGATTGAAATACGACGAATTAATGTTAATATCATAATCCGCAGTATAGGTATAATCTAGGCTTTGAATACTTTTAATTTGACTTGCTCCAGTAACACAGGCACAATAAGAGAAAGACAAGAATATTTTGTATAGTTTGAAGATTTCGAATTGCATTTCAGAGTTGTTAAAACCGTTGTATATTTTGAATACACGTTACATTTATTTGTGTTTCTGATTGTGGATATTGGATTGGATAATGATCACCACTATAAAGTTCATGTTAATCTTAATGGTAAGTATTTATTTCTGTTATAACTCAATTGTCAGTGCTTAACATGTAAAATACTATAAATAATACGGAAATTAAAAAATTTGGAAGCTTTCTGCAATCTTCATTTCTCTAAGTCTTAATTCTTCACTCATAAGTTTTGCATGACAATCAATAAGCTTTTAAATAGCTTAAAGCCTTATTCAGTTTAGAACGAACATATTCTATAATGAAATGTTATTTAAGGAACATTAATTATGAATATAAGCGGCAACAGAAATTTAAGTAAGCAATACATTAGTTATATGTTATTTAAGTTAACTTATGCGGGTTGGTCCACTCACGTTTGATCCTAATTAATTGGCTATTAGCCGACGTTTTCAATTACCACCTCCATTGATTTATTTGTAAACTATTAATTAAGGCCCCCGAGATCATTGTAATCAGATTTTGAATTAAATAATGCGTTGCCGCATTCAACTATTATTGATAGGTGTTCAATAATTAGGTTCATGTATTTTTGGTCGGTTTTCAAAGACAATTTTCTCAATACGAAATATATAAACAGTTTGTAGAAACTAATGATAATTAAAAAATGTATATAGACTAGTTCAATTTACGGACACTGTTTGTGATATTAATTTATTTTGAACTATAAAAAATCTATAATCACGCATTCATATTGTATGTCAAAATAATGTACGAGAGCATCCTTCTTAGTCCTTCTTATAAAATGGATTCGTTTATAAATCTTTTAGAAATGCTAATTTCCATTATTGCTTACAGGGCTTTTCTTGCAGTAAAGTAAGGGTTGCTTTTATTTCCCAAGTTTAGTAAAGAGGTTCTCATACTCACTCCGCCATGTTTGTATAATTTAGTTTGTCTTTCCTTTTCTTTAATTATTATTTTGTGTTTAAAATAATATTATGGATGTATCCATTATTTTTATCACGTTATAATGGAACGCCCAAATAAGCAGATTGTGTGTTAATTTATAACATAATTTCCATACGAATGAAGTCATAAAATATAAATAAAAGTATTTTGATTTTTTGCGCTTGGATGTTAAAGATCAGGTTTTATAGAGCAATTTATTAAAAAAACTCGCCTACTCTAACTCGCCTAACTTTGAGTTGAATTAAAAGCTCGACAAGGGACCTTATTTTCGAATAATTTTTGAATAATGCTTAATTCAAATATCGAATTAAGCAAAACAAACTTTTGATAAATCCCTAAATAAGTATTCATGAATCTTGTCTTTGATAAATACCACTTTATTGATGGTAAGCAGTTTAGCGCTTATATTCTTAGAAAAAGTTTCATATTAAACTGATAAAATACAAGGTTTACATTTTGCTTATGACATTAACATTTTTTAAGACTCGCTTAGCTGTTTCTGGTTTATTTAAGATCCACTCGAAACCAGTTCAAAATAAACATTTTCCTGTGTACAAACAGTTTCAAAGTGACAATTTGCATAATGCGTTTTGAGGATGCGTTTCTTAATAAGGTTTTAAATTATGCAGGGACAAGATTGAGCAGTAAGATATTTCGCCCATGATAAAGGCTTATAAATGGAATGGAAATTAACCAAATGTACTTATTTATACAGTATTTATATTCTTTAATTCTTTCGTATTCAAATTACGTTTTTGGAATAAAAATAGCACATAATATAAGTCGTATGTATGTCTTTGTCTATTTTAAAAGTGGGCACCTCTTTCAGATATTTATTGTAGCTATATCCTTATATTACTGCTTTCATTTATGTGTTAATTAAGGTCGACGCCTGGCGCCTTCAACGGTACACTATGACACCTACTAAAAAGTAATTATGGCCGAGCAGATGCCAGCCCCGTCAGTGTTAATTAAAAAACTACGTAATATACTAGGGTATTAAATTAACATTATATTAAATATGACGCTAAAATATTAAATTAGGATAAGTCTACGATTATTTTTTAACGGTTAAGCAAATGTGGGAGAAAAATGTAATCTGGTATTCACTAGTAATGTGCTTTTAAAATCCATAGCGGTCCGAGACACGATCGTGTGGCAATGTGGTCGCCTCGGTTTGTTACAGAACCTTTACAATAATAACAACTCTATTTAAGAAAAAATTTAATAAAAGTTTTTAAATCAGTAATCGCTAAAGGCGGCTATAATTCAATTGCAGGCGGTCGGCCGCGAATCTGTTCTCTCAATAGCGAGCACTCGCGAGGTGAAATGTGGACGACGCTTAGTGTCGGGCCTCTTCGCACGTCCCAGGCTACCTCTGGGCTACTCCTATATAACGACGGTTCCACAGGGCGCCTGTCGGCTCAACGTCTCGGAAATACTATCCAGCGATAATTATATAGGTGAGAATTACTGGTTAATACGCTTAGCAAGTGTTATTAGATAGTCTGCAGTGCTTTGAATGTGCGAGAACTTTGATTGAGATGAACTGTATTTATCTTGTTGCATAGATCCCTATGTTTAAACGAATTAATTTAAAGCGAACACTCGCGTTTGTTTAGAATTTATTTATTAGAACACGATCTCGAAATATTATTTAAATCTATACGCTGCTGTGACAGGAAAGTCTTTTGTTAAAAAGAATAATAATTTACTGTGAGACAAGGTGTACAATATCGCATATTTCCCCGATTAGGTTTACTGTCTAAATCATTTATCCTCAGTGAATTATGATCTGTCGACATTCATCATTCATTATTAACCGGTGAATGGCCCTTTGATGGCAAATAGCGAAACATGAGGTTGGTCACTTACTTATTGTCGATTACATTGATCGTAAATCATTCGTTCAATACTGTGATTATAATAGTTCACCTTGCTTCAAATCAATTGCAGCTTTTTACGTTTGTCTGTAAACAAACTAATCTGTCTACAGATTTCATTTGCCTAATACGATTTGAATTGTATATTGTTGTAATACATTGGTAAGTATGTTTCGGTTAACATTTTTTCATTATAATTGAACAATATTTACATTGTAGAGGTCGACGAGAAACATATATTGCTTTGTTGGCGGATGACTGCAACTATTTCATTTGAATATTAGTATTAGATAAAGATTTTAAGTGACGAACGACTGTAAACCTTAATGTTTTAGGTGATTATCCTAATTCGCGTATTTATCGTACTGTTGGTTATTAATTATTTCTTCTTGCATATATTTTTAGGTTTTAAATATGTTATTTTTAGCTTTGAAGGTAACAAATGGATCGTACATAATGAACGGCGAGTTTGCCGTTAGTGCCCCTGGTATATACGAAGCCGCCGGCGCAAGATTCACATACAGTCGCAATGCTGGCTTGGATACCGTATTTGCATCAGGGCCAATCCATTTTCCTATTGACATAATGGTATGATATTAATCTAATATAGAAAATTCGAAACGACTTGACCGATTCTCACGAAACTTTGTAAGCGTATTGAGTAGGTCTGAGGATCGGTCAACATCTATTTTTTATCCCCCTTAATGTTAAGGGTAGTCCACCACTAAATTTTATTTTTTAAACAAAATTTTTATGATACAACATACAAAAATAAATACAATCCTAAATTTTTACCCTTCTACGATCAATCCTTATTTTTATTTATTAATTAAAATTTGAAATCACGTAAGGCAAAACAACGTTTGCTCAGCTAGTTTGCTTATAAAATAATAACGCAGTAAAGCTTTATCACAAAACCTAACAGTCGACTGTGTAAATTGTCATCGTGACAACAAACATTTCTAGCGGAAATTCTCCCGCCTTCTTGTCAATTTAAGTGAATAAATATAATTTATACAAATTTATCATTTGTCGTGTATTGTTCTCATGTCTTTCAAAAATTTGCAGATTCTCTACACCGAGCCGAACCCGAGTATCAAATACGAATATTTCACAGACGCTATGCCCGGAGAAGTCGATATAGAATCAATTTCGAAGGAGGCTCAAACGCCTACTAAGCATATACGACGGCACCACGGCTTCGATTACTCCTATAATGTACCGAGACACCCAGACAATGAGAATACTATTGAAAACGTTGTCGGTTCTCGTAAATTCCTTTGGAAAATATTATCATACACCCAATGTTCTCGAAGTTGCGGAGGTGGATTTCAGGTAACTTGCTCTTATTGTATGTTAATAAAAAGCAGGTTTAAATATGTTTTGTACCAGTTTTGATGCTCATGTCTGAATATACAAGGCCCAAGGTACGCTTAATTACAGATAGGGAAGTACCGTTGCGTTGAAGCCACCAATACCGGTGACCGTGAAGTTTCTCCAGCACACTGCGCCGGCGCAGCTCCTGGTGGAAAAAGGAGGCGTTGTGGGAATGTCCACTGTCCTCCTAGGTGGAGGGCCGCCGCCTGGTCTCCATGTCCTCAATGTGGGCCTGCTACTCGAACTAGGATTGTTGGGTGTGTTCAAGATCATTCGAAGGGCATTACCAAGGTTGGTGTTGTGTTTTAAAGTTAATCAACTTAAATTATTAGGAAACCTAGGAAATTGCAAAGTCTTTTTGTCTCTGTGTATTCAATGGCATGACCCTTGACCTGAGATGGGACTGTTTCATATAATTTCATTGTAATATATTATCAGCTGTTAAAACTCTCTCAGATCAGTGACGTCAAATGTCCAGCGCCGAAACCAGCTGTTACTGAGAAATGTAACATCCCAGATTGTAATGATGAAGTGGCTAAACCTTCAAGAAATCAGGTGGACGCCTTCCGAGATGGTCCCGTGTTTACGCTGGATGTGGATTCTAATTCCAATGTAGGACCAGAATATAACTTTGGAAGCGTAGCGTGGCTCTACACAAATTGGACTGAGGTATTGGAATAATTTTTTTCTAATATGTAATATAGTGTAATTTTGTATGTGCATAAAGCTTCTTCAGAAAAATAATGCACAGACTACATTTATAAAGATATTATGTATGTAGCAAAATCTACCATCATGTAATTTCGGAACAGGTTATCTTAAATAGCCTGCCACAGTATATATCTTATGTGTATCATTTTAGCCAAAACAGTGAAAACATTTGTCAATCATTTGGTAGTTGTAAATTGATTCGAAAAGAAAATAACTACTACTTATTATTTCTATCTATATATGATTACATATAATATGTTATTTGTGTATTATCAGATAAGCAGGGATCATCTAGTAAATGAACAGTCTACAAACCTTACTAAACTAGACTGAGAAGATCCTAGTGGATTTAAATAAAAAAAGTTTCAAGCAATTATTATTTCTTAACTGCGTCGGCATAATATTTATATGTAACACGAAATCCTTTTGTATATATCGTACATACAGTTTTGGGCTTGCTTTGACCTTGAAAGCAAAGAGCAGGGACTTTGTCTACACGCTTAGCGACCTCTTAACACAATCATGCCTTGGAAATATTTATTGTCCATATAAGCTGTGGACAATACATTTATTACGTTATTTTGCTTAGCAAATTGTGTAAATGCAAATATGATTGCATTGGTTGTTAATTTTGTATTCGATTCAGTATTTGAAATAATGCAATCGTAATTGTGTGATTTATATTTGACATAATTTTCCGATTCTCACGATTCTATCAATTTTTAATAATTATAAATGACCACCGTTCGTGACTTGATCTCGCAAACCTTATACAGTTTTATTATGAGAAATACACTAAGTAAATAATTTAATTATAGGATATAATTAAATTATTTACTTAGTGTATTTCTAGGGAAATTATTGTTCCGAGTCATTTAGTAAAAATCTAATAACAAAAATTTCGGATACATTTCGTTTTAATTCGGTTTCTGATTCAAAAACCTTAACTAATTTTTGTTATCCCAACATCCTTTTGAGTAACTTAAATGACACGCTCATCGTTATTATTAAATTCCAATATAAATGACTATTATTAAAAACATATATATAGTGATTGTCTGAGTGCGGTATTTGCGAATTACTATGAAATAGTTTTTGCATAAAATCTACAATGATCATTGTTCTGTATCTATAGTACACAGGATGACGATTTTATAATCCTTTAATCTCTTTTAGTGCGTAGGCTGGTGCGTGGGCGGTGGTATACAAACGCGAGCTGTCCGATGCGCTGATCCTTCAGGGTGTGCTCCGAAAAACCCACCAGAATACACACGCAAATGTCCACCAAAAATTTCATGTGACGCTCACGAAGGCCATTGGTTCACTGGTAAATTTATTTCCGCAACCAAAAAAGAACGACGACGGCTCGGTTCCGCAATAATTGACTGCGGAACAGGGGATCCGGTTTTATTAATATTTTACTAACGTTATGATTTTCATTGTCCTGATGAACGTTTTTGATTTTACTACTAATCATAATAATAGCCTTTACTCGCTGACCTTTACAAAGTTAAATTACTACACTTATCCAACTATATATTAGGTCTTTACCTATGAAATTGCCGTTTTGTTTGAAAAAAGTTAAAGTATTTTTTTTTCGAACTTATTTATTTCTTTTATTCAAAGTAATCACCCCTGCAATCAATGCATCTTTGCCAACGCTGTGGCAGTTTATGGATGCCCTTCTTGAAAAAATCAGCTGGACGGGACAAAACAAACTCTTCAAAGGCGTTTTGTACTGCCTCTCGGGAATTGAATTTTTTTCCCGCTAAAAAGTAATAGTCGGTAGGCGCAAGATCTGGTGAGTATGACGGATGAGGGAGAGCTTCCAAACCCAACTCATGCAGCTTAGAGACGGTCTGTTGTGCAGATCGCGCGTTGTCGTGAAGTAGCAGTGGAGACGACCGATTGACCAAAGCTGGTTGCAGACGTGCGAGTTTCGCCATCATTGTGGTCAGTTCTTCAATGTCATCATCTGCAGTAATGCTCTCGCCGTTTTGTATAAAGCTATGATGAATCACACCAGCACTAGACCACCAAACTGTGACCATCACCTTTCCAGGGGTCATTTTTCGTTTTGCACATTGCTTTGGTACCGAAGCAGGATCTAACCAACTTGCTGAAGGCTTTCGATTGTCAAAAAGAATCCAATTTTCGTCGCACGTAACAATTCGCTTCAAAAGTCCTTCATTTCTGTGCCTGTTAAGCAGCGCAAGGCAAGTCTCATGCGTACGTTGCGCTGGCGATCGTTAAGTTCGTGGGGTACCCATCTATCAAGCATTTTTATCTTGCCAATCTGTCGCAAATGGACCAATATTGCTTTGATGCTAACATCAAGAGCTGCTGCCAGCTCAGCTGTAGATTGAGATTCATCCGCTTCCACAATCGCCTTTAATTCATCATTGTTGACTAAAGTTTCCGGACGACCACGAGGTTCATTTTTCAAGTCAAAATTCTCGAACGGAACCGAGGAAACCAATAATGGGTTGTACGTTCGTTTGTACAGTTCTCTCCGTAAACGTCGTTGATGTTACGTGTCGTTTGTGCCGCGTTGGTGTCACGACGGAACTCATATTCCATAATTACACGAAATTTCAAAGTATCCATTACGAGGAAAAATGTTGAAATGTAATGAAAATACAACGCTAATCAATAAACAAAAGACTGATTTTGTAAATAGAATGTCATATGTTTAAAACAAAATTAATTTGAATTTAGAATTCATAGCCAATCAAAACTTTTTTTTGTTTGAAAAAGTCTGTACTGCAATACGGCAATTTCATAGGTAAAGACCTATTATATATGCTATTTACGTTACGTATAATTGATATTAATTAGCAACCTCTTTGTTAATGTTGGTCAGGTCTTCTATTGATATAGGCCTCCCCCATTTTTTCCGTTTTTCTCTATCTCTAGCTGATCTTCTCCATCTCTTTGGTAAGTCGTCCTCCCATCTTTTAATTTGACCTCCTCGTTTGTTGATATATTAGAATAAGATTGCAAAAATTAATAATTGTATAGACTATTTCCTGTCATTTGAATGAGCAATCGAGCTGTTATCTTGTCGAGGCGCCCAATTGTCTTTACCTCACTCTGATCCAGGTTATTTCTGTTTCATTCCAATTTGTATCGTGGTAGGAAGCAGACGTATCACTTCCAAGTTAAACAGTGAATATATTTCTTTATTACGGATACTGTGTGTATAATTTTCGTGCCCTAAGAATAATTACAACAGTCTTTTCCCATTCCTCGGATACCATTCTATAACATCTCAAGCCCATTTTTGTTTGTCAGTCCTCATTATATGCCCATTCCATTTCGATTTCTTATTTTTTGTATCACTTCACTGACCTTAGTTTGATTTCACTAATAACATTTCAATACAAAACATTTAGTTTAATAAATTAGAGAGAGATTAGAGGCTTTATAGCAAATTTTTTTTTTTTTTTTCGTTGGTTTATAAATGGTATACATTGTTTAACTGTTAGGGTGGAGGAGAAGGAAAGAAGCGGCTATTTGATACCTTCTTGTTTCCTTCTCCTTTACATTGGTATGGTAGTTTGTTACATATGGTGTTTTAACCAAGGAGTCGCAGTCCTTGTTTGAAAAGAAAAAACCAAATTTTAATTTGAAAACCTATGTAATGCTACAAAACTGCAAAAGACATGTATTCGTAGGTGACTGGTCAGCTTGCACCTCCTCATGCGAGGGAAAGCAAGTACGCGGTGTACTTTGTATCGGTGGTACAGGGAGACATCTGAAAGAATCTGCTTGTAAGGCGCCCAGACCGGTGAGCGAACGGTCTTGCGGCCAGGAATGTACCCCCGTTTGGTTTACTAGTGATTGGGGACAGGTAATTAAATTATTGCATCCACCATTATTATTCGATTCCTTTCAAAATATTTGGTTTTTATTTATACGAACAATCTATTTACTTTCTTCATGTAGATGTTAATATTTGTATTCCTACAGGTATTTGATTAGGATTTGTTAGGATTTTATCTAAATCTAATTTTTATGAATATGGGTACTAATACGTCAAATAATGGGCTTTAACAGTGTATAGGAAACTGTACGCTTGGTATAGGCGTACAGCACAGGACAGTTGTATGCGCACGCGGCGACCAAACTAATGAAACCATGTGTGAATCAACGCGACCGCACGCCACTCAACCGTGTGCTCCGCGTTGTCCTGACTCAACCAAACTTATACGTGAGTTATTCTTCCGTGTATTTACAAAACTAATGGCTCGCGTACTAAATTCGATTTCAGGACGTGGTCGGCCAAACAAAAACTATAATACCGCTATCTTCCGAAGATGGACAATAAATCGTTGCGTCGACACTTGTTATTCTCACTCAGCAAAAAGTTTTATTTTTTAATCTATATCTAAAGTTTTTAATCTTCCCTCTTAACGATAGACATCTCTAAAGCTCTGAGCTGCACAGGAAATGATGGTACCAGTGTAGAGATATGCACGTCTCAGCAGTCTACAGCTACTCTTCCGTATCGTTCTGCCGGACATCTTTGAAAAACTACCCTTACGAAAAGTGATTTACATTAACACTATTGTGTTAGTTATAAATTATTGTCACAAAATAGGCCACCTATTATCGTATCTTTACACTACATACTTCGAAATAACATTAATATAATTGAAATAATCTATACCTGCACACATATATAAAATATAAACATTAATCAATTTCCAGAGTCAGGCGTTATTGATAAAACTACACAGAGGACCACTTTAACAACGGGAGTTCCAGAAGAAAAAGGTAAACGAAAGTCAATAAAAAAGTAATTTTTGAATAACTAGATCTTATATCACGTATTTTTTTCTACAATTTATATACAATAGTATGTAAATCCTGCCATTAGTTAGCTATTTCATGTTAAATACATGGATTTTGATAAATCCCTCCTATAAGTCTGTCATTAATTTCATTTGTTATTTCAGATTGTGAGGACAAGTTGACAAATTGCGCCTTAGTTGTACAAGCACGACTCTGTCATTACAAGTATTATATACAGAATTGTTGCAACTCCTGCAGGACGTAATATTAATAATATTCTGAAGCCGATAGCAAACTTTGTACACGACATAAAATTACAAGAAATGTGAAAAAATGGGTTTAATTATCACAATAAAAACTTAATCTTCAGTGAATCGATAACAATCACTTGTCATTCACGACATTTTAAACTTTGACGGATGTTGTAAAGCGAAAGACGTTATTTAAATATATGCATATTAAATACAGATTTAAGATATTCATTTGAGATTTTTCGATAGCTATCCGCTGCCGGTTGCTTTAACATTAGTTTGACATTACATTGTAAAATTGGTTTATAGAATAATTCACATCCAATACACATGTTCTTTATAAATAATTTACAAAGTCCCAAATGTGGTGAACAGTTCGAAAGTGGAACAGAACGTTCCACAGACAAATACATTTAATAAATATGATTTCAATAAAAAGTTTGAAGTGTTTGGTCATAGCTACCGGATAAGCTGGCACCTTAATTTTTTATGTGTTTTTTTATTAATTTGTATAAAACCTGTGGTATTCATGATAATTGAAGTATTGATAATATACTTATATTAAGCTGCTTTTCTATCGATATAAGGAATTCTAACAATATTAAGTAGCAACATATAATTATCGTTTATAATTCACTATGAAGGTGCTGAACAATTACTTAAATTAGTATTGATTCATAATATCTAGATCAATTTACAAACTCTTTACTATAGTGTTCTATCGTCTGTCCTATATGTTTCGGCTTTGAAAGAGATCGTAATTAAAGCCGTAATTACTCTGATTTATTATATTAATCCTTCGACATTTCAGTAGTTTTTTTTAATACGTAATGACTTCTAGTACTAAAATAGTTCTGTAACATGATGTATTTGTTTTAAATAGACATCTTTCATGCATTTTTTGTATTGAGTATGCATAGTATTGTATTTAAGTAATTAATATATTAAGAATTTAAATTAAGCTTTATTTTATAAATACGCAGTAATTGTAAATATATGTGAAATAAATAAATGGAAACATATGATTTTATTGATCTCTTACTTGGTTAACAGTATCGAGGTTTTCTAGGTATTGTTATATATTGGTATAAATTTTACCTCATTTTTAATATTTAATTTTACATAATTTTCAAACTGAAAAAGTTTTAATATAATCATTTTTATTTCAAAACAGAGCCAAGCCTCTCTGATATTCATAAAATTCGTTTTAAATAAATGTACTTTTTGCTACGTACATAAGTTTTTCAGTGGCGTTTCTTTATCCTGAGTTTTTACATATTTTGATATGAGGACGAAAATTCAGCGTTTCCAGGTTAAATAAAACACGAAAAGTAGTTTTTAAAGCTTATTTTTGTACATTGTTATACGCGTTATTAGTATGGAAGTTAACATAATTGTGATGGTACAAATTATAGCGATTTATTTGACTACAAACATAAATACTTAACATTCAGTGAATAAATGCTCTATACAATTATATACACTCGCGAGTCCATACGTATTTCTAAGCATAGCAATAATCAATTTACTTGTGCTTTATCGTTATAAATAAATAATGAACACACTAATCAATGCGTATATTCGCTCTATGTTACACTTAAAATACGAGGAATACTATAGCTTCTCTAATCTAATAAAAGCTAGAATTAAAAATATAATACAAAGAAAGTCCCTAACATTAATTATTATTCGAAAATTCAATGTTAAATAGGTGCGATTATTAGAAAATCATGTGCATATATTCAAAATTAATGCATATGCACACATTCACTGTCACCTCGACCATACAAATAAATCAGTTAGCTGTCTCTTTCTGTCGTAAAGCGCTGACGAAAGTCGATTTGGAACTGACTTGATTGTATGAAATTGTTTCAATAGAATCTCAATTTACTTATAAGGATGACTTGTAAGGAGATCAATGCTATTTCTAATGAAATACAATATATCTATTGATTTCTGTCACTGATGATATTTGAAATCTTATTCATAAAATTCTAAACCGGTTTAATGGCACTCGTTAAAGTACTCTAATGTGTTTATGTGAAAATTAAAATAGTGATTAGACCAATTTAGTTTTATGAATAATGGGGTTATTTCCATCGATCAGGCATTCCGTATACAGTACAAAGTGTAAGGATGTAAGATGGCGGCTTCTTCTGGCCTACTGGTATACCAAATCAGAAGAAATATATAAAGTTATAAGGTTCATTTCTGATTTGTGTATAAGCAAAGAATACATTTTAATGTTTTATAAGTTTCACGCTTAGTATGAGTATAAGACACCGCCAATTATAATCTTTTACTAAATGAATTATCTATTTATATACGGAGTGCCTCTCACTTAACACTATTGTATCACATTTCGTCATCCCTGCAGCGTACATTGCCTGAAAAGAATATTTGGTTATAGCTAAGGTTACCATGGTAAAAATATTTTCATAAAATAATTAATTTTCATCTAAAAAAAAAACACTTTATTAACGGATTTGAGTTATGTGTTTTGCGAAAATTAAATATATTCACATTATTTTAAACTTTTCCAATTATATTAAATATATTTCAATTTTGCAAAATACATAACTTAAATCCATTAATAATTTATAATTAAATAATTAATAATTTAATTTTTCTTTAAATGAGTAACAGTTATTTTAATAAAAGACAATTTTTAGGTCATGTTTCACCTGACTAAATTAACAATAGTAAAACATTGATTAACAGAAATTGATTTAATAGGTAACAAAAACCCGCAACTTAGCTTTGGCTAGAATGTTTGAAAAAGCTTTTAATGTATCGGTACAAACGGATTATTCATGAAGTAAAATCGGGTAAGAGCTTTTTCGGAGCTTCCGTGCTTTATGTTTGTTAAACACAATTGTTGCGAAATAGTTGATAAATTTCCGAGCCACAGACGTGTTTAATTCTAGTCGAATTCTCAGAAGTATTTTAATAAAAAATTAAGTGTTATTTTAAATCGGTCGACGAGTTTATACAGAGTTGCGTGCGGAAATTAAAACGTTTTACCTATCGTCCATGACAGGACTTGCAGCAGTTATCCCCATAATAATGGTAGTGGCAAAGTCTAGCTTGCACTGCCAATATACAGTTACTCAGTTTATCTGTACATGCTCCTGTAAAGAAAATTTTGAAATTAACAAATAAAATTTTAACACACATAACTCAAGATGAACTAAGCTGATCATTACGTTACGGGTAATCAAATCTGCACTTCGTTTTCTAAATCGAACATTTAAAAAAACCTCCAGAGATTTACCCTCGTACTTGGGTAATCATTAGTTAGATAGTCAGTTAAAAAATGAATTACATAATATATATCTATCGAAAAAGGTGATCTGTGAACTTGTATTTACCAGAACTGTGTGTGCTTTGTTTGACGCTCTGAACATTCGGATTTTGATGCCTCGTCACTCGATTTTGGGAATCTGGAATATATATCAAATTAAGGACAGAAATTTAAAATCAATTGAGAAATATTTCATCGCATGGTCTTTTTATTATAAATAGTTCTATCAAGACACTTTTGTTTGACAAAAAGTACACTCTTAGACCAGGATATTTTTTCTAATCGATCCTAGTAATAAAATTTTAATTAATAATCTAATTACTAAATGTTAGGAATTTTAAATTTAGAAAGGAAATTGATCATGCGTTGATGACCACGTATCGCCATATGTGGTCCTCCTCGATTCCACATCACGCCAATACACCGTGACAAATAAGAACATCATACGTTTCCGTTATTAAAATTTCCACAATAAATATATTCTCACCATTTGAAATAAAGTTTTACCGAGCACACTATGAGCTTTAAACTAAATTTACCTAAACAACAGAATTATCAATGGAAGATATTTGTTCAAGTTATAAGACAATGTTATCCTTCGGATTTGTTTATGCGTGCCTGGTTGCAACATTTTACTAAGATAAAGAATAAATACTGATATTAGAACA
The DNA here is from genome assembly GCA_963693355.1 of Pontia daplidice. Classification (NCBI taxonomy): domain Eukaryota; kingdom Metazoa; phylum Arthropoda; class Insecta; order Lepidoptera; family Pieridae; genus Pontia; species Pontia daplidice. The sequence goes on from CAVNZL010000139.1 coordinate 6,505,845, forward strand.
GTAAATTGGTGTCACACGCTTTTCATTTGTGTTCCATTTATTATAATTATTATATTAAGTTTTTATATGTATTTATATTTATATATGTTGTTCTGTTGTACATAATATCGTAAAAGCTTACTATGGGTCTATCTGGCCATGTCAGAATTATTTCCTTATATTTTTTGGACTTCTACTAATAACAATATGTAGAAAAGTTATTTTTGGACGAGTGAACAGTTAAGATGTATAGACTTAACAGTTATCAGAATCTAGAATAATTGAATCTACCATAGATATGATAACTCTCACTTTTTATTATTAAATGTGCACTCGCCTACTGGCTAAGGGAAAATGTACTACAGGTTACATGTTCTAATTTCACCAGGTCTCTTTTATTTCTCCTTACCTGTGGTCACAGGGTTGATAACAGCTGGTTTCACAACAGGCCGTGTCGTGCATCGTGCTGGAACGCATGACCTTCGAGCCAACGGTCTCAAGCCAGGGCACTCAGAGTCTCTAGCGGCACCCTCTGCGCCATCCACACCGCTGCGTGCACACCAGACTGTACGTGTTTGTATTCCCGCTTCACATGGACCGGTACACTAAAAGGATTTCAATTTTTATTTGCTATATTTTTAATTAGCATAAAGAGCATTATACGTATATACATTTATCTATTAAAAAATTCGAAGATGGATTCGATAAACTGAAACGCCCATTTGTTCCAAGATATATAAAAAAGTTTTAATCTAAACTTAATCAATTGCTTTATTACCTCTCCCCAATCGCTGAGGTACCACGACGGAGCGCAGGTTCCACCACAGGCACGCTCGGTGTCGGGCTTCGGTGCCTTACAGGATCCATCTCGCAGTCGCCTCCCATTTCCCCCAATGCAAATAACCCCACGAATCTGACGCCCATCACATGAGGATGAACAGCTTGACCAGTCTCCTATAAATTTTACTTGTTGAGCAAGCTTTGTTCATTTTAATGTACAAAATGACAACTGGCTCAACTGAGAATGTAACAAATAGAATCATACCCGTGAACCATTGCGCGTCACATTGTTTCCTCGCAGAACAAGACTGGGAAGAATGAGGTGCGCGATGAGCTGAACATCCTGTTGGGTCGGCACATCGTACTCTACGAGATTGTACTCCACCCCCAACACATCCACCAACGCACTAGAATTATATTATATTACGTCATCATAGCAAAGAATGTTAATAAAATGTAATAAAATCAAAAATCAAGAAGATACGATTTCAGTAATTTTGATTACAACAAGACTGAAATTGTAAAGGAGATTTATAAATTTATTTCCATGTTCTTACCTCAGACCACTCTGTATAAAGCCATCCACCAGCTGCTGTAAAACTGTACGACGGTCCCAGTGTACTAACTTCGTTTTCAGATATATTACTGGCTAGCGAAATAACAGGACCCTCCCGGAACGTATCCGTATGGTCCCTTGTTCGTACTTGACGCCTGGCGTCTAATCTTGGTGTGCTTTGGTCCTTAGATCCTGTTGTTCCATCACAATTAGGAATATCGCACGGTTCGCTGCTGGGAGGCATCGGAAGTGGACACTTTTGATCAGATATCTGAAACGATTATTATGTAATAAACCTTTATAGTAAGAAAGTTTATTATCAAAACGTTTTCATACCTTGGTAATGCCGCGTGCATGATCCTGCACACAACCCACAATCCTTGTTCTATGGGCCGGGCCACACACCGGACAAGGTCCCCATGCAGCAGCTCTCCAACGTGGAGGGCATGGGTTCCCCCCACATCTTCTGCGGCGAGTCGATGGAGGAGATCCAGTACAATGTGCTGGAGAAACTTCTCTATCTTCTCTGCCACCCACTTCTACACACTTGAATTTACCGATTTGAAGGCCTCCTCCACAAGATCTAGAACACTGCGTGTACGATAATATTTTCCATACGAACTGTCTATTTCCAATGACGTTGCTTTCAATAGGAATATGATTTTCTTTAGAGTTATAATCGGGATGTTTCGATAAAGTAGGATCGATTTTATCTCTCGTGTGAGATTCGGCATTATGATGACGATGATGCCTCTGCACTTGATGATGAGGCACACTGACTTCAGTCGGAATATCGTTACTAGGTTCATCGGGTAGGGAATCAGTTAGGTATTCGTATTTGATATTCGGATGCGGTTGAGTATATAGAACCTGTAAATTTTAAAAAGACAATACATTTAATAGAAGTACTTTGTTTAGATTACCCTGCAATTCTAATTTCATTGCAACATACCATAATATCGATGGCTTGATGTATAGGTCCCATCGCAAATATAGTGTCTAGTCCACCAGAACGAGAATATATAAAGCGTGCTCCAGCCGCTTCGTAGGTGCCCGGGGCGCTAACAGCAAATTCGCCGTTAACAATGTACGAGCCATTCGAAACTCTCAGAGCTACAATAAACAAGAGAGTACAGTTTTTATTAGCAGAGTGAGTTACTATTATTGCTAAAACTTTAATGTGTAGAGTACATTAAAAATAAATAAGAAATCGTTCCAATCCCTTTTATAGAAGATATTAAGGCGATTCAAATGGTATCGAACTATTTCATCCACTTAAATTATACGTGGGTATCAAATTACTCATCAAGTAACGCGAAGATGTTACGGTCCTGTTATATTTACGGAACAATTAACAAATTGGCAAAACCATTGCCGACTGCGTCATGCGAATAATTAACCACCAATTGCTAAGGCCGCTATCTCGATTTATCTCGCAATTATTCTTAGGCGTAGGCCTCTATTGAAGAGTGCAACCGCAAATGCACGCGTGCAATTTCAATTAATCGATTCGACATCAATCTTTGCACTACGCACTTCATCGTTCTATTAAAATTTCTCGTGACCCAGAATGGGTGATCTAAATCACTTCAATAAAAATTGAAGCCTATTGGCTGGGCCTGCTCTACCGAAAGCTTTGAAAGACGGCCTTGGAGACAACATCTGCTCATTAGTTATTAACTGTAGGCTACTTATGTTTATTGAACTAATATGAACTCAATTAAATCCTTACAATTCCTTTCTGCTAGAGTGCAGCTGACCCATATTGCTTGGGCAATTTTTAATCATTTGAATTGTAGTATTTCCTTGGCAAAATCTATTGAATATATTATGTTAATGAAACCTTACAATTATATATCTTCCGCCTTACATACGGATTATTTTTGAAAAAAATCTTAGAATCTTAAACGAGTCATAAGCTGATGTGGGTAAAAGAACGAACGAATTGTTAGTAATTTTGTTACAAAAACTAGTTCCGTAAAATGTTACCAATGTAATTTTCACTCGAGACAATTTCTGAGACATTCAGCCTGCATGCCCCCATCGGTACTGTCGTGATGTAGGAGTATCCCAAGGGAAGTCTCGGTCTCGAGAAAAGTCCTGAAACCAGGCGTCTTCCACATTGCAGCTCTCGGCTTGCGGTGGAAGACAGCACACCTTCTTTACCTACGACCTGAAACAAACGGAAATTATACTTCTACCTAACTGTTCTATATTTAATAATAAGCTGGCCGTTTTGTTGACAACAGACTCATTTTAAAGAAAATTTAAGTCAGAAAATGTATAAATGCATTTGTTGGTTAACATTATAATCATTATTAAAAATTTAGAATATTCTATAGCAGAAAGAAATGTAACACATCGCTCCATTAAAATGCATTGAGCTATTTTACGCTATATTAAATCAGTCACGCGTATTCTTAGTTGACTGCGATCTGTGAGGATGGGGATTAACACGTCAACGCATTTCACGGACGTCTTGCGCCTGCGCATTGCGCTGTAGCTATAACTTAGCATTTGAGGTTTTAATATTATTTATAGTAACAGCGTCATAAAAGTGTATTTGGTTACATTTGTAGGATAACTGAACGTGAGATAGTTGCTTCAATGTCAGAATTGTGACTTTATCGCGCTATTTCTAAGCATTATCGAAAGAAATTCTCAAGAAAGAAATGTTGATAAAGAAGAGCTGGGCACGATAACAAAGGTATAATTTACTTAATCTTTCTAAATGAATACATGTGAACAATAAATACATTTTTAATGTCCATTAATAAAACGTCTAAATGCATCTTCAAGCAAACATGCAATAATATATTGATACGGATCTACCAAGAACTAGTCTTGAACCAACTACACCCTTCCCATGTTTTAATACAAGCACTTATGATGTATGGCTAATTAAAAATCTCATTCAATTGATATACCATCAAGGAATGCAAAACATTTCTAACGAATGGCTAACGGATTTTATATCCACTTATGTCTACTTAAAGGTCGATATGAGTGACAAAATATAGGTTTTTATTATAATTTAGTAATTTATTGATGACTTCTGGATAGAGTACTCTATGATAGGTCCTTGGTTCAATTTATAGCGAAACAATAATTCTTTTCGGTCAGTAGAATCAGCCTGTCTAAAAAAGATATTGATTGAAAGAAATATATTTTAAAAATACTTATTTGTGTTACGTTTACTCGAAGCGATTCTAGAAAACTCACTTTCGAGAATACGTTAATCAAAAGTAAAAATTATAACATATCTATAATTTAAAGTAAAACTTAAACTTTGTTTATGTAAAAGTTGCCCTATAAAGCAAAACATTTTATTTTTTTTATCTTTAATGCCTACTTTCTATAGCAATAAACGGTGTTTATGATCGCTCCGTTATACTTATAATCTAGTTTTTAAACTGGCTTTAAACTAGCAAAATTCTAATGACGCAACTATTATTGATAAGATACTACTTTTTGAAATCATATAAACCTATGATAAAATTATAAGCAAGGGGTCTGTAGCTCAGGACCATTAGAGGAATCAGGCAAATATTGAAAATGTTATTAAACTGATACGTTCTTAAGCAAGTAATCAATTAATTAAGTAAAAAGTAATATTTATTCAGATTTGTCTCAAATTGGGCAGTTATTGAGATAATATTGTCTTTTATTAACATAACTATTACTCATTTAAAGAAAAACAACTTTTTTAACGGATTAAATTATCTATTTTTACAAAATTTAAGTGTATCTTTAAGTTATTGACATGTTGTAGATATACTATACACTATACACCGGCTGTGCGAATATCTCTCATGCTATTGTCGAGTAGTGTCGGAACACTCTTGTGTCTAAAGTCCAGGCAGTAACTTTGTTATGTCGCGAACTGAGGTCGACTAAATAAGGCGAGCCTCCCACCTGTTTTTTTTTTAAATGCGATTCTTAACCCGGTCTTATTTGATGAACCTTCAACGAAATTAACATATCTTTGCGAGCATCACACCCCAAACTTAACAACGTTATACACCGCACATTGCCTATATAGAAAAAGAAATCTAACGCAAAGAAAAAGGACACTTTATTTATCTTATAAATAATAACTCGTGAGACCACTCTCCAGACAATAATGTCGATCTGTTTAATTTTTATTAATATTATAAAGATGCATGTGGCTAGATGCTTCCATCATTTCGTAATATTTAATGTGACATTAATGCGTGTAGAACATTAGTGAATAGTAATGTCAGTTTTACGAGCATGTTACAGATAGTGACATATAAATCTCATATTCGACGCGGGAATCATTTTAATCGTTGAGTGTGTGAACAAACTACAGTTTTGTTTGTCCCTAAACAAGGACACTAGGGCTGGCAAGACACGTTACGTTCGCTTTATCTAAAAAAAATGCTATTCCATGCTGTGTAATGGTTTTGTAACTGCAATGCGATTTTCAAAAACAACATATATTTGGTATTAAGTTTGTATCTAAAAATATATTAATGAATATTGTCTTTTATTAACATCCCAATAGACCAGTATGAAAGCAGTACTCCGCGAAAAACCCACAGTACTGCTTTCATACTGGTCTATTGGGATTTTTAACTATGGACTTCCGCAAAGTAATGCCTGATTCAATTAATTTTATTAACATAACTATTACTCAATTAAAGAAAAACACTTTGTTAACGGATTAAGTTACGTATTTTACAAAATTTAAATATAAATTATTTTTAAATTTTCAGGACGTTTCGCGTGCTTTACAGCGTGCGTGGTCACGGTAGACTGAAGACAAAAGGTGTTAATTGTCAAAATAAATGTCGTATAACATATTAATTACAAAAAAATGTTTTCACAATTATTTTATTATAAAATTAATAAAGCTGTTGTTTTCCTTTTCCGATGATTTGATATAATAAAATTATTGATATTTTGTCAAACCTAAGATAAGATTCAATTAACTGTCATGTCTCACACAACGCGATAATGGCTTAATCCGGTAGCCATACTTTTTTGAGATCAATGGATAACATTTAAGCTTTCTATTAAGCTGGGAACGGGTTCCAAATGATACAAAGGTATTAAAATAACAATCGACAGCTATAAAAACCCACTCGTAATTTCGTGGTTCGTTTATTGTTTGGTATGTTAAAGACCGTTGGTTCAGGTAACCGATTTTTATTATATCAATTGTAGTAGCTTTGTCATTAAATCAATTAGCTAATAACAGAAAATTATTATAGAAGTCGGATTGATTGTAATATAATATAACAGAATTCAGGGTTTAAGTTCTTAAAGAACGTTACGAATGAATCAATGGAGAATATATTTGTAAATACCTCAAAAGATGTACTCTGATTTGAGTAATCTTGTAGCTTGCTTATAAAATACTACAGAATATCACATAAAAGTTATATCTGTATATAATACGATTTGTGTAAAACCGGTTAAAACATATTTATATTATTAACAATGTAAATTACCTTGTTTTGATTATTTATTACTGATATATCAAGCCCCGAAATAAAATAAGAAGCGAAAATTTTCGTTTCCAATTGACGGCCACATAAATATTTATTTATTTTTTATGACCTACCAACTTAATGTACAATTATTGATTCTAATATAAACTTAAACAATTATTATTTTCATTATTATTAATTATATTCATTTGTGCATCTAACTTAAAGGTGAGCCCTGAGTTGCTAAAAAAGTTAAACTGTCAGCACACACACAAAAAAGCAAAGAAAGTGTACCAAAATGAAATGTTAAACTTGGAAGCTCTGAACATACTAAGAGTTGAGTCTTATTAGACTTTAGCCTCCACAATAATTTTCCTAAATTTATAGACATTGGTGCGAACTATAGGTATATATGTATATATCTATACTTTCTTCACTCCAATATTATTATGTATCTATTATCTATTTAAAAACCGTTCAAGGAAAATTTATTAAGCCTTTTTTATGGATTCAATTGCTTGTTGAGTCAGGCAAAACCATACTAAGTAATAGGGACTGCAATTCATTGCAGACAGTAAATGGGGCCAATGCGTCATCTATCTAAAAAAGCAAAAATCCAGATTGTCGAAACAATAGAACGTTAACAGCTCGTATAATTCTCCATTCCTTTGAAACGTTAAGTTCGTAATTAAGACAATGAATAGCATTTATAAATTACAGCCAAGTTTCATTCATTAACGCAACTGGACCATTCGTTGACTTTCCATTATCATATACGATGAGGTTGACAAAGTAGGATTATAAATTTATTTGCTCCGGGATCTGTTAGCTCCCTTGTAAGCTTCAATATTAAACTTATGTGAATCGAATATTGTAATAGTAAAGCATTTTGGTCAATGTTTCCCACTATATTGTTTAGTCTATATTTGTCTATGACTGCGGTGTTGTAAATTTAGTCAACAAACCAGAGATCTCTGGTACGTCTCAATCCAAAGTCACAATACTGATTTAATTTGAAGTCGGAATGCAGAGAAACGTAGTAAATAGCGCTTAACATCAAGGTCGACTGAACAAATGAATCAGATAAGTATCCTAAATTAGTTACCGATTCACTCGAGGCAAGACAAAGGTATTCAGGAGCGTTACAATAAGATGTATGTCAGTATGTACGTTGTCAAGTAGGTCGCATCTTGTTTATCATGCAACACAATAATAGTCATTGAATATTGTTAAATATGCTGTGCATTATTATACGAATAATATTATGAAGTAACAGTCCTGTTTAACAATGCATCTTGAAGGTTTATTTCTCTAGAAATTGTTTTAAATAATTGTAATTGAGCAAATCTCGCAAGGAAATATAAAAAGATTATCAATTACGTTGTAGGTTAGAACGTAAAATATATTTTCCGTGAATTATCTCTGTTAACAAGGATATTAATTATCCCACAGAAATCCTTATGGGTCGTGCGTTGTGCTTTAAAACATGAAATGTTATTTAAAAAACACAGTTTTAACAATTCGCTAATGTTAAATTTTCAAATTGTCGTTCACAGACAAACACTTAGTAATAAATCTTTTTGGAATTTACTACTCGGTAAATACAGCCGCTATGTTTAATCAAAAGTTTGCAGTGCCCATACGTGCGTCCGCGTAATGTAAATATATGGCGCCAACATTCTTTAACATAGCAAATAGCACTTATTCCTTGTAAAATAATATACATACATGTAACTAAACGATGACGGCTGACTTTTGATGATTTCCTGGTACTAAAAGTATACTAACAAACTCAATGTCAAACTTTACGATCGGTTGATGCGTGTATTTTTGAATGTCGGTATCTCTAAGAGTAATGTCAGGACGGTTATACATTACTCTACCGAATCAATTTTTAGATCTTCTTCGTTTATATGTCTTGTGAATTTTCACATAGTTAATATCTTAGAGGGACCAGTAAAATATTAATAACAATAATATTTTATTAAAGAAGAATTACACCATACACTAGAGTTTTAATCCAAAATATTTTTTCTCAAAGAGTATCTGTGCTTATTGAAAACTCAAATTTGCAGCAAGACTTGTTTCATAATAGTTGGGCCAATTGCGCTATACGTTGGTCTCAAGTGTGTCTGAATTTCAAATTTTCATCAGCCTTGGATGCGTTGGAGGTTTATTAGAAATTATTACACCAATCAACACTTGTCGATTTATAACGTGCGCAATCATTTGCCATTACACGACCCAAATACACGAATGTCATCCACAAATTTTCTAATCAACTAGGTGACCACAATGATGTAAAATTGAGCGTCTAGACATTGTTTTAATTTGTAGTGATTTACACATTGTCCTGCGAGGTATAGAGATCAAAGACGAGGCTGACTACTTGAAACCACACAGTGTGTGGAATCAAGGTGCTAAATAATGAATTCAAGGTCTTGATTTTGATTATAGAATCAACCGTCTCACTGGCGCCATCATTGTACTCTCACTGGCTTTGAGGTCATTAATTCCATTAGCATTTGACTTTAAAAGCGTTCGAATTTTTTAATTTTACGCAAACCCGTAGTCGCAAATGTAGAGCACTACTGATATAAAACATTCTCATGAATGAGCTAAAAATATTTTGATACTCACCATGAAAGCTATCGTGATTATTAGTAGGAAGCTCGCCATTTTCATAGTTCGTCGACACTGTTTTTCAAACAACTCTTTGCAAGTAAATATACTTTTATTCGAAAAGAACTGTTTCTTTTTACATCAAAATGCTAATTTATCATCTGTGAAAACTGTACCAGACTTATTAATACACAAAATATTCTTTATATGATCCAGTTATAGTATTTGCTTTGTATTAAACCGGAAAATGTGTTTTAAATAAGATATTATTATTTTTCTTATGGTTTTGAGTGTCAAACACAAGTCGAGGTAGACTGGTTATTTTTAGATTCCAAAGTTCCTATTCTAGCTCCTTCAACTGCCTTAAGGACTTCTTTTAGCGAGTAATGGCTTCTTAAGATATATATTATTTATAACACATACAAACCTGTCGCCACTGCATTATTAGCAAGAGACCAGAGTTTTTAAGTTATGAGGATAGTTACTCAGATTCAATTCTGTACAAAATCGTTACGCAACAATTATCGATCTTATCCGAAATTCCATACAAAAATGTACAGTTCCATTGACCGCTGGTATAAGATTTTCAATTTCACAAGATCATTTTCAGATAAAATTAATCAATAACTTGTCGATCAAATGTATCATGAAATGAGAATAGTTATCGATAACTTTACGATTTCTTAATAGCAATGATAACCTTAATACTGCATGACCCAATCACTTGGAATGTTGTCACAATTTTTTCAAATGTTTGCAAATTGAATGGAATTTATATATTTAAATGAACTATATATGGATGTTAGATTAACATTTGTCATCTGCGAAATGTTCTTTTGATTACCAATAGTTCAATAACTGTAAAACAAATATCCCAGAAGTTTTGAAACAGTAATAAATAAAGTATATTATATTTGAAAGTAAATTCGAATAATATCGTCCGTTTACCAAAATCCTGTCTATTTTAGTAGTACTAATTTAGTATTTAGTAGAACTATCAATACTTTTTGCCCATTAATTTTAGATCCACGTGCTGATGCACGCTGATCTCCTCCATGTGAGTAATTGATTTAAGAAAGAGCTGTGTAATTCTCATAAAGTTTTCATTATATAATTAGGATATTCATTCACTAAAATATTCGTATAAAGATATGTAAGATTCTTAAAAAATATTCAGTTCAATATGATTTATTTTAAACTGGTATTGTTATCATCGGCGAATATAGCAAAATCTAAAATTGTGCTTCGACATTGGCTGATAAGAAGGTCTATGCACTTTTAAAGGCTTAGCTAATGTTTGCGAATGTATGACTCATCTAATCGTAATGCGTAACTTTATCTATTAGAATGTTTTAAGTTCGCCCTTTTTTTGTATTACGCTGTATAAATTTTGAAGTCTCTAATAGATAAAGTAAAGGTCGTATTTGCAAAAATAATCTCCATAAGTTTACAGTCATATTTCGCGCATTTGCCTTAACCGTACGTAATGTCAAACATTACATTCCTAACAGGTGAGAATTCAGTTATCATTTACAATTATTGAATTTGATTTCAAGAGAGATTTATTATAAATTCCGAAGTTCAAATTAATATTAGATATACTTTTTTGCATTATTCCAATTCCATGTTATTAACAATCAAGTAATTTCTTCGTGATATATTTTCGCTGTATTTGTTAGTGGTTTGCATTAAAAATACTAAATGCAATTGTTGATAGGCCACACTTTTGCCAACAATGGGTGAGCGTTTACTATAGATTTGAGTGATTAATATAAAGATTTAATACAGATACAGCATAATAATATAAGTTTCCTGCTATAAAACGCTACCTATTTTACTATCTCTTCAGCAACAATTTTAATCTGTTAAAATATTTTCTTCAAATGTATGACACCCGCGTTAATAAAAGAATATAGTTTCGTACTGTGTTCACTTGCAATGAAAGCCAATTTCTAAAACTAATATTGAAGTTTATTTGTGTTGAAAAATATTTTCGGTTATTTGTGGCTAATTATAGCATAAGAACAATGACCGGAGAGCATCGCCTCAGTCATCAGCGACTGCCAATGAAAATTTATCGAAGACAATTTCTTCTAAACGAAAAAATAAATAATTTTGACTGAGTTTGTTAACATTTCGTTATAATTTTTTGATGTTTTACAAAATTTTGATCACATAAAGACAGAATTTAGGACGTGGGTGAACATCGTGTCTATGTTTTGTTACTGATAAATGTTTATATTATGAGCGGTATATGTTCGTTAGCCACTGTCCCATCGTTTAGTAAATAACTATTTTGTCTCCTTTCACTACAGATTAAAAATGATTTGATAAGAGCGGAATATTCACTAACCAAGTTAAAAGGACCCTGTACCCTGTTCCCCTTACTAGAAACCCTGTGTTGTTTTGATGAGATTAAAGCTATTTCTGGTTATGTGATATATAAAATAGCGTACCTGAATAAATCATTTTCAAAATATTAAAATCATTCGGGCAACCGTAGTACAATTAAAACAGAATCCCAAAATTTTCTACTCAATCTCATAGATAGATACATTTTAAAATACAGAAAATATTTCATAACTAGAGATCTTGAATGTATGTTAATAAAACATTGGAGCGAGTAAACATTCAGATAGCAATTACATTTCAGATACTGCGTATATTTTTTCTATTTGCTGTGAGCTCATTATAATGAAAACGCTCTACTTGAAAATTTGTACAATAGCCGACAAATGTATTTTAATGACAATATGCACAGTTTTTAACCTTTTACCAAAGTTAATAATATATTTATAATATAGTATTTTGTACAAAAATAATAATTGTTGTATACATGTATTTTGTTTTGTCTGCGTCTTTTTAGAAGATACAACGACGGCTACACTTTCTCGCATCGTCTTGTAATATCCCATCCGTTTTGAACGTCTGAGTCTACCCGAGAAACTTACAGTCTTAATCGGTTAATTCATTGCATACATACTCCGTAAGTATATGATATAAGTTTCATTAAGCAATATTAAAATCAGCGCCTATTAGATTTTAAGGCTTTTATGTTTATTTTGCGGAGTCTACTACAACAATGGAATTCAATTATACTCAATGCAAATTTGGCTATTACAGCGTTGAAAGAAATTATGGAATTTGAAATCGATCTTGTTCTAGAATTGTTTATGGTTACTTGTGTAAAAGCTTATGTGATTTCTTAACAAGTCTCCATTGGCTGGAAATCAAGAATTCAAAATAGTTTTTAATCCATCCTCAGCATGGATTATAGACCGAGCAAGGTTGGCTTGTTAACGCAAACAATTTTATAACAAAATAAATTTTATATGATCTTCAAATAGATCAGTAAATTGATTTCTGTTTTATTAAGGAACTTGTAGTAAAATACGACAGTTTGCGTCATTGCTATATTTATTTGTTTTTCTGTTATCTATGAATAGGTCACTAGTGCTAGATGATTTGGTTTCAAAATAAACCTGAGACTCGTACTTAAAAATCCCAACTGGAGAGAAAAAAGTATTCTGAGAGTTTTAAATGCAATGGTTATTGAATTTTTGGTTTTATAATTTCAGTTTAGAATAAAATATATTAGAAAAAACGAAATGGAAAATCTAGTGAAAAGTAGATATAACTAAGTGATACAAACGTATAGCTGGATTTTTGTAAGATTCTGATTGTGTTGTTACAACATGAATGAACGTCGCAAACGTCTGAAGCAATATGGCTTTGTGCCAGGCCGATGATTGCTTTGTTCACATAATATTTAGTATTCTCAATGAAAAGCTCTGCAATGGAAACAATCTTAATCCTTTAATTAAATTCCCACGGACGCTTTAAATCTTTACATTATATATGCATCGCAATACAGTGAAGAAATATTACTATTTTTTTTAAGTGTATAAATTAATTATTAAATAAATTATGTAACCAATGAAACTCCTCTAAATCTCATACACCTTTCATAAACGATTTATCGCAAAAATCAAATCAAAAAGTTGAATGACCTTCCAATACGCGTCCGTTTGTATATTAATATTTATTACTGTAATATACAGTTTTCTAATTTTTTCTTTTGTTTTACATTTTCACGATCATAACTAAGCATTTTAACACGATCCATTTCAGCACTTTGTTTCAGTTTCGTCAACTAAATACCCTCTTCATACCGCGTCCTTCAAAATATTATTTGTATAACGGATTGTCGTAGCTGCGTCTACATTAACGTTAACATTAATTTAATAATGAATTGTATATACTAAATATAAGTAACATAATCTTATTTAAAATATAAATCAAACGAATATCCCTTTTGATATCTCAATGCCGAATTCAATTCATCAAGAAATAAAAAATACTGTTTGGATAGTTTGACTGCTGTGATCTTAGTCCAACACGTATCTTTCCCCTTATTTAACAATTGCTCATGAATAATATTATTTTATATGCATAAACGATTTAAATTTTTTTTTAATGAAGGTTGCAATTTAAATATGGGACACATTTCTTTCACCCATTGGTTAGCCCAAAGGTAAGCTATCTAATGGGTCCTAACATTATTGGTAAGCATATATTTAAATATATACTTTTGCATATAACACCCAGTCAATTATGGTCATCATTTGAGTGATCCGTTCGGCACTCGGGTATTTTTCCTGGGTCGTCAGTATTTATTATATTTTAAGCTGCCAATATTCCAGTAAAAAACACGTCTGGACTTATAAAAAGTAGGTTCCTCGAAAACATATGTTTAAATTTCTATACACAGCGTAGATTATACATTTACGATCCCACCTACAATTGTTTTCGACCGCCGTTCAATTTAAGTAAGATTTATGGGTTCATATTTAATTTCACGTTATGGCTTAATTGTGCTATTGTTTATAGTTATTTTATTTAAATTACCTATACGTAATTGTGAGTCTGTTGGCGCTTCTGCGTTTACCCGGAGGCTTTGCGCATTTCTGGGTTAAATAAGGCCTGATTGATGTTGTTATTTCGTAGTTTTTACACTGTCTTAAATAAATTAAAATGAGTTTTATTTTACAGCCGTGTTTTGTATTTGACCTGATTCTATATGATCAATCTGGTTCAATTAAATTCATATAACAGAGTAACCATAATTAATTAATACAATCGGGCGTTACTTTGCGGAAGTCCTAAACTCATCGATTACTAATAAAACGCGGAGCGAAACGAACGTCGAGTGGTTGTAGGGTTTTTCGCGGATTATTGCTTGTAGATTGGTCTATTAGGAATTTGTAGAGTAACCATAACTGAAAACTCTAGTAATTTAGTTATGGGACTGGCATTATATAATTATTCACATTATATTAAAATAATTATTAATTAATTAATTTAAAATAAATTTTTATTTTTGTTTTTGCCAAAACTAACAGAGAACAAGCCTACGTTATGTCAATAGCAGTTCCAATTTTAATATAAGCTTTTCACATCCAAAATTTCACTTTCAGTGCGACGGAAGATGTTTGAACTACTTCCATTATTAAGATAACTATTGGAAATCAAAATTCAAGATAAAACTTTAAGTATAGATTATATGACGTAAGGTTGATATATATATACATTCTAAAGGAATAAAAAAAATCTTGCGGCTTGGGATACTCCCGGTTGTAACAATTAAACAACTCATAAAACTAAGAAAACCGAAAGTGAAAAACAGCCTTGGCTCGTAAAATCTATTTAAAATTGTTGTAATAGCGGTCTAATCTAAATTTGCCGTAACAAAATTTACCTATGGAGATAAAAATTCAGGCCCTTTGTTAATATAGGGTATGTAAACAGTTTTGCTAGGTCTTCGAGGACACACTCGCAATATTTACATTTTATATTTGGGCCATAACGTATCATCAAAATAACATCAATCAAATGATAAAATATCGATGTGATATGTTATCTGTTAAAGTATTTGTTAATTAAAATCGCTTGTTGACCCGAGCCCTAACACAAAGATCAAACATTTTTCGTTGATTAAAGACTTGATTCTAGATTGATACTTTATGACAATCTAATCTGAACCATAGATACAGGACAGACTACGTCGTAGTCTTTACAACATTAGTATATGAATGTTCATGGAACTAATAGTTTCAAAGGTTTACTTCAGTGTTATGGCAATTTTAATTATCATGATACCATCGGCCACCATCTTGTTAATTAGATCACGACGATCAAATTGTAGTGGATAGCTTCTTGGCAGTTCTGATCCGTTGTAGTACAGATTTGAAAATATTGTTTTAATAAATTTGGCATTAATAAGTGTAAGACTAGTTATTGATATCATTCAAAGACTAAAGACTTTTGAATCCCTATTGCAGCCTCATAGCAAAAAATTTCCAAACTAGGTGGTCCATTGTAAACGGTCTTGATCAGACATTAAATCGTCTAATGACAAGTATGACGAGCGGCGACATCAATCGGAATGTAACAAGATATCATTATGATTGTGCACTGTATTTGTTGTTGAAATAAATCAAAGTAAACATACTAAATTACGATGCACGCGCTTTTATCCGAGGAAATTGCTTTCAAGGTATCTCTGAGCTGAGTACGTCCGGTCTACAAAAAGGACTATTTTTGGGAGTCGTGTCAAATTTGTATTTTGACAGTTTGAGCATTTAATCTTTCATAAGGCTACGAGGATATAGGGCCCTCACTACTACGAGCTGGGTAGACCAATAAAACCTACTTGGATCCCATCCTATACTGCACAAACTAACAATGGAATGGTGATCTATAATATCACATAACTTTAAATAGAGAACTGAAAATTATGAGTTGAAAATAAAGATTCAGCATGTGAAAATTAAACAAGCACTATCATTCGAACTTCCAATTCATAAGTTTGAAATGTATGTATTACATATTAGAAAGTATATTAACAATGAAGACGTTCAAAATACTCCTTACGTTCTCAATTACAGCTGAAACTAATATCAGTGCAAATAATTTACCGTTGCAACATCAATGTTCGTATTTATACTAAACAGGCCCTTTTCTAAGCATAAGTACTCGTGTAACCTACTTACCAGATGTGAGCTGATAACAAATTAAGCAGATAAACTGATAAGATTGATGACATTGGGTTCCAACTGACCTTGGTGCTAATTTCCATTTTTAAACGTATATTTCGTTAAATAACTCTTTTATCTGTGATTTTGTCGTCTGTGGCAATTATATTTTTTTAAGAAATTAAAGAAGATCTGTTGAATTCGATTAACGGAATTCCATTTTTAAATTTAAACCAACGATTATCGCATATAGATTACAAAGAGTTTCATAACAAATTACACGGTAAAGCAGCTGTATGCTTCAGCAAATTGATTTATAGAATAAACTCTATTAGCTAATGTACGCAATGTTTTCTATCAATATATCTTAAAAGATTTTGTATGACGCATAACGAGCACCACAAATTTGTGTTGTCTTACAATTCGGTGACAAAATTGTAAAATTAATTCCGTCATAGCACGACGCTTGTCGTTTTCACATCATACTCTACGCTCAACTTATGTTTGACAAGGCGATAATTGGTCAAGTTTATAGCGTGGCGAATGGGCGTAAATTTTATCGCCACCAATTAAATATTTATAGTTAAAAAACAAGTCAAAATTAAATAAATAATACAGTATTCACAGATTACGTTAACACTTCACGAAAGTCCGTTGATTGTTAATTGGAATGTCACAAATGACAGTTCCGCATTTTCGCGGCAATTTTCCGGAGCGCGCGGGAAGTGATACGATGGCGGCGCGACGCGGGTTCGTTGTAGACTGTGCCACAACCACGCGCCCAACTACCTTACGATTTACGAGCGTGACGCACTAATAATATGCCTCTGCATGGGATAGGTCACATGCTCGATTTTTAAAATTCCCACCAGAGCAGATGACCTCTTATTTATTTCCCAATATAATATCGACCATGTTTGCGTCTCACTGATATTCAATGAGTTTTAGATTCATATTTAGAATGTAATGCATCTAAAGCTCTAACAAGACTGGAGATCAAATTTTAATTGGCCTATTCAAGGAATGGTTGTAAAATATTGATACATTGTGCGTAATTGACATATTTTTAAAATTACTTTAAATATAAATACTTAAAAAGAAAGCTAATTATAAAGTTATTTAACACAAAGGCTAGTTTTAACTGACCCCGGTACCGTAAGTGAAATCCCATGTTTTTCCTGTTGGTCTACATTTTACAAATTAATTGTCCGCTATGGACTGGCTCTTCTACACTTCCCAAAGTAAATATATATTCCCTACGGAGACTGACTAATATACGTTCGTCTGGTTTATCTGGCGTAATATTTTTGAGTTATAGTTAACCTACATTATACTTATTATCTACATATGCTTAAGGTATTATTCGCTAGTGTTACCTGCGTTCATTACAGTACAAAGCGTTACATGTAGGATAACACAAAATTTAGTTTATTAATTTATTTATATATTATTTCACTTGTTCATAGGATTAGCAGTTTCAAAGCCTTCAGACTATTGCTGTATACACCTTAGAGTTACGATTACAAAGTAGCGAGACTCATCTCACCGTATGTAATTTATTTAAGAGAAGAACCTCAAAGATCGTAGAAAAGTGGCCGTTATGCTCTTATAACGGCATATAGAGAAGTCACTATTAGTTGAATTAAAAAAAATGTTATACTTTTCAATTGAGATAATCGAGCGGTTAAATAAGCTGAATGCTGTAATTGAACCGCACAAGTTGAAATCTAAGCCCAAATATATCAAACACCATTTCTAGGAAAAAAATAATCTTTTGTTTTTATAAATGAAACAATGAAAATAATCTTCTAAAATTTATAGTTTGACACAAGTTTAATTAATCTCTTCATAAAACAAGAAGATCGATAATTTACGTAAAACAACTCATAGATATGTCAAGTATAAATTTCTTTTAGTATTCCTAATTTGTGAAAGGGATACCTAATACAAAAACTATATTTTGTACTTAAATCGATATATATTAATCGTTAGGAAACAATAAGCGTACCGAAAATGTTACAATTTAATCATTCTATTACAAAAAATACTAAACCTATTTTATTAATATTACGAATTCATTGATTTGACCCTACGCACCAGAGACCAGTCAATTGGTATAATTATGATAAAATCTGTTATTATCAAATTATTTCGTAATCAAATGCTAAGCATAACCACAGACATTGATTTTCGCCACCGTTACGCATAAATTATATACCAATAAATAAAGTCTACTATTACACAAATCATTAGACTGGAAATTAAAAATATTTTAATGGCCAAGCGTGTTTCGAATTACAAAGGAGGTTCCATAGAAGTGTCATTTTAAGATCTGAAACTGTAAGTTTGTGATAAAAATTCGATTATCCTATTCGGCGTCAATTCACAAAGTTCTGAGATTTCTAAAAAGGTTCACATTTATATTTCAATTTTAATATTGCGGAACTATTCTGCGTGTATAAGACTTCTTACAAATAAACAACACAGATAAATATTCGTCGATCTCTAATTGTGATTTTCAAACATTCTCTACACGTGTAAGAAGCTTTTATAAACAAGACATTGAAAAGTAATTATCATAATTGATTAATCAGTTACGATCCACTTCATCAAGATGATCGTTATACGTGACGTCACATTTCTATCGTACATCGTGATACAAAGTTGTTGTTAAACCCATTCAGAAATAGCTCTAAATACATTAATAATTGAAACTAAATTTGTTTGTAAAGCTCGGTTTCACGTGCATTTGTGTCAAGTTGGATTTATACATTCACGTCATAATATTGAAATTAAATGCCTATGCGTTTAAAGGTGAGACGCGATGAGTGGGAGGGACGGCGATTTTTCAACGAAAGAAATGAGAATCTGTGTAAGGAAATGTGTTCAATATAATATTAACTAGCGTACGACACTTCTAAAGCTAAACTTTATTATAAATATGACTGCTTTGTATAATGTTTGTAAGAGGTCACACTTCAACGAAAAATAAGTACACCCACTAGAACAGAACTTTATTATTGTCTTTCATTAACATAACTATTTCTGATTTGAATAAAAACACTTTGTTAACGGATTAAGTTATGTATTTTTACATTGTTTTAATTTTTTTCCCGACGTTTAGAATGCTTTACAGCGTGCGTGGTCACGGTCACTTTACGAATATGAGAGCGAGTCAAATATTATAGCGTGTTTTATATGCCCATGTAAATACTAGAAATCTATATAACGTAAAAAGCTTCTAACTGAAATGCGTTGAGAGCGAATTGCTATCGCTACTCTTGTGTCCGTCCCATTTCAGCCGTAGGTAAATGCACGATAATGCTTTCAGATAACTATGTATTGATGGACAGGCGTAATTAGCAAATTGGACTACTACCGGCAAATTGACGCTCAATGATAACATGACAAATGCAAGGTATCACTCCGCCCTTCTAGATATTCTGTGATATGTTAATGCTGTGATAGCGGTATCTATTTGCTGATTCTAGTTCCTGTTTTTGCAAGGATCAAGTGTTTTTCTTGTGTATGTATGATCGTTAAACTATTGTTTGGATGTTGTTCAACAGTATTTCTCTCGATTCGTGGGTTTCATTTTTTATGTGGTTGACGGTTGTAACCGTAATGGCTGCGGCAAACTATTCGTAAAATCAGTAACGAAATCTATAGATATTATTTAAAGTGTGAAGTCCATCGTGCTCGGGTTTGAAAACGGACGTAGAACACAAGTTCTAGACGAAGATTTTATTTTACATATACAGGGTATACAAAATGAGATAGTCTCAAACAATTGGGCCAAAATTTATAATCAATAAAAAGCAGCAACAGTGAGACTAAATATATAGAATGTTAACAAAAGTGTTGCGTCAAAAAACAAACAGCGATTGTGAACGGGGACGCGACGGTTGACTTAAATATAAGATTGTACACAGGCGTTGGAATTCGCGAATATTTCGTTATGCAATTGTTCTTAGATAAAAGAGTTTACATAGCACATACCTAGCTTGTAATTAACGTCACAAGAATGTAATAAATTGCGAGGCGGCGTCAACACAACGGTGTCGGTGAAAAATATTTACACAACTTTTGAGTTATCGGATTCAGTACGAATGTTTAGATTATGTTCGGAACAAGATGCGCTGGCGCCGACAACAATCCTTTACTTTCGATAAAAATCTCCTTTAATGTAAATAAACATCTGCTACATATTGTTACCAAATTTAGCGAAGACCTACTTCCAGTAGTACCTACAACGATGCGTCATTCTCCCATGAACTGATTCATTGTATTCATAATAATCCACATTACAGAATTCAAAAAAATAATAATTTACGTTGTTGTACTAAATTGTTTGACACTTCTACAGATATATGGGGTCGGTATTTGACCTGCGTGTTTTACATGTAAAATTTTGTGTTCCCTACTTCTCTATTTGCAAAACGATTATTTGCATCAATTACGTCTGAAACTAGCGTATTCATTTCATATAAGGTACAATGAAACAATAACTATCATTTGTGGACGACCGACTTGGTGCAATCGTTAACACACCGGACTGCCACGCAAACGGTCCCGGGTTCGATCCTCGATATTATTAATAAAAAGTATAAATACGTATATGTATTAAATTTATAAGTTCCCATAACATGAGCTATTATAAAGCATGTCTTTGGGTTGGGCTAACCGAACGTGTGTAAATGTGTCCTAATATTATTATTCTTAATCATCATATCTCGGCCAGTGGGCGATAGCTCTACAAGTTAAAAGAACCAGATTAAAGTATCAAGGTTTCCCATAACAGTATGCTGTGGGTAATAAAGTGGAGTTTCCCAAAAAGGCACAACAAAGGTTGGTTGACTCGATCGTAAATCATTAGCCGTATGCAACGAAATTCGGCTATAATCTTGCCACGCTTATGTGGCCGGTTGTAAATTTTCCTGTGATGTGAAATTTTGGACTTCCATGAAAGACAAAGAGAAATTGCGAAAGAAAGAATTCTATAATTTGAATTCAGAAATAAGATAATGTATGTCCCTAAAAAATATATAAAAAAAAATTTTATACTTTTTTATTTCGATTGGAAACATTCGTACACTACAATAGAATCCATTAGATGTGTATGGATATTGAACCCATGACCTTGGTTTGAAAATAGCTTAACAAATATATCCAAACTACGAGAACAAATTTGTATAAGCCTTATCTGGAACTCATGAAAAGAACAGGGTATATGATAAAAATTATGTATTGACTTTTATATTCGCGGCGTTTAATCGAAGATTAATTCCCTTTTGATTTGAAGTCCGACATACAACATATTTTATTATTCATTATATCTATCTGAACACATTCAATAGCTAAAAAAATATTCAAAATAAATATGGTTTTCGGTGTATCACAGAAACATCGTTCAGAGTACTGAGATATTTGAATAATAATTAATTAACAATTGAACTAGAATAATTTATTTGATCCTTATGAGTATATTAGTTTCGTAAAGCGATAAATAAAATTTGATTCGACTTTGAAGAGATTAATTACAAAAACCGAGTTTAATTAGTTTAAAAAAAATTATAAATAAAATCTCGAATTTACTAAATGGATCAAGCGGTTTCTGATAATCTACTTAGTTAAGGCTTCATGTATCAGATTTCCATCGATTTCTTCTTGCCCTGAATTAGATGAAAATTTGGGAGACAACTGGCTCAGCAGTGTCAGTTCAGTGGCGAGCTCGAGGCAAAGGTGCGTGCGGTCGATCCTCGGCACCAATTCTATTACAAGATATAATGATTATAAAACAAAAATGTGACACTATGACTAAGACTGGTGGACCGTATTTCGTTACTAATAAATATGACCGTAAGATTTATTACTGTAAATAGCGGTGTGTACTTTTATTATATCCCATATAACAAGCGCCTCAAAAATGCTCTGAGTTTTTTCCTAACTTCAATTTGAATATTGAAAAAATGTAACGGTTAGAGTTCAGACGTATACGTAGGAACGCACAGTCGTGCCAACATAGCTTTCATGAAGAAAATCTATTCAGTCTAATCGCTCTACAACTAATCTAGTCAAACGATTTATTTAATAATTCTCGATAGGAATGTTAAGTAACACCGCGTGTTCATGATTCAAATGATTATATTCGGTCAATGCGCAAGTCGGCGCCGGGATCATACACCAATAGGAAATCTATATCGTCACGGTTCAGATAAAACAGAACTGAGCGCCTTACATCATCGGCTATTTGTCACTACGCAACATGTAATAAATCCCTGAAGGATGACATTTTTTCTTAAATAAATCATTTACGCGCATAATTAATAATACAAGCGTAAACTTACGTTGTAATAATATACCGTTAAAGCATTTTTTTTTTAATTCCGTCGCATAATTGATTCCATATTTAAACTTTAAGCGGAGTCAAAGTTGCGACCATAAATATTTTTTCTGCGAGTATAAAGGAGTAGTTGCGATTATAGCTCTATTATTTTTAATTAAACATGTGGTGTAAGTATAAAAATACAAACGTACGCAAAATTACAACGGATCAGTCATGCTTAGGAATGTCGCTGGTAATTAATTTCGGAAAGTGTCTGCTGTTTACATACTTCAATATTTTGCTTTAAAATTCTTAATGATAGCGGAATATTATGCTCAAGGAAATATTTATAGGTTAATAAATAATAAAAAGAAGTTTAACCTGAATTGAGGAATGACAAATGACGATCCGAAATTGGACATGTGATAAAAAAATGTGTTTTATCTCATTATGTGAAGGTCAAACTGTGACTTTTATTTATAAATGATCTTGTATTTTTCGTGTGACTGCTGAATGATGATAGAGCTGTTAGTTGGGAAGAGTGTGTTTGAAGCCTTTTTAGCTTTGATTTTTCTATATTTTGAATTGAAATATTGGCACAAAAGATAAAATAAGAAATCCAAACAGCCTGTCAAATCACTTGTCACCTTTTTTACAGGAATTCACATGTAAACAGTGTCAACTGTCACAAAAGTCTCCGGATTTGTATAATTGGCGCGTTATCAGACGACACTTATCTTATCAAAAACAATTCTACTTTCGGTGCTTACTTTGTATTTGAAAGTAAATCGTTTTATTTTAAACTGATTTGTCTTTTATGTAAATAATAGTTTTGATATTTCAATGAAAATACCTAGGATATAAGTTGATTACAGAATCTATGAATTCAGTTTTCGTTTTTGTTTTGAATATATAGTGTATTAATTACTTTCAATGATTCTTGGTGAAATTATTAATTAATTATTGTCTGTAATCTAGAATCCATCAGTTTTGTTGTAGCAGACGCCATAATATGATTATAGTAATAGTTTAAACCTGTATAAAAATAAAATAATGTTTGAAATAAACGGAAAACCGTTTGTAAGTTCTGTAGGGTATAATTTTGTTTGTAAAAGTAATACGCACAGACTATAATTTACCGCAAGAATGACGATTTGATTGATAATTTGTCATTCGTGTTTGCAATCTCAAATTATAACCTATAGAAATAAAGTACAGCTTATCAACGGTGAAAAGGTTGATCTAATTTATGGAATAATTTTATATATAACATCTGTCAAATGTTATCAATGATTGGCAACTGAATCAAATATCTTTAAGTCTTGTTTTAATTATTCTCGTAATGATCTATTCATATTGTCTCACTTTGATTGCGGTCTCAGATCGTTACGTCAATTTTACATATTTATTCGCGAAATATTATTGGGACAAAACAAACATCGACTATTAACTAATAATAATAACTTTTTAAATTATTAAATATTTGTGTCTATGTTAACAATTACATAGACAACTCATTTTTATGTAAGGTACACAACATAATGTGTGTTGGACCATAAAGTTAAAAAACTTTAAAATAAAAAATACAGATGTCATGTGGAATTAAATTTTGTTGTAGTTGGATGCTTTGCATTACCTTGGATAAATATAATTTGTTTATTAAGTATGCCCTATATTCGAGAAGATTTTTTTTCAAGAGAACGTCCCTATTCGCAGACAAACCCTTTACACAGTAATTTGGACTCAAAATGGGACTATATATGATATACGGATATGCTGTGATATAAAAATAAGTAATCAAGTAAAGAGGTTTTAATATTTACAGTTGTTTTTAGACTGTGGTTGATGCGTCACGACTTTGAGTTTGGAACATGAAAAATGAAAGCAAAAAAATTGAAAAAGAAAGAGTCACATAATTCAGAAACAGTCGACATTCTACAAATAAATAAAATGTTTGTACGAACAAAGAACGCGTTGGGCGGAGTTTGTGAAAATGGTAAAATACTGTCGGCTTCCACACGTCAGTTATTTTCAGCCAATTTCCAGGATATTGGAGAATTATTTGAGTTTTAATTTATCTTACACGCCTGAATTTCAAACGGGTCATAATTTTTAGTTGTAAATATAACACTGTATTTAAATGTACATTATATATGAAGATACTAAAATTAGTAAGTTACAAAGGTAAAACAATTCTTATAACGCTTTTACCACTGTAGCCGCGTCGACGAAATTTTTGTCTCTAATATTTATTTCTACGTAATATTTCTTGACCGAAAAATGGCAAGAAAATATTAGATTTCAAGTTTTCGTTAAAGTCAATACACTTGCCCTCGTATTTTCTTTCCATACACGATAAACGAAATAAAAGTGTTTGTTTTTTTGGTGGCTTGAAATGTGGTTTATTTTTTCTCTATACGATAACCCGATTAATAATAAAATGTTTCGGTCCAACAGCTTCGCTTTAGCAAACGTATCTCTACACACATGTCACCTTTCATCAAAGCCTGAAAAACGTTTGACAAAAAGGGTACGTCAGTTAAAGTTAAATAAATAATTATTCTGTTTTTTATGTAAAATTCTATGCATATAAAGAACGACGAAAGCTTGCTCTTAATTAATTATATATAAAAAAATTATTTATAAACTTATAATGTATTTGTTAACAATAACAACCATATATTTTAGTTTCCGTTGTTCTTTTAATTGATATTAAAATCAGCCTTCTGATAAATTTGATTTAAGGAATGAAGAAGCTTCAGTAGTTTCCTTGACTTACGCACCTCGGACGTATGAAATTTACATTGGTACTGGGATTGAAACACACGCACAAACATTTACATACACTCAATACAAATTGACGTGTCCTAGAAACTTATAATAATGTTAAATTGTCATTTAAGTTACATTGTATTAACAATAGTACTAACAAAGAACCATAAACCTTAGAAATGATTGATCACCCACGTAACAATTCTGTGTTTAAACCAATTTTCGTAACGAGATAGTTGGCAACACTTGTATTATTTAAAACACTGAGCCTAAAGGACACCAAAATGAAATGAAAAAATTGAAAAAAATTCAAAACACTATATCAACGTAATTTTTTTAAAACTCGAATTTGGAATAAAGCCAATCATCATCTAAAGCAATAACAATTTCTACAAACAATGGTTCCAATTCACCCTCCCTAAAATACAGAGAAATCGGCTGTCAGTAAATATGCACTTCTGATCTAAATATAATTATTAAGTTTAATATGTTCACATTTTCTTCTGAAATGTTAGTGTTTAGTGTATTCTGGCCTTTAAAATATTTATCTCCAAGTTTCTCAGTAGCAAGCTACTAAAATATTTACGATTGCAAAGTGCTGAAAATTTTGATTTTGAAAGTTGCCTTTTGTGTAGAATAATAATTTACTAATAAAATCTTAAATAATTAAAAGGGTAATAAAGGGTTTGAGTTTCTCATAGATTGAAATAAAACTCATTTTACAAAATATATAATCACAACATTTTTAATAAATAAAGTCAGCGAGGACGTTTACCGTAAACCAAAGACAATATTATAATAATAATATCATGAAAAACAATCTGGGAAAATGAAGAACACCGTGAGCCAGTTTTACAAAAATCCTTCCAGTTTTAGTCGATGTCAACTCAGGGGCAATAAATACAGATAACACACTACCTCCCTGCAGCTGTGACATTTATTTTGACAATAAACACCTTTTGTCTTCAGTCTACCGTGACCACGCACGCTGTAAAGCACGCGAAACGTCGGATAATAATGTCATATACTTAAAAATTTTTAAAAATACATAATCCGTTAACAACGTGTTTTTCTTTAAAAGACAATATTATCTGTAGACTTACAAGTTACAACTGATATTTAAATTTCAAATGTTCTCTAGTTCAAAGTGTGCCTGCTGCTACTAAGCCGAGGAAACAATGATATTTGAAATTCCTAGACCAAAGGTAATGCAATACAGACCGAAATCTTGAATCTTTTATAAGCACTCGGGGTCTAGATCGTAAATTCTTCATTTAACTTGTATAGCAATTTCTCTTCGTATTTCGGCCAGCATAATTGATTTACACATATTATATATATTGATAATGACTTTATAGCGATCCTCACTCTGTAGAAGGTTATAAATATGAATTTACTCTAAATAGACATTTATATCGCTAGTAAATTTGAAGGCCAGTGGCACTTCGGTTATTGAGTTCCATTCCTGATCGGAGGTGAGGTTAAAATATATATATATACTAGCTGATCCGGCAAACGTTGTTTTGAAATTATGGTGATTTCGGAATAGATTTAAGTAACTAAATATTATGACATTATCCGGACAATATATTCTTGAAGCCTTGTTGTATGTACAAAAAAACTTAAACGATTTCAAAACAAATGGTGACTTTCACCAGTATATTACGCGTAATAGAATTAATTTGAGTGTGCGACCAACCAGGCTCCAGAAAATAAACCACTCCTTATATGGAAATTGTATTCGTTTTTACAACAAACTCCCAAGCGAAATTAGAGAACTGTCACTAAATAAATTCAAAGCCCTTGTTAAAAGTAAATTAATTAATAAAGCCTTTTATAAATGTGACGAATACTTAAATGATCCTATTCCTTGGGATTGATTTGCTCCAGTTCAAACAAAAATTGTATTAAATGTATTAAAAATTTGGCGATTGAAAAGAGTGGCGGAAAGATTCTTGCCAGTTCTCCTTACCCGCTCTACGCCCTTGACTTGCGAACTGGTGGTAAATATAAATTTACGATTTATTTGTTTAATTATGATTAATTTGTTTATCTTGACGATCATAAGTGTACATGTTTACCTAAAGGAATAAAGATATTTTGATTTGATTTGATTAGTACATGGAAAACAATAATGCTATGTTTGGTTTAATGATAGCCAGAGTTCTATATCGATCATATATCGTAACTAATATAATAACAGGAATTGTATATCAGAACTTATAACGGAATCTTTTATCCTTTAAGATTCTTACATAGCTTCCAACATATACGATCTTGGCTCGTGCTCTCCATTTTTATGTCCATTAATCGACCTTTAAGTACAAAAAGCGCTATTATATTGGATGAAAAATTGCCTTTTTGCCGACATTATAGGTGAAACCGACACTATCATCATTTTAACGAGCAATTGAAGTACAATCTCTTAAGTATATTATTAAAGATATTGAAACTTTGTACATTATACGCGTAAATTTCTAGACTCATTAAAATTAACATCTAAGAAATATTTAACAAATTTACAGGATTAATAGCACAGTTTAAAATGCACACTTTTTACGGGATTAAGAAGTTTTTGTCTCTTTGTTAAGTGTAAGAGGAAACACGTTAAATAAATTCAAATTCAAAGCAAATTACTTGTACTGTTTACCGTCTTAAGAGTCACCTATCTCCCATATGGATCTCATTGTATAATCAAAGTCTTAACGATACTACTTAGTACTACTTATCTGTAAATTAACGGTGCGTTCGAGATAAATAGCGATGTCCAGCATTCTAAACGAAAGTTGCGAGATGTCGTCACGTTTATTTGTTAGAGATCAGGTAATGGATCGAATGTAAAACAAATTGATCGATAGATGTAATATAAGTAATTGTTACGATCTCTGCGAACATTGAGTTATTTAAATGTTTAAAGGTTTCTAACGTTGGTTCGAAGTGAACATTATTGTGTTGGATCAGGGAAGGACTGTGACGTTAATTGATGATGATACTGCTACTTTTGAATGAAATTATGCTTGCACTACTTATTCTTAATTAATATCTCAGGAGATATCGCCAATATGATAAGCGCGGGTCTATACAGTAATAAATGTATTCCAATTATCATTAATATTTTTCCTTCAAAAGTTTTATAGCTAGCTATAAGCTTCATATTTTGATTTTTTTTTAATTTTTGTCGCATCTATCGGTGTAAGGTCTTAATTAGATAAAGCACTTGATTATTTGACTATTCCAATTTAAATGCAAATCTTCGATCTAGAATTTCGCAAAAATGTCTTTTAAATACATTCCTAACAGCAACGCTCACTTCTATTAATAACTTATTAGCTCTACTATCTACCGGATAGGATTTGTGTACGATAAACTAGGATATCCATTAGACGCGGACAGAGCGCTGGTGTTCGCAAGAAATGCCGACCTGTCATTATGATACGATTAATTTGTCGTCCTAACCAAGATGTCATTACGCTTAAGCCACAATTCCATATAAATTCATTAGTATTACGCGCCACTTCCTTTGACTCAATATAGTTTGATTATGCTATGAAACTTTCTATAAAATTTTCTTAACCTAATTGTATAATGATTGGGTATAAACATATACGCGACGTTCATGTCAATTATTTTAAGATTATTTCACCGATATTTATAGATTCTCTATTTATTTCAAGTTAAAAGCTCTGTGATTTGTAATAAAAGGGTTCATCATAATGCGAACCAAATAAGCTAAAATCTATTTTACTGCTGTTACATAAAATTGTTTTTTTATTTCCATGTGTTTTTCTTCGTGCAGTAGGCTGTATTTAATGGCTCCTATTTTTGGCCATATAGATCCTCTTTGCGTTGCTTAATGCCAACTATTATTGACTGACTCAAGACAAAATATCCAGTTTTAAACCTTTTAACTAGCTATATAGGTATAAGACACGGCAGTAAAACCTTTTTCGTGACCTCATTAAAAAATATAATGCGAATTTATCGGAAAAGAAGGTCTGTATTACTCACGTCAACAGAAAACAGTATCCTCTTAACTCGTGTAAGTGTGGACTAAACGGTATATTGTCATAAAAATATTTATAGCCGTTAAATGGTTAATGGACGGGCTATAATTTACAAGAACATTGTAATTAAAGATCGGAAGTAGTAATTTGTAAACTAACACAATTATTTCAACACCTTCCCGTATATCAAGATTAAACGGTGCCCGAAGCCCGCGGCCATTACTGTACTATTTGACGCCATTGTGGTAAATTGCGAGCAATTTTAACAAGATATATTAAGCCAGATATTTGTGTTAGTTCAACAATCTTTATGGTAATGCGGAAATTTGGAAACTTTTACAAACAAATGTTACTATATTAAATTGTCAGTAAATGACTTTAATACGTGTAGTTGACGTTTTATTGTTTTAACAATTATAACGTACGTTTGTTCAAAAATTTAACATTTGTCGCTTTCCTATATAATAATTTATTATTAAATATCCTCGACAGACACACACACAGGATATTTTTATAACACACACAGTTATTTAATACTATACCTGTTATAGTAACATGATTAAATTAATTAAAATTACGTAATGAAGACCAAAGTCATTCACATTTTTTTGATGTTCCCGTTATTTTGAGAACATGTATTTTTAACATGACTTTTAAACTATTGTTATACAAAATTCAAAGCCTTAAACACTTCACGACCACCTTAAAGTCGCGATAAGATTAATGCCATATTTTTCTTCTTTATAGGCAAAATAAATGTTCTATTCATTAGATAAATTATTCGCTAAGCATACGGAAAGGTTAAAGAAATTGCAGATAGCATTAACAATTCCCTACTCGAAGACAAGTGATGGATCAGCGCTGCAGGCTGTTTTGTGTGGCCATTACTTTCAACTATTTGCGACTGGAGGTTATAGACTTCTATTAGACGATAAAATCCGAATCGAAATAAGGACCAGAGCATCCTCAGGTTGCCTCTAAGAACAGCGTCGATTGAGTTTCTTAAGTCAGGACGAAACGTGCGTAGAGCGCTTTTGAATTTTTAATATTGATAATACTAATTCATCAAAGTATTATTAATACATTTGCGATTTTCGCGTGAGATAGCAACTATCTAGTAAAGGTTTGATAGCATTGAATAAATAAACTTGGATATGATATTTTGTGTTTTCTTATTATTTTCAGCATCTTAGTGGTTGATGTTTAGAAGGAGAATAATACTGTATGCTCTAATGTAATTGTGATCTCGATTATTTTAAAATGTTTTTTGAACAGTAAAAATTAGTAAAGTTTTTGTATCTGTGGGGTATTGAGTCAGTTACGTAGCAATTTACATATACAATAGGAGTAAGTCGCAGTTGATGCGACGCATTTGATTTCCCCAGTCGCATATTCCGTGGGCCTGCAAAGCTGTTTGTAGTAACCTGTGCGCCCCCAGCAATACATTATCGGATACTCGTTAAGGACACTTGCATTTGTCTGTATTTTTATAAACTATGGAATTCCACCGTCAGTGAAGTATTTTGCGAATATCGTTAGGGAAATAATAATTGTATATAACATACTTACTATGTTAATTCCTTTCAAACAAACATATTATTAAAGCTGTACTACTAATTAATAAGTGTCACAGGAAATAGAAATCGAAGTATGGCAATAGTAGTAGCTAGTTTGAGTTTCCAAATTCAATTTGCAATCATTTGTGCTATTCCAAACCCGTGTAAATATATATGAATGTTGATTCATTTTTTTTCATTCTAAGTGTTTACGCTGTGAGAGACTTTAGTTAAATCGGTGTAATTAGACTGATTTTTATTACATTCGTAGTGCGCGATAGACAACCCATTGAGTAATTATGGGCGCCTCGAAAGCGGTCGTTGAGTAGAACAAATTGCGAGGATTTAATGGACACCTTCCTGTATGAAAGTGGTTCCTTTAACTTGTATGTTGATTCTTAATGACTGCGATTTTGTCTCATTTTATTAGCCAACAGGGCCGAGGTACGAGGAAGTATTGTCGAAAAACTGTAAAATAAAAAAAATTTGCAAAGACAAAAGAAATAAGACGTTACTATGAGTATGGCAACATTATTTTTACCACTTTTTATGTCATATTGGTTTATGTGGTTGTAGCTCTATTTTGATTAACTGTTTGTTTTGGCTATAATTTACGAGCTCCTTTTAGATCGTGTTTTGTTTCTCATGTTGAGCAAGGTGTGAGGTACTCTTAAACATTTTGTTGAATGAAAATTTACAAACACAGTAACTAATAAGCCAAGGTGTTGCAATAATTGTATAAAAGTTTACTTTTTTGTGGAATATTTAAAAGGTATTGCGCTAAGTTTTAAAGTTATGTGACAAAAATAATTTAAACGGATACAGAAACGTTTGATTGTTGAAACAACCATACTTCGTACCCGTTGTAAAGAAATATTTCGGTACTTCTACTTGATACTAGATGGCGCTGATGACAAACATAACGTATTATGTTTTTATTTCAGAAATGTTCGCAACTGCCATATTATTTTAATTAGAACGTTTTTTTTTGTAATATTTAGTACGTACCTTACAAGCACCTTGGACGCAGATAGCCCTGTATCCAGGTTTGGTGCACGGTGTCCCATCTGCGACCAGGGCTAAAGAGGCGTAGAATTGTTGACCTCTGGGTCGGCAGTTTAGTGTGCATGGCGAATTACCTAAAAAAAAAACAGGTAACATGGTGGCCTCGATAATCTAGGCAGTCTATGAGAGGACTTCAATTAATTTCGAGAAGTTTATTTCTGATAATTTAAGTGAAGTAGAGCACAATGGATGAATCAACAGTTTACATGTAATATTTTATATAGATTAATCTCTATAAAATGGTAATATTGTATTCGGAGGGTATGAGAGAACTTCTGTCTTTTAAATTCCAGTACGCTGAAAACAAAGTTTAAAAATGAAATAAAGATACGTTATTCCAATAATATTATCATTGAAATAGTATTTATTTGACAGTCCATTGATTTTAGGCAAAACAGCGACTAATTAATTTTTTTTTAACATTACCGTTGGGAATGAATTTATAGTTTATAGCCGGACACTGCCACAAAATATATTCGTGGCTTATTTATATCGTAATTATTAAGAAATGTTGTCGTCAAATTTGAAAAAGAATATACGAATTTTTGAGTTTAGCCGAATGGAAAAAAATCGAACCCTTCTGGATTCATGTTTGTCTCTCCCTCCTGTAAGTCACAGCTAAGATAAAGAAATTTATATTATGTACTATTGGTATTGAGTTTTCTAATATCATTTTCTTCTAAGCTGTGTGGTACGCAAGAGACACCTCCAAGTTTTAAAATGTTGAATGATAAAAATAAAAATGATATACTTTATTTAGTATATAATTTCATATACCACACGCACTTCCATCAAATCTTGGTTGTACAAGGTTTTATCTTCTATATACCTTTATTTTGATACGTCATACATGTAAACCGCAATTGATATTTCCAATACAAATTGTATTGAAGAAGCACGCGATGACTTTGTAACTTGTAAGATAATAGAATGATTTACCATCAACATATGGCACCCATGTGTAGAATCTTCCACGGAAAGGTCTACGATCGTACACTTCACATTGTTCTGCCCTCGAATCGCGAACTGGCCCGGGACAAGGCTGAAATTTATTAAAAAAATATTAAAACTTCGAATTTTTAAGCTAGTTTCATTACTCGCTGATGATCGTGATGGTTTCTTAATAATATTGGTTCACAGTACTGAGTCACTGAAAAAACTACAAAGTACAAATTGTTGCGATAACTGATATTGCAAAAAAAGATTATTTCTTTCACTATTAAAGTTTCTGCAGTAAACAGAACATTATATACCTTTCCTATTGAACTATTGAAAAAAGTCGTAACTTCGAAAATTTTGGCTTCGGTCAAATTAGGTTAAAATTTAAGTTACCAACCGCTGTGTTACATTCATGATAGCGCCGCGCCAGACCTGGACAGTCGGGTACATGAGCCTCGCGAGCTTTCCGAAGACGGTCGATGCTTCTCACCATCTTCCTTCTCTTTCTGCTGCGGCGCCACCTGGAAGACGATTAAAGGGATTTGTAATGAACAACTCTTGTTTTTTTTTTTTTTTTTTTTTTTTTTTTTTTTTTTTTTTTTTTTTTTTTTTTTTTTTTTTTTTTTTTTTGTGCTGCTCGACTTACTCCCCTGCCTTAAGGTCTAGGGTCGTTTTTATTCATGTGCTATATTTGTTTATTTTACATTTGTAATATAAATTTGTAATGCAGCCGCCTATATTCCTGTATTAATAACATATGATGCGCATCTCGCGACCATCTCTGCAACCAGCCTCACCGGAAATATTCTTATAATACTCATGGGTGAGCTGCATTGCCGATGCTCGCAGGATCCGCGTTTTTCTTCTTATTTTGTCCTTTTGTAACCTTAACAATTTTTTCGCAAAATTCCTCAAGATATGATCTATCGAGAAGTAGTATTTCCTGCAATATTTCTCCATTTACTGTTTTGCCTATCTTATTCTCTAGATCATATCTCGAGGACGCGAAGATGGGACAGTTTACAATTAAGTGTTCCACTGTTTGGTCTTCGTCACCACAAACACACGTGGGAGTTTCTTTAATCCCAAACCTATGTAAATAGTGGGCAAAAGGCCCATGTCCCGTCAGAATTTGCGCCATTTGGGGTGTGAAGCGCTTTTCCGAGACTAATTTGTAGGCTGTTTTTATATCCCTAATGAAAAGTTTTGTCGTTCCAGCTGTTTCACCCCCCAGATAGCGCTCATTCCAAGCTGCTAGTGTTTTATGTCTAATTAATTTTTTAATATATGATGTGGGGCATGCGGAATATTCGATATTTGTTTTTAATTCATTTGCCGCCTCTTTGGCTAGGGTGTCCGCTCTCTCGTTCCCCGGCGTGCCAACGTGCGCTTTTATCCAGAAGAGATCTATTTGAATGCCGCTATTTTTGCACTCTTCTAGGTTCCGGCGGATTTCGGCCACCTGGGGATCGAGAGATCGTCCACTAACTATGGCGTCTAACAATGATTTAGAGTCGCTATATATTTTTACATCGTATTCATTTTTGCCAACATAGTTTGCTACGCTTCTTAGTGCTGCCAATTCGGCCTGGAATACCGTACAGTGGGGTGCCATCCTGATTTTCTTTCTCTTTACTTCAGTGCCGTTTTTCCATTCTGTCCATGCGGCACCCACTCCTGTCTCTGTTTTGCTGCCGTCTGAATATATCTGCACGCCACTGTGCTCTTCAAGCTCTTCGAGGGTTAACATTTTATACGTGAATTGAGATTGTTTTGCAGGGTGTGGGAATTCATTAAATTTAATTTTTCTCTCCAGATTTTCCCCCTCTGGAATTTCAGAAGATAGCCCTCTTTTCACCTTATACATTTCCGCAGCTTCTTTTATGCGAAGGTCGAGTGGAAGTATCCCGGCTAGTAATGTTGCAGCATGGAGTGATGTAGTTTTATAAGTTCTCGCAACTTTTTGGGCAAAGCCCCGTTGAATAAAATATAACTTCTTCTTAACGCAAGCCTTGTTTACTGCTGGGGCCCAGACAGACGCTGAGTACATTATAATAGGTTCGATGACTGCGGTGTATATGGCCGCAGTGATCTCAGGATTTAGACCCCAGTTAATCTTTGCAGCTTTTGAGAGCTGCTTATAAATTTGTATACTTTTCTGGCAGACATTTTGTATGTGTGTGTTAAAAGTCAGTGCTGCGTCGATTGTCACTCCCAATATTTTCATTTGACGCTCCATTTTTATTGGGGTATTGTTCATTGTGAGTTTTGGGGTGTCATACTTTAATTTACGGGTCACCACCATTGCAATTGTTTTGTGAGGTGCAAACTTTAGTTTGTTCTGGACCCCCCAGTCGTGCACTAGTTTTAATATTTTATTAGCCTTCGTTTCAATCTCACAACCTTTATCTCCGTCGAATATTAGTAGAATATCGTCCGCAAACGCTTGCACGTATTCTCCATGTCCCGCAATCTTTTTTAGCAGTGGATCAAGTATCAGATTCCACATAGTAGGTCCCGCTATTGAGCCCTGCACACATCCTTTTGTCGTTCTCTTTTCAGTCTTATGATTTGCATACTTTATCGTTATATACCTGTCCTCTAAATAGCTGTCCATTACTCTTCTTATATTAATAGGACAGTCTTCTTCCGCCAATCTGACTTTAATTTGTGGCCACCATGCACTGTCGAAGGCGCCCTCTATATCTAAGGAAACGAGTGTTATAATTTTTTTTCTGTTCTAGCTTTTGGCGAGTGTAGTTAACTGAATTATAAAGGGCGTCTTCGGTGCTACGTTGGGGCATAAAGCCAAACTGATTGGGACTTGTCCTGGGTACGAGATGCCACTTGAGTCGCCTCACGACCATTTTTTCGAACACCTTGCCCATAACTGGGAGAAGACTTATAGGTCGGTAAGATTTGGGATCGGTATAGTTCTTCTTTCCTGGCTTTCTTATTACTACCACAGAAGCTCTTTTCCAGATTTTCGGGAAGTATCCCAGCTCCAAACATTTGTTTATTATTTGCAGGAATATATCGGGAGATGCACTTATGGCGTTCCAGCCAATATCCGCAGAGATAGCATCCTCTCCGGGCGCCTTCTTAGGATTGAAACTCTGAGAAGCATAGATTAGTTCCGTCATAGTAAAAGGAGGATCGTAGCCCACGTTACAATCCTCTTTGTTGACCTCCTCAGATAATTTTCTGATGTATCGGTGTTCTTGAGTCTCGCCCTCCTCGACGTCGTCCGGAAAGAACGTTTGGGCCAAGAGCTCGACTGATTCCTTCCCATTTCGGTATTTTCCATCTTTGAATAGAGGTATATCTTCCTTCTTAGTTTCAGTTTTTCTTAGTACTCTGTAAATACCGTCCCACATAGTTTCTCTTTCCTGTTTTCCGCAAAACTCTTTCCAACTTCTAGTTTGTGCATTTCTAACTTCCTGTTCATATTGTCCTTTAATTTCTAAATATTCTTCTATTACCCTCTTCTTCCTTCTATCTGCAGCACACCTTATCCTCCTCTTTCTTGTCATCATTTGTCTTTTTAGTTCCCATAGCTCGTCGGTCCACCAAACAAATTTTACTTTACGCTTTTGCTGAATTTTAGGGATAGTGTTTTCACTAGCTTCTATGGTTAAATTTGTATAATTATTTATTATTTCCTCTAGTTTATTAGTGCTATTTATTTCTGTTATTTTTTCTTTCGTTACCCCTTTTACTATAAGACTTTGCGTTATTTTTTCTTTAAATTCGTGCCAATTTGCCTTTTTCGTATTATATTTTCTTGTGCTTCCTATGTTTGTTGCACTCTCTACCTTCTCTAATCGTATTTTGAACACAATTGTACTATGGTCCGACGATACCAGGGTTGCATCTACTTTCCATCCGTCAATTTGACCCAGCAAATCCTCCGTGCAGAATGTAACATCGATAAAGCTTGTGATTCTTTTTTCGCCTCTCACTGTATCGAAAGTGGGTGTTTGTCCATCATTCATGATGTGCAGTCCCAGTTCGTTTATTTTAGCTTCGAAGGCTGTACCTCTGCTATCCGTTGCCTCCCCACCAGAGATTCTTTGCATTTGCATCTCCTCCAAAGATTGTCTTTTGCCGAGTTGTATAGAGGATTTCCTCTATTTGTCTTAGGTGTGGGTCTATGTCCTCATGGGGTTCGATATAATATGAGACCAGCGTCAATTCCCAGTTCCTAGTTTTAAGATTTATCGGTACTATATTTGTTGTGGTCTGTGCTGGTATTTGTATAATCTCGATATCATTATCGAAGACCATCACAGCAGCTTTATTAACCTTACCCGCAGGAGGATCCACACACTGAATGATCCTTACGCCTTTGTAATCCTTAACTCTACCTATGGATCCGATATAAGGCTCTTGTATTAGCGCAGCCATTACTTTCTGTTTTTGTGCCTCAATGATTAGCTCTGTTATAGCGAGCTTTTTCTTTTGAAGGTTGGCTTGCCAGATTAAATGCGTTGTTTGTGTTGTGGTGCCTTTAACGGCGTTAACAATAGGCCACACTTGCTCTAGCTAGTAAGTCCCATTTTCTTCGTGTTGGACATTCTATGCTGAAGGCGTTATGGTTCATGTCTTTATCCTCACCCGACTCGTGACAGTTTACACATTTGGGTATCTTCCCTTCTATGAATTCTCGGCAATCTTGTTTTAGATGAGAGCCTCCACAGTGGCTACATCTTTCTTTCTCCTGCTTACAATATTTTCTTGTGTGTCCAAAGCCAAGACATGTTGTACATTGGATGAGAGGTGTCTGATCGATTACCCAGACTCTTTGAATGTCCACATGTATTCTTTCTGCCGATGTGAGTACTTGCCACATCTTTGGCGAGACTTGAAGGATAACGTGGCATTCATGGGGGTTTCGTGCACGGCACCTATACTTTTCTACGATTTCCCAGTCTTCTTTTCCTAGAATTTGTGCTGTTATATTTTTATTTTGGTTCCTCAAGGCTTGCTTAATGTCATCTACAGTTATATAAGTCATCAGGTTTTTTAATCTTATTAGAGGGTTTTTATTTGTGACTTCTTTGACCACCAGGCTCTTATCTCCTAGTTCCAGTCTTTCTTTTATGTGTCTTCTTTCTTCTTCCGTTCTACACCCTACAATGATCTTTCCATCTTTTGCTTTCCGTATTCTCTCAATTTGTACTCCAACCTCCTTTGCCTTAAGCGTCTCCCTTATGTGCTGCATTGTTGTATCTGCCGTGTCGTCTACTTCCTTCGGCGACACTATCATTGAGTGTAGGGTTTGTTTATTTACGCCTGTGCTTTCTGCTTTTGATCTTGACACAAATTTTGGCTTGCTTCTTACATCGGTTACTTCGGCGTAGGTTTTTATTCTTGCTTCCATTTTATTTTCCCTTTCTTCTCCTTTTTGATTGAATATTTCCAATTCTTTCTTTATTTCTTTTATCATATCGTTGCCGTAGTTCTCAAGCCTGTTAGTGTAGTCTTTCGTATATCCTTGTAGAAGTTTTGTCGTTTCTTCCAGTTTCCTATTTTCTCTTTCAAGTCTTTTTATCTGCTCTTCTACCCTATCTGACCCCATTTGCTGGAACATCGAGACTGTATATTTCATCAGCTGAAGTTTCCGCTTTCTTTCTTGTATAACTTTCTGCTTCTTTCACTAATATATATAATCTTTTCACTGCTATTGTAACTGCTGTTTTTATTTCCCCTTTGAGAGTCCTTGCAGCATCTAGCTGCAGAAGAGCACTCTGTTGCAGTGCTGCGGCTTCAGTGGTCCTACTTTTATATGTCTTTCCCTTCTTCTCCTCACTTGTGGCTCCTTCCCAGTGATCGATACTCCTTCTAACATTGGCGGCAGGTACAGACGGCTGTGCATTACAGGTGTCTATTTTATTAGTCTCAGCGGCAGCGACGGAGAGAGGTTTCGTTGGTGTGCGAATTCCAAACATTTTCTGAGTCAAGGATTGTCAAATTTTAATTGGAGGTATACCTTAAGCCTATACCTTAAGCCTATGCCTACTCCCAATAGGGGTGATAGGCAGACAACTCTAGTCAAAAGTTATACTTATACAACGTTGCTTTATAGATTTCCTCGCAGTGTGGTAGCCTTGTCAGATATATATAAAATTTCAATTTCAATTTTTTTTTTTTTTTTTTTTTTTTTTTTTATTTTACACTACAGCTCAGAATAAATATCTTCGTTGCTTCCTTTGAGCTGGTGGTGCATAGGGTGATCAACTAGTGGGTATTTGAGTATTGTTTACACTGGGTTATTTATACAATTTTTTGTAGGTAGTTTTAAATGTTGTTTATTTTTTAGATTCCAAATTGTTTCAAAGCGTGGATTTCATATATATTTAAATAGTATTAAAACAAAACAAAACCACATTTGATGTATCACCAATCTGTCTGTCATAACTTGGTGATATTTGTCACCACGTGGTTTTGTGTTTCCTTTTCTTTTCTCTGAAATTACCCGGTGAAAAAATGTTAAGTATATGTCATAACAAGCGTCTTTAAAGGACGTGTCTTTCAAGATAATAAAAAGGATAGGTCGTCGTTCTATCTTTTAAGTCACACGCACTTTTACACTGTTTCACTGGCTTTTTATGTTCTTTTTCAATCAATTTCACTTTTATATATGTCTTTTTCAAACACAAACTATATCATTATGTCCGTCGTTTCAAGATGCACAAGATGGTGTACTTTTTACTTTAATTTTGCAAGAAAAACCTATTTTTTTTGATTTTTCAAACGAGGAGCGTTCCGGTTTCGTTGTAATCCGATAAAAACCATTTAGAGGTATGAACAACTCTTGTTAAAGACATTTCTTCTTAATTTTTAGTTTAGTTATACGCTTTTAATTGTCACTTCAGACGTCGCGTAGAGCATGGAGGTACTTGATACGAAGAAAGCTAAACTAGTAAAAATACTAAAGAAATATAATTTTTTCAATGACCGGCAACACATCTGTAAGTCTCCTGACATTGTACGTGTCCATGCGAGGTGATTAAAACTTCTTTAAGTGACCCGCCTACTCATTTGACCCCTGTCTCATGAAAAAAATGCCTGATCACACTAAAATAACGTTCAAAAATACCTCTTTATGTATACACTACAGACTAAAACAAGGTACAGCTTTGACAATGATAAATAAATATTTGTAAGACACTTAATGTCATAAATTAGAAAGGAAGTTAAATGTTGTAATTGCGTAAGACGCAAAAAGTTACGATCTTTAAGACGTCCGTTGGTAACAGTTTTAATTAAATCTTAGAAATAATTATACTAGCTGTAACGTCATTTATACTGTTTCAATTTAAACCTTTATGATAACAGTAATTCTTTGTTTTCTTTCTTGTAAAATCGTTATGGCTCTTAATCGTCATGGTTTTATTACTTAAATTACATATAAGTTATAATAAATAAAAAAAAATACATATAATTTAGTATTAATAAAAAAATTGTGTAACGAAAATCGAAGATGTCAGCAAAAGAGTAAAGAAACTAGTGGAAATGGACGGGACACATAATAAGAGGTATTGGGAAATGGAATAAAAGAATACTATTCTGGTACCCAAGAAACAGGAAGAGAAAAAGAGAAATTTCGAAGATGGGAAGACTGAATTAAGCTAGCCGGGAAAAATGGATAAGGGAAGCCCAAAATGGATTAGATTGGAAAAGAAGGGCCTTTGCCGAACTGGGACAAACGAAGTCGGTGTCGAAGAGTCGCCAGAGTCTTAGATTAAGAAGACTGTACGACGAAATGTGACAATTACGTCAGGATAAAGGCTATTATTATTTATGTATGGAGGTTGAGTTTAAAATAAAACTCATCAAGTTGATAGTGTCAAGTCGAGTTCTGATGAATCTATAATCGCCACTCAGTTGGTCGCTTTCCTTCTTTAGAAGTGACGCTTCGATTCCTGGTGTTCTCGAGTTGCAATGTTACCAAATTATCCAGTGTATCAAGGGGAAAGATGGCTTCTAAAACACATTCCTAATAATAATTTTTAATATAAAGTATAATTATTTGTGAATAAATTATTATTGTTGTATATTCGTTAAGAATTGAGTGTGTGATATTAAAATCTATTTATATAAATTTCTTTGTATTCCTAAAACTTAAAATGAAGAAAAGCACTTGAAAATCCTGATTAAAGGTGAATAAGTTTCTAAAATTTAATGAAAGCTTAAATTTGGCCCGACAAGGATATAATACAAACATTGATCTCAAAAAATTGATCATTATGAGACATAACTAATACAATGCAGTTGAGATGTTTGTACACAAAATAATTTGTAGATATTCATATGTTTCAACGTATCAATCACCGGGCTATTGTTTCCATGTAATTAATATTAATCTTACGAAGCTGTATAATTGGTTTTATCAAAGATGATTTGTGCATTTCATACCGGTTGCATTGTTTTATTGCGTTGTAATTACACAATCGGAATTTTGATGTTAGGCTGAAGCGACTGTTACAAAACCATAAATTATTTTATTACAGATCAAATAATAAAAATAAAGTATCCATAAAGTAGGTGTTCGACTGTTGCGTGTCGCCGACGCGTTGACCCCCGTTATAAAATGAAAATAATATTTATATCTGATAATAATAACTCTATAAATTCTTTAAATCTATTTATCGTTAATACTATGGATGTGACATCTCGGTAATTTATATAGGTCACAATAAAAGTCACATAGGATGGAGGCAATCACGTCAAATTTTTATATTTTAGAAGCAATTGAGTACACTTGACATTTTGCAACCCAACATTTTAGATATAAAATAAAATAATATGGAACAGTTGTATTTTTAGTTTAATCCAAGCAAGAATCATAAATGT
Source organism: Pontia daplidice (assembly GCA_963693355.1). Classification (NCBI taxonomy): domain Eukaryota; kingdom Metazoa; phylum Arthropoda; class Insecta; order Lepidoptera; family Pieridae; genus Pontia; species Pontia daplidice. The sequence continues at coordinate 6,547,792 of CAVNZL010000139.1, forward strand.
TGTAAGATTATGGACAAAATGCAAATTCGAGGGAGCATCAATTTTTAATAGCTTACTAAGCTACATTAATATAGCTACTACTACTATATAAATATATATAATATATGTATATATGTACAATAAATGTTTCTCGTACAGACCGTGGGAGCTCAATTATAAAAATCTTCCCCAGAATGGCATTTCTTAGTACTCTATTATCTGCTTCCTTCACACAGGGTTTACACTCATCTTATAATGTTACTACAATTATTACTGTTGCCCTTTCAATATCTTATTATATGGATAACGAATAAGATTTTGGTTAATATACTTGTTTCTAGCCATTGGTCCACAGTAAACTAACCATTTAGTATTAATTTTATTGTTTAGTGACGCACGCGCACGTAGAAATTATCGTTAAACCGCCTCGGAAATGTTTAGTTCCGCTACTAAAACGCACAGCTAAAGTCTATTTTCAATTGTCAAAACTAACAATACGTTTAATATTGGTGTAATTGTTTGTTGTTATTATTCGATTTTCGGCGTATGCCAACCCGTGTTTTAAATATTCGTGGTTCCAATAACTAAATAACACAAATTAAATCGCTTCAAGAATCGATTAGGTTATGTTTAGCGAGATACGCAGATAATGTTACAAAACACGTTTAAATAAGAACTGTTTTGATTCATAACTAAGCGCTCGATGAAGAAAACAAGAGGACCTAACTTTAATTTTAATTTTTAAGCAATTTCGAGTTAAAATGGCATCAGTTCACAATAGTACAATTATTACCATATATATAATATACTAGCTGACGCGGCGAACTTCGTACCGCCTTAGCGTAGCTTTGATGCACTATTTTATATTGTATAGTTGACCTATCTTATTTCGTATTATAAGAGGGAAAGAGATAGAAATAAGCCACGACTCTCTCACTCTCATGACGTTGACATTCGTTCTGCGCGTTTTTTAATGCAATATTAAATGTATATTTTTTAATATTCCTGAAAGGTTTTCTTAATATTTTTTTCCGTAAGAACCATCCTTGGACTTCCACAAACATTAAAAAAAAAGAATTATCGAAAATGGTTCAGCCATTCACACGTGATGCCGTGACAACGCGAAACGGGTTTCATTTTTATATATATAGATGTAACTTTGGGTTGTACCATTCGACAATGTACTTAATTCATAGTGATACGACATGTCGAATTAGGCTCAAATCGGAGCCTAATTCGACGGTGTCGTATTTTATAGATTTCTACCTTCTTAGCCAGGTAATAATTTTTTGATATTTTATAATGTCGCTTAATAAGTTCTTTTAAAAACCCTCAAAGACAAAAAGTAAGCAATACTCCGATAATGAGCTTCGAAGAGGCAACTTCCTGAGGATGCTTCATATTGGTCTTTTAGAGATTTGTACTATGGACTTCTGCAAGGTAACGCCTGATTCTATTAATTGTAATTAAATTAAGTACTTTTAATTTTTTTTATTATTAAATTTATAACACATTAATTAAAATTAATAAGTATATCCTATATATCGACATATTTTCCTTCTCCGCAGCTTTCAGGCGCGAATTGTTTTTAAAATGTTAAACATAACCAATATTTTAATTTAATTTGTTCTAAACTTTTTTGATCGTGTACCGCTCTAATAATTATTTCGTATATCTTTGCCTTTCCATGTATCTGTGGAACTGTGTTTTTTATAATAATTTAATAACATAAAACCTGAACGGAGTTCGCAGTAAATCCAAACTTTCACAAATTATCCCAACACACATCCCTTGATTAAATACGTCTTGTTAACAATCGTCTTACATTTAAAACGATACACGCTGACTCAGCGTTACCTCTAATGGCCCAAACAAACATGGAGGAGATAACAATCATACATTAGCAAAAGCCCTCAAATTATTGTCCGTCCATCAAAGCACGTGTACGTCTTGTGTAGACCTTAGGGTCAAAGGGTTGTGGCGAAATGGGCGGATATTTTTTACATGAACAGTGTTACATTAATGAGAAGGCGATCAAAAACAATATTAAGGAACTTAAAAAAGAATTTAATATATACTAGCTGAACCAACAAACGCTGTTTTGATATACATGTGATTTTTCTTGCAATATTTTTTAGTTCAATATAAATAATTATCAACTTTAAATGCGCTCGGATATGTTTATAATCGAAAGCGTTTTAAACAATAAAAGTATGCTTTATTTTGGTTAATAAATTAATCTTTATATGACACGTTTGTCGGTTTACCATAGCAGTGCCATCTATTGATTACTTACTCAATCCAGTCGAAGAGTATCGACATTTGTTAGAATCTTTTGGAGTTCACAGATAATTGTGACTGTCAAATAATTTGCAATAAAGTAAAATTGCGGCTATAATTAAAGATCTAAGCTATCCTATCTCTTAAGTTGGACCAGACTGCTCACGGTGTGCCAATTTAATTTAAGATCGGTTAAGTAGTTTAAGAGTCCATCGCGGACAAACATCGTGACAGGAGATTTCTATATATTAAAATTGTATATAAATCCCAGACCATATCGTCGATAACATTATCTGTTTGCACCATAAATTTACTAGTATAATGAAGCTTTATTTACGAAAAATTTGGTTTCTACAATCAAATTCGTTTATAGGGCAACAGCGTAAGCATTTCAAACCGGGTGAAAACATTTTAATCATCTCGTTAAGTTCGTGGGAAATGTGAAAGGTATCGATTGACGGCCAAGTCAAGTTTGAAGTTAGGTATTCATTCATGCTTGGTTTCAATATTACAATACTTCTAAAAATCGACCAAACGTCGAGGAATACGGCGATTGTTTTAAGATAACATATTTCATAATTATTATGGTTAAAAAGCTAATTTATTAATAGAATTACCTTAATAAGTGATTAAGGTGGAAACGTCAACGAATTAGAGAATGTTCTGTTTTTAAATAAATCTAAGTATAGAGGAGGTAAATTATGATGTCTTTGGTACAGACGCGCCCCTCATGCTGTTCCTATTGGACCCCAACTACAAAATATCGAACTGCAATAAATGCTAATAGAAATTTATTTCTCAAAAAGTAATAAATAATCGCCTAACAAGTTATTCATAGTTATACAATTTACATTATTCCATTTGTTTCGTTTTTGCCGGTGGATTTGTGCGTTAAAACACCCTCAATATATAGATAACACTTAAGAAGTTTGTTAACAGTAAATAAAACTTATTTAAGAAGTTATATAACTTTTATTGAACAAAGTTTTATATCCTACAAGTTAAATTTATGAAAGGGTTCCTTGTTCTCACTTTTTCTAACACGAATTCGATTCGTTCCTAAGTCACTAACGAGATTTGATAGTAGGGATGTGAAATGACCAACGCCGCAGCCTCTCCCGCGGTGGGCACGGATCCTTTTATCGATCCAGCGTATCATTAGATATCATTGTGATCTATGATCAATGATGCGTCCGCGCACCACAGTTATAAAGTTATCTTTGAGCTCAAGCGCACCTATGACTTCAAATTTGTTTGAATTTTATTTTTTTTTGTTTTGCCTAGAGAACTACGAGAATTTATGAGGATTTTAGTAAATTCAGTTATTAAATGATACAAAATTGTTGAATATCTGATTAATGTCGACACAATAATAATTAGATTTACGTTCAAAGCCTCGTAAAGCCTCGTAAAGGCGTACTTCCGCAAAGTAACGCCAGCTTCTATTAATTATGCTTAGAAAAGCTCTAATAGAATTTTACAATATCAAGATAACGTACCTAGTAGGGTCGCGAGGCAAACACTGACGTTCCTGGACTGAGACTCCACCGCCACAGGTCTTGGAACAGCTACTCCATGCCCCCCAAGAACTCCACGCGTACATACTCGTTTGGTTTGTTCGAGTTGCAAGGTTCGGTTTCTGGAATGAATTGGAATGCAGTCTTATTTATTTAATAGCCGCGCCAACAGGCCACGGCCAAAACGCAAACTTCAAACTAAAAACAACTTATACGGGAGAATAATAATGATGCAAAGTATTTTCTTAACCTAACCCTTCTTAATCTATGCTGTCTGTTGACACTCTCATATCTGTATGCAATCCTCTGAACTGTATTCACAAAATCTTGCGATTCAAGATCAAGACGTAACGTTAGTACGAATACGCCCATATCAACTATTTCATGGAGAAGTACTATAAGTATGTTTATTGATAAAATTACGATTGTATTATTAAAAATAGTACGTGCGGTCGTTCAATTTGCATTGATTGGGAATATTGATAGGCCATTGACGTAAGCAAGAATTCCATTTGGCAAATGAGACCTGTGTGACATTAGGCAACGTTTGAACGATGCCGACATTGGCCAAAAGGGCCCTGTGCTCATGAATAATTCAATTATAATGCAATGTTTGACTAGCCACGAAACATCAGTTTGCTATATTCAATGTTATGGCATTTAATCGCTGTCATTTGTCAATGCTATTGTCAATTGGTTACAGATACAACATTTGATATGCTTTATATGTTGCGACCATTGAACTAATTAAATTTTTTTCTGTTTGATGATGTATAAAATAGGTTTAGCGTGATTTAAGAAAGGAGCTTGACTTATTCCAAAAAACAAAGGCCTTCTGCAACTATCCACGAGCTGCAGCATTAGGTAACATCAGAAAATAATGGAATGATAAACCTTACAGCGCCTAAGCATGAAACAACGATAGTCTATATAATTATTATTAGGAGAACAAATAACATCACTAAAGAAATAGATAAAAATAATGTAAATAAATGTTGAATATCTACTTAGATAATTATTACTTAATATACTTACTTTTATAAACTAGCTGATCCGGCAAACGTTTTGCCATGTGATTTCAATTTTCAATTAATAAATAAAAAATAAGGGGTGATCGTAGAAGGGTGAAAATTTAGGATTGTATGTATTTTTGTTGTATCATAAAAGAATAGGAACTAAAAATTTTGTCTAAAAATAAAAAAATAAATTTAGGGGTGGACTACAATTAACATTTAGGGGGATGAAAAATAGATCTCGTCCGATTCTCAGACGAGTTTCATGAGAATTGGTCAAGCCGTTTCGGAGGAGTACGAAAACTGGGACACGAGAATTGTATATATTAGATTAAAACATTTTATATCTCATAAATTAGTTTCACAAAACTAGTTTATAAAAATTGAGTAGTACAATACAGTAGTTAGATGACCACAAAATATCCTATTTACTCAAGATATCACGATTACCTACTATTATTTCTTCATGAATTCACAGAGTACATAGAAAATCCAATGTAGATTTAACTTACCGGCATTCCAACCTCTGTGGTCCCATTTGCATCACTAAGTGCACTGCTGATGAATCTGGAACAATAATTTGTCAGTATATTTACATGAAAACTATTTATTAATATGCTAACAGAGCTTGTTTGTGCAGCTGAGTCTGACATTAATCGCATTATTTGTACTTTCTGTACCTTTAACTGAAGAGGTTTGTTGAACGGGGAACTATCGTTGCGAATTGATGAATCATTTTTGTATGTGATATTACATCAGACTTTGGTTTTATTAATAAAGGCCGATCTATAAAAAATGTTGTGTGTGTTTGTTCCTTTTCGCGATTGACGGGCATTTTATTTAATTTTTATTAATGAAACTTTATAGATGAGGGGAATAAGTATTACATAAATCTTAAACTTAGATTAGCACGACGCGCAACTTAATAAAAGGTGCGTTTTAATACTATTAGATCATGGCTACTAATCATTACTCTTAGTAAATGTGTAGTCTGAATTATTTCAAATATATTATAAATATATTATTAGCTATTTGAAAAATATTTTAATTCGACCATACATCAAATTGTATAGACATCTTGAATTTTTTCGTGGACCTATAATTAACCATATAATACAATTTTATGCAAATCCGTTACAACGGATTTGTTTATTATTTACAGGTCGGCAATACAATCTTTCTTATAACAAGTACCACATAATAAGATCCCTGATTCCATTATGACAAGGATATGAGATATCCCGTCCATCTGAGCATATGGCTCATACAGACCTAAATCCTCACTTCCGAGATTCAAAAGATAATGCAAGTTAATTTTAGATTACACCACTTTTGATTGGAACGTCATTTTGTTTATAAAACTGTGATACATAGAGACGAGGAACGAAAAACGATGTAATGTAATTAATAGTAATATTGTCATGGAAAAAAGAATAAGAAAATAGAATTTTACAAAATTTGTATTTAAAATGTATTTAAGACACAGATTATTGTAGTCAAAGGAAGCAATTCCAGTCCGGTTTAAATTTAATATAATTGACAAAATCATAAGACTACTCTACTTATAGTTTGGACTGTTCTTAAATTGGAATATAACTGATTCAAATAACCGTTATACATTTGCTTTTCGACAAATGTATGGAGCAAAATTCTTCATATACATACGGAATAAAACTATCAACAGCGGTTCTATGCGCCATGACCTACCCGAGCCTTGTATTTAAACTAGCCAAACGGTACTCGAGTGTTTGGTATCAGATCAGTATAGATGCGGGCTCACCTGTTTGAGAATCGCTAACAATAGGAAGCTGGTATGATTTATGAAGACAGTGGTCACGTTTGTTCCTTATCTAAAACTTACTCGCGAATTGCATTTCTTACTCGATGGATCGCAGATTGTGATTAGCGGTGATTTAATTTAAATTATGTTTTTGTATTTTTTTACTTAAAGGACGCATAAAAAAGGTATGTTCTGGTCGATATAGGATGATGGACTTTCGTAACTAATTGAAATAATAATAAGACGATAATAAATACATAATCCAAAAGTATCTTTAACAAAATATCATCAATCATCATCTGAAAGGCGCATTCTTAGTGTCCTGTCATTGTTAATGTCCTTGGACAAGAAGTATCACTTAATAAAAAAACTTAAAGAAATACCTATATTTACATAAAAATATTGTTTATATGTTGTTTGTTTATAATTAGAGGATGAGGATATTAATAGAATTCGGAACATAGAGTCGTCAAGAAATTAAGAGAATCTTTGAATTCACATATGCAGTCTTTTTTGCTTTAGCCTTTAAAAGTATTGACGACTAGTATACGTTTCGGTTTTAAAGTCAATATTTTGACAACCTGCAACCTCAACCACAAACTGCAGACCTTAGTCTACTAAGGTCTACTAAGACCTAAATATATTTTCATCAATAACAGACAATGTAGTCAAGATTTTATAACATTGTTTTCTTGGTTGTTTACTTGACAATGTTTACGAAAAATAATCAAAACACGTCACACGGTATTTACTGCCCTCATTAGCAAACTCTCCTTAATTACGAACATTTGATTCATTAACTGATTTGTTTATTAAATAATTAGAAGTGCAATTAATAGTGTAATTAAGTTTTGTATAAAGTCTCATAAATGTACACATATTAATCATTACAAATCGTACAGTTGGACGCACAACATCAAATTCATAATGGAAGTCAGCCTGTCACAGATTTGTGAACTACTTGGTGAACGTGTTGAAAAGTATAATTCTATACCGAAAAAACGGAGGCTCAATAAAGAAAAGCGGCCGATGACGTCAACGCCAATTGAGGCAGCTCCGGCGAAAATTTTCTCTCCAAATCTGGTGCTCTCTCCGGCTCAAAGTGTAAACTCTGAAGTTCGGACAACACCAAGGAAGCGGGCTAGACGCGTTGGTTTACGAGGAAAGAAATTGATTTTCCAAGATGACGAAGACACAACCGTAAACATTGTTGATTAATCCTTTGGGATTTATAAAGATTTATAACATTTGATATTCCTACAATACCGCTCTTTAATTTATTTAACTTATAAAAACTGTTATGTAGTATAAGTGTTTTGTTTTTATATTTTTATGTAAATAATTTAAATAAACTATTTATTTAAAATTTACTCGTTTATCGTATTTTCGTCGTCCATTTTATAAGAAAGATGTATTTAAATACGTTCGGATTAACAATGCATTTTTAATAATCCAGATGAGTCTGATCTCAAATGAGATAATTAATGCAGGGGTCCATCATACAAGTGTTACTAATGTTATTAAAGGATTAAGCGTTTGAAGGATCGCACGTGGCGACGAAGCGGTTCACTCTTCAAAGATATGATTTACATCGATCGGCAAGGGATATACCAGGGTTCATCTTAATAATTATTACTATGAAAAAGGCTACACTAAGTTCTATACCTTAAAAGATAAATGAGCTGTTAGCGTTTTGAATTTTTTATAAGGGACATGATAGGTCTTCGCATAATGTAAGTTAAAATTAGGAAAATTTCTACGTTTTTGAAACGCAGCTCGTTGTCTTATAACCAAAAGTACTGGTTGATCATGTAGTCTTATATGTTCATAGATCTATGTTTTCATAACTTATTATAATAACGTAGCTTAGGCTACGACGCGTTAGTCATAATCTTTGCGTTTGCCAATTATCATTATTGTCACAATCGTTCGTGTTCTTTATATCGCCGATAGATGGCAGTTTGAATACAAAACGACCGTTATCATCGGAAAGGGCTATCGTCTTTGAATAAATAAGTGCCCTCCTACTGTTAAGCATACATTATAATAATTCATCATTTAACACCTAATACTAGATTATTATCGTTTGACAAACTTCCCCAGAAATAGTTTGTAATTCAGACACGCTTAGAATGGTGTAATAAAATTTGTCATGAATGGAATGCTACAATTTTATGAACATGTTCCACTTTAGTTTGTATTATTGCTGTACGGTGGTATATTGTAGACAGTCTATATGTTTTATATGTGTATATTGCTTCTATATTTAAGAAGGTCATATTAGGAAATGTTATGAATGGTGACCTTAGAACAGGGTTAGTCAGGTAAGTGTGCAAACCAAGTTTTATTTATACATTACGAATACCCCCCAGTAATACCGTCTTATAGTAATCCTACAACAGGTGCAGGAGGTTGATGTGGGATATAGTGCATGCCCACTAAAACCCCACGATGACACAAAGTCGCTATAGCTGGGAGACGATAGACGATAGACGATAAAACAACAGGACCTTGTTCGTTCCCACCAAAAACAAGTTTCAGCGTTCTAATCTCAGAAACGCGTAAAAGGATTGTATATATTCATTACTAACGCTTGCACACATACACCGTCAGTCTTGACGCCTGGAGCTTCTTTTACTTGCCAGATGCACAATATAAATATAACCTTTTGTGCACAATACGTTGCACTAGACGTATTTCCATACAACACAACGAACAAACGATCCATATTCAAACGGACAAATCAATAAATATGTGTCAATAGTCACTTGTGGTACCCGGTCCATCCCGTTGGAATTTAGATCATTTACGACATAATTTTTCAGCATTGACATGTGTAAAAATAGGTTAAAGTATCAAGGAGTGGAGCAGTCATGGCATGGTCATCGGTTGCGTCATATAGAATGTAATCTGCCGATAAATCATGTCCTACGACGAAATGAGATCACGGGCTTACATGGGAAGACTGGAAAAATCTTTTATAATATAAGTTATGTAATACATGGAAATCCATCTTTGGATTTTTGTTTTGCACTTAGATAACTGTCACAAAGAGCGCTAACAATAATTAGCCTGGATTCGTACTCCAAAAGATCACTGTTTCCTTAATATTTAGATAAGATCGTAATGCCAGTAGGAGAGGCTTATATATATGATTAACAAGGATTAACTGGTTTACTGGAAAACACCTACACGTCACCTTATATATATGTATCCAGAGTTAATTCACGCACAAACAATATCCTAATTAATGGAATTATCAACCAAGTGAAAGTAAGGAGGCCTAAATACAAGGAAAGTTATAATGTATTGATCGAGCCTCTAAAATTTTATGTCGACACTAACATACACATTCAACACATTCAAAATGATCTGCTTTTAATGTTACTCTTATTGCTTACTAAAAAAATATCTTTTCAATTTAAAATAATTTGTGAAACGTTATAATCTTGTTTTCAAAAACTCATAACATTGTTACAGTAAGATTTAACGCAAGAGTACGCAAACTAATTTAGGTCGTTTAATTAAATCGCCAACAAATATATGTTAATCAAACAAACAATTCAAGCCACTTAATTAATTAATTAAATTCAAACGTATCCATTGTATACAAATGCGGTAATTAATGTTTACAATTGTGATAAGATCATTTGTGAACGTATAGTAAATCGGAATTACCTCAGTTTGGGGTTCTGCGATTTGTCGCGCCAGCGATTAATTCAATAAAATATATTTGATTTGACAGCCGTATTATTAATAACCCATGCGATTTTAAATGTACTCTCACAAAGTTTCTTCTAGTAAGTATTTATTTTAATCATTATTTATTATTTATTTAAAGTATAATCAAATCGCTGGTGTTTTTATTTGTATATAACGGTTTTGTTAGTCCATAGCGTGCTAATAGGATAAATACAAAGAGCTTTTTACTAAAGCTCTATCACCGGCTTCGTTTGAAATTTACAATGAAAGTCGAATAAGTATATAAATATGAATCATTGTTATACCGGGATTTAAATAAACAATTCGAATTTATTTATTATTAATTGGTTTTATATGAACGAAAACATTCACTGTCTGTTTGCTTCTTCGCTATCTATGGCGAATTAGCCGTAATGGGCTCACTTTAATGGGTGCGATTTGTCTCAATTTCACTCCGGATTGTGTTTAGCGGTCTGTGGAGTAAGTTGATATAAGGTCATTTGCAGTGGCGTGATTTTATGAGCTCACTGTATCCAATGACATTTCTAACCGATAAACAAAAGTGTCACCATGGCGTGGCCTAGTTCGGGCATTCAATGTCGCCTTATAGGCTTAAAGATATTCTATCTTAACAAAATGAGTGCTTAAAATATATATAGCGCACCAAGCGCTACAATGCATTGCTAGTGTTCATTGCCTCTTGCCTTTTAGCCCCCTGTCTTATAAAAAACATAATAAGGTGCATTTTAATAATCTTATACACACATACATATATATATATACACACATATCAACATACATATATATGTGTATGTAAATAAATGATATATTACCCTGTCGTGGTATTCATAATTGTTTGCATATGTAATTGAATAAAACTATTATTATTATGTATGAGATATAACACATTTTGTTTGTCAGTAGCTCTGTTCGTAATTTCATTTTGCCAATATGTTTACAATAACAAAATCATAAAAGAGTTTATTATGTAATGTATGTTTATTAAGAGTTTATTAAAAATGTTACGAAGCACGTAAAACGACTCATTTTTTCCGTTTATTATGTTTAAACACCGCATTCATTAAAACTAAAACAATGTTGCATTTTTCATTACAGCAGATATCGTAGCTTTTAGTCAAACTATGTGATGATTAAGTTAATACTGTGTAAATATACTTAATTCTGTAAAAACAGAGGTTAGAGGTTGCGCGGGGATTCTAGTGCCAAATATTAAATATATTTTACATGATACATATAAGTTATTTAAAAGTAATTCCTAACCGATGACATCATAATATGCGAAATAAAACCGCTCCCAACACCGGATGAGTGGTCATATAGAGCATTGTCTTTGTCATAGGTAACTAATTACTGTGAGCACGATTCTGTATTTACAATAGATTAATAATTCAGCGTTAAAGAGAATTATTGATAATGACTAATTTGGCCACAGATAATCTCTATTAGGATTGATGATTAGTATAATAGTTCGTCAATAGTAATTAACCAATAGAAGCAATGCGTTCTCACTTTTCACAATTCCCAGGACTTAATTTTGTTTTAAAAACCTTTGCATTTCATCAACGAGAATTATTAATTTCGACACCTTTTCTCAGGGCATTCTTAATTTACTGTCGGAATTAATATTTACTTTTGACTTGCCATATTTTTGCAACTATTAAGTAAACCTATTTACTGATTTAGAAAATCTATTTAATGTTTGAAAGTGAATGTCGATTATAATTCTGAAGTTTATGTGTCGATAAAAAAGTTGCTTTGAAGTCTGGATCTAGATTTTCAAAGTGTTTATTTACTTTATAAACAAACGAGAATTTTTTCTCAAAACAGTTAAGCGAATATTAAAAACCTAGCTTTTCTAAATATTACGAGTTTAATAATTGTTTTTATCAAAGCGACTATATATTTACGTTCGTATTTTTATTGTTTTCCTGAATATTACATTTTACATTTGCCTTATAACTACACTTTTCCCTGATCCACAGTCCAACCACGACGTCAGCGTCAGAATTATAGTTCAACAAGACAACTCTAAACATGTTTTTAATTAATAGTAGTATTGTTATAAAAACATTATTGTATTATTTAAAAAATATTTAAACAACTTTATAAAACTCAAATGCAGAGAGCGAGTAAAGTTTTATTATGACAGACTCGCTTATCCAAACACAAAACATATTTCCTCTGTCTGAGATGTAACATACATATATTAAAAAAAATATATAGAACACAACCTGTATGCCTGCAAGTTTTGTAAGTTTAGGTTAAGATTAACTATGGCTGTTATTAAATAAATAAATATCGTAAATATATTTCAAAAGAATAAATATCAAAAAATCGAAAACATTTATTCCCAATAACATTTAAGTGGAACTTCAATTTGTCCTAGTTGTATCAGTGCCTGGTGTATCATGAAACGCGTGACAAAGCGGGTAACGGTTCCAGACACAGTTCTCGCAATTAACTATATCTCGTGGCAAGTCTGTGGTATAGGATTACTAGTGACGTGGTAATAATATTAATTATTTCATAAAGCTAATACGAGTTGCCTCGTTGTACGAGGGTTATAATACAACAATCGAGACATACGCAGACGTAATTTCACCGTACATATCATATGAGAGCATAGTAAACAGCAGAGTTTTTTTATGACATGTTACAGATTATGATTTTATTATGACCAGTGATGGAACCAGAGACTAGTTTCTTACAGAATCGCGTATTCAATCAACATGTGATCTAAGTCTCTCTTGTTTTTAGGCTTTTTTGAGTGAATCTGCGAAATAAAATCGTTTTAGTAATTCTTGTCTCATAACTATTCCTTTCTATACTCTATGTACTAGGATTATAGAACATCACTAGTCTGTGGGGATAAGGCACTTGTTTAAGCGGTCATCGGTGCCAACACTTAATTGGTGAGTGTCAGTTGCACAGCTATGCATTGATCCTTATTTTGAGAACAGTACCGAATTGGTTCATCTGGCAATAATAAACGTATCCGAAGATTTTAATTGCTTTATTTCTATCATTTTAAAGAGTTTAAATAATTTAAAGCGTGGTTTGATACGAAAAAAAGCTCTGGTTCTAATTTTTATAGGTATCTGTTTCCACTTTGTCTTAATAGTATGTAGCAAAAATATTTTTTTATTTATAAGAGTGTACTGAATTTGAAACTTAATGCAATTTAAAAGGAGAACGCTGCTTTAAATAAAGAAAGGCTTCTTCATAAATAATAACACGTTTTTGGTCGTTACTATACGACTTCCTCACACTTACCTCTTATAGATACTAGGTAAAGATAATAGAAAACCATGACAATCGCGTTGCCTAGCAACGGAATGGAGGGAAAATACAACAATATTCATTGTACGACGTTCTTATTTTGAATTTTCTTCACGTGTGCGTAATTTTTTCCGTATTTCCTATATATATAAATCCTATACTTATTGTTACAATTGCTATTAATTTCACACCTAATATATTTAATAATATTCTTGCCATGTTTATCGTTTCAGTTATCGTTATATGGACTGAATTTAAACGATAAAGAAAGCCATATTATGTGAGGAGGTATTCAACGAACGCGAGGCGCCGGGTTCCGCTAGGAATCTGTATTAATAAGCGCATTTTCGAGTTTAATTTTAAACTTAAATTTGACGTATATCTATATATAGGAAATATAGTTAGCCCTGAGGTATATTTAGAGCTTGTACTATGGGTGATCACTGATAAAAATGTTTTATAAGTTTTTATAAATATATACGTAACGGCGAAAAGATGTTTCACATAAATGTTGTTACCGGAGATCGAACCGTGATAGTGGCATTGCGCCAACTGAGTCGTTAACATTATAAGGCATAATAGTTTATTTTAACGTGCTTATTTTAGTCGTCGGATGTTAAATCTCTGTCATGAACAATTTTGCAAATCGGTTAAAATTTGGAAAGAGAGCGTAAATCCAGCCTTATTTATCTAGACAAAGAATTGACAGAACCTGGCAGTAAAAAAGCATTCTATTGTTTATAAAGGTCGACACGTTTGCATTTAGGGACCACGGGCATCCGTTAGCCGTACCTATTTCCATTTTATCGGCACATCTTCAGTCATATATTTAAACATATACACACATACAACATATTTACATATATATTTTTGGACAGAGCATCCTAGCTTTCCCTGCAGTTTTTAGTATAACAATTTTCAAAAAGTTTTATTTTCATTTATCATCAATTATGTATGTTTGAGCACTCTTATAACAATCGTTTGCGAATTATTCTTTGAAACTTATACATCTATATATTTATTAGAAATTTAGATTATATCTGTTTATAATTAAAATTAACGAATCAGATGCACGATTTTATGAAGGCGTTTTTGCAATTCTTTGGACGTAAGTTTAAGTTCCACAGTAACAAATCCAGAACTGACTGAGAGAAAACTCTTATAAGTACTTTCATTAAAACAAAAAATAATAATTATTATTATTTTTTTATTAAAGTAGTTTAAACGTTATTATGGTACACTTGTAAAACGTTTACAAAAACATTTGGAAATTACGAAAAAATAGCGCACTTATGGTCACAATTAAAGTTATCTACGTCGTTATCAGATAATGAATTTCTTCACAAATGCTTATGGGTAAAAATGGGTTACTGTTACATAGCATTTATATAGATATGTTAAGATAACGACCAGTGTTAACCTAGTGGTTAAAGTGTGAGTCTCTCAACCATGTGTCTCTCAATCCTACGAATATTACTATTATCTAGCTTATACGTCTGAAAAGCACATACGCTACAGTTTATAATGATATTCTGTGAGTTGACCAAAATTTCATGTAGTAGGACAAAATCTACCATCTGCAAGGTTTTCTGGCATGCACTGCCAAAACCACGTACTATTTTATTAGCTAAAGCCATTGTTTATCTTAAAAGAAAAAAGCCTGAAAATGTATTTAGTATGTCTTTGAACGCTGCCTCTTAGGACGCTGTTCAAAGAGGCAACGTCGAGTGGTTGTGGGTTTTTTCGCGGAGTATTACTTGTATATTGGCCTATTAGGGTTTGTTACTATGGACTTCAAGGTAACGCCTGATTCTAGTAATTCGTGGTTGGATCCACAAGGATAATCTAGTATTAAATACGTTTAAATTCAAGACTAAGATTAAAAATTAATCTAATCAAGTAGTCTATACAAGCTGTCGCTTGAATTTAAAAATATCCTTTGATAAACGGTACATAAAACCGAAACCAAACTCCAATATTGACGTTTATAATATCTTCCTGTATGTTTTATAACTCTGCTGTGTAAACATAGGCCCTCACAACGTAGTCGGTCATTTGATCTTAATAACAATATGCTAGCGTAATTTGACTCAGGAAATAAACCACTGACTACAAAGTTAATATTGAATTCCTCATAGTACTTAAATGTTCGCATTAAATACTTCACCAAGAGATAGAAAAATCTTTCTTGTATGTACAATATAGCCATATTTATTTATTAGTTTTTATAGATCCACAGACTAAAGTGATAATATTAATACAAACTTGTGTTTTAAACATGTATGAAAAAAAATAAAATCGTTTAACATACAGCTCGACCACAACAAAAAAAGAGTGAAAAGACAAATGTGGAAGAAAGACAGATGTGTGGTGTTCACGTTTGCCTTTTAGTCATTTTTAGTCATTTAGTCTAATCAGAGCCTCCACAATTATAAATCAATACTTTCTTCACTTCATAGTTAGTACTTAAAAAATTTAAAACACACAAAAATTAAAGGCTTGCCTGAATAGCAAGGCGGCAATTAAGCGGTACACAAAAGCCGACCTGTGATAGAAGTGACCAGTCCAATTCATTATGACTAATTAACTCATAATTCTTATTTAAATACCCTTGACAACAAAATTACGTAACTTACATCATATTGTATTGGTTTTATGACATATTTAATTAAATCCGTTTAATACGAAACAAATATTTTGTTATAATAAAATAAAACTTTATAAAACATTAAAACTAGAAATACTCATAAACAATTAAGATTCATAGATGTGGATCATTAAGAGATCTGTGTAAGCAAGTGATAAACGAAACCCTTCAATTGATAGTGTCCATTAAATTCCTTTGCCAAAACAATTCTATTATATGAACGCGAAACAATTGCACGTTCCTTCAAAGCTGTTTATTCAAAGTCAATACAAGATATTTCCTACAAGCCCAGTCCGTGTCACTTGTCACTATGTAAACGAAAGCCCACGTTTATGTTGAGAAAACTAATATGCAAGAACTATCAATTGCACTTAACCCATTATCATCTCAAATCAATATAAGCTAATAGCATGTATATCGAGATGTCATATAGCCTACAGTGTTGTTCGAGAAATGGTCTAATCACACCAATAATTAAATTTAACTCACGTCTTTCTTTATAAGCGATCGATTATTGGTGAAGATTTTGTTTTCAATTTTGCTGTTTGTATATAAAAGATGTGTATATTCATGTAAAGTATTAAATCGAGGAACGAGCCAAATATAAGAGCAATTAGTTTTTTTTTTTATAAAACAGGGGGCCAACGAGCGTGAGGCATGGTTTTCAATTAAATCACATTAAAAAATTACGGAGACTTCGATGTCCGTCTGTCTATCTATCTCTCTCAGTTTAACACCAGTCCGTGTCTCATAATTTTGAGAGATTTGAGGAGAATTTTCACACAGTTGACGCTATAAATTGAATAAAATAAATATTTAGCTGAGCTTTTTATAGAGATTGGTATACAATCCTTCATGCGCAAGTCCGACACGTACTTCGCCCCCTATTTAATATTAACTACTTTCTTATAAGAGCTTTACAAAGTTACACTTGCAATGGTTTTGCATCATTAAAACTTTTAATTAATGTTTACCATACTTCGCTCTATAAAACTTGTATTGCAAAAAACTGCGTGGCTTTATAAGCTTTTACGCGATATCAGAATCAAAAAGCATAGTGTACTGATCTCCTTTCAGCATTGAGACAATCGACTATTTCGTAAGATAGATTCAATTTTCGGGATACTGGTTAGGTCTTCGTCACTTTTTCTATAATGTTTATTCACATTATTTGAACTTTTCTTTAATTTTGTGGTTCTTGGTGGGTCTCACTTAAGATCAGGTGAGATTCCTGCCCATTTACCCCCAATTACGAAGAAAGAACTATAACTTACTATATAATGTGAAATGATCCTGAATAGCTGATTTAATATTGGCCTATCTTATTAAGCTCAATTTGCTATGAAAAACATTATTCATAAAATATTAATAAAATGCTCTATGATGCATTCTTCTTACCACTGACAGTTAAATTATAGATTGTTTTTAGTTTCTACTGTCCCCCTTAGCTCGTATTGTTTCATAAAAAGCTAAACAAAAAACGATTTATTTAAATATATTATAACGCACGTCTGTTTCTGTTAGCCATGGCCCATGATACGTTATAAGTGCTATGTTACTCTGTTGACAATATGACAAAAGGGTTCAGGTAGATGTCAACATCCTCAATAACTATAGTTGTGGTGACAGTAATCCTAGATAAATTATCTGTGGTTATATAGATATTTATTTTTATATATCCAGAGTTTTTGTATATTAAATTACCATTTACGTTTGGTTGAACGAGATAATTGAGCGTTCAAATTGAAAAATTCTTTGTTGTGTTTAATAATTAATGTATCGATAAAGGTTAAATATAATGTTTACAATAACTATAAAAATAGGTTATATGCGAAGAATGTAATGTGTAACTAAAATAGTTAAAATTTCCCAAAACAATATAATTGATAATGACGTAACAATTAAAATCTTAATATCTAATAACCCACATTATACGAAAATACATAAATATTAGACATCAATGAAACACAAAACGTTAGAGAGTTAAAAGCCACACGACCACTATGAGCAGAAAATCGGAGCGGAAAGTGTAAAAAAAAATGTAAAATTCAAAAGAATTTTAATTTTAATATAGGTTCAGGATTTAAGAAACTGTGTCGGCCCTTAGTGTGAATGTTACAAAATAATGAGCATACCTATAATAATAATACACATTTGACACACGACCGGTTCGCTTCAAAAGCTTTAAAGCTTGTATATGTGCTTACACAACTTATAAACAAACTTACAAAGATACTTTTTACATATAACACCCAGACCACATTAAACAGATATGTTGTCAGAACAGCATTCTCTTCCAGTCTACATGCATAAAAAGTATAAATGCTCCTACTATATTTTAACAAGCTATGCATAAAAACGTCTCTCAGTAATTTAACCAAACTTAATATAACACTATGAAATTAGGGGAAAGTGTAAAAACGTGGTAATAATGCCCTGTCATTGTGGTGACATACTAGCAGTGACGCTTTGTCGGGCTTGCAACAGAGTCGATGATCCGCATCACTGGACACTCGATATAGGTTGTGGTCCATTCATGGAACGTTGAGTCACTGAAAACGTGGCATATGAGGCCACCATTAAGAGTAAGCGAATATTAGATGGGAATCCATCTCTATAGAATCTTTTTGTATATAGCTCTTCTTTGCTTAATCGCTTCAACCCAAACACCTTAAACATCTTATTCATTTGAGCCCCTTTTAAAAAAACATTCAACTAATTATCTATTTCCATTTCAAATTTTATTGAAATCAATTACGTGATCAGGGGTAACAACTTATAGCCCCTCAAATAGTTTATACAGTTAATTTTTGTGTTAAATACATCATCTGTAAAAATTTCAACTTAACTAACATTATCCTACCGTTAGGTTTAGTAATCGGGCCACATTTTTGCCTTTTGTGTACGGCAAGAAACGTCTCCTTACAATTTTCAGTTGCTAGGAAACTAGCAACTAGATAACTATGAAATCCTCTCCAACTCATTATGCACAAACAAACTATAAGAAGATATATTACATTGCCGGTTCCTAAAATGTGTCCGAGCGAACAAGTAGGTGACAAATACAATATACGCTTTGACAGTTCACTGAATACAATTGTCACCGCCTCTGTCTAGTAGTCGTGTTCTGTCATAATCCATTATGCATGCTGGTTAAGTCGCAAAGCTCGCAGATGCAAAATTATGCACCGAATTACAATGTAAAACAAAGCTTGTAAATGCACGTTTAATCTTCGAAGGCTTCCTTGCGTTCAGACTTGTAAAAGCTTTTATACTGAAATATGGATTTGGGGAATGCAGACTTCTTTATACAACAAGAATTAATATTATACAAATCCTATATGTATTTAATAAATATTGTGGTTAATAAAAGTTTAAAATCAATTTAGTCTAGTCCGTGTTTAACGTGCTACGCTATTTTGAAACATTTGAAAGTAGCATTTTAGTATGTTCATTTTTACATTATAGATCATGGATAAAGTACGTTTTACGAACGTGGATAGTCGTTAAGAACATTATACAAAGCGTAAAGTTATGTCACCATAGGCCGGGCGCCTGCTGTTATTATTAGGCCGGATGTCGATATACTCCTGTAATGGATTTTTGTTCAGATTTTAAATATAGTGTGTAGTGAATTAACAGTTAAATAATAATTATGTAATACGTCATGGAAATTATATTTACAATAATATTATAATATTATATTTTGTCATTATGTTGTGACAAGAGAGAGAATCTCACATCGATTTATTTTTAATAATGTTATTAGACTCATATCTCATTCCTCTATATTTATTTTATTCATTTAACACTGAACACCTTAAATAGGAGGTCAACAGGATAGATCGCGTTGAAGTAATCCCTCCAGGCAACGAAGGTAAGAAATATTAACATGAATCATTTACTATAAAATTAATAAATCCATATAACAATAGCTAGTCACTTTATTTTGATTATTTCGACTAGCAAAGTTTGAAAGTACGTATTTAAATTTCTTACGCTTATGAATTCAACCTTGAACGGTGTCTGTGTACGTTTGATTCGTGCAAATTGAGAAATGTGATTTTAATGAATAGTTTTTTAAAGTAATTCTTAAAACTAGTTGCCTAAATATCTCTTTTTAACGTATAGAGTTAAATATTCTGTTTCAAAGTAAATTTGTTCACAATCAATCTTGACTTCTAAGTCAGTTTTAATTTGTAGTGTTCCCTAATAATGACTAAAAAGGAGAACCCTCCGCAGTCTATCTACCACCGGACTGTATAAGGAAGCGTCTTAGTTAGACCGTTGAAATTCACGGATGCATTTCTGTGGCCGTAAACCAAAAACAGAATAAGATATATAGTAAGGGGGAACCCAAATAAAGAACGTGATTTTTTCCTAATTTTCAGATTTGCCATGTTTTTATTTATTACATTGATCGTATTACGTTTGGATCCCAGAATACCGGACCTCCAAGACGTAACCTATAAAACCAATCGTGAGGAGATTCGCACACCCACTTGCCCCGCCATTTATTTATTTGACATTTCATGTTGATTCTTCCTCATTGCCATGCAAATTCACGGCATTGTATCAATCACAATATTTGAGACATCTAACATTTTTAATGGGTTTATATTTGAATGTCTTTGAATATTAGTAGTAAGTTTTTACTTTCGGTTATTGATACTTAAGTTTCGTTACTTACCTTTAAATATATCGCACGAACGGTTATATACAATTTTATTTAATTCCTAGCTTGTTTCTGAAGTGACTGTGTTTTAGAGTCTTTCAATAGTCTTTTAACCCAAACTATACTCTTTGTTGACGTTACGCCGATCTAATTTAAAGTTATTTTAAAGTGGAGAAATAAAATTTAATAATGTATAAAAACGATTACTATTATATGGTTTTAATGGTGCTTTTGATGACTGTGGGTCTGGGTGGGTGAACTTAAATAAGTTGTCTCTACTCAAACACGACATTTCTCTAAACAAACCTTTTTTTACCTTTACATAATTATAAAACAAATATCAGATAAATATACGGTCTCAATTACTTGAATTTGACAAATCACTTAATTACCTTACTTACCTACTTTAATTAATAATAAACAAAAAATACTCTGTCAATGTGTAAAAAACTGTTCTATTCTAATAAATGGGTTATTCCTTATATGATTTCCTTTCTTTTATAGCTGTATAATGTTAATTTCAAAAAATCTATAGTAAGCTTACCCATTCTATTATATGGAAAGTCTGTTAGTCTATTTGTCCATAACTCTAAAACCAAAGCACCCATTAAATTTAAGATCGAACACGTAAAAATATACTATTGACCTCTATTATTCAATTAGGAGAAGACAGTCTTATTTCTCTATCTAGCTAACATCTATATAAGTTACTGGTAGTTTTAAAATAATTATTGAAATGGTCCCAAATATCTAACACTTTTTTTTATCGTGTAGAGTTCAGCAAGGCGCCTAATAACCACTATCGCGTTCGATACTTCACACGTTTTATCTTATAAAATTCAATATTTTGTGACTGTATTACAATAACAGGACATACCGGGTCTCATTTTACAGAGGATCCGGTAGCGTCAAACTAAGATAAATATATAGCAACATATATACTTTTTAATGTTTTCGTCAAAGCACGAAATCATTCTTCAGAAATGCGGCATCCAAAGTCAGATTAGCTATGATCATCGCCAAACTCCAAAAGGAGACGGCATCTTAAGAAGAAGATGCTTTTTAAAGACCCTAAACAATTGCTCATAACCTGAGCAATTGCTTAGGGTCTGTATTCGGTAGTCCAAATATTTGATTTAATTTGAATTTTTATATTTATAACATTAAAGAGATTTTAATCCAGAGATCATGATCCAATATTTTATTTATACAGAGCCTTTTTACATATGAGCGAACAATTTATGCTTAAATACTTATTTCTGCACATGTAAAAAAATAGAGATCAATAAAATATCGCGAGAACAAAGTAAAAACAAAAACACGTCTCAAAGATCATACCGCGAATTTGCCGCAATAATAGCGAAATATACTAGCAATATGAATACAGACCAATTAATTTATCTATCAGCCACAATGAATATCAAATAGACCAATAAAAATTATCAGAAAGTGTGTGTCAATTAAGACGATTACACTCAATCGGCCACATACGTCGATGACACAAATTGGACGCCTCAATTTCATTTGACTGATTTCTGATTTGAAACAATTAGACGAATTGTGACAATAATGTTATTAGTATGAACAGTTGTGTACTATCAAATATGACGTACCGCAAAAGCGTAAAAAGTTTTTATATCGATAATAAAGAAAATAATGCATAGAACATAATTCAAATTTGTTAATCGTGGAATAAACCTGTTCTGAGCTAGCGGTGGTTCGTATTCTTCCATCAACAGGGAATAATCAAAAAATAGATAAAAAAGCTAACATAATTTAAAAATCAACTGAGGCTTGCAATAATCATTGGGTAAGCGAAAAAGAAGTTACATTACACAAGGACTAAATATGAAAATAATAAATAACAAATAAGTCAATTCCATACCATGCATATTAGATTTTCATCGTAATCTATTAAATTTTATCTATGAAGCATAGGTCCCTTAGGAGCGATACTTATGTTGGAACGATAGTAAATATTTTTATTTTTAATAGGAATATTTTTGTTCACTTAGTAACAAAAGCACGTAAACAATAACTTTAAATTGTACCCCTCGCACAGTAAATCTATCATCTTTTAAATATCAGAATGATCTTGTAACGAACCTTTGATCTATTCGCAGCCTCACACGAAGTTCTATTTTTGCTATGAAGTTCAGCTATTCCAATTGAACACTCGATTCCCAATCGATTAAACGTACACCAATCGATCTTGTGAAATACTTTGACACTGAACGAATACAGAGTTAGAAAAGAGAGCAACAACGATTGGGCCTTTTTATTGATATAACAATTTTTTGAGAATAGTAACGTATAATTATTTCAATAACAAGGTAATGGTTTCCATGGTAACTGATAAATTATAAACATTTACGATAATTCAGCACAAGTGCTACGTCATATAGAAAGTGCGATGTGCGATCGCAGTCTCAAATTACACCGTATTATTCGGTGTCCACGTAACCTTGACTCTCAGATACACCGAGTTTCCGAGATCTTTATTGAACGCTTTACAGAGCTTATATTACAACTATATTAATAGCCAAGTACTACAATTATAAAGCCGAAGAGTTTGCTGTTAAACAAATTCTCGAACAGTCGAATTTATTAACTTTTCTGCTGAAAAAACAGTCGCAAAAACTAAATAACGATGAAATCACAAACATAAAAATTATATTTCCCGGTCAGACACCTACAGCTACTTGATATTTATAGAGATATATCAATTAGGTTAATATTGACCTGAAAAATATTTATAACATATATGGAAATTATTCTATCGTTCTGATCGTTAGCACTTCATACAAATGTAAGTGGGAATCATATTGTAACAGTTTCATTAGTAAAGATAGATTTATTTGAATATTTCATTCACCTTTCAATCGTTTTTTACTATTAGTTTTATTTATGAGACAGTGAGCATACGAGCAGGTCACTTAAAGTGTTAACCACCGCCCATGGATTTACAATTGTCTGGCCGGCCTTTAAGGGAATGGATCTTCGTTTGAAAGCTCCCAAAACGGATGTCGCCTCAGTAATACATCTGACTGCAGCTTCTTCCACAAAGTGGAGTGCCTTAAAAACCGCTCTGTTGTGAAAAGCTAGGCGTTTAGGTGTTGCAGATGGAATTTCGCATTCAGACTCGACCCGATGATAGAATTCAGCTGCCGGTAAGAGTCCAAATAATTCACTAGAGCACTCCTCATGACATAAAAATTAAGAGAGAAACCACATCTCTACGAAAAGTCAGGATAGCAGGGCCGTCGTCGATTCAAGGTCTGTTATAATTGGTATTCGAAAATGCCGAAATTAACTCGAGTACGAGCGAGTTGTGTGCGTAGTATTTATATACTTCAAGCAAAAACACTAAACTATTTAGAAATGATTATAATTGAATATAAAACAAATTACGTTACAAATGAATTGTAAATTAGTTCCCCTGTGTTCTGTATTTAGTTAACATTATGTCACGTTCTCATTGTGAAACGTAATCGTAAACTCATTATAGCGCCCAGTTTGGACGTTCATAGATTAACTTGATTTTAAATTGGCTTACTTTATAAAAATTTTATAATATTTTATAAATGTAGTAGTTGTTTTTTTATGTGCAAAATTCTAAAATCACTAATTAAAATTAAAATTAAAAAAAGAATCATAGCTACTTATTCAGCATTACAAATTCAATATCGTATATACATACACTTTTGGGTTTAAGTTTAAGAAGATTATGAACATTGTTTGTATTGTAGCAATCCTTTAAGCAATGCAATAAATTGAAGAGAAAATGTTTTAAGATCCTATCAAAGAATTTTAATATTTAATAACTATATTCTGGGTATACAGGAACTACAATGGCTTTTTGCAAGGCAAATAAACTTTAATAATATAAAATAAAAAAATTCATCCACAACCCATATGCGTTCATTTTGTTCTGGGTCTCACGAATAGAACAGATGTCGATAGTTGTAAAAGTTATTTGAAGCACTTCGAATTTCTAGAACAATTTCTAATAGATTAACATAGGACTGTCTAAAATGGACCGACGCGCGGTTCGCGAAGTCTCGGTCGGAAATGTGGGTAGATAAGCACAGGTTGGGTACATGTATAGCATTGTGATATTAATATTTTAAGAGAACCAGGAAAAGAAAGTAACTAATCGGCGCGACATCACTGGGTCATCATTTTTGTATAATCAAATAAAATCTTTCTAGGTATAAAGATTTCCTTAAGAAGTTTTCCTTCACCGTGAGTATAAAATCGCATATAAAGAACAATACATTGGAGCAGGCGAGATTCGATTAGTATGATAATATCGAGAGAAATAAAGTTAAAAAAAAAATTTTACACATAATTTGATTCAGAATAAATTCCCAGTTCGGCTATAAATCTTTACAAACAACAAAACGTTATGAATGTCTTGAACGTGTCCTACGATTCAAAAGATAGGTAATAAATAAGAAAAGCAGTGTCGTTTTGACACCTTGAGAGCATTTCTTGTTGAAAATGCGAAATAATTTTTATTTTACGCTAACGAATTCATTTCCACGTCACATAGATCATTCTAACAATGAATTTGATTCATGGCCTATCAAAAGTGTATACAGTTCTTGTGTATAAAATTATACAAGTGTGTTGCTTTCGTAATACTTATCGAAAATATATAAAGAATATAATGATTTTTAACATTTTATTATCAGATTATTATTCGTTAAATTTCCTAGTTCAGCGGCAAAATACGCTTATATTTTTACATGATATAGAAGTTTAATTTATGATTGCAGCAAGGGTAATTGTTCTTAATTAGGAGTCTATTCACGTATTGTTGTTTGTTTTGTTCTAGAACTGAGCAATTTTTGTCCTATTTCGATTAACGATATGACGGCACTTGCAGCAAGAAATTACCACATGATGCGGAATTCTGCTCAAACCCTGATCGCCCACAGAAATTCATAAATATCTCTTATGCAATGAAAGTAATCGCTGAATGTGCTTTAATTACGAAAATCTTGAACGAATTTATGGTGTCGCGTATATAACTCGATAAATCAGTTCGTTGATAAGATACCTTCTTATCGATGTATTAATTAATATCTTTGAAATTCACTCTTCTTTTACTGAAAAGTCGAGTTTACATATATATTTGAAGCGCCTGTGTTTGTTAATCCATCTTTTGTTTACAAATTAAGTCACGTTAACATACTATAATCCTATTAAAGCCTACGTAAGTAATCATTTTGTTTATCTACATATATACGTATAGCATGATTGCTATATTACGAAGAGTATTATATTTATCTAAATAAACATTTTAAAGTATAATCGTACGTTTATAGACAATAAAACATAATTAAATAGGAAAGTTCAAACGGAATTATATTAACAATATTTGTTCAATCGTTGTTAAATTAACTTTATGGCTACAGTATAAACTATGATATAAATTTAAGTAGACAATTATGTATCTTTGAAAAGATAAAGTATCTTGTTATTACACGAACGGAATCAATAGAAGACATTAATCATTTTATAAAACTTAATAGCTTACTTTATGGTTGTCAGGCACTTTAGCAAATATTATAAACTTTATCTTACAAGTAATAAGCTTTGGAACTTTGAAAGCACATCATTCATTCAGATGTATGGAAAGAGGGGGAAATGGATATAATTTTTAACTTATTACTCAATATAAATCCATATCTGCATGTCTTATTTTACAAAAAGCAGAAAGGAGTGTTTTTAAACATATTTGACCTATATTAGATATGTTCAATTGGAAATGTAAACATAACAAAAAAGCTTAAATAATATATAATTAAATGAACCCTTTGTACTATGTATAAGTTGGTTTACTTATAGAATCAGAACAAATTTTGAAACCTAATGACCGATTCCAGGTGAAAAAGTGCAAAATACCTGCGCATCCTTTGACCATTGAGAACTTCTACCCGCAATGCTACTGTTATAGGGATTTGTATATTTACACTCACAAACAATTGAGAATTGCCTTAACAAACATTTTGTTTTACTAACACAGATTTTGCGTGGCACATTCCCTTTGTGCGAATATTTCATAAAACTATGACTTCTGCGTGTTTAAGGCCCCATAACTGCATTCTAAGCCTGCGATATTTTTATTAGTAAATTTTACCTCTTAATTACTTACAAACTAACCAGGAAATCGTTCAATGAAACATTTTCATTGACACCTGTGTTCTCACAATTGTTTAGCTTGACATTCCGTTTGTAATTTCATACGCAAAAATTTAAGCGAAAACATCGCAACTCGATACTCACATTGAAATGAACACGCACCAAACTAAAAGGTACATGGTGGTAGTTTCATGTGCTTTGTCACTAACACTTTGTCACTTTTCACTAATTATTGTCTCTGTAAAAACTTCACTCTCATGTTACTCCGATGTCAGTCATTTTGAATGCTCACATAGATAGCGTAGTATCTGAAAAAAGATAAATATATTAGAAGATAACGTTTTTTTTTTTTGATTAGATTAAAATAAATATAAATAATATCGTATCAAATCAAGATGGATGCAATTTTGAAGCATGGATTCGGTGTGAATGCTTTAGGGCTAAAGGTAGGTTGTATCTTAGAAATTGTTTTACTCGTAAGAGTTATTTTTAAACGAGAAAAAATTGAGAAAATGAATTTGATGTTTCTTATTTTCGTCTACATTTGGCTAGTTAACTTTCCTCAAATCTTAATTCTATAAGAATTTAATGTGTTATCTTTCTTATTCGTATCTGTTCGATTTTTTTTTTGATTCAATAGTATTTACGTGATATACATTTCTAGCAAAATCACATATATATGACATGAAATTATTCATCACATAAAAAGCTAAATAAAAATAGAAAAAATCTCAACCACATCAGTCAATCATTTTCTGACGCAAAACAAATAACTCAGTCTATAAATCGAGCTACCCTGAAGTGCGTTCAGCTTCCCACGTATACTATTGGAATGTACACCGTATTAATTAATTCTTGGCCTGGTAGATAAATTTTCTTTTAAATAAGACAACGTACTAAAATAATTTAAACATTTGTCAAACGACATTGAATCTTAAATAAGAATTATGACTAATTAAAATTGTATTAGTAGTAACGTTTAGTTTAGTATTTTTTTTAGTTTATTTAAAAATAATTTTGTATCAAGAGAAAAACTCCCAAATTCATAAACAAAGAAATGTTAGAGACAAAGGAGTACTTTAGTTAAAAAAGTAATATAAACTAATTCTCATTACGTTTATTATGTTTCACTATTGACATACAAAATCTGATGAATTTATTAAATTCGATGTTGTGGTACTAAAAACAAAGATTAATGGTTACTACGTACATAGGTAACTTTATCTTGACTCTGGCGCCTTAGAGATAGATTAAGACACGTGAGAGCTTCCGAACTCAGAACAATGTGGAGATGAGTTACGTGTCAATGTCAAAATTGAAACGTCAGAACAGTGATTTGTTGATGTGTTGATGGAAGCTATCATAGATTAATTGAATTATGTTATAGGCGTAGAGAATACCATAGACAATATGATTAATTGATTCTTTATTTTAATGTTCGTTGTTCTAATAAGATTTAAATCTTGTAAACGTTCATAAAACTATCGGTGATTAATTATCAGAAGCTAGCAATCAAATTTACCTCAAAGTTATATATACTCATAGACAAATTTTAAAATCGTGAAGCCTTGGAAGCGCCTATGAGGCTTTAAATGTAAAAAAGCAGAGTTGCAACAGCTCTGGCAATTAGCCTGTAATTAAGCATCACCTTATACGAGTGTTTGAATTTTTATTACGCATTGCAATTTCGATAAAATTTAATACAATTCTAAAGTTGATAAGCCATACAAAATTATCAGGTATTATACTTTTTAGGCATTTTTGCGTCATCTCAATTTCTAAATAAATTAGTAGAAACTAGAACTGCCAGTACACAAAGCGATGAATCAAGTGTTCCTATATACTAATATACTTAAGTATAACTTAATATTTTAAATAATTTCTATCAAAGATAGACTTAATTCATTATTTGGGCATCTTTTTTATTCGGTTAAACTCAAGATTTCTTCGTACCACACACGAATGCCAATCGCTTCATTCCCCGCCATATGTATCAATATTTATGTGTTTGTAAAAAATGTTTCAACATGATCTCCTTTACATTTTGTTCAAGCATAGACATCAATTAGCATAACAGGCGGACTGGCACAAAAGAAAATATTCCACGTAGTAAAAAAACATAAGGTCGCCCACAGACTGTCGCAACCGTTAGCGGAACATCAAATAGCCATTTGTCAAAGTTCATAACGATTCTATAATGGTATTAGAACACTAAACGCCCACCATAAAACGATTATAAAAAGAATTCGTTTTTTAATTTGTAAAATCCAACAACATTAGTGCTTCTCATTCATAAACAATTCTTTTGTATAAATTTGTAGTAGCATTGTTAAAACTTTTGTTCATTTGCTCTGTGCCTTGCAAATTTTCCCTGTTTCATTTTCAATCTGACAATTAACCCACATTAATTAGTATGAAGAAGCAGGCTCTTTTCAAGTTGGTAACCTCGTGTTGAGTCTGCAACACAAATGCGAGTTTAAAAAGAGCCAATTTATTTTAGAGTAGCTGCCCTATTTCAACGGAATCTCTTTCAAAGGAGCTAACCTAAATTTTTAATTACTTTTGATTTAAAAAATGCCTATGAAATCAGTTTCTTTAATTATGAACTAGGTAAGAAAGATAAAATATCCTATAATATTTTACAATTGATTTGGATGTGTTTTGCTCACAACATTTTTCGTTTTCTCCGAAATGTAAATTTCAAATAACTTACTTTGGTTTAGCCTTTCATGTGATCATGTTGTATTCGAGTTATATAGGTTAAAATAAAACCTTTCTCCGTAAAAGGACTATTTAATGCAAAAATAACTATTCAATTGTACCAATAGAAGTTATCAATAGAATTGAAGATTTTAAATTCAAGAAAATTCAAAACCTTAATAGACCCATAGTCTTTGAACCTTTTAATTTAAATTTATGCTGTCGAGCGCTGTTCGAAGAGTCCTGAGGATGCTCCGGCGTCGGGGCGAAACGTACGTCGAGTGGTTGTGGGTTTTGTCGCGAAGTATTGCTTACATATTGGTCTATTAGGGGTTTGTACTATGGACTTCCACAAAGTAACGCCTGAGTCTATTAATTGTTTTAATAATGAGGGATATTCTTCCGTTTGGGGCGTTACGATAATTAGGAGAAGCCGCGGAGTATGACTAGCTCTGAAAGGCCGACGAAATGCGAATAACAAAGTCCTACATTTACGTTAATTCACAATCTTGTATTGACGCCGTTCTGGCGGAGGATTTCAGTACTGTTAAATTGAAATGTCCATAAAATTATTGTTGCAATTAGACCGCGACAAACCAGGGGAGTGACGTCAAATTTAATTCTTTGAAATGTCAAGGTTGTTTTCTTTATATGGGATGTAAAGAGTTTAACATACTGTATCTAGATCACATAATTTTGTTTACCCATTTATATAATTAAACAAACCATCAATTGATGATTCAATTTTTGCTACAGATTTATATTCCAATAGAGTCCACAGATGATTTCACGCATTTAATATGCTAAAATATATTTAAAATCTATAACCAACATTAAACTGTAGCTTTTATAACAGTATATAATAATTGAACAGCGCAGCGCGTGTTGAGTAGGAATGAACAAGTCGGTTCCAAATAACTACTAAAAGAGAATTACTGTCAAGCATCAAAGGTGTAACTAATTGAGTGTTTGTAATGCAAACTCATCGTACGGCTAGTTTTGTGAGAACTATACATACAGTGCAAATATAAAGGTCATTGCCCTTCAAATTGCTGTTAGAATTCTCCGTGCTCTATGGATTATGAATTACTATGTGTAAACCGTTTAAATACAATACAAAATTAGCCTAGGCGATTTTAAATAGTAACTCTACCGCATAATGTATCTGGCCGAAAACTTGACCAAATTTCCCTAAATCAAATACTAAACGCATACATTTTAATGTGAAATTTCACGTGTTTGAATATATTTATTTATGAATGAGTTAAAAGTGGTTCCGAAAAGTTCACGTGTCACGCATGACTACCGCGTTCCTTTACTTACCGTCTTTCTAGAAGTTTAAGGCCTCTTAAGGCTTTCTTCGTGCTCTTCTAATATTATAACAGAACTAAATTTAAACTGTATTGAGCGGTATAAACAACAGATATAACCTAACATATCGAATTATGTTACAGTTTTATTTAAATCTACCTATACATTATATTACTAATTTTATAAAACGATGGGCATTTTGTCGGTAAACTTTTCTCAAAAACATTTGAGCCACTGTTAATATTTTGAGAGAAATCTTTTAATGTTTCAGTGACTAATATATATAATAAATACGTAATGATATGTCAAAATAAAGTTGTAGGAATGTGGCAAAAGATCATTTTGCCACTGGCTGAGGTATAAGAAAGAGTTGAAATTTATATACTTTGAACGTTGAAGATGTGAGGTATTTGTATGGAAACATAGCATAGCATTTTATAGACACAGGAATGCCACCAAAGGAACAAAACCTTTCCTATCCTTTCCAATATCTAAAATCAATACAAACAGTTTAGTTTACATCAATTTTAGATCTTTAAATCAGAATTATATCACTACAAAATTTATCTATAGATAAATTTCAATACGATAGAAAAATGCCACTAAAAGTTATTCAGGTTTATAATAAGTATTTTCTAAAATGACGGATTAAGTATTTTACAAAATTAAAGTATATTACATTAATTTTAGGTCTATCGTAGTCACATTAGATCGTTAGATCTACGTTGTAAATGAAGCGAAACGTCGGGAAAATTTAAAAAATAATGTAATATACTTTAATTTAGTAAAATACTTAATCCGTTAACTAAGTGTTTTTCTTTAAATGAGTAATAGTTATGTTAATAAAAGACATTAGTATAGAGAAGAATATTAGTATGGACGTTTATTAAGGTATTACATGTCAAGATTTTAGTATAAGCCTTAGCCTAACCTAGTAATATATATAGTTAACATTTAAAATAAATTAATTAATTAGTTAATTAGGCCATTAAATCGTCAAACTCATGCCATCGCAAAAATAGAGGATAGTCGTTTCGTTCGCTCGTTTCATTCGCTCAAGTTACATGGCGACTCTCGTCATTCAATCACTAATGCCGATACCGACAATTGTCATACACAATCACAGTTCCATTATATTATATTACATTAATCAAAAGTGTGAAAAAATTACGTCCGCCGCAGCTATACAAAAGCTTATTCCACTTGTAAATTAGTTCATGGCAGCCCATTATTTGCTCAGTTGACTG
The DNA here is from genome assembly GCA_963693355.1 of Pontia daplidice. Lineage (NCBI taxonomy): Eukaryota > Metazoa > Arthropoda > Insecta > Lepidoptera > Pieridae > Pontia > Pontia daplidice. Next base: position 6,580,093 of record CAVNZL010000139.1, read on the forward strand.
TGTGTAAACAGACAATTGTAAGGAGAATTTGACACCATTAAAACAACTCCGTTTGAGGTATAGCAAAATATATACACGATTGTAATGTATGTATGTGTGCATTTAAAAGAAAATGCGATTTGACACAGACTGTGAAAACATTTTTAGATTAGGTTAAGTTTATTTTAATGGTTATTCTTATATTATATAGTTTTTCTTTAGATATGGCATTTATTTAATTATCCTAGTAAAAAGGTTCACCACTTCCTGATTTGAACCAAACGTAACAATTTTATCTGGAATGGCGTTCATGGTCTAGACGGTGAAGGGAAGAACGGATCCACTAGGTGAAGAGATGATCTCTGGAGATAAAGTGCTGGATACTAGGTGCAGGAAATCGGTATAGCTGTGGACGTGAACAGGCCGAGACGACGATGACTAAGACGATGACTCTTAATTCTCGTCTGCTCTACGCCCTTCATTTGTAAACTGGCAATAAAGTAAATTTATTATTAGGAAATTCTTTTTATTTTTTGCCATTCATAAGCGTACATTGTTACCAATATAAATTAAGTATATTTTGCCTTTAACAATTATCGATCGCATACATACGCAAAAGGCTTATTAAATTAATTTGTCATTACGAAACGAATCGACAATATAGTGTATATTATTTTTGTATAATTAAATATATTTTTTTTATTTGTACAGTTTAGATTGAGTTCGATAAAAATTATTTTTAACTATTGAGACGAATGTCCTCCAAAGCTGGTTTCACAGCAAAAAGTGTCGATGTAGGACACATTGATATGGCATTCTCGGGATTTTTTAATTAGTACCTAACTGGCAATTACTGTCAGCCTTCAGCTTTATACACGCATCAACACAACTACTTTCTTCGATAACTTATGATCAATTTATCTTCGAATGAGGTTTTAGAACACTGATTCGTTTAGCACGAACATAAAACATGTATAATTTGCGAACACACCGTTAATAATACACATTTCTATATTATTTATTTTCCAAACGATTGCCAAATTTTCATAATGTATCAGACTCGCAGCGAAGCCCCGAGATTAATCGAGACATGTGACTGATTTTATGTTTCTCACTTTCTCGTTCTCACGATGCGGAGAGAACGAACGAAATCACTGTGTAGTTCGCAACAGTTTCATCTGTTATCTTGCCGAGCCTTCACATTACCTTACTAAAGCCATTAAAGACAGTCTCTTTGTAATCTGGGGTTAACGTTTCAAAAATTAAACGACTATTTTGAAGTAAATTCAAAACCCACTGTCCATCTTCTTTAAATTACAAGATTAAGAAAATTCTTCAAATCATAATAAAATATAACGTAAATATATCACGAGAACGTTATTATTGAAGTAGTTATCTCAATTTGTAAGTCACGTTAGAGTTAAGGAAATAACCTCGGCTCAAAAAACAAATAATATTATTTGCTTAAATAAAATATCTCAGGTAAAGGTATGAAAAAGATGATTATCAACTTCAATCCGTAATGTTAAATGAATGATAGATATTGTTGTATGATTTGCATGTATGGAAATTTTTTATCGTAAATATCTATAGTATGTATTAAATTTTGACCTGTTGCAGGTATCTATCGATAACATTTTAAGTGACAATATTTATATCGCTTACCGCCACCGCGTCATATATTCTCTATTATGAATATATTATTAACATATATAATAATATTGTAAATTTATATCATAGATCAAATAAAGGAGTTCAACTTGAAAATAAATAGAATGTTTATTTTCTTTACAACTCCAAAGTTCATTGACTCGATTTAAAAATTACTCAATGAATTGTGAAAATACTTATCTTATGCCCTAGATCCTAACAAAAAATACATTAAACTCGCCAAACCATTGATAAACGGATACAAATAGTACACACAAAGGAGGAGGATTTAAAATAGATAAAATAAATTTGTTTTCAATATAACTTGGAAAATTTGGTTTGATCTGTTGCAGATAGCTTAAACTTTTTTGACTATATTAAAATGATATCACCATTTATTATAATTCTATTTATATTAGATTTACTAAACGTCTAAGGAAAACTCCACTTACTGCATGCGTAACAAAATTATTTGTTTTCCAATTTAAAAGTTAAAAATTTAAAAAACCTTATTTATATAAGGTTTTCAATAAGCTTATATTGTCAAATTTCCTGACACGCTGACACAAAATAAATATTTTAAATGAGTCTACTTTTATTGTGAAAAGTGATAATGACAAAAAATGTATGGCAAACTCATGTTCGCCAGAGTTTTCACATAAAAACATTATTCGTGGTACGTGTGAATCATCCGCGAGCATGATGCGGGTAATAATTGTATCACGGGGACTCAATTTACCATTAGTTTCGAAGATTTGATCTATTTAATACCTGCGTAATGGTAACATAAGCACTCACCTAGTTAAGTTTTTTTTATTATTTATTATCGTGTTGCTTCCCGTAAGAATTGTCTTTATAACCTTGAACCAAAGCTTTTAAAAGCTTGAACCAAAAAATTATTTTATATGATTGTGCGACAAAAGCTTACGTAAATTTAACAATAATGATTTAAAACAACTTCAAATAGACAAAAGGTGTATCACAAAGAATCGACGCACCGAGAGTTAGTAGTTTTTTCATAAGATACAATTTTATTATATATTGACCACCATTGTGTTAGTATTATTAACACAATAGAAATACTGTAAATTAGTTATATTCAACTGTACGTAAAGATCTCGGCCCTGGTTTACGAGATACTGGAAACGGAGGATCGTATCGCTCGATTGTGATTGGTCACCGACCATCATATTACAACCAAACGGTTTCAATCATCTGTCAAAGTCATAATATATTTACTTAGGATTTATTACGAATTTTGTCACTCTTTCCTTTCTTATATATTGTTATAGCTTTTGTAATAGACCTTCAAACGCCGGGGAAGCCTTTGAAAAAGTATTTGATTTACGCGAACAGGATGTAAACTTTATTATATTTTATTTATTTCATTAAATGTGAAACCTGTCTTGATGGTCATGCATAAACTGAGGTTTTAGTCTTTCAAGAAGTTTTTTTTTCGACTAATATACACTGGATGATAAACAAAATCGCAATATTAATTTTCAGCGACATTTGAACTACAGATCTCTGATAATCTGCGTACATGCTACATAATAAATATATAAGTATGGTCCGCTCAAACTAGTGGTAGCGCTTTATTGCAGGCACAATAAAAGCATTTCCTATAATTTCTTTGATCTCTACACACTACAAACAAACCGATCCGCATTTAATCGTGCTAAGTGACCCCAAAGTGTTATAATTATGACTCAACAGTGACGTCAACAATGCTAACTTTGATAATTGTTACGGTACTTGAAGATTCCGGTACGTAAATAATATATTTTGTCTTTTTTAGTCATTTTATGGATGTTTTTATTTCACTCTATACCTAAGGAGGACGCTGTACTATTACCATAAGATGATGACGCAACAAATGAGCGCTATATCTTCTGATAAAGAAAACCTTCGATTATTCTCGAGGAAATGTCTCATTAATTCAAATATCTACATTAATTTTCCAGACTGGGTTTGTAGTTAAATTGGTTTATTAACTAATCATCTACTTATAGATGTACAGCAGATAACTCGGGACGAATAATTTCCTGTCTGTATATGTCGTATAGTTTTATATGAATCATCATAACTTATCCGCGAACATACATAAAAAATATGTTAAAGCTTATACCGTTGTTTTGAGAAATAGCAGAATTACAGAACAACTCTCAAATCGTACTATTATACGCCTTACTCTTCCCGTAACATACAGGCGTATAGGCAAATTAAGCGTCAAAATAATCATCATTTAGCGAAAAACATCCGATCGGCTGCATGTTCGCGCAATACAGCGCGCTTTCAAAAGCTACGCGTTTGGAGTTTAATAATACAAGAATTTATCAGACACTTTAGTGCATCTAAGCATGTTATTTCTTTGAAAGTTGACGCAGCCTAATGGGTCGAAAAATCGCCACCGTCCATCGTATGCCCGAAACGACATATTCCTTTAATCTCCGTTAGACCAAGTATTTATATTGAGATTTTTTTTGTTGCTTTAATATTGTCCCAAATATATTCTTTACATTTCTCACAACACGTCAATTGGTTCCTAGTCGGTGAACTTCGAAAACCTTCTAATATTTGTTCTAATGTAATGATTTGTTCTAATGTAGAACTTTGATCAGAAAACGCGACTAACTAAATAAATTTATGGCATCTTCAACACCTTGTAATTGCCAAGTAGTTTCAAGAATTACTACGATTCAACGGCCATAAAATATGCAAAGTCTTGTCGGTGTTAAGCCTCCTAGTTTTTGCCTGGAGATGTTTCGAATTACGGACAGCGTAAATTACAGTCTTAAGCATGGCTTTGGTTTTAGTAGGTCAAGTTATAAATAGTACTTTCTTTGTACTACGCTGAATGGTAAAAGACCTAAAAGTGAATTCGAGCTTTGAAATGTTCAGAATACATTGTACACAAGGACACTAAAAGATATATTATGCCTTTTGCAGCCACAAAATCCAAAATTGCGAGATCAAAAATATAATTCAAATTTTTATAGTCGAGAATTGTATAATATATAAAATATATCACTTGGATTAACAAATCGTCTACAATTAGCGATTATTAATTTAATGATAACATACCATTTTCTCTAAATGCTTAAGTATGTATGTTTAACTAGTTCATTTACGATCTTTGCATACCTACAATCATTAGCTTTTGTAGTTTTCAAAAAAATATATAAATTCTAGACGCATAAATATAACATAACATAAATATGGAATAGATATAAACATCGCTAATATTATACAAATTTCTATAAAATATTTCATAAAAAAATGTGTTAAAAATACTAATCGCCAAAATCTACGATAATAAATTAAAACTCAAATATCCATTTGAATATTTCAGATCGTTATCTTTTATTGTTATTGGCTTATTAATTAATGACATATCTTGATACCAATAAAATAATCACATAAAAACATATCAATTTCCTCATGATCATCTTGACATGAAAACAACAAAATAGATCAAGCTAATTTAAATTAAAACATGCAAAATAATAATCAGATACGTAATAAACAATCGTATAACAAAAAAAATTTTCATATGAAAAATAAAATGTCAACGACCCGAACATTAATAATTCATAGATTTTGATATCTTTTAAATTGACAAGACACGTTACTTAAAGAAATTATTTTAGTACGACATTAAAATGGCACCGTACCTATTATAACAAAAGCGTATTTATTTGTAATATTACACAATTGTTAAGGTTAATTCAATGAACTATGTACCCGGCAAGCTATGACACAAAAAAGTAAAGAAACAAATTCGATCTACATACGCGAGATAAGCGAAACAGCTTTCGTAATACGCAAACTGTTAAGTAAAAGTGCTTATCAGATATACTGACCTCATAATGCCACTAAAAATCATCCGCACATACACTTAAACCGAGTTGTATATTCGAAATCACGCGAAGTTCAGCGCGTGGCGCTAAGTGACGCGTCCGTTCCCTAGCGCGCCGTATGTACGACTATGGCGTTAGAATTGGCGGCAAACACATCCCAGTTTGAGATTCTATACACCTGAAAACAGTTTCCACGAATTCCGACGTTTTGTTCAATTCGGTTACGCTCTAAAAAGTACTTTTTGCTTAGGTACTTAGGCCGGCTAAAAACATACCTATATTTATGAATCAACGTGGAACTTGATGTATCTCTGTACAGCAGTTAGAGTATGTAATTTAAGATTTTAACTTATGTTTTGCAAAAAACGGACTATCAAGATTGTCTTGTTGGTTTGGAAAATTCAGCCAGATTCCTTTTTTTTTTAAATCAAACCTTCCATAATCTAACTGACATAGCTGTGGATGAAAAATAATTAGCAAAAAATTTCCACGCTCCAAAACCACTTCCGCGTCATAGATTGAAGTCTCCCATTTCCCTTTCATTCATCAACGTCTCAACCTATTTCCTAAACCCGAATGACACCTCGCGCTACGTTCATTATTTTCTATAAAAAAAATTATATCCATACTATGAATGTTACATTAAAACTCATTATACCTTATTTCAACCTGTAACATTCGAAAATCTAAAACTTAATTTAGTTTTACTTTACTCATGAACGTCAAACATATAAAAAAACATGAATACCTTTTTAAACTTTTTGTTGCTTCAGTTAAAAAATATATAAAAAATGCCATATAAAAATGTCATTAATGACATGAAAATTTGCAGCTTCCTCTCAAGAAATGTCTTTAATAAATATGATTAGATTACACACACTTTATGATTTATGTTTGTGTTGTCTAATTACAGATTTATTTTCCCCTAAATTTCAAATTCCATTAAATGATACAAACATTTTCTAAGCCCGCAAAATCTGTTTAGCTAAGCGATTGGGATACGAGATGCTTAGTAATTACAGAGCTTAACGACAAATGCCTTTTAAAAAGGATAAAAAGATTTCCTGCATTCTTAACGTTCCACACTTCGAAGTGGTTTTGTCATGACTATAGTTACATTAATAGCATTAAGATTTGAGTATGCCTTAATTAAAAGGCACAGTGGTCATTCACTTCTATAATCGATAGCAAAAACAGGTTTATATTACGCACCACAATGACAAGTACAGCTTTATTAAATAGTATATATCACCGAGATTTAGCTGCAGACATTTTTAATTGGCTTCAAAAAAGGTCTTTCATTACACAATATTGCAGAGAAATTGATAGTCTATTAATTTATTTTGGTGATTTTAATAAGCTGATCATCATTTCATGAGCTCATTAAGTATATGGTATTTATTTTGCACGGACTTCCAAGTTATATTATTTCTGATTAACAAAAACAAATTGGTTGTATATTTTTGTTTCTTTTTGTTGAAATAAAGGCTTATCTAAAATTTTACTCCCAATTTTATAAAAGATACTCAAGACGTATTTACTAGCTTTATGTCCTGAGTATATTATGTAAGTTGGTTTTCTCTAAAACGTAATATTGTTTTAATAATAATAAGTGTTTAGGATATCAAATATGACCAAAGCGATTTAAACTCAACAAGTGCTATGTACGTACCACGAATAACGATCTAATAATAATTCACACCTTTAAATAGAGCGGATAAACAAATACTTGAAATTTAATAATTTAGAGCCTTAATGAAGAATTTTCTTATCATAAACGTCCAAACTGTTCGAACCGAGTTTATTATAGTAGAGAGTATAAACTAAACAGTTCCTTGATCCCGGATTTATACTGTACGTACCATTATGTACGTCTCAAACAAAATTTGTTAATAATTTTAAAAACTTTGTTCTTCAGATTATAAACTTAATGGTGTTTACTATATTTTAGCTTGATTATCTAAAATCTCAACATATATATAAAGTGGTAGTAGCTTTCTAAGCTTAACTGAATTCACTTAGGAATGGACAATACAGGATTAATAAACAACCAATTATTGAATCAATAAACAAATTTAGTCCTAACAAGGGTAACCGCGGTCAAACGCAAGCAAAATAAATCGAAGAACGGATATGTTAATTAATTAACGATAATATTTTTTTGTAATGCTATCGAGTTATCTCTGTACTTGTCAACGACTTTTGATTGACTTGTTAATGCCCTAATTGTCAGTTGTCATGTAAAATGACAGATGCTAGCGGAAATAAACTTTTTTACAGCAATTACAATTTAACATTAGCTTATTTGAGAAAGAAATTTTTGTTTCTAGTATCATTTAAATATATAGATTTTACCCTCTTTCATTTGTAGGAAAGTATGATCTATTCATTTATGACAATATTGAAGCCCCAAAAAAAAAATCCGTTCAATTTCGACTGAATTTGTTGATTGATTCAACGCTGCACTGTCTGCAAAAGAGTTTCATACAGCGCAGCGTTGCTTTTGTTTACTGAGTTCCATTACAATTTTTCTTACGAATAGAGCCTTAAAATTATCCTCGTTCGTTATTGATGTATGTCAAGAATAATAGCCCTTGATACGATTCTGATACTACCGAGTATCATCTCAATACAAGATGATACAACGTGCGTTGTACGGCTGGGTTTCAACCCCCTTAACAAGTGTTGTAATTCTCACTACAAATAAAATAATAAACTGTTAAAGAACTTCCTAAAGTTCACTAACACGCAAAAATGTTTTACTATTTCGTTGAAGATAGGATAAAAATAACGTAAATATTTATAGCGAAACGGTACATTGAATATTATAAGCAAACCTGCATAGTTCAGGTGAACCGGATGCTATTTATTAACACGGTGAAGACAAATGGTTAATTGTACTGGAAGGATGAAAATATTTAGTATATTTTATATTTGGTTTATTTATATAGTGTACCTTGACCAAGCACGCTTTAAAGCACGCGAAACGTCGGAAAAATTTAAAATAATGTTATATACTTAAATTTTGTAAAAATACATAACTTAATCCGTTAACAAAGTGTTTTTATTTAAATGAGTAGTAGATATGTTAGTAAAATAAAATTTAAATATATTATATACATAATTTTTAATTTTTCCGACGTTTCGCGAGCTTTACAGCGTCCGTGGTCACGGTAGACCTACCGTTTAAATATTGTATATAAATTTTGGAAAAATACATAACGTCAATCCGTTAATAAAGCGGTTTTCTTTATACCGTAATATGTAATGTAACCTGATATTAGATGTGACAACCAATTATCAAGGAGTTAGCTTTTAACCACATTCGTCACACGATCGTAACGGTTAGATGAAACACTTATGTCCCTTTTACCATAAATTAAAAACAATATGTTATAGAGACTAGAGTAAATAATGTAATTCGCGTTAAAGAAGTTTTATTTATATAGAAATATATAAGCTTTTAAATTAAAATTTAAAATTAATAACGTAGACGAATGAAACAGAATACTTTTTTATATCAATCATTGAACCACCTTTTCGTCAAACAAATGTCACAATCTTGTCGCTCAAATATTGCTAATGAGTCACATGATATATAGGTATTCGGTGGCTTTTCCAAATAGTTAAAATAGCTCTTAAAATAATTATCATATGCTCGTAAACTTTGTCTTAACATTAGAAATAATTAAGAAATGTTTAAAAAAAGAGAATTTAACTGTCTGTTTAATATATCCGAATTGTTTACATAATTAAAGAACATATATCCCATCCTAATGATTTGTCTGACTGTTGAAATGGCGATTTTTAAATAAAATAAAAAAATACAGCTTTGGAAATGGAAATGGAAAGTGTCTGATATATGACATAAGACAATATTACTGTAACATTATATCGGTTTTTGGTTAGCAGAAGTATTTTCAAAAATACCATTGATTCCTTAAAAGACATAATTTATTAATGATTATTCTTTCTAAAAAGTCATAATATTAAAATATTTTTTTTATAATTATGTTTTCTAACATTACATATGATAAAAAAAACAACTTATTAATATATTAAAGTAAGACTAGACTAGACATATCTACATATGTTATAATTACATGGGAACTTATTAGTTAAAATTAAGAAAATCTTTCTGCTTTCGAGTACTTGCTGGACACAGTGACCGAGGTTTTTTATGCATAGAATATCGCTGTTGGCGCGAAGGCCTTGACAGTTAAGACTCCACCTAAGAGTAGCGCAAGGGCGTCTCCTAAGAGACTCGGACCTCGGCTTGGGTCATCGCGGCGGGGGCATTCACCTGCAGTACGGGACGAAATCACACAGTCACAATTCCATCACTACCAGCACCCATACGCTTCATAGCACAAGGTTTCATCAACTTTACTAGAATGTATTACCTGTGGCGGATAAGTCCCCGTCAAGGCGAGGAAAAGGTACGATAATACCAGCTTCGTAGCCGTTTGAATAATATTCAAACACCTGTACTTCTGTGTGAAAATCTTAGAAAAACAGTTTAGGATTTAATACAGGTAAAGTATTGTTAAACTGTTATTTGAATGATGACCAAGTCAATTGCATACACCTTCTTAATAATTAACTATGTGGTATGTGGTATGTGTGTTTGTGTGAAGTAAGTGACTGAAGAAAGAATGTACGAAATGTCATTCCAAGCAAACGAAGCTTTATAAAATTAATATATATACTATACTCGATAACAAATATTTTCAAACTTTGGAATATATTAAAATGAAATGTAATAAGATTAATTTTTCAAATTGCAAATATATAACGTGGCTTGATTGTTTTTATAGGTATGTTTATATAAAACTGCAAACAAATTTCATTACAATTATTAATTTATAAAGTTCACTCAATTTAAAATATGTAATCAATACATGTATTTTTTTTGCGTAATTAATCACAATGTAGAATTTTTTATTAAGATATATCGCGTCTAGGATCGTGTTTTGTAATTGAAACTAGGAAGAAACTGAGAAATTGGATAACCTGCAATTGTGATAATATTAAATCATTCCATTGACCTCAATATGTAAAGAAATACTATACTATATTTTTTTATAAGTTACGAGTCTCTCGACCTTCAGTTCATCCACCAATAGACATTTTTATGTGCTGTACAAACTCTAGAGAGAGAAAAAAAACAAATAAACTGATTACCATTTTTCGAGATTTATAGTTTACGTGGTCTATCAGACAAAACTTTAGTATGTAATGAACTAAACCCGCAAACTACCCTCAGTTTTAATTTGATTATATTTAGTCTATGCTAATATCAACGTCGTAAATTTTCAATGTCAAGGAAGGAACTATAGGCTAACACACAGGTTCTGCCTAGTTTATTAGTTTATTAGTATTTTCAGATACTATTTTCTTAAAATTAAGTATTTGTATATCTTTGTCGTTAGAAAATAGATTAAGATATAAAAATGTAAAACTCTTAAGTGCCAATAAAACATTTATTTATTAATATAAGATATTTGTGTCACACCCATACTAGGTTACGTGCCATACAGTTCAGAGAAACTGGGAATTAGTTCAGAATAATCTTGGCTTATTTGTTAAGAGATGCCAATAAAATAATCTCTACTATTCCTTGAATCTGTCAAATTTATTTTTTCGTATTTAGGTATTTAGTATTTTAATTTGTTTTTAAACATTAGTTATATTTAGTATCTTGGTATAGTATCAATATCCAATATCAGGAACTAGCAAACCGAACCCATAATAGATGTCAAATTGATCCCAAAAATGTTCCGATAGATCCAGAAAAACTGCACAGGATTGAAATTCTACACAAGAAATTCACCAAATAGACTTGACGCGTCTATATTATATAGACGCGTCAATGATATTCCGACTCAAGTCTATTTTATACCACCACACAACGCTTTAGCGATCAATTGTAATATTAAAATATAATTCCATGTACCCTTCACAGTATTCAATAGATATCGTATAAAATTCACGGATATATCCCATTGTCTTTGACTAACAGACTCGTGCGCATTGTTGCATTGTACATTCAACGTAATAGTTTCCCGTGATTCACTATATCCACACTTTATAACTGTTGTCAATCCTAAACCACTACTGGCGTTTGTTTCATGGTTCCATGATTTCGGATTTTATTAAAAGCCAGTTTAAAATGGGAATATTCACTACCAAGAGCTGTACAATACTATTGTTCAGTGACTTCATAGCCGTCTACCAAAGAACCAAAAAAATAAATATGACACATTTCATGGTCAGTTATCCTGAAGGTATGTAGAGCGTGTGTGATCGCTAAAACTTCAATTGTTTTAGCGATCACACACGCTCGTTTATTTAATAAGAGGTACTTCCAAATAAATACGACTTAGGAACCTTCAAGAAAAGAGCGTATAGCCATCTTAAAAGCCGGCAACGCACTTGTGATGCCTCAGGCATTTCGAGTGTCCATGGGCGGCGGTATAACTTCCGATCAGGTGAGCCTCCTGCCCGTTTGTTCCCTGTATTAAACTATTCTTTTGTCACAAATAAAATATCAAATCTTTAATAAATTCTGTGTGTGATAGTTAACACTATAATATTGATTAAGTACATTATAGCCCTGTACAATCATATGTAAATGTTATAGCACCCATACAAATATTAATACGCCCACAATAAAATGCTGTAAATCTCTAATGGTTTGTGATCATTTCACCGACTGGGTCATCGCCATGGGTAAGTTTTTCTCTAACTTTTTGGCTACTAGTGTTTCTTTGAAATCTATTAATACTAATCCCCAAACTGATTGAGACCTCTCATTTATTTCCCATTCAACGTAGATTAATTATTGACTTATTTGTAAAGTTCTATCTCCAATCTAATCTCTGCCTTTAAGAGAGCCGCGTAATAAATATCTTTAGCATAACCAATTGGCGACTAATCTCAATCGTGTCTCCATTAGCAAATGTCATTTTCAGCAGAGACTTAAAGCTTTACTCTAGCTTAATACTGCCGAATAAATAAAAACTCCGATGTCATTATCAACGAGGTTGTATGCATGGTGAAAGTTATGTGGAAGTTCTGATTATTATAAAAAATTTAGGCAAATTAGCATTCGTCGCCATACGACTTCATTTGACCGTTTGAACACCTGTTGTGTTTAAGCACCTCGTGTTTAATGTGTTAAAATCAAAAGCAAACCGCCAATTATACAGTATATCATTAACCATCATATACTCCAAATTTATTAAGTATTTTATGAAGGAATCCTGTAGGATATATACTCGCTATTATAAAAAGAGAAAATAAATGTTAAGAAACAATATATGCATGTGTGCATACGAGAGAAACCGCTAGGAATCGCTAGTACTACAAACCAAAGTTAATCCTAGATATTGTGTATAAGTAACCCTTCAGTCAATAAATATTTTGTTAAATATATAAATCGCTAATTAGAAATGCGGTAGGCGACCTATTTTCTTAAGCAATTTATGGGCCGGCGCCTTTGCAACTATCAAAGCGATGACGTGCTAACCAAATCATTGATAACGTAAATGGCATTTCATTAATAAACTGAGATCGAATGGCGTCATAAATTACCGACTGATTAATTTAAATTTATATCTCGTGTGAAATACCAAATGCTGTATTCAACTTCGCTTCTTGTTGGTGGCACGGTTCATTTGTCTAGGGAGGTAAGACAATATATTATTATTTCTGTGGAAGCTCGGCAACCGACTAGTACACCTCCGGCAGATTTAGTGACCATGGGCGGGGGTATTCCTGCTCGTCTCACCCCCCTCTTTTTACAATGAAACTATTGCAAAGATGATCTGGTAGGCATCTGTATGTCATCCATCATTGTATTTTTAAAATGAAATATGATTAACTCAAATGTAATGAAATATATTTAGTGGTGCTATGACAACTTGTATTAACGACAGCCGTCTACAGACAATACATGTTTTACCTTATGCTAAGAATATACAACCACATAATAAGTACATACTTCAGTAAGTTTTAAGGTCATTTGTAATTTTTTAATTTATTTTTGTTTAGGTTGTTCAGATGGAAGCGAAGATATGACTTCAGTTATGATATTCTAATGGAATACCTACTTGAACTCCCTCTACGATTGCAGAGTGAAACTTTACCGGTTTTGATCGCTCTGCAAATACACAATAAAAACTAAATCAAAGTGTCAAATATACAAATCTTTATATTTGACAGCACATTCCGTTATACTTTAAGATTGTAATCTTTATTGTTCCATGCCTACACTCTTGTGCATCTAAAACACTAAATCCATAATCAATATCTTTGTGAATGCGTGTTGAGAAGGTATCGCAGATTTAATACATTGTAGGAATATTCGTATCTATCTTCTAGATATTCTTCCTCCTGAAGTTCCACGTCATTTAATGTATCCTTCATAATTTTTCCCCACCAGTTTTTTAGCGTTATTTATTAGGTTTAAAAGGATCATTTTTTAAACAGCTAAGCCCTTACTTATTTTGAACCATTCGCACACACATTTTTATTTGTATAACAGAAATAGGATGAGCCTAAAATAGAAAATATTACTATATCAATTAAATACAAGTAGAGCACGATTGACAACACATCCGGCGTACGTCAACGTCACTTGGAGTCGTGAAAACGCGCGTGAACCAAATAGGGTTGACTAAGATTTTTTTAATATTGTCTTTTATTGACATAACTATTACTCATTTAATGAAAAATCACGGATAACGGATTAAAATACATAGCTTAATCCGTTAATAAAGTGATTTTTCTTTACGATTTTTTTAAATAAATTCGAAATTGTTTTTTAAATAAAGTTCCATCAAATATATTATAACACAAAGTCTAAAGGCTCAATAACATAACTTAATTCGCTGATGTTAATAAAAGTCAACGCAAATTTGTAACATTATTTTTATTATAATCGCTTAATAGGAATATTATACGCATAATGTATAATGGAGTTCCCTACATTTTTCTGTATACTGACAACTGTTTGTTTTCTGTTATATACACAAATTTAACAATATTGATTCTTTATTGTAACCAAGACAAGAGACAAAGTATTTGAAGTTACACAGATACAAGAAAAAGTTCTAAAGATTTCATTCGCTATTTACATGAGTGTGAAGTTTTAGTCATTTACGAGATAAAATATTAACCCATTTAGGAGTTACTTAATTCAATATATAATACTACTACTACTACTACTGCTATTACTACCACTACTATTGATACTACTCTCTATTCTATCTGACAACGATGCAAACTCCTCAAACTATCTTGATGATTATTACGAATGATATTTAATAATTTAGAGTTAGTCCAATAAACGAATAAGTAGCAACCCTGCTATACAAACGTCTTTAATATTCGCTATCTACGAGATCATGACGGAAGCATCAGTTCGTGGCAGCGGCTGCGCATCTCAGCGGATTTTGTTCAGATAAGCGAAATCACGAACTTTTGATTGGAGCTATCGCTTTTGTGATTTACTCTTGGTTATATTAAAGTATTTATAAACGGGCTGATGGGATGCCTGTTATCCTACTGGCTCGTGTGAGCTTTTTAAGCTTTATAAATTATTATAAAGTTACGTTCTACATATCTAAAGAATTAGTCCAAATGATTATGCTTGAAGCCGCCTGCAACTGAATTCACAAATTAGAAATTAATTGAATATTTTTAACACACGTCTCACCGGCAAAATTGTAAACGATACCATTAACCTATAAAATACCATAGACGCAGAATGCTGATTAAAAGAATTTAATACAGATTTTACCTACACTTTTTTGATTCAAAATGTACTGATGCTTTTGACAAAGCATAATTTTGTTTTGAAAAGTTTGAATGTTATTGAATATCGTAAAGCGATAATGTCTTTATAAACGAACACGGCGAATGATCAGCAAAAAATAACGTCTTTCATAAGCTACACAATGAAAATAATATCAGATAAGTCATTCATAACAAAATATAAAATGCCAAATAAATTATTTTGACATAATCTTTACTTCAGGTAGCGAAAATAATAAATCATATTAGAGCTTACTTTCACGGTTTGTTACAAAAAATTGTTATATGTCAACATCGTTTCAATATTTGTCTCAATCAAGCTTTACATAACAATTTTATATATACTTAAGAGTAAGTATAGTTTCTTATACATAAGTTAGTTTGTTCATTATTATTTATTTGTAAGTAGGTATTTCTGTTATTAGTCATTAATACCTGCTTGTGCAGATTTGTTATTAATTTGACATCTCCGATTTAAATTCACACAGCAGAGAATCTATTGGTATCTCCGCAGACTTCTGATCACGAGCACCGAAAGTTGCGTTGAGGCGACTCATCCTACAATGCCCAATATATATAACAATAGTAAAATCTGTCGATGATTGAAATGCCTCAATCGCTTAGAAAGTTTGATTTTTAGAATTCCTCAAAGGAAAATACAATGAAGTTAATTATAGGTTAAGTACCTCATAGCATGAAATGTATGATGCTGCTCCAGTTTCAATGTCGAGATTAAAGGTCAGAGGAAACCGCAATGCGGCTTCGAGTATTGAATTCTATTGTTACGATTTTGTGTTACTTACGCGGTAGTAGTACCTAAATTTAACATACGCACATACAAAACTATCCCAGTTAAAGTTCTATTCTAAATATATAGATGAAGAAGTTAACATAGGAAAGAATGTGTCAGATTCACATGTATAATTAATAGATAAGGAATACTATGCGAAAAATCCTGAAACCACTCGACGCATATTTCCCCTCGACACCGGAGCATCTTCAGGAAGATGCCTCTACGAACAGCATTCGATGAGATGAATTATTATCTATTTGACTTTTAATTTTTAAACAATCCGGTTTCAACTAAGTTTTCCATTCAAAAGTAATATTATTAAAACAATAATAAGCGGTACTTTTGACACAATTTTCCATTCGAATGTCGAAATGAACGCCACTTAGCTATGGAAAGAGATCGGTATTAGACCACAATTGTTTATTCATAGGATAATATACAAGACAAGCGTATAAAGGCTATTGTTCATTCCACGCCTAGTCATCAATGATAGGGGTGGGGACAGGACAATGGGGGTGATGTAGACTATCGATATTCAGATTTAATCGATGTCGACATACCATTGAATGCTCTATCGTGACAATGATTTTTAATCTTGTCTATGTTCCTAATTAGATAAGGTTTCATTCAAAAGAGTAAAGCTATATCTTGAGTTGTGTATTGTTGCCCATTTCAAATTCGTGTCTCATCATCTCATTTCGTCCTCCGGGATATCCGTTTTAGCTAGCTTCTTCTGTATTTCTATACATCGTGCGTCTTGTTATGTAAACTTGGTAAGCATTACATAAATATCATTGATGTAATGTTATAATGAAGCCTTTTCTTTTTTATTGAAATTTACCAGTAGATTCGTGTGTAACGTTGGTTATATATATATTAATATATGTTATATATCTTTTGATAATATATGTTATATTAAACCAAGTTAATGTTTGTTATTTCTTACCAATTCCGCATATTATAATCGATTAAAGCAAACCTTTTTACATTATAAGCAAACCTTTTTACATTATCGTCACATTAAAAAAGTTAGTAAGACTTTCATTCATCCATTTGACCTGATATGAATTTGGCATGTGAAATTATTATTAATGAATATTTGAGCATTACGATCTTATTTCGGATTTCCAAATTTGATTTTGGCCAAATTCTTTCATGTGTTAAATTGGATATCTCGAAACTTAAAGCACGAATTTCTGTATAATAAAATTCATATCGAATTGTTCCCTTTGTTTGTTTTATCTTTAGGGAACACAACTATGTTACTATTTCTTTTAACTGATTAAATATAGTAATTAAATGTCGGCAATTGTTGTCTAAGGGTATAGAAATTTTATTTTAGTTCAAACACTCATTTGTCATAAAATAAATATTAAGTTATTAACTGGTACAATTAATACAATAGTTTATTTCTCATACTTTACACTAATCATATTTTAATATTAAAACCATGTTATATTATTAGTTAATACATACATATAGCTTTGCGGTGGATCTGTATTTGAACCAAATTATTGGACCTAAATCTTTCTTAACAATTAATGAAACCTTACAATAATTAGAATTTAACATTTATTAGGAACAGTTGAGGCATCACTATGTATGAGTGTGAAACTTTATTAAAGTAATGATTGTTATATGATTCTCGTATGTAATCTTCGTACCTTTCATAATGGAGAAAGAAATCTCCACTTTTATCTTATTTCTTTTAGACCATTGTAACAAGTTGAGTATATTTGATAAAGCCCTTCTGATTTTACTTATTTTAAAATATGAAATCGTTATAATAAATGCATACCTAGTAATGTGAAATGTCGTCGTCTTTATTAATATTTATTTTATCAAGACTTTTATTTATATGTTGATGCATAACACTGCATGAACAATTAATAAAATCATCAAAGATGTTTCCGTCTTGTTAATTTGCTATGACGTATTTATTATAAGTAGACTAAAAGGGGTATAAATCAATTCGTAACATACAGTTTAAACAATAGAGACACTAAAAGGGGTAACGACAAACATTTAACAAGCCTGATATTGTCAACAATAACTGCATTCGAACGAAGCATAACTCATTCTATTAAACTACCTTCTGCGGGTCCATTTAACCAAGAACTGATCGCGTCCAATTTAAAACGAGCTTTGAGTACTAGAAAACTTGATATGACTGTATGAGAATGGGGTGTCAAGTTATAATAGTGACTATTCACTTTTTACGCTAATGATATCTTGAGAAAGTAATCTTTAATTTGACTAATTGCAACATTAATTGGTGGAAAGTTCGGGTTCATCGCGTAGGCTGTGATACACTTGATTAGCGTTTGTTGAAATTGAATTGTAGAATTTTTTGTATATAATAATTTATTTATTCGTAAGAAAAACAAACAAAAATATCACTATATAAAGAGATTAAACAAATTTAGTAGTTGTATACAATACTGTATAGTTAGTAGAATTCAATATAATACATTAGTTAGGTGAACATAAAGTATACTATTTATTAACGATAAGAAATGATATCTAATATATAAAATTCTCGTGTCGCGGTGCTTGAAGTTAAAATGTTGAAACGGCTTGACCAATTCTCATGAAATTTTGTACGCGTATTCAGTGGGTCTGAGAATCGGCTAACGTCTATTTTTGATCCTACTTAAATGTTACGGGTCGTCCACCCCTGAACTATTTTGTTGGACAAAACTTCTCATTTTTTATTTTTCTGCATACAAAAATACATACAACCCTAAATTTTTACTCCTCTACGATCAACCCCTATTTTGATAAGAATTTTTAGTTTCCTACTAACTGAAATCACATGTATGGCAAAACATCGTTTCCCAGTTCAGCTAGTATTATATAAGAAACGTATATTTCATTGCCTTCTGATATGTTTTCATCATGACGATTTAAGTTTTTTTAAATCTAAATATATATTAAAACCCAAAAATATAACAAAAAACAAAATAAGATTTAATCAATGTACCTCATTTATACATGCCATAATATACGATATACCAATAGAAGAAATGATGTAAAATGCAATTGTTACGAATAACCGTTGATGAAGTTTTATTTTGTATCATTTATCCTCCAGCAAAATATAAATACTATAAAGTAATTCACTTTTTTATTTACCGTTAAGTTTACATTCAATAAACAACATCTCACAATGTATTCATTATCCAAGACCTAAATATATCTTGTTATTCACGACATTCAAGCATGCAATAGTTTCTCTAAGATTATAAATATGCATTGTAATATTTAAGAGTCCCTTTATTTAGACACGCTTGTCAGGGTACGCCAGGAAACTAAAAATTCTTATAATGTCAATATTTTGACATCAATGCACTCGTCTATCCTCTGTTCTATAAAACTACATGATTTAATAATATTTATCTTTACACTGACATTGCATTATCGGATAAGCTAATAATATATTTTTTTTTACTTAAAAGTATTTCATGCAATCATTCCAAGAGGTATTTCAATAATCATTTGTCATTACACGCATTGCCGCGTGGCTATCTCCCGCAGCGCCTGCGCTTCAAATAATATCTATATCGAAACTGCGGCGATCACTTTGTAAAAGCTAGCGCGTCGATTTGATACTACATGTTTGACTTTTGAGTGGAATCAAATTTCGAAGTCCTTGAACGTACTGCGGAAGTACTGTTAAATCTCTTAAATATAATATGTTAATAAATTGTAGCTGACAATTAACATAACATGCACATTATGTAAAAATGCCGATGAATGTCTACTTTATATTAAATAATAGATTTAATTGTTATAATTAAATATAAGATGGTTTAGATATATCATTACAACGGTATATCATTACAACGAACAGTAACTATACTAAATTATATTAATACAAATTTTAATAACGTTTTTATTCGCGACACTTAATATTTAATTTTGCTGCATTCAAAATAAAATTGTACATGTACCACCGGAGATTAATTATGAGACTCAAACATCAAATTAATTTAAAACTCTCAATGACTGAGAAGATAAAATAAGTATAACATAACAACTCTTCAGTAGTACCTGTGCTGCCATCTAATATTGAAGAAGGTAAAATGTAAGTATATTAACTGTATTGTCTTTAAATATTATTTAGTTAACCGCCATCTATTATATACAGTATACGATAGCATGTTCTTTTAAATTTTTATTATTTTTAAACATAAAGCTGAATAAAATAACAAAACTTATTTGGCCATGAATTGAAAATTATCTTCAAAATGTTTGATATTTGAGAAATGAATTAACTTTCTAGTGTAAAATCTGTCAAAATTAACATTGAAATTGCGATATCAATTTGACAGTGACATGACTGTTCATTCAGTAATCAGTAATCACAAATCACAATTATAAAAATAAATATGAGAAGAAAATACATATTAAGTTGAAAACTTTATTTCTTATGAATATTGTTATTATTGTGTTCTATTTGTTAAAATATATATGTTAGCTTTAAATTTTCTTAGCTTATAGATAGTAAGTGAGATAACGTCCACAATGAAAGCAATAACCTAGTAAAAATATTAAAATCTGCTGCAATTGAAATCAAAATGAATTCGTGTCGTTTAATTGGTAAAAATGTGCGTTTATTTTTCTATATCAAAAATATTAGTCAAAAGGTGGCTTACTACAATACAATAGACGCAATAGACACATTCTCCTATCTAAGCCGAGACACAGACAAAGGTGATAATAGGATTCCTAGAAATGGAACTATCCTGCCTAATGATTTCTCGAAAAGCAACATAAGAAGCTACAAAACTGATCTCTTCAAACTGACTGGTATAGAATTAGACAACATTCTACTAGAACTGCAAAGTCAAAACAAAGATAAAGAAGTAATGCAATGTATCAAGGAATGTCATCAACATAAAATAACAATAGGAAAAGATGTTATAAAAAAACTATTTAGAGTTTACAGTAATGGTGCCAAAATTGATGCTCTTGAGCTTTTACAGAACTATTGTTCCAGCGTTACACCCATTTTCTATAAGAAAAATGGTGAATTTTTCCATTATATTGCAAAGGCTCAATGTATGAAAGGTAATTCTGAAAAAGGACTGTCCATTTTAATGCATGTCTACAAAAAAAATGAAAATCTAAGAGGTTTTTATAGGATAATTTTAAGGGAATTAATTTATGACTCTGTTATGAATAGATCAGAAGCATCCCTTGTCATTTTCAAAAGATATGTATTAGAGTTTAGTAATAAATGGCATGACAATTATCCATTAGTCTGTCTGTGGCACATTTGCTGGAAGAGTGATTGGTTCTCTGATCAAATGTTAGCTGATGAATTATTGGAAACATCAAAACCTCTCCAAAATATTTTAGCAGATATGTAAGTATTTCAAATTATATATATATACCAGTACCACAATACCATATAACCAAATTCATTGCATAATCAGATTACAGATCCAGATTATTTACTATGAACAAAATCAGCTTTTCTTAAAGCCCCTTACATTTTTGCAACAAATCATTAGGAATGAAAACACATCCATTTAACTAAAACAACTTATTTAATTATTATATGAAATTTAAATTATATATATTTATAGGTCACCAACACTTTGCCTTAGTATATTAAAAGAGTACAATGAAGATGCAGTGGCAAGGCTCATGCAGTCACTATTGAAGTATAAAATGATGGATCAATATGCTAATGTTTTACAAATTTTGTTTAACTTTAAATGTAAGTATAAATGTGATGTACTTTATAATTGTATTTTATCTGGCTATGTTTGATTTATTTTATGTAGGTTTTATAATCAATATGATAGGACTAAACACACAACGTTTTTGTTGGTAATTATTATAATAACAATCAACTATATACAGAAGCTACATTTCTGATAGCTAATATTGTGTGAACTAGATAAGTCACAGTTTGAACATTTGCTATTGTTCGTTTACAAATATGTCTAGTTCTTATCCTAAGTCTGAGTAGGTTAATCAAACAATACCTATAAATATACACAAACGGAGGTATATGATATATTTTATATTATATTAAAATGTATGAAAATATTTAGTCTGTTTGGATCTTCTTTTGAAGCTTCATACATTCATCTTTCTTCATTTTGAAGAATTGCAGAATAATGGTCCCAGAAAATATCAAATTTTTGTTTTGGATTATAACAACTATGTGATTTTCACAATTAATAATATAGTTTGAGTTCATGACAGTTTTAAATAAAAATTATCAATAACTCCTGTGTGAAATTTGCAAGGTTATGCCCCCAGGCCAACAATTTTATTTGTAGAATGTCTATATTATTACTTTTAAGTGTATTCAAGTAAAATATTATGTAGTTAACAATCTATTTAAATCAGTGATTTATTAAGTGAATAATTTATAATTGTAAATGAGAGATTTAAATAAATAGTAATTAAAACTGTCCTTCTTGTTATTGTTTAATAATGTTTTTATTGCAATATACAGAAAAATTACTTTAAAATTAATTAAATTATATATTAGATCTATTTTTGAGCAAAAGTTTTATTGCGACGGTTGCAATTAATATAAAAAGTGGCTTTCTTAATATTTTTATTTCTTTTAGTACGGAACAAAGATGTTAGAGGTTGTACAGAAATTCTTCGTAATTGTGAGGTGCTTGGTGTTTCAATACCATCATATCAACAGAGCCAGTTCATTCAACTCATGATTGGAAAGAAGGATAAAACAGTTCCCACTAAGGTTGAAGACTTTAAGCTTAAGTTCTAGTTGTCAAGCAAGCTGCACCGCTGCAAGTATTAAAAATAATACTAATGAAATTTGAAACAAATTCATTCAAAGTACAAAAAAAACACACACACGCAGAAATAGCTATTTTGTGTGCTTTAACCAGTGGCTCATAAGCATTAGTAATATGTTGATAAAATCAATTATTCAACATGTTAAGAGACTATGAGAAATCAAAATTGACATTTGTTGACAATATACTTGAAAAAGAATGGTATTTTAGAAATATGTTTGTATTTTTAATGTTACATTTTAGTTTTTAAATTATAGAGTGTAAATAATTTTGAAATTGTCAATTGTACACTGTAGTATTGTAAACATGTTTTGTAGAGTTTTGTACATGTCTGTATATAATGTAGATAATAAATTATAGGCACTTGTTCTATGTCTATTATTATTTACCCTAATAATGCAATTTAAGCCAGTACTAAAACAAAAAATGGTTATAATTGTAGTCTCCTTAAAGTTATGTATGTCAGAATCATTATTTTACATACTTGATATAAAATTTCCATAGTAGAACTCAGTTTAAAATTTATATTAAAAAAATTATTGACTACATATTTTCCAGTCATTGGCAAATATTCATTTTAGCACTAGAACACTGGTCTACTCTAAGGTGGGTACTAAACCAGATAGGCCTATAATTGATATTCGTTAAAGAAATGTTATCTATAATTATTAAATTATATTTAAGTTTGTTACTCTCAAAAAAAGTGTAAAGGTTATCTGTGTATTAAATACTCTTGTTTTTATGACAGTTATAGTAAAAACTATTTTATTATTGATAAGCTATGCCATGACTCATAGCTTTAAAGGTTCACCTATAGTGACTGGTCCATGAAATTCAATTCAAAAGTCTAATCTATCAATAGAAACATTTACTTTATTGAGATTTTCCAATAGGTACAAATAATCTTAACAATAAATATAAATACAATAAATTCGCTAAAATCTTGTTACTTCGCTATCTCGTTTGTTTTCTGTGGTCTGCTCTTGCTGGATTTCCCTTCGTCGAATTATGTAAAGCGTTCTGGAACAAATTAATTTATTATCAAAAAGTTTAGAACAATGGACTAAATATCTTTGATTCTATAATTGCTTTACATTGTCACCCTAAACATACAGGTCATTGACTTTTCTATTTCAAGTAATTCTTTACTTTGATTTAATTGTGTTATATTTTATTTATATTCGATTTAATCATTTTAAAAATGTTTAGGATTACTGTAATGTATACCAAAATTTAATCAAAAAATAGGAAATGTACTTGCATTTACTTGTGACTGTAAACTTATATTTATCAGAGTGTGCTATTTTAGCACTCATTAACTTATAAGTGAGATCATAAATCCTAATTCCTAAATGATAGAATACTACTCTAGTCCTAATTCCTAAATGACAGTACTGTACTTAAATAATAATAATAATCAGTTATTTCCTCGTAAAAACGCGAAGTTAAAACATTCCAATATGAGTAATTAAACCGGAATAGAAGTAATGTACAATCAGTTCGAGTACTTTAATGTATGAATAAATCTAGTTACCGGAGTTAAAATCAAATAAATATTTTATTAAGTACATTATCAACAGAGGATTCAAGCAGATTTCTGCTGAGTATTTTATTTAGATAATTTTTTTGACATTATTACTTTCGTCACAAGAAACTTCAATAAATTGTACTTAGTTTATGAAATCTAATCTACTATTACTTGAAGTTTTAGTAATTAATTAAATCTTTGGTTCATATTAGTTTAAAGGATATTAAACTAAATTTAAAATGTCTGAATATGTCGGATTCTTTTTTAAATTAGAAAACACATTTCAAGGCTGTGCGTCTAAAGAAATCTAAGGGCGTGATTGGCCGAAGGCCTTTTTTGTTATTATGAAATGCTTCGGCACGTGGAAATATCCGATATTATTACTTTGTATGGCAAATATACTAAAACTACTTTTGTGTTTAGTTGCAATATCAATTCATTCTTCTATCTGTAAACAAAGTTGAATAGATTTATAAAAATAACAATAGGTGCTTAGTAGAAAATGAAATGTGAAACACTTTTTATGAGTTAACAGTATTATAGCATACAAACACCGATATTTTCCCACTTCAACACGTAAACCCAATTTGACAAACAAAACAATCCAATATAACTGAATCACGATCCGAGAAACTATTTCACATTTTCCCGCCCAAATCATGGTTTAGAAAAAATGCCACAGATTAGTCTTGAAAAGAACGCTACAGTTTTTTTTTTAATTTTAGTTATGATTTTAATATTTTAAGTATTTTATGTTACTTACATATAAATAAGAATTGCGGGAACTGCTAAGCTGGCACTGATGAGATAGAAGGCTCCAGCGAACGTGGACAAAGTGCTCAAGTAAACCTTGCTGTAGACCGGTGAGTATATTACTGGCACCAACGCTTCCGATATGCTTATTAGAGAGCTCGTTTTACCTGGAAAAGATAAATAAAATTATTTATTTCCAGATAGTATTTAATTCTTTATTACACGCATAATATCTGTATAAAGCATTGTTGATTTAATAGTTGTAGTGATTTTTGACATTTTCAACATTTCATAAACATTATTAGATTATTATCCGAATAGAACGTACTTTATTGAATTTTTTTTTTTCATTTTTCAGTCATGAATGATAATCGTAGGGAGCACTCACAGAAGGGGGATTAAGTCGCCCATAAATATTGTTGAATATTTCAGGAGGAGTCTCAATGGCTACCTCCTGTGATCTTGTTATCTTAAAGATATAAAATGGCCTGGCCTAGAGGTCCGGGTATGCGACAATTAATTTAAAAAAAAAATATTTTCTAGTTAAGAGGAAAAATCAGGTAATACAAGAAAGTAGTTTCAAAAGAAAAGAAAATCTCGTGTTTTATTAATATATACTCTTACTTATAAACTTCTTTAATCCAGTCAAGTGTATGTATAAAGACTTTACTGTTGTTACTTTATCATACAATTCTATCAAATAGTGTATACAGTGGCCAATACACACACACACACATTACATACACAATTGTGTACACATTACATAATTGTGTGTAATAGTGTATGTGTGTGCGTCCGTGATTGACAACTCCTTTTACTTGATGATGATGATAAACGATTTAATAAAGGATGTTGTGTCCTTGTTTGACACTTCTTTTACTTGATGAAATACCCTACGATTTGGGTGTGCGAGAACGCGCGATCGTCTTGATTAATCGATGCGAACTAAACTTTTTATAGAATAATTAAATAATGAAGCGGGCGCGTCCAAAATGCTGACCCTTTAATATACCAAAACTCCTTAATGTACGATATGGATCGTACATGCTGTGATAAAGAAAGAGAGAGACTTTAATTGACAGTTGCAATTTTACTGTTTGCTTTGCAATTCAGTTACGACAGCAGACATCGTTCGTTTAATAATAACGATCGTCCAACAGTTATATCATTTTAATCTAAGTTATATAAATATTAACCATATTGCTGTGTATTAGATTTAATAGAATTTTTTTAATTCAGAGTTTGTTGACGCACTGTCTGCAGCGAATCAATTGTGTACGGCTTCAAATTGAAAGTCATATTTTAATTTTCTTTGTTCAATATGCATCAAAATATCCTCTTATGTGATAAAAATATAATTTATCCGCGCAGGTAATAATACCCCAATATTGAATCACTATATTTACAATTTATTTTATCTGTTCGTTTTTTCAACTGTCTAATCTAATGGATCTTCGATCTCTCTAATCTTCTATTGTACGGTGAAATTGCTTAAAAGTATTATTATTATTTTTATTTACTGCTGGTTCATTCCAATAGCCATTTTGTTTGACAAGATGCTAAGGCTCTGCAACCTAAAATTGTATTGTGATAAGCATGATAGGAGATGAAAATTGTTTTTTTAAATGATAGACTTTTATCAACACATGTATTAAATGCCAAACAAATTGCAAAACACACGCTGGCACATAAGCTGTATTGTTGAAGATGAACTGGGGGCTAAAGCTGTACTTTTGTGAATTTAACGTACCTTCTAAAATGTCATACTAATGAAGTTAAGTTATTCTGAAGTCAAGCCGCATGGACATTGAACGTTCATTATAATTCGAATAAAATATTTTATGGATATTGTTCACACTTATTTGTTTGAAGGAAAATCTATTGTTTAACTAATGAACAAAGCAAGCGAGTAGACAAATCTAATGTACAATATGAACAATACCCGTGCACAATTTCTGAAATTGATAGCGAAGAAAAAGCTATCAAGGTTACTTCGAGCTATAAGATGAATGTATGTAAAGGACACGAAGATGCAGTTAAAAATGATCCATTGGCACAGGCGGCAGATGATGTCTATAAATAATGATAAATTAGTGGAAATTGCAATAGCTTGCGGAGGTTAGACGACGCTATAGACCTTTACGTTCTCCTCATCTTAGCTCAGGAGGTCTGGTTTCGGAAAGTGTACAGATTGATTCGTCTTTGGGGTTTGTTTCGTCACAGTGCTGCGCCCAATGACTTGCTATGCACAAGTACTTCTCGCGCCATTCAATAAAGATGTTAAAATCTCTCGTTTCTGAATTACAAAAATTCATTGTAAATTGTTATTTCGACTAAACTACCGCTGGCACTCGAACAGTCCAAAATGTATTCAGCCACTATGCGATTTTGATACGTTGACGGCTTGGTCAACGGCGGACTACCATAAGAGTGTTAATGTTAAAGTACACTCTAAGTCCTGCTTTATAAGTACTACGATTTTTATTTTTTAATTGTAATTTTTATTTGGTCCGCGTGTGTACATTTCGACAGGCAATAACGTTTGTATTCAGTGTTCATGATGGATCGCTTTAATGGTTGAAAGATTTAATGGTTGAAGAATCCACATTCCAAAATCAAATTTAGGAGGTACTAAAGCTCCTTATTTACTGGTAATGGTAGAAACGATGTATTTTATCTAAATATTGAGGGTATTTGGTTATTGCACACGGGCAACTTCAAGCACGGAGCGATATTCTAGCATAAAACTGATTTATATCTCATATAAGTGATTTTTGTAATCTTCATTGAAAAATATAAGTATTTATAACCGGGAACCTATTACCTCGAAAACACGTTTGGCTAAGTAATGATGCCTCAGACCGACTATCGTTAGAAAGTCTCGGGTTTTATTCCTTTAACGGTGAAAATTTGATGATTATAATTTTAGTTTATGGTCCGTTATAATTTATAAATAATAAAATTATATATATCCATATCAGTTGGGGTATAAATAAACAAAACGTAAATCGATAACCCATCGAAATGTGTCCCGAAACTATAATGTTCAAAGATATAATATTTATAAATTTAAAATCTATTTACAGTTGATTAAACCAATATTATATTTATGTGTAAAGAACACGTGTATACGCCTTTTACGTTATCAATTTATTTAAAAACTAAATAAAATATTAAATATTACGTATGACTAACTCATTTTTATAGTCGACTCTCGATAAACTTGACTTCAGTTTGAACAGCGGCGTTATATAGAAATTTACATGGAATAGCCAAATCGGACACATTTCATATATGGTCGGTTAGCCCCATGGTAATAAAAAGCTGGCTAGCAAAGCTTGTGATATGGGTGCTTATACAACTGATAAACAAAAAATATATAAAGATGTCTCTCTTTAAAAGTATAAATGTATTATTTATTATTAACAGTTATGCTCATCACACAAATGTTGACTGTACCTGGGATCGAAACCGCGACCCACACTTTCATTGTTACCATTACGCCAACCGGGACATCAAATTGGACATTAGATAATATAACTTTTATACAAAATTAAACATATTAAAATAGGTAATACCTAAAAAATAACTAATTTATATGAGTCAACGTAGTACGACTACTTTTTGTAGAATTTGAGTCAAGAGTGGCCTTTGGTCATAAATAATCCATAAATAAGTTCAAATACCGATTTAAATTATCTCAGTGGACAGCAATTACTGTACCGATACTTTTGTCCTGATTACATTTATTCATTAATAAACACAGTTGCGCAACTTTGCGTTGATTTAGAAAAATATTAATTAAAAATAAATCTGTTTGCACCATGTTAATATCGTCATAGCGTACATAAAATTATAGAATTCCTGAGTAGCAGACGAAAGTAAATGAGTACAATAAGTACATATCAGAAATAAGGAACTGTGTCTTCATACTTTGACTTTAGCTGCGACATAATCTAATATCATGGATTTTGTTTTTCAATTGTTTAAAGAAATTGCTTACTCGACACTTGTACGGTGTAAGCCTGTACAGGTGTCTAAAGTATATTTAAATTGTCTACTTCTGTCTTAAAAACTTGCAATCAGAACTAATCTACGAGACCAGCTATACGACAATTTTATCAGAAATGTTAGCTTAAGTATATACAACCGTATATACTTAAAATAATCACATTGAACCTGAATATCTTATGATGATGCTTTTATGAAATAATATATAAAATTAGAATACAAAAAAACGTTTGGGTTTCCACATCCATTTCTCGAAATCTTATATATATAATTTGCCTTTTGTGACACTATTTTACGACAAATATCAGCTTTCTAGGTTTACAGAAAGTAAAGTGTATGTTAGAGTTAGAGAACTTTATTTTACCTATCTCAATTCACTGACTGATCTCACTAAGACTTCACGAAGGTAGGGTCCTGCCTTTTGCGTTAGCGTCCTTGCCCAGATAGTCTTTTTATATTTTGTCTACTTTTAGTTGTAGATAACTAATTTGGCTGTAACAGACTTAGCTTCAATACAAATTGTACATTGTAGTTCATGAATGAAGGTGATCGCGTGAGTCGTTTGCAGATTTTTGCATTAACTAAAGTAGCGCATGATAATTGAATCTTGCCAATGTGATCCGTCTTATTAATTCTATGAAATAAAGGTTTTAATCATTATTTGATAATACATGCAAAAATTTTCTAAATATCAAACGAGATTATCTGTGGAATTGTTGTTTATTTTGAATTATCTATACAATTGAAGGAGGTAACTGACCTTAATTTATTCCAGTTCAGTTTTTTTGTCTCTAGTACATCTATCAGACTGACCATTTGACCATTTTGTTCTTTCTTTACTAAAATAGTAAAGCTGTGGTTTGTTCAGTTAGAAACACTAAACTTACTGCTTTTTAGATAGCTAATTTCCTGAGGCGGCTATATAAATGATTTATGATGTTTTATAACGCTTCGTTGCTCGACATACAAAAGGCAACGCTTAAACAGTAATGCATGAGCCTTTTATCTAACGCGAGGAAATCATTAAATATTCAATAGTAGCTCACTTATAACAAACGATTAAAACTGTTTTGTATATTTCATACTATTACATTGAAATATATTACACCGAAACAATAAAAAATTAGAAGGCCTGGAATGCCAATCCTTGTTCGCAAAAAAGCAGTGCATTATAAAAAGAACTGTGAAGGATTTCCATCGGGATGTTCTGAACGTAATCCAGTGGTAATTGAAATATTTGATGAGAAACCAATTATTCGTAAGAATGATTGGGCATTCTGTTTGCGCTCTTTTCAATGAAAGCGATCATCTCTGTATGAAATTGTGTCCACGATACGATGACACAGAGCAATTGCATCGATTTTGTAAATTAGGAATCTTATGTCTAAGACCCAGATTTGGCTAACAAAGATTTAAGCGTGCGGAAAATTTTGTCGTATGCGCTGATAATTACCAAATTGATAACGTCACTCTTCACTCTAGCTACGCTGTTTGTAGTCAAATAATATTGTTTATCGTTCATATTATGCTATACATAAGTCAAACAGATTATAATATTAATAATAACATGAGGTAAGCTTGTCAAAAAAGTGAATAAATGTAACGGGAAATATTACACCTCGGATCCGGCTGATTTGTTTTTGCAAAATGTTATTTATACAAGTGATGCTCTCATAGTATAAATGCATTATACTATGAGAGCATCAGTTCTATAAAAAGCATCGGAATTATGATTAATTTAAGAACAATGAAAATATAACATGCTATCGAGAGCCTCAGACGCTCAAAGCCGAGTCTCAGACAATTTTCATTAATATTTCCTTTAAGTAGCGTGATGTTATTTAGCCTTCCTCGATATAGACCAATCTGAACGGCAAAACTAGGTAACATTAATTTAAAACTACGTTTCGGGCAATAAAAACTATATAATACTAGCTGACCCCGCAAACGTTGTTTTGCCATACATGTGATGGCAGCGATAATTTTTTTAGTTCAATAACAATATTTAAAAAAAAAGGTGTTGATCGTAGAGCGGTGAAAATTTAGGGTCGTATGTATATTTTTATGCTGTATCATAGGACAATAAAAGATAAGAAATTTTAATCAAAAAATAAAAAAAATGTAGGGGTGGACCACCCTTAACATTTAGGGGGATGAAAAATAGATGTTAGCCGATTCTCAGACCCACTGAATACGCTAACAAAGTTTCATGAGAATCGGTCAAGACGTTTCGGAGGAGTATGGGAACGAAAACTGTGACACGAGATTTTTATATATAAGATAGATTTTGGATGAAATGACGTGTTATTACGAACGAAATTTAAAAACATAGTGATTTATTAAAACGTTATTATTGGTTCTTGAGTATTGTCTGGCCGCGACCACGATCGCTGAAATGCTTCCTAAACGTTGGCATAATAACATTGGTCCTTTTTCGTCAACATCCATTTACTATTCTAAGGTCCTGAGTTGTTTATTCATTGTTATATTCTCTTTTTAAACGTCCCTAATTAGTTGTGTAATTATATAAATTAGTTCCTAAGTTATGATTGTGCATATAAATGTCCACCTTCATCGAGTACAATATTTATCAATATGTTTAGTAAATATTAAAAATAATATACCACGTTTTAATATGTAAATTCCATACAATTATGTGTAATACTTGTATTAGTCAAATATCATTAGAGACTTACCGACTTCATCTGCATTGACCAATTTGGTGGCAATCGATCGGAGGGAGGTCGCGGCAGCTGCACTGAACATATCTAGAACTGGTCCCAGGAAGTACACAGTTCTGTTTGGTGCCATCGCATACACCACACTGGCTGCTATCCGGCTGACACAAGCAATCATTCCGATGACACTATCCTCAATATTCCATCTCTTACTGAATAGATATATTGTTATAAACGAACCTGTAACACAGTTATTAGTTTTTGGAAAACTTTGTTCATAGATTATGAGATGTGTTAAACAAATATATATAATCTGTCTAATTGGAAGTTAATAAGAAGCCGACGTGGTTCCTCCACCATTATGATAGCGCTTTGCTATATTGTGAAGCGGCTCCATAAAAAATACGAGTATGAAAGATAGTATCAATAGCAATTCACATAATCATTTACATAAATTATTCATATCTATTACATATTCTGTTGTTAATCTGTCATCTGAATACAGAGGTGAATTCGGATTCTGTTTGTTTAAATTTGCAATTATGAGAGGCCAAATAGATTGTCCGGTTTCTCCAAGCCTTTCTCCGGCTGTATGTTCCGGACAACTACTTTAGGTTGCGAGGGCATCCATTATTGTCAGTGTGGAATTCGTGAAGGGTGGAATAATTAACAAATTTATTAAGTCCGCACCAGAGCAAGATATATTTGTGACAGGCTTGGTAAGATTGAGTGAAGCCTGCAAGGAGTTTTTATTTGTAAGATTGGGTTAACGTAATTTTTAACAATACAGTATTTTGGCAATAAGCTGTAATGTAATAAATAAACAAATATTATGATTCGAGTGGATAGAGAAATCTAATATAAAATGTATATTATTTACATAATAATATGTTAATTTAATATGTCTATACGTAATTCATTCCGAAGAAATATTTCGGAATCGAATTGTGTTGATATGGGTATTGACCGTTGACGTATCGTGAGTAATAGGATTATTAAAGAGGAATCAATTCGAATCGGTAAGTCACAAGTTGATTATAAAAGGATTACGTATATTAAATATAACTCGTATGAGTTTTGGAGAAAGTTCGAGAAGTAACTCTGATTATTAATATTGGAATGCGTTAGAAGAAAACCTCCTAATTTCCAATGTTTACAAAACTAAATTAAATAGATAGATGGAACGGTTACGGTTCTGTTACCAAAAAGATTCTATTTTTCAAAATTATGATTGACATGTCAATTGTCATCTGTAGCCTTGTAATATCGAAGGTCTGTGGTTACATTTGCATCTGTTTCGTTGAAATATTTATTAGGCAGGTGATTTATTGGTTTCCTTGTTTTGTTTTCCTGCCATTGATAACGAAAACACGACAATATCCTAATATTTTTATATATACTTTGTGGCGCAAAAGTAAAGACCCTATTTGGTTCAACTATAAAATTTTTTGTAAATTCGAAAACTACATTCAGTTTTTTTTAATGTATATTTGTGCCCATAAAATTCGTACCATTAGGATTTAAAGATGTTTCACATTTGGGTAAAGGTTTTGTTTGAGCAACTCATAATGATTTTCGTTGCTAAACATACGTGCGGTAGAAATTAATTATTTACATATCTCTTATCACTGCTAATATAATACTTCTAGATCTTTCGTAACTTATAGAATTGATTAAGAATAGTCTGACAATGGTTAAGAATGAAACCACAGATTATGTAATTCCATTCAAGTAATGGACAATAGCAAATTTTATTGCAGAAATAAAATTGAGAGCGGTTAGACTAATATTACACATCGGAATAATGCATTATCAGATGACACTGTAGGTCATATACAAACGTCAAAATTACTCTTAAATAATTTGTCCTTATCAGACTTGTATCATTATACAAACAGAAAATGATCACCTACTAAGTGTGACTCGATTAAATACATATTCCATTATTTATTGTAGAAGCAGACATATTTGAAAACATAATTATCCTTTTAAATGATACAACTCGGAGACATTATGATAATTATCATTTAATTACCATCTTTTGATTTCTTCCTAAATTGAAATCTTTTGAAACAAAAGTACGGAAGGTTTACCGTCTTAAAGAGATTTGTCTATTATTCCATGAATAATTTGTTTAGCAAAGAAAATTTAATAAACTGCCATTAATTATTGATCGATTTATTCATTGATTACGGGTCATTGAATTAATTTGCGCAAGGCTGTAATAACAATGAGATTAAATTATTTCTATCCTATTATTCTTTCTCTATTTAGAATTATTGACCTATCTCAAAAACTATAATAAAAAAAACATTTTTATTTCATTCTATTTGGAACAGATCATATAAAACAGACATTCTAAAAATATGTGACCCCACGATTCTGAGGCGTCTTTTCTTAAATTAATGAACAAATTATTTTTATTACAGAATTACTCGTTTTGTCACTATAAAGTGGTACGTAACATAACAATTTTGAAGATTTGAAATAACTAGGTTTACGGGTTCCAAGCAGGAACCTCAGGCGGACGTCGCAATTGTTGAATACATGTTTTAAAAAGGATTAGTGTTGAGATGGACCTATTTCGTTGTAATCTGACGGAGTTTACAATAGTGACTATGTTTATACTAAGTTATAATTTGTAAATGTATATTTTTAGCGTTCAATGTCTACTTTTTATTTAGAAAATAAGTTCTATCGTATTAGTAATGCTGTCAATATAGGCTTATGTATGGAAATATTATGTATGGAAGTTTAATATTACTTCCAGGTTCAATAATAAAGTGCTTGGTCACTTAACCACCCAGACAAAAGATAAACTACGCACACAGCTACCACTTTTTATTTGAGTAATTAGGTAGCTTATTTTATTTTCTATGTAAATATTATTGTTGATATAAAAGATAAGATATCATAATCATCAAAAACTATTATGTTCGAAACCGCGCCCATTAAAATGGGAAATAGTGTAATGTATGTCAGCTACGACGTAGCGGATCCGTAGCAAAGGACTGGGAACTTTTTCAAAATATATTCTGTTTTCATTACAATATGTTCAGTAATATATTTTTTATTTATTTATATAAGTCACGTCACCACAGACCTCCACTTGCTACGATCCTTGCATACCTCTTCCGTTTCTTTCACTCTCATTATATTCAGCATTAATTCTCGTCGGTAATGGGTGCTTTTCTTCTACCCATTTTCCAGAATATTCTGAACATATCTATGTCAAAATTACACTTATTTTCATCGCGAGAGTTAGTTAAAATATATTTATTAGAAAAGCCTGTAATCTGAATTTAAAGAAATGTAAACATTCGAAATTAATTTACAGCTGATAAGTCGTTCTGTCATAATATTTACTATACGTGTAATGTTTTTCAAAAAACACATGTGTTCTATGAGTACATACCTGCAAACAAGTTTGATAAACTTGCTTGATCTCAACGAATACGAACAATTCTTTGTTTTTCGCCGGCTTCGAGCCAAAGCAAAAATTTTGTATATGATATTGTGTAAAGTCTTGCAATGTCGTAACGTTGTAATAATTCGTCTTAAAGTGTATCTCTTTATTTTAACTCGCAATAATTTTAGTAAATCAGAATGATCGTTTTGAAAAGTCACTCAAGAAGCTATTTCTTGAGTGTTCTTTTACTGGATATAAAATAACGATGGAATCAAATTTCATTCTTCAAAACATTAAAATTATCTTTCAATATATTTTATTCTAATTTAAAATGCAAAAATACACCAGAAAGTATAAGATCTCAGGACTCGGATCACATTACGCTTTAGATAGCTTTTAGTATTATATAGTAGTATATGTATCGATCCCTGCAGCTTCGCCCGTGTCGCTAGAATATTATATCTAATATAAAGAGTAGCTATAAAAGTATCGTAGTAAAGTATATATAGGTTTAAAATATTTCCGTGATTTGTAGTGACAATTTGTAACAGTATCATTAATCAAAAAGTTAATATACGTATTAATTTTCATTCTAATAAAGTAATAGTCATAGTAAGATTGAAATGGACAATTGGAGGAACCGTATACAATAAATACAACAAATGTGTGTAGACTTAAACTGTAATAAATAGTAATTGTGTTAACGTAAAAAATAAGTTACTTTAGCTTATATTAACCACCTGTTGATGTGACTTATTAATAAATAGATAAATCTCTTTAGCCAACAGTGATGATGGTTGGATGGATATGGATTATATGGATCAATTAATTATAATCACATGAATTGTAAAAATAAAACTTAAGTGTGTGTGCTCTATTAGTTAGTAACTGTTTGTATGTGTGACTCTGTACCTTCAAGTTGTACACATTTTTATAATTATAATTGCTTGGTTCGTAGGTAGATAATACACTGAGAGTAAAGATTTGATTTTTATCTGTAATTAATAGGAATACTTATTGTTTCACCATTGTAAAGCTGAATTTTCACAAGTGATATATAATTTTGAGTGGAAATTGCTGCATGCTTATAGATATACACATTATATACATAAACAAGGAATATATTATAAAAGAACACTTACCAATAGTACCAACGAGGACGGAGTATGTTAAAAATAAGCTGTAGTCCACCTCGGTGAATTTGAACTTGTAGCGCGTGAACCAGTAGGTCATCTGCGACTCACCTTACCAAACGAAACATCTATTAGTCAAGGCGTGTGCGACGATTATCTGCAAACAATTAACAGCTACTTTTGCTGTAACAGTTTGCTACCATAATCTAATTGTAATTAAGAAATTGGACAGTGTTATGCCCCTTATATTTTAAAAAAGTCGATAGTAGTTTTCATCAGATATAATGCAATGTAAGCTTGATTGACTGAAGATTTTGTTGAATTAAAAAAGCTATTTATTTATTTTGCTAGACCTGAAACCGTAGGAAATAGTAATTGTATAATAAAACTCATGTAATTTTTTATTATGATATTAATTATTATTCTTTTTTATTATATATATTATATATTAGCCTTTTTTTAGTTTTTGTTTCATTAGGTGCTGACACTGATTAATAGTACAAAAGATTCAATATAGGATTTGAATATATACACATTTTTATGTTTAACAAAAGAGATTGCAAAATGAAACGTATTAAACCAATTTCATGAACTATGTTCTCAGTCGTAGTGAGCAACGTAAAGATATATTATTTTATTGCTATAAATAATATATATTGGAAACTGCGGCAAATCATGGTCTAAATCTATAAATATAAATCAACTATTCACCAGACAGGTTATTTGTTAAAAAACATATTATCTAATCGACATTACTATAATTAGATTTTATTCTATATTTGGTACACTCCTTGACACAGCCAGGTCTGGGTCAATCACTCATGAACTTTTATAGTATCCTGCTGGCAAGGGCGATATGTCCTACGACATATAAAATAGTATTAGAGCATGAAATCTGTCATGTCAGTTACAACCTGACTTTCTTCAGTATGTTAACCTTAACCTCTACAGACTGAGATAGTAATAAAATAATAGATAAAAATAATAATGTTTATTGATGGATTGCATGAGCCTAATTTAATATTTCTTAATAATAGATGCTGAGGCTGGTCAAAGACATGAGAGGTTTTGAGAAAAGAAAGATTTTGAAAATACCACCTACGTGACCTTCACTGAACAATACAACTTAATAAGATGAATTACAGTTATTAGTATGACATTTCTTTTATAGTTCAGACAATTATTTTGTTAAATTATGTGTCGTTAAAAAATAATTAAATCTTAAAACGACTCACATTGAAATCGAATCGCCAAGATTCCTTATAAGATTAGTCTATATATAATGTTATTTTAGAAATAAAAATAAGCGACACATTTTGTGTGGAAAACAAAAAGAAATGCTTCTTTGGTATATTTAGAACTAAACGTACGAGAACGATGTCCGAGTCAATAAATGTCAAAATCTGAAATAATTGAAGACGATTGTCATATCGCTTTGTTACCTTCAAACGCTTAATTGAACATATAATTAATTGAATCAGGCGTTACTTTGCGAAAGTCCATAGTAGAAAATCCCAATAGACCAATATACAAGCAGTACTCCGCGAAAAACCCACAACCACTCGACGCCCGTTTCGCTCCGACACCGGAGCATCATCAGGAGATGTTGAGGCAAGTACCGCAAGCGGATACCAATTGGTATCCGCTTGCGCACATACCAATTGGTTCGGCGAAAACCACACTCGATTTACAACGACTCCTAACCTTTGACGCTACTGATATCTAATGATACATACGTGAGGACAAAGGGTAGACCTAGTTTATATTTCTCCAGATAAATCACGCTGTACGTGCCTTATACTGTCTTCCAAATGTGAGATAAATAAAAACTCACAATGCTCATGTATTTCGAAATGTTTGGATTAAACAAAGCGTTGGCAGTGTGACATTATTGACAGCTGATGACGAAATTTGTATTTACAACATTAATAACGAATTCATAAAGTTTTTAACTGTAATTAACAATTAAATTATTTAAATATATCGCATATGAATGAAACCTTTTTACATGATTTCAATTCATATCAATTTTGGTACCGCAGCTCCAAATATTTGACTGTGCTACTGCTTTGTGCTTTTGCTATGGAAACTTTGTAAATTTGCCAATTGTATAAATATTGACTGGGTACAGAGTGTATCCAGAGAGGAAACGAACGCAAACTAAAATGATGTTCACTTGTTTCTTGTCTTGACATTTATTTACAAACAAATATTTT
The DNA here is from genome assembly GCA_963693355.1 of Pontia daplidice. Lineage (NCBI taxonomy): Eukaryota > Metazoa > Arthropoda > Insecta > Lepidoptera > Pieridae > Pontia > Pontia daplidice. The sequence goes on from CAVNZL010000139.1 coordinate 6,618,713, forward strand.
CACAGAGTATTAAGATGTTAACTATGGAATTATAATAATGTAACAGTATTATATAAATTTAATAACGCACCTCAAATGTTAGTCTTACTGAAGCCTAGCTCTGTTGAGATACTATGTATTTGAAGTAAAATAAGAATTGCAATTATATGAATACATATAAAAAAAAAACAAAAAAACATATATATGATGTATCGACTTATAAAATTTAGCTCAAGAATTATTGCTTTGACAAGAGGTGAGCCCCCCCGTCGCCCCCTGCTTTATAAAAATAATAATTAACGCTAAGATTAAGCTGTAATGGATTTACAACATGCACAATTAAACGCTTAGATAAAGTAAAACATGTTCAGGATATCGGGATGCCTTAGACCCAAAAAGGCTATTGAAAACCCAATTCATTTAAATCTCCTCAATGACCTTCTCATTTTTATATTACGAATTTTATTTATTTGTATCACTTCCATCGTTTTGACATTGAAATGACAGTCGCGGTTCTAAATAACAAAACTATATTTGACCACGTGGCTTTCCTTGTACTTAGGTTATAAAAGCCTTCCCTGATATATATCCTAGCCATATATAAAGTATTAAATTTATTATTCAAATACAAGCGATTACAATATTGGTCATTTTAACTCTATAAAATTTAATAATATAATGAAAGTATTTGGAGCAATTTTGTTTTAGGTTACCTTGAAAATATAGGCACTGTAAAATAATGATCTATTATAGGTATTCGTCTCGTTTTGTTCGGTTATAAATAGCTGTTGCTAATACGAAATATACTTTGTTTTGCGTAATCATAAGTGTTCGTAATTATTTGCAATCATAATTCTATTGAGTCGATTCTCAAAAAGTATCTGTTAAATGAATAAAAATGAACTATGTCTATATTATTATATTATATAGAATATAATAATATATATTATATAGAATATCATTATGATGTTACAAAGTTCAGTTTTTAAGATTGCGCTAATCTCTGGAACTGAAAGAACAAAATGTTTTAGAATTTACATGATTTATATAATATTAATACCGTAATCGTACTTCAATAGAATTGAAACGACACTGTTAGTTTGGATGGACTAAACGAAAGTCAAGGTAATTAAAAAATAGGCATCCCAACGTCTCCACGCTTAGGTCCAGCGAACTGTTTTCATAGTAAAAGGGGCAAGTTATTAAATATGTTATTATCTATCATAACATGCCTATGTATAGCGAGGTCGTTACCCTCTCCGGCCACGAATGAAGTAACCATTATAGTTCAAACGACTAGTTGTTCATATTGAAAATTGAATTGACCATTCTAACATTATTAAACAATTTCTGAAAATCATCACAAAACGACTAAACTTTTGAACGTATTGAAAATTTTTTTAAGTAATTTAGAGAGATTATCAAAAAAGACAGAAATTGTCCGGCATTTTTTATAATCCTAGAATCCTAATTTCCCCCCTAATTGTTCCTTTTCAATGATTACGATGTGCACTGATGCGAGCGAAACCGGAGTATGCTAGTATTTAGTAAAAAACCGTGTGTTATGAGTCGGAGTTCAGGAATATTCATAAATTAGCGCGTGTGCTAATTAAGTTTGGAAAAACAGTTAACAAGCAATTCTCCGAACAAATGATTCCATGACGTAATAGCTACTTGTACTAAATTTCAAATGAAAGACATCACAAGGTCCGAAAGCAATCTCAGATCAGCTAATATTTATCTGCCATACTGTCACATTAATAACATATGAACTAACAAACATGTTGCTATGTCTAGATATTCAAACAGTGAATTATCAACTATGCTTATTTAAATATGAATAACAACGCTTTTCTGTGTATGTGCGAAGAAACGGCTATAGGGATACCAGCTACAAATCTCCAGACACCCATAGTTATTCAGCTTATATCATTATCATACGTCTGTGCACTTGTAACCTATGACCTAAGATTCTCGTCTAAATGGGACAAAAAATATACTTATGTTTATATATATCATATAAAATAAGGTTTAAAGAGCTTACGGGAGGCCTAAAGCTCTAGTGATTCTTACTTCTTTTAGAAATTTAATATGAAACAGTCCGACCTATTTATAGGCTAGACAATTTGTATACAGTCTTCGTTATTTGCATCTTTAGTTAAACTGCACAACGATGTTACTATTAAAAGGAACAAAGTTTTATCACAGTTTCTGTCACTTCATTATAATATGAAAAATACTTATTGTAACTAATATTACTTAGCGGGTGACAGAGTTGAAAAAAACGGCGCAAACGAATAAAAATTATTAGCATAAATTGTCTCCTGTCATTATATAAACATTAATTAGTTTAGTTTAGTTGTATAAACAATAATTAGTTTTATATTTTTTTTTAATTTGCGTTCTTACTTTTATTACTATGAAACAAATGCGAATATATTAATATATATAAATCCACATTAGAATATCAGGAATATTACATAAATAATCCCCTAGCGAAGTTTTTAGAAGTAGTTCGTTGTGCATATCAATTATAATATATTCAAATTCATTTTCAAAGTCATTAGAACTATATCTATAATAGATTCTAGAAGGAAGAAGGAATTATAAATATGCTAAATGTTTCTTGGTTATTAAATTATTCGAGAATTAAACTAAATATTCATTGAGTTGTGTCAAACATAGCCAGGCAACATCGATACGCATTCGGTAATTTTGAATTCCGGGCGTATGTGAAACAAAAGTCAATTGTTCAAATTTTTACATGCTCCATTATAAGTATTGTTTACTACTTCTCAATGTCAGATATACATCGCAAAAAAATATGAAAATAATACAGTTCGGACGTATATAATAGCACTCAATTATTGTGAGGTGAAATAATTTCTCGTGCGGAAGGCTTAATTATTTATTATATTGCTTAAATATTAGATTTTTATTAATTAACAATACACAGTAATTACTCGTATGTAAATTATCCTTTTTTCGATCAATTGATATTCTTACAAATTGTTAAGCGAGCGTTAGGGAGTAAACCTATTTTTTAAAACAAAATCATATTGCGGTCATAAATAGTAGACAAAAAATACTTATCTGCGAAGTAAGAATTTAAAACAAACGAAGCGAATTGTTTTCTAAACGAATAAATTTCGACACGAATTTCTCAAAAGGAAAATAACAGTTTTACATTTTAATTAATGTATTTTTTAATTAATGATATTTCAATGTATAAGGATAAATCGACACCTAGATAATTTTGCAATCACATTAGCATGGATAGTATTGTATCATTCCGGAAAATCGTGTATTACTTGATATTTAAATGAATGTAACAATGTACTGCTATGACGTATCAGTTACATCTATGTTATTAATTAATTTATTGGTCTTTAATTGTATACAAGAGTCGAACAAGTGGCGATCTTATTCAGATAAATTAATAGTGAAAAATAATTTCATTTTTTACTTTGTCAAACTAAGTTGATATGTTCGTGAGGTGATATCAATATAAAACTGACTGAAATTAGTTGTACTTCCTTTGTTATTTCATACAGCAAATGTTCAGTATATATTAATAATAAAATATTTCTTTAAGCACGTGCATGATACAGTAATGACGAGGATAAGTCGTAACGAGGTCTGATTTACTTTGTTTAAAACTAAATAAGATTAGTGTGTCCTTTTGACCTTTGAACTGTGATAATGTAAGTCCACAAGTTTGTACTAGATTTTTAATGGGATTGAGACGCGTTCCGTTTCTTGTATCAATACTTGCCGCTATTCAAATCGGAAGAACTTTGATTCGATATTTTCGCTTTGTAAGGAAAACGCAAAAATGCAAATATATTTCGATATATTTAAAAATTTTGCACAATAATTGACAAGACTAGTGTATAAAAATTAAATAAACGAAATAACCAATTCGTTGTCTATTTGGTTTATGTTAGGAGTGCTAATTGTTCTATATTGTACCAAAAACAATATGTCAAAACTACATACGTAAACTAAGTTCTCAAAACAATTTCCATGTAAAGAATTCTAGCTAAGCAGTACGTTTATAAAACAGCTCGGAAAACAAGAGAATTTACGTTTTGCCATAAAAAGAAAATAAAACGAAGCGATCCGAGCATATGTGAATTTTTACGATAATATTTCATTTGCGATGATTTTTTTACCCGTAACAATATACTTATAAAGATATTAATAGTAATTGCTTCGCCACGGTTAACGCTGCATTAGGTTTCAAGAAATAATCAGTTTCTTCTTTCTAATCTTTCAACACAATTAAAGTAATTTTATTTTATATTGTTTAACTTACCTAGGACTGGGCCCACGATCAACATATACGCGAACATTATAAGGATTATTTGCAGCCGACGAAAACCATCTCGGGGCTGGAACGCTACATTTACTGTCGCTATTAGGTCTTTCACTGAAAACGACACTGACTCTTTATTATCGCTTTCAACTGTCTTTTTCGTCTTCTCTTTGAGTCTCAACAAGATATACACGAATCCCGTCAAGTAGAAGACGCATGCAACCGTAAACACACCATAGTAGCCGAATCTCTTTGTCATTATACCACTGAGGGCAAGACCGATTGGTCTGCTAAGAGTCAATATTGCCGTTATAATCCCTAAACGAAAAGTCCTCTCAGATTCACTAGTAATGTCTGTGATGTAGCTGTACACTGCCATTGTCATGGCAACGCGGCCACCGGCCAAAGCTGGTGGGAGACCCTCGATTACAGCTGTCTCGTTGACTCCGACTTGGCGAAAAAACATAGTGCTCAGTATGATCCCAATTATTGATATCAGCTTCCCAAGTATGGGTAGAACCATGAATGTCTTCCGGTTCCCCGTGCGATCGCTCCATGCTCCGACAAACAAGGCTAAAATTCCTGGCAAGGCTGTTTGTAGTGGGAAACTCCACGCAGTCATACTGGCCACCATCTTTTGCACGTTCTGCTCTTGTTCCGTGAGGTTGCTGGTGCGCCCTTGCATGATGTTGGTGCAAGTTCTTTCGTCGTAGCTCAGATTGACAAGACATGACTTCTCCAAGCACAGATTCTGCACAGCCAGCCCGGCAAGCACGCTGGGCAGTATATAGCACACCACGTACGGTTCAACGGTGACTTTCGATCGGAACGACCACGAATTTTTGATGATCTCCTTGATTCTTCTACTTATTTTCCCCTCCCTCTGTTTTATCTCGCTGCTGAAGGATTTACTGCACTTACATGTGTCCACGACATTCACAATTTTCTCACCGGGCACTTCGACCCGCAACGTCATTTTCGAAATGGGCTTCCACTTTAATGTTCATTTGTTTTCTGGCATAGTTTGTGGAGATTACGAGAGGAATGATTTATTTAATCTGTTTTATTTATTGTAATTCAGTTCATGTATTTGTTAATAAATATTTCGTAAGCTGATTAGCGGCGCGTGCGATTGACGACTACTTTCGTGTTTTGTAACACTACGAGTGTCGTGGCCGAGTTCCGATCAACTACTACCAATCAGCTGGGTGCTGTTACTGTTTAATTTGTACTTTATCTTGTTATCACATGGCCATATTGTTAGCCGCCTTCTAAGCACAGGCTGCGTCTAACGTTTGCCACGCCAATTCGCGCGTTCCCATAAGCGGTGGCCTTGAGCGTCATACAATGAAAACTATTTTGAACTTTTCTTTTGCTAAACACTTATCACGTAGAAATACGTTCTAATTTTTCCCCATAAACTCGGTCAAGAAGAAAATTGCGTAATGTTCTTTATTGGAGGCATTATTGTGATTGATCAAAAAGCAATTTTGATTTCAAGGTTTCTAATTTAATTTGCTCATTTGAAATTATTTTTATGCATTTGTAATGGGAGCGCAAAGACTTACACGAGCGGTGTTGTGTCCCCATTTTAAGTACAGTAAAAGGTGAATCGGTATATCTTAATATAAAATAAAATACTAGAAAAGAACATATGTAAATGTAAACGCCTTATAAAATTGTAAGCCTTTCAAAACACATATAATACAATTTGCTCGTAAAAAAGAAATAATTATTTTTGTCAATACTGTCCTTCAATAGATTTTAAGAGAATGTAAACAAATCAATTTAATAATTGAGTTTTTTTTCACATTTTTATCAATTCAAATTCTACATTAATTAATCCAAACTTTTTTAAAATAGGGGACGAATGGGCAGGAGGCTCACTTGTTCTGAAGTATCGCCGCATATGGACACTTACAGGCAGGAAGATTTTTACACTTCACATCACAATCAGTATCTGTGTTATGATAATTTTTTTATTGTCTTCATAGTAATCTATAAATGGAGCTATGCCAGGACAAAATCAGGAAACTTTTTTTTAAAAATGTAAATCAAAGTTATTTCCGCTGATTTACACATCTAGCTGTCGAGCCTATCAGAGGTTGATTTTTGAAAATATAAAATCCATTCAACTTTTACGTTTATAAAGTAGGAATATGGAAGTTTTACCGTCGATAAAACTTCCATAATCCTACTTTAAAATAAGTATTTATTTTATTTATTTATTTATTAAGATTACACCACATACAATCAATTGACATACAAATATAAACAAGAAAACAAAAAGCATCAGTACAGTCAACCAACCAAAACTGTGATATGTAGACAATTAAAAAAAAAAGCCAATATTTTATACTAAATCACAACGAAAAAATATTTTATACTACTATAATATAATATATATTAAGGAAAAAAGACTAAACTGTATATAATAAAAAAAACTAAACTAAACTATACTAAAAGCAAAAACAAGAAAACAACAGACATATGCTACAAACATTACAAACATTACACCTTCTCCAGTTCCGATAGAGCATCGATAATTTTTATTTTATATACCATTACGTTGTCGCTAAATACGTCAACATTGTTAGCAGATAAGGTATTGTACAACCTTCGCATACGAACTAAGGGGTTATAATACGAAGTGTTGTTTTTATATACATTTAGCTGAAACGTGTTGGCTCCACGACAACGATGGAGTGTATTAATATCAATTAAAGATAGCAGCTGGGGACAATCTATTAAGGCATTTATAATTTTATGTAGGTACACCAAAAGAGACACATCACGTCGTAATTGTAGTGAGTGCATACTAAAGTTCTCAAGTCTACTTTTGTAGGTCCTAAATTGCCTAAATAAATTATTACGTCTACACAGCGCCTTCAGACAACGTTTTTGACAACATTCAATTCTTTCAATATGTATATTATAATAAGGTGACCATATAACAGAAGCATACTCTATAGTGCTTCTGACTAAGCTGCTATACAAACAGATAGTAGTTCTTGGGTTCTTAAAGTTTTTTGTAATACGCAGAACAAACCCTAACAATTTCTGAGCATGGGTAGCCACCTTATTATAATGTGTCCGAAATGTTAGCTTGCTGTCAAAGTATACACCCAAGTCTCGCACTACATTCAATCTCTCCAAAGTATGTTCACCTAAGCTATAGTTAACGTTGGTTACAGTTTTCTTATTAGTGAATGTGATGACGTTGCATTTTTTTATGTTTAGGACCATTCTATTAGCTCTGCACCAATCTTGTAGGCGAATTAGATCACTTTGTAATTTATTCGAGTCAGTGGCACTTACAATTGTTCTAAACAACTTTAAGTCATCAGCGTACATCAAGTGCTCACATTGTAGACATTCAGAGAGATCATTAATGAAGATGTCAAAGAGTAATGGACCGAGGTGAGAGCCCTGTGGTACACCAGTTGGGAAAGTTATAGCAACTGACTGAAACCCTTTCATGGTAACAATCTGACTACGTCTGTATAGGTATGATCTTATCCAACGAAGGAGGTCTCCATGAATGCCATAGCTTGCCAACTTGGCTACCAATATATCATGATTGACACGATCAAATGCCTTAGAAAAGTCAGTGTATATTGCATCAAGTTGGCAACCCCTAGAAAACGCTTGACATATACTATTTTTAAACAAGAGTAGATTCGAGACAGTAGAGCGCTGCCTTATGAATCCATGCTGATAAGGTGACATGACGTTTTTGATATGAGTGTAAATGTAGTCATAAACGATACGCTCAAAAAGTTTAGGGATACAAGATAAGATACTAATGGGACGATAGTTTTCACATTTAGAGTTATCACCAGATTTTAATACAGGTACCACATTAGCGAGCTTCCAGGTTGAAGGAAATACACCGCTAGATAATGATGCATTAAAGAGTAGAGAAAGAGGCAGGCTGATTTTATCTGAACACTGTTTGATAAAAAACGAAGGAAGAGCATCAGGACCGGGACCTTTGTTGACATCAAGAGATAGCAAATTATTGCGAATGTGCTTTTTCCGTTATACTTATAGAAGAGAGGGGAGGAATCATACTTGTCTCGGGTAGATTTGCATTTATAGTACTCTCCATATCCGAAGGATTACTATTATATACTGAACTAAAGTATTGAGAGAATAATTCACAGATACCGACACCATCACAACTCACATGATTATTATACGTCATGCGTTGGGAAATATTATTAACAGTTCTTTTGCTGTTAGCGTACTTCCAGAAAGATTTAGGATCTTTTGCCAACGAATCCTCTATTAAACAGGTATACCTATGATAACATTCCTTAATTAGTTTTTTACTCCGGGTTCTCAGTAATGCAAAGGCATCATAATCCCTAGGATTGCCATACTTTTTATAATTTTTGTGAAATCTTTGCTTCTCCTTTATACATCTGACTAACGATTTACTGTACCAGGGAGGGTAATTTTTAGGCTTATTATAATATAAAGGGGTATGTTTAGTAATGAGGTCGATTAAAGAATTGTAAAATTGTGTAACAGCCTCATCAACTGTTTTATGGCATAGTAATTCTACCCAGTTAATTTGGCTTAGATCATTTCTTAGGTCTGTGTAATTACATTTATAAAAATTAAAACGCTGCGCTGATCTATTAGTCGATAAAAGACTCGGCAAAAATAAATTTAGTTCAATAGAAAGAGCTGGATGATGGGGATCTATTTTTGAAATAGCTGTATCATTCTTGACTGCTATGTCAAGCCTGTTACAGAGAACAAGGTCAAGAATTCTATTGTTTTGATTACAAATGTTGTTGAATTGTTTCAACCCACACAAGGACATCATATCCAATAAAAGTGACTCCACGGAAGACCGTGGCTCAGAAGGATAAAGTATGTTGCAATCATTTCGCATGGTCCAAGTCACACCTGGGGTGTTAAAATCACCTACTATAATAAAACATGGATTGACTGCACTACAGTCATTTATTCTAGTACAGCAGTTTCCATAAAATTCTGAAAGCTTGCGAATGTCTGAATCCGGAGGAAGATAACACGTGCATAAATATAATACGCCAATTGGACTCTCAATTGAAATCCATAAATCCTCATATTGACATTCCCAGCCAGACAACCGATATCTCATTCTTTACAAACACAAGAACACCGCCTCCACTGCTTTTAGAGCTCAAGGTGGTGTTTCGGTCCCTTCGAAATGTTTTATATCTACCGTCAACTAATTCCTCAGAATATATACCCGAATCTAAATTAGTCTCAATTAGACAAATAACGTCATAATTGTTACTTAAGATATTTAAAAATATGTCTGTTGTTTTTGTTCGTAATCCGTTTACATTTTGGTAATAAATTTGCATAATTGTAACTAGGTACAAGATTAAGGAAAAAAAAATGTAGTAATGATAAAAAAATAATAATAACAATAATAATAATTTAAAATATATAACTAAATAAAAATAAAAAATATAAATACAATTAAAGTTTTTCTAAGCACGTCGTGTTCTTTATCAAAATAGCGTTAGTGTTTTCCTCTTTTCTAACATAAATTTTTCCGTACTTCACCCACACAAACTTATACCCTTTTTCTTTACACAATATTCTAGTTGCAATGTGTAAGCGTCTGTGAGTAGGCGGTAAATTTTCTGACACATATATTCTCGCTGCGTTGCCAGAGACACCCAAATGGGCAGAATCAATGGGGCTATCTTTATTATGCTTATTGAAGCGGTGAACAGCCGAGATCAGCTTGTCCCTGAGTATTACCGATGACAGTGTTACTAGTATCGTTCGAGGACGCCCAGACTTTTTATCGAACCTAGCAACTCTCCTACAAGCATGTATGTCGGTCTCCGAAATTAGGCAACCAGCTTTATCACACAGTTTCTTGAAAATAAGCCCAGGGTCTTCAGTTTTATGCTCCGGGACCATATGCAGTTCTATATTACGGCGGCGAGATTCACACTCAACTTCGTCTAATCGAAACTTCAAACCAGAAATCTCCTTCGATAAATCCTGAATAACTTGCTCTTTTAGCCGTAGCACATTCTCAATATCACGTTGCTTCTCGGTCAAAACGGCTGTAGCTGCGGAAGATTCCTCTCTAAAGATAGCCAATTCAGTCTGGACCATCAATCGTATCTCTTCTTGTAAAGAGTTTTTAATGTCTCTTATTGCAGCCGAAAACTTTTCTTCCAATTTGGAATCAAGCATCAACGCAATTTTTTCAATAACAGCGTCGAAAGTCTGGTTATCAAAACTTATATTGGGTTTGTTTGCCTCCGGACGACGTCTTTGTGTAACAAATGCATCAGCAGCAGTCGCAAAGCTATCCTTTTTTTTGGATGAAGACATATTTTATTCTACTGGTCGTATATATAATTAAGCTTATTATATCCGTTAAATAAAAAGAAAAAAAAAGGAAAGAAAAGACAGAGATAATCTTTCTTGGGCGCGTGTAGACTTGAACTCGGATCACACACACTTCAGACCACACAGCTTTTGTCGCAGCCGCAGATTCACTAATTAACGGGGCGAAAACAACTACGTAATGTAACCGTCGCAATGACCGACCGCAATCAAGGTTATTAGACAACGGTGGCAATTTTAGCCTACCTTCACTGTATTGCGGCGAAGAAAAAAATTCTTGATTATACATCAACCCAGAAAAGACACTAGAACAGCAGCCAGCACATCACAGTATTATTAAAAGAATGAATGGATGAATGCTTATATACTTTTTAACACTTGTTATGCAAATAACCATGTATTACTATTTTAATTATTTTTAGAATACGGAGCGTGCGCGCATACGTCACTTACTATTATATATGAGTAATATTTAAGAATTGATAGATAAATTGTTTATCAATTCGTGAACTAAAACAAAGATTTCGTGTCATAACAGTAAGTTTGTATAACTTCCACATTAAAATATAAATTTAATACGTTCAAAAGGTCTAGGTCGCCGGCAAGTTTTTTAGCCGCACACGTAGGAATGCACAGATGATTAGGGTTCCGTTGGCCAAATTTCACGCACGAATCGATTTCAAAATTTTACGTGGATTACACAATTGACTAGCTACTATTTTATTATATATATTTCACCTCATACGCCTTTGTAATATGGATTGATTTTGAAATGTATAAAGAAATAAATCTTAAATAAAAAAACAATATATTTCAATCTAATATAAGGGCGGAGCATTGTCAGCCCTGCAATTACAGAATTTCAATAAAGAAAGTACAGTAGAACGCCGATTTTTCGATTTTATAGATCCGAAAATTCGGATAATCGGCCATAGACTGGTAATAAAGAAAAAGGAACTGTCACACATAGACTAAACTTTATTAAGTTTAACAAACACAGTTCTACAATATGTAAGTAGTGCACTGGAGAAAGAGAGAGCACCAGCGCCGCGGCAGATAATATATATATATATATACGAAACAAAACAAAAATTACATTACTTACTACAGTACTTGGTTTGAATTTTTCATATTACGCTTAGCACCGATTCGGATAATTGGCGATTCGGTTAATCGGCGTTCTGCTGTAATAGAAATTGAACTTCCACCTTAAAATCCACCTTAGTTTTTTAAACTTACTTATCATTACGAACATAGCACCTAAGTCTGAATTTTTACTAACTTATTAACCTACTTATATTATTATTATTATTAAAGTTCAGATATTTGAATACCTGAATTGTAACAGTTTGACAAAAGAAGGCTCAAAGACAAAAGGCAAACGTCTTCTTTAAGGTACTTTATTCATAATATATGTACTACTAACTAAAGTGTAGTTACTAATATCATTACTCTTTTTTTTGTCTCTTGTCCAAACTGTAACTCTCTTACTTCTTTTGCCATACGTGTTCCCTATACTACTGCTTTATTATCTTCACTGTTGGGTTGCCTGGAAGAGATCGCTAAGGCCGCCTTTTACATTCTATTTATATTCCTAATATTGTGTCTTAAAATGTGTAATAAAGTATTAAATATATAAATAATAAAATATACGGAACAGTCGATTACTCATACTATGTTAGTTTTTATATATTTTACAATAAATGCTTAGTTTTATTATATATAGGCATATCTCAAGGCCTCAAAATATGATTATTAGTTTTTTACATATTCCACAGAATTGTTTGCATTTTCGACATCCAATTGTCCCTTCTATGGACAATTGGATGTCGAAAATGCAAACAATTTAATCTATCCACTAGTCAACCTCTAAAATTTTTTGAATTAATATTAACTTCTTAATCATTTTTTGATTTAGTCAGTTGTAATATTGTTCCTAACACTCATTTGCGCGTGGCTTACGCAAATTGATTCCGAATGTGATGTGTACAACCCATTTTGATACATACACGAATAAATAATATACATCGCGGACTCAAGTATAATTAAAAACGGGTTTCAAATATCCAAAGTCATCGGTGATGTCAGTTCTTGCGGGTGTTTACAAATAGACAGACAACATATAGTGTAGTGAGAATGTCAAATACAACAAGTGAATTAGAACAAAAAGACAATAACAAAAATGATGAAACGAAAACCAGTGAGATGTCAAAGCAAATTACATTGAAGGATAGAGTGAAAAAGATTTACAATAATATCACGGTTGAGCCATTTCTACTCTGCTACTTGTTACCAATGATGATAACCGGTGTGGCTGCGCAAAAGTTTAACATTATCAAAGCGTGCCGGGCAGATTTGGGTTTTTCAGAGAGTATTTGTGAAAACGTTGTTAATGGCAACGCGTCAGATAACATAACAATTGAAGCTTCGAATGGAGCGCAAAGATTAGTGGCTGATATGTACGCATGGGCACAGCCTTTGCAGACTGGACTGCCAGCTTTTATTATTCTTTTCATTGGAGCTTGGAGTGATAAAACTGGAAACAGGAAGGCGTTGATGATCATTCCTATAATAGGAGAATGTATATCTGCATTCGGATTAATTCTTGCTACGTATTTTCTGCTGGATTGGCCGTTGTGGGTGACAGGTTTAATCGAAGCACTCCCGTCTGCCTTTTCCGGAAGCTTTGCGGTTGCTTTCATGGGATCAACTAGCTATATCGCCGACGTCACGTCAGTGGAATCTAGAACGTTTAGAATGGGAATAGTATCACTCATAGTTTCCATAGGTTTTCCTTTAGGTATTTCCCTCGGTGGATACTTGACCGAAGTGCTTGGTTTCTTAAGGGTATTTATAGCAATGACTGTTTTATTTGCCGTTGGATTCTTACACACGCATTTCAATATTAAAGATGTCAGACGTCAACCACTGCAAGGCACAGTATGGCGCAAGCTTGCTCAATTTTTTAATTTTGGAATTTTCCTGACATTCCTGAATTTATTTCGCGGAAAGAAGCTTCTTCGCGTGGTGCTACTTATTTGTGCTTACATAGTTATAATGGGACCTATTTTTGGTAAGTTGTGGTGATTAATATAGCAGCGATAAATGATAAAAACATCTGTTATTTATAGAATACAGATTTTCTAATGCGATTATACCGTCGTTTTCAAAGCAGTCACTTTAAACACATAAAAATGTTGTGAAATAATTTTAACAGGAATAATGCGAATTGATTAATATTGAGACTGAATAAATGTCGGTTAGTACACCTTAGGCTTGTAAGCCCCGTGAGTGATAATGGAGGCGATTCTGATGTACATACTCTGAACTAAAAATCTCTAAATTTAACTTTAGACCTGTCAAACAGTTTTAGAGAGCGTAACCTATTCTGTATATCTCTAAATTGATAGCAATAAGGTTTAAATTGTCAATGTAGAAATATATAGAATAGGTTACACACGTTTGACAGACCTAAACCTAAATTTAGAGATTTTTAGTTTTAGAGGTGTACATAAGAATCGCCACCATTGTTATACACGATATAACGATTGCGTTTCGTTGAATTCTAAACAGCATCTCTTGTCTCAACGCGTCTGAGCGTTGACTTGGAAACAGTACGACGAAAAATGACCAATTATGCAGTCGTCGCATCCAAATTCTAAACCTTTCCATTTTTATTTCTATCCAGACTTTTTACTAAACATTTATAATTAATCCATTTCAGGTGAAGCGGCGTTAAAGTTTTTATACGCTCTCAATAAATTTGGAATGACGAACGCCGGATTTAGTCTATTTACAACATATTCTCAATTACTGGGAATGGCAGGTAATATGATTCAGGTAGCATTTAATGCAGATTCTGTTTTGATGAAAGAAATAAATCAAAGAATAATAGCTATAAATAGATTTCCAATGTTGTTGGTGCCTTGAATAATACTTAAACTAATTTCAATGGCAATTATTTTTCGATGAAGACAATTCATATAACGTTATATTGTCTTTATTGACATAACTATTACTCATTAATTTTCCCGACGTTTCGGGTACTGTACAGCGTGCGTGGTCATGGTAGACGGTAGAGATAGGTTTAAAATAATGTAAAATATACTTAAATTTTGTAAAAATACATAGCTTAATCCCTTAATAAAGTGTTTTTCTTTATATATTGTTAATATTGCAGAGTAATTGTAAATTGTTGTTAATTGATTTTTTAAGTATAAACATGATAACAATAATCTGATACTCTATGGAATATCTAATGCTAAACATGTATTTTATAGGCAGGTTTATGAGTCAACATATTTGAGACTGGATTGCGCAGAATCAGTAAGTTTGAATACAATCTCATACATTATTTTAGGTACCGCCATTGTGGTCGTTGGTTTTAGCAAGTACTTGAAGATGCACGACACACTGCTGGGCGTCATTATATCTATTAGTAAAATATTAGGAAACGTGTTCTTCGCCTTGGCGCCAAACGTTGGTTGGTTTTACGTCGCACCCATTGTTGATATATTTGGAAACGCTGGCGGTTTAGTTGTCAAATCATTTGGAACGAAGATCGTGGAAGCTGACGAAATTGGTATGTATAATGATAATTGGTATTATATAATGAATTGCGGTAAACATTAATGGATCCTTCTAGTCATTACAATGAATGAACTCGAATGTATATTATATTTATAGAACAGGCCTGTGCCTTAGTAATGGAAACGAAACCACGGGGAACCACTAGACTTTAATTTATTGAACCTATTGGTATATCATAACAGTAACAACAAAATCATTAGTCCGGTCAAATTAGACGAAAAAATAAGAGTAAAGTTACATAAATTCCCACCAAGCTGAAAATCGGTAAGATTGCTTAAAATATCATTAAAAACAAAACTTGAAAGTTCCCCATCTTTCCCCTGTAAGGAAAAAATGTTATTCAAGGTCAAAGGTCAAAAAAATGAGTTTTTCGCGATTTTCAGCAAAACGGTAAGTTTTATCATAAAAATACCTTAGACAAAAATTGTAGATTATAAAATTATCTACAAAAACTAAATTAATACTTTTTTTCTACGAGCCACCGTTTTTGAGATATAACGATTCAAAAAGTTGTAAAAGTTGTAATCGTCATAATATGCATGAGTACGCCACGTATAATATATACATCTCTGTAGTTGTAATATATGTTAAAATATTTTTCTATCGGTCATTGTGACCTTCCAGTGGACTTAAAATCGGTCGTCCTAAAGACGAAGCTACGAATCGGGCAATGGAGGAAATATTTACTTACATGGAAAGTAGCGATGACTGTCAATTTACTTTAAAAGAATTAAAGAGTATTTGCAAATCTGAAACTTTAGATAACAGAACAATAAAGTTACGACTAAAACTGAAGTATGGTAATAAACTTATTATCACTGAGAAATCTGGAGCATCAACATTCATATGCTTAGTAGATAATCATCATGATATTTTGAATCAAGCCTGGTACGAAAAAAAAAGTTAATAAAAAAGAAGAACGATTCAGAGTCCTAGAGGCAGCTGCAGATATAATTCGCGAAGACATTCAAACCGCAGTGTTTGATAATTCTAACTACCCTCCACCAGGTCGCATGTTTGAAGATTTAAATAATGAAATCCCAGAATCGTTGACGTATTTTGTAGAACGAGTGATTTTAAAGAATAAACGATCAAGTTTAGATCACTTAAAATTAGTATTTTGTTCTCCCGCATGTACGCATTGTCAAGGCCGGTCGTGTTCTAATATTGAATCACCAACAGAAGAGGATCCGTTTGATTCCAACGAGGCAACATGCGATACATCGCTATTAACGCAGTTTACATGCACTCAGGATGAAGATGAAGAAGAACAAGAAGAACAAGAACAAGACGAACAAGAACAAGAAGATCAAGAAGAAGAACAAGAAAAAGAATTTGACAGTTACGACTCGGACGATTAAATTTCACTACATTTTTTTTAACTTAAATTGCCTTTATTTTTTCAATCTCTGCTAAAATCCATTATTTTTCAATAGTTTCAAATAAAACAGGATTAAAACTGACCGGTGGAATAGGCCTACTGGGGAAACCACGTAAAAATAAAACGCGCCAAGTACACTACCTCATAGGTGGCGAGGAAACGTGTGCATATTATGACGATTACAACTTCTACAGCTTTTTGAATCGTTATATCTCAAAAACGGTGGCTCGTAGAAAAAAAAGTATTAATTTAGTTTTTGTAGATAATTTTATAATCTACAATTTTTGTCTCAGGTATTTTTATGATAAAACTTACCGTTTTGCTGAAAATCGCGAAAAACTCATTTTTTTGACCTTTGACCTTGAATAACATTTTTTCCTTACAGGGGAAAGATGGGGAAATTTCAAGTTTTGTTTTTAATGATATTTTAAGCAATCTTACCGATTTTCAGCTTGGTGGGAATTTATGTAACTTCGAATGTCTAAATTGACCGGACTACATGAATATGAAATATTAATTAATTTATGTCACAAAGAGAAATATCTTTTTGTGACATAAATTAATAAATGCTAATAAATTTACTACAAAGTTTACTGATCGCGAATGTGATTAAATCTAAATCATCTTATCCTGATAATTGCACTCTTATAAAAAAATACAGAAAGAGACCAAAGATCACTTTACTTTAGGGTGCAGATTATTTACTACGTATACCTATGTAAATGAATCAACACGAAATTGTCTGAACCAATGTTAAATTAAGCGATATGACTAAAGCATTGATATATTAATTTTATTTAAGAGTTTACGATCCATACTGGCGATGTATTTCCAGGAAAGATCTGCTCTCTTCTTGCATTTGTGGAAGCAATCAGCCCTGTTATATATTCGCCTCTTTTTTCTACGGTTTATTCGAAAACCCTTGACACAGTTCCGGAGGCTTTTTTCTACCTCGGCGGTATCATGACTGTCCCTGGTCTATTGGCATTTGTGTAAGTACCTACTGTAATAAAATCATACACACATATGTGTTTTTTGTAAATAGTGTTGTAAGCACAAATATTCATTAGTAGCATATAAATAAATCAGTAGTAAGCAAAATAAATATAGCCTTTTTTAGTCAAATCAGGATGTTTGTGTTTCCTATTGCGTGCCGTATCTAAAAAAAATTCTCTGTAATGGAAACTGTGAAGACATGTATAAAATTCTCGTGTCACTGGGTGGATTATTATATTATGGATGATAAACAAGTGACAAACAGATTAACAAAAAATAAACACACACACAAAAATCCGCATTCGGTTGTCGAGCCCGGGACCCTTTGTTGGTCAATCCGTCAAGTAAAAACAAACAAAACTGCAGAGTGCTAATATATTTAAGAGGATATTAACAAGTTGTTTTTTTTTTCAGAGCTCTCTATATGTTGCATAAAAGAGATGAAAGAGATGTCGTCAAAGATCCCGAGGCGAAGGAGGCGCACGCGCACGAAAATTCCGTGACTGTTTTATAATCAGCGTTAATTAGATTTATTTATATGTCCTTGGTTCGTTCGTGTCACACATAAAAATCTTCTTTATATAAATACGAAATTAATTATTAACATAACTTGACGTTGTAGTGCTAACCACAACCACAGACAAACCACAGAGACAAGACATGTATCTTATCTTATATACAACCCCTGATTAGACAAAGGGACAAAATAAAACGTAATTGATGTTCCTGACAATAGATGTCGTTAAAATAAATTTAATTTTTAGACTAAATTTAATTATTAAAAAGAGTTTTAATAAAATAGTGTTCTGTCAAACTGACGTGACAGTCTGTCACTGAATGTTGCTAACAACTCAAAACGTCAAGTGGTAGATAAGTAAATCGCGTTTATTTCTCTATTAGATGTCATAATTTAATCTTAATACATGTCTAATTTAATCTTAATATATGGGTTTTATCCTAAAACCTTTGTCAAATTAGAATTGATATTTACTGCTTTTGTATATTCTATTAATGTACAACTTTCCATAATAGAATGGAATTCAAATAATATGACATTTATTATCATAATAAATTCCAGTAATATTTTTGATAATTATTTACTATTAACAAGACAAACAAGTAAGAAGTGAAAGTGTTATTATAAAAGTATTGTTAGAACTCCTATTTTGTAACCTTAACAATAAGTTTCAATGTAATTGAAAAAATGAATTATTTTTCAAAGGCGTTTAATTTTTTAAAGATGAGCTTAAAGACTTTTATTCCTTTTTTGTTTAGTATCCTAAAATTTTGAGTAGGCAAGGAAATGATAGCTTTTTGATACCTTTTTTGAGGTGAAAGTGCCGCAGTCCCACGCCATGAATGGCGGACTTGACGACGTAAATTCACCCACCCTATTCAAAATAGCTCCTTAAAACTCCTCTCAAACGGGCTCGCCTTCAACGCAAGGGAAAGGATGCTCTTAAGTACCTAAAAGAAATTAACATAACGTGGCATCAAAATATTCGAAGACATTTGACGTAATCAAGATTGTTCTAATCCGGAATTTATGAAGATCTCAAGCGGTTCAAGGTCATCTTTTTGAAAGTTATGGCAATAACCTTAAATGTACAATCATTATCATTATTATTTTTTATTTTAATATTTACAATCTAGCATACTATATTGGAGAATGAGTGTTTTAAATATACTCATAACAGATATAAAGAAATACAAATACGCTTTTATGTCAACCATTACAATTTTATTGACTTGAGCCATAATATAGTACATTACATATACAATGAATATTTCTTTCCAACATTGTTAAAACTTCAATTAGTTCTGTAATGTAGATTGGACAGTCGGACTTAATTCCAAGGAGGTTGCAATGTTCGTTCATACGCGACTCCATACTAATATTATCGGTGCGAAAGTCTGTCTATATGGCTGTATCAGGTAAGCCATATTACACCTATTTCGGTGGAAATAAGAATAAAATTATTATAACCCAAAAGACCCAGTGCTAAACATGTGTTAAATGTACGTATTTCTGCTATGCAACCTGCCGAGGCCGAAACAAGGAAAGTTTAAATTCGGTTAACAAGACGCGGCCGAAATCGCGGGTAAATAATACTAACATCATAAAAAGATGTCAACGATCCCGTATCGTCTATTTAATTATTCTTTTATTAGCTCAGTCTCAACAACCTTGTATAGTCGAAATTGTGATAACAAAAACACGTCGACAAGTGTTTTAATATCTGTCGAAACATCATTAACGTTACCCGAATGCTCAGATAAACGTACATTTTATTAAGACAGTCGTGTGCGCTGAGACCTCTGTTATCGTTTGCAACTGAGATCAACTCGTACGCAAGTGCACTCATATCGCGCTTCATTTCAACTTGACTCTGGTTTTTGGAAACAGAAAGTCACGGATTAAGTAGTCGCTATCGGACGGCGGCGCCAAGTGTAGCGCTCGGATCAGAAGCGCTTTTACTTACTCTCACTTACCATGAGTACTGTTAACATTTGTGCCTCCGTGGAATTCACAAAGTCAAACATACGCCTAACAGACAACCTTGAACGGAAAACGTGGCGGAAACAATTGAGCTGCGGAATTAAAAATGTGAAAAATATCCTCAGGGAGACGACGGTGGAGCCGTGTCTGTTCGTCTACATGCTCTGCACCGCCTTATCCTCGTTGGCTGTACAAAATATGCATTTGGAGAAATCGTGTAGAGTCAACTTTAACTATTCGACGGATGTATGCGACAGGATCCGTGATAGAAATATAACCGGCCTAGAGAATGAGCTGAACAATGTACAATCGTTGGTAGCCAAGGTCGTAGCTTGGAAGTTTCCGCTACAAACCGCTATCCCAGCTGTTATGGTGCTATATATCGGCGCGTGGAGTGACAGAACTAAGAAACGAAAGATATGTATACTCATCCCGTTCACGGGCGAGATTGTGGCAAACATAGGCTTGCTATTGGCAACATATTACTTCAACGAACTGTCTTTAACCGCGACAGCGCTCATAGAGGCGCTGCCCGCTGCCTTCACCGGTAGTTACATTATAATATTCATGGGAATGTACAGTTTTATGGCCGATAGAACAAGCGTGAAGGATAGAACATTTCGTTTAGGCGTCGTCACAATATGTGTTAGCTTCGGAACTCCTGCCGGGACCGCGTTAAGTGGCATTGCAATACGCGCGTTGGGTTACTACGGCGTGTTCTCACTACTCATTGTGTTACACATTTGCTCGTTTCTTTATGGTTTGTTTAAGTTAGAAGATATTTTGCCTAAAGATGAGGAACGGACGTCTAATGACAATGATTTACGGAAGGTGCTGCAGGTGTTCGGTTTGGTTGCTAACACAGTGATGGTAATAATACGACCGCGGTTATTTGGAATACGTAAACAGATATTTTGTGTGATTACATTGTATCTGTTGATGGTGGGCCCGTTGTATGGTAAGTGTAAATAGACTGGCAATTTAGTAATGGCTTTCTAAACAGCAAATTCGATGCAGTGCTATCATAATTTTGTTGTCGCATTCGACAATATTTCCGGTCCATACTTATTTGTTTATTGAAACAATTTGTGAGAACTATATAATATTTCACCAATATTATATTTATCACTTGGCTATAGTTCACTTTTTGGCTATTGGATTTAGGTAAAAATCTATATGACTCATATATATTTAAGCTGCAGTTTTTATGGTATGGTGATCAGATTTTTAATGGAGGATATAAAATAAATTTGAATTTTAAGAAAAATCTAATATCTTAATATTTCTAAGAAACATATAGACAGCATGATGAATAATAATAATAATACATTGACAAATACATTCTTGTGAGTTTTAGGCGCAAAATATTCGAGTATTAAATATTTTAACAAATTTTTATTACATTTGTATAAAAATTGCGTCTTAACAAAATGAATTAGAAATTTATATGCCAAGCGCCAATGCTTGAAGAGAAGCCTTGGCCGCGTTTCGATTAAAAAATAAATATTTTTATGTATATTCTAAAGATGACTATCGGTTTATTATTAAGCCTTTTTTAGGTTAGCGACGGCGATTTCTACATATACTACAAACCAATGTCAATTCAGACAAAACGTTTTGTCTCGTTTATTCATTCGCCTAAATAAATTTCTACTCTTAATTATTCATATCAAATTGGACAATTTAAAAACTGTAATTAAAGTAACAAAGAAATTTCCCTCGAATACAGAGAACATATTTGAGACCACAACTAGAATTTTTTTGTCTGACACATTTATTATTACAAGAACTGTCTCATTAGCGAGTCTCAAATAATATATGTATGTATGTATGACTGTATTTGGGTCGTTACACTCAAACGCACGAGGTAAACTGCTCGGTACACGCAATATTGCACGATTATAACAAAAACCTAATTTATACAAGGTTCGACGCTTAGAATATACGAACTAATTTTAAATTGTCATGTCAAAATAGTAAACTTCACTTGTACGGAGATTATAGGAGGCTTTTTGTACCTATAATTTGTAGTAAATCAGTTTTTAAATAGTATTTTATAAAATAGGAGGGCAAACAAAGTCGCGGGTGAACTAAGGAGCAACAGTTGCAAGCTATAACAAAGACATAAGTTGTGGTAGTATCGGAGGGATTTCCGAACAAATACGACTTAGGGAAGGTACGAAAAGATCGTATAGGCATATCTTAAAGGCCGTAAACGTACTTGTGAGGCCTCTGTCCTTGCGAGTCTCCATGGGCAACGGTATCACTTACGATCAGGCAAGCCTCCTGCCCGTTTGCCCGTTTGTATCGTATTTTTTGTCGTACAGCATATATTTAGCGTATCAGTTGTATTAGCGCCCATAAAATGCTTACCTTGGGGCTAACCGGCAATGTAAGAAATGTGTAAAGCAATGTTTTAGTAATTTTAATAAATGGTATAGAAAAAATCAAAATCAAATCATGTCATAAAACCCCAACTGATAAAAATGACAGCAACTCAAAAAAAAAACCACTCATATAGAAATATTTCATTTTATTTATGCAGTGTGCTCTACCATAGCTAATGAGGACATAAAACGCTCTCAATAAAACTCAGGTATCGAACGAAAAGTTAATCTGAATGTCAACAGCAACACTACTTTCATTAAACGCGGAGTTTTGCAACTTTATGAACCAGTTCGTTTAGTTAAACGGAAAAATAAGGCACTTCCAATAATTCATTATATATATGAGGAAGATTAAACTAATCAAAACATATTTATAAATGACTGGATCATGAAGTTGTATTACCTTAATATTGTCTTTTATTGACATAACTTTTACTCATTTAAAGAGAAACACTTTATTAAAATTCCACGCTTTCTGTTAGAAGAGTTATTGACTACTGTCTCATAAAAGATCAAAAATCTATTTATATGGATCTCTGGTCTGAAATAAAATTATTATTATTACTATTAAAAACCATAAATGTAAGGAACATATTAAAATAACAGATCTCATACTGCCAACGTTATATTATATTCGAGTATTTGCGAAGAGTGTTGGTGAAATTTTGTGTCTTAATTAATGTATTAAACGAAGCAGAGCTGTAAGTAGATCTATCTGTTTAAAAAATGTTACTTTATAACAATGCATAAACAGTTTTACAGGTATCAATATTAATATTATTGATCCACTATCCTTTTAGTGAGGCACTGAATACGAGTGTTTCAAGTGTTGGACTTGTTCAATTCACAACTATCCACCAATTCTATTTAAACGTAATTATGACATCTTTCATGAATTATAGAGTAACTATTGCTGTAGTATCAACTGCTAAAGCCGTGTCGTTTAAATCATTTCCATCTATTGATATTCATCCACCACACCACAAACAAATCTTTAATCTTTAGAGTAATTTAAGATATAAATGTTTCAAGAGACGGAGGTAATTTAAGGAGCAATTGTTAATGATTCCATTAGGCAAGCCGGTCTTACGAACTTGGAAATTAGCTCAAGGTTGGCGCAGTCTAGTACCACCTCACTAACCTAACCTAACTTATTCGTTTATATTATGAAATTTAAGATAATTCGTACCTCCAATGAGCGGTTTCGTGTAATATGTTTATTCAAGTTTTGGGCATGTGACAAGAACTACATTACTAAATAAGTACCACTTTAATTAAAGTATAAAAGTTATTGAGAATATAAACTAGTTTGATAAAGGCATTTAATTGCCTTATTGATGAACCGGTAAAGACAGCTGTCAAAACTACATGTCGAATTATATATAGATCTTGTTAAACCTACCTACGTACATAAACTAATAGTTTTTATTGGCTCCTGTTTATCCGGGTTGAGCCAAACGGAATCAGTAAAATAGACACGTTCGATTACACTTTTAATATAAGTATATATTTATGCATTAGGTAAATGGACGTTAATGTCCCAAAATTTAAAGAAAAACACTTTATTAACGGACTGAAGTTATGTATTTTTGCATTATTTAAATATATTAACATTATTTTATTTTACAATCCAGGAAAATGGAGGGCACTGTGAGCCAGTTTTGCAAAAATCCTTCCGGTTTCAGTCGATACCAACTCCGGGGCAATAACAACAGATAACCCACAACCTCTGACACTTATTTTGACAATTAACACCTTTTGTCTTCAGTCTACCGTGACCACGCACGCTGTAAATTACGAGAAACGTCCGAAAAATTTTAAAATAATGTAAATATATTTAAATATCGCAAAAACACATAACTGAAATTCGTTAATAAAGTTTTTTTCTTTAAATGAGTAACAGTTATGTTGATAAAATAGAATATTATGTCCAAAACTATTTTAGACACGCGATAAATCCCAACAGGTAACCATAAAACGCAATGTCACCTACATTGCGTAAATTGTTTACATCATTATGACATCATATGATTGCAGTAACGCAATATGCAATCTTCTTAGGAATTTTACCACTTCGTTTTACGTATATAGGTCTAATAACTTACAATTACATATATCAAAAATATACTACCCTCTTGGCGTTAGATTTCATATTTCAAAGATTCATATTGCGTCTGAGCAGATGATAACATCTTTGCGTCTACTTAGCATCAAAGTACTTTATGTTGCTCATCTAAATTTACTCGTATAGAGTGTATTGCATTCGAACAATTAGTATCCAATGCACTACGGGGTTTAAAATGATTAAATTTTAACAAACAATATCGCGACGACACGTTAATATTGAAGAAAAATATTTTTAAATCACATATATATTAAAATAATAGTTTATTATTTTAATACATTAATGAATAAATTAAAATGAATTTAATAATATATTTTATTTGTTTCTTAACGTTGAAGGTAAAAAACATGTTTAATATAGTTTATTAAATACTTAAGATATCAAAATCTCTCTATACTGAAGTATGTTTGTTGAGTGAACGCGCATCTCTAGAAATATTGTATCGATTTGATATATTATTGTGTCGAATATTAAATTTATATAACAAATCTATAACGCACATGTGATGAACGCAAGTGTTAACACCTAGTCTGAACTAAAATAAAACTCACTCAGAATGTTACTTTTAAAAAGTAACAATTAAAAAATTGCTCTGAGATATTTAGTAGTCATTTTTGTAGCTTTAATAAATACCTGGCAAGATTTCGTATCCACGAGTACATTGCGAATGTGCTAGACAATGGCTCCTTGATACAAAAATAATGTACTTTGAGCAGGTGCCTGCAAATGAAAAATCTACAATAAAAGTTTAGTTCATGGACATATGATTGTCATATATATTGATGCAAACTTGGCTAATAGCGAATAATAATAATCCATTTTAATTCCATACTTTCATATATTTATAATTTAAACGAGAAAATTATTATCTATCGTAATCCACTATGGACACTACAGGCCTCCACCGGAACTTTCCATTTGGAGCTGTCCCATTCTTCTATCCATTTTTCGCTATACAATATCACTCCGACTTTTCCAGGAAAGTTTTCGAGTGAGAATTTTTTTTTTGCACAGTGGCGGTCTGACAAACAAGACTCCCGCGTTCATTTTTTTTTCAATTGATTAAGGCCCCGCGTTCGTAGGTATATTAGTTATCCGCCTATCTACATAACCGTCCGTTATTCACCCATAATTGTACTATTCATATAATCCTTCAAACATGAGAACAAAAATATGTAAAGATACCACGTATAGGATGCATTCTTTTAATCAATTGTTCAAGGTTAACGAACTCCATTTACGACTATTAAGAGAGCTTCGATTGCACTTAATTATAATGCTAAATATGTTATTTCTTTTATTAAGGGTTGAGTGATTGCATTAATAATAAAACGCACATATAGACTATATAATATAAACACTTTAGTATCGGATTAGGTTATGTATTTTACAAAATTCAAATATATTACATTATTTTAAATTTTTTCCGTCGTTTCGCGTGCTTTACAGCGTGCGTGGTCACGGTAGACCGTTGACAAAGTGTTTTTCTTTAAATGAGTAATAGTTATGTTAATAAAAGACAATATTAAATAAATGCTATCAATATTGCTTCTATAAATGAAAAATGTTACGATGTGATGATTAATACGAGTGAAGCCGCAGGAACGACTAGTTACTAACTTAAAGATTATCTTAAGATCCAATACAATGGTGGCGATTCTGAAGTACACATTCTAAACTAAAAATCTCTAAATATAGCTTTAGACCTATCAAACAATTTTAGAGAGGGTAACCTATTCTGTATATCTCTAAATTGATAGCAATAAGGTTTAAATTGTCAATGTAGAAATATATAGAATAGGTTACACACGTTTGACAGGTCTAAACTTAAATTTAGAGATTTTTAATTTTAGAGGTGGACATCAAAATCGCCACCACTATCGAATCATTGCCATAATAGTATTTATTTCAATATCTGTTAATGACCCGCTCTGATAAAGCGACAATAATATTTACTGACATTTTGTTATAGGCGACTCTCAAGTGGGCTATTTGTACGCGATTCGCAAATTCAACTTCAATGAAGTGGAGTACAGTATATACGGGACCATTAACATTATGTTGGGATTGATTGGTGAGTGTTCAAATACATTTTTTAGGGTTACACTTATTATTCAGGCATCACTGTGCAGTTACACCAGGCCCTATTTGTTAAGATGTTATTCGTACAGCTATAGCAACAAATATTAACAAGAAATCGAATTAAATAAATATTTACGTGGCTCCCATACAACAACGTGACTTTTTCCCTAAAATATTCCGACTCTTCGACAATAATCGGTAGTATTGTTGACACCTGACTGACATTGACACTCGCGCTGCCAGCGAGCTTAGGAGAAGAGAAGAGTGTTGTCGTCAGCGAGGGAATAATTGTCGATTGAGAGAATAACTGTATTTCTCGCTTTCCAAACTGGACTTTATCAAAACATATTTTTAGATAACAATAAGAAAAGAAGATTGTTGTCATCAGTAAGGGAATAATGTCGATTGAGAGAATAACTGTATTGCTCGCTTTCCAAATATTCTTAGCAATATTGTTAATATAAAATGGCGTCTAAATTCACACTACTTAAATCAAGAACTTGTACAGCTTTCCGTGCTTTTTTATCGCCAATATATATAATGGTGGCGATTCTGATGTACACACTCTAACTTTAGACCTATTCTGTACATCTCTAAATTGATAGCAATAAGGTTTAAATTGTCAATGTAGAAACATATAGAATAGGTAGTAAGTTAAGTTATAGAGGTGTACTCAGGATCTCCACCATTGGTAATACGTTGTGTGTTAATCGCTAAACTAGGGAAGCGATAGATATGAAGGTGTGAAGAATATACACAAATACACGTAACCTTAAGATGTTAGAAATTCGATGAAGAAAAATCCGTGAAATTGTAGATAATCTTTATTAAATGGAACCAACCGAAGAATTATATATAATATTTAAATATATGATGGAATGGATAATGTGCAAATCACGGCTAATTTACCCACTGGTAAGTTGACTATCATTATTAATATTTATCTGTATGTTCAATGTATTATTTTAACGAGTGTTTTGATAACAAAAGATACTTGTAAAATGACCCGTGCGTGACCTATGCGTTATATGCAACAGTGGCAAATACGCATTACATTCTCTCAACTTAATTTAGGAGATTTTAAATTATTCGTGTTTAACGTACGTTGTTTTGCATTAAATCCCGAACTTTTTGACTATTTGTCTACGACTGACCGATGTTTTAAATATAACCGGGCAAGTACGAGCACTTTTCTTATCGTATGTACAGTATGGGAGCCCCAGCAAATATGGAACATTATTATCATATGCCAAAAAATACTAAATATTATTAAATTTATTTAGTATTTGTCATTATAGTCGTGGAGGTACCGATGACAGAGGACAAACTAAGAGCTTGAACTGGAACTATTAAAACTGACTGTGAGAAAAATTTATGTATTCCTTCATATTCAGGTACGTTTTTCTGCATCACGGTGCTGAGCAAGAAGTTTGAGGTGCAGGATAG
This sequence comes from Pontia daplidice, assembly GCA_963693355.1. NCBI lineage: Eukaryota > Metazoa > Arthropoda > Insecta > Lepidoptera > Pieridae > Pontia > Pontia daplidice. The sequence goes on from CAVNZL010000139.1 coordinate 6,646,892, forward strand.
TGTAATCGGAGCCTTAGCGGGTGTGAGCAGGATAGCATCATGTTTCGTATTTGCGTTTGCACCTACGAGAAATTGGTATTATGCAGCACCAGTGTTCAACATTTTCAGCGGGACTGGTCTCACGGCTGTCCGGTCCATCGCCACAAAGACAGTCTCCAACGAAGAAGTGGGTCTGTGATTTTTGAACTATATAATTTTGAGTTTCTTTTTTTTTATGATACAACATACAAAAATAAATACAATCCTAAATTTTTACCCTTCTACGATCAACCCTTATTTTTTATTTATTAATTGAAAATTGAAATCACATGTATGGCAAAACAACGTTTGCCGGATCAGCTAGAAGATATGAAAATTGCCACACGCCCCTCATAGAAATTTATGCCTTAACAAATAATCCTGTATTGTTTCAGCCAAACTGAGTTCTGTAATGGGCGTGATGGAGGCACTTGCTCCCTCAATATACATGCCTGCATCCAGCTATATATACATCATGACAATAGACTGGTTCCCTGGTGCATTCTACTTATTTGATGCTGCTCTTACAGTATTCGCTTTGATATTATTCACGTAAGTTGATGTCTTATAACGCAGAACAACAAGCAGATAAATTTCTTCGTTTGCCTTTGGTCTTAGTCGAAGTGTTGTTTTAGACCAGGTCTTCAACAAAAATAATTGATTGTACTGCAACCAATGAACTCATTTTTGTATTATAATATATATCAGAAAGAGATGGTGATGGTAGAATGGAAAATGCAATAGTACTATGGCATGCAAGCACCAAGTTTAGAGTTCTATTCTGCTACAGAAATGACAATTTTCCTGTTCTACAATTTCATTTATTAATTAAAAAAAAACAAAGATATAAAAGTTTTCTCGTTTCCACATGAACAGTCACAGGGAACTGTTTGTATCAAGTCATTTCTAAGTAAGTCAAACCAACCATATTATGCAAATTTTTGCCACCAAGACTTTAATTTAGGAACCACAGATATAAAACGATCAAAATATCGAATTTCAAATAAAATCAACGTTTAAATTCAAGTTTAACGAAAGCACAGATCCCATATAAATTGTTGAATAATAAAAAGTATTACACAATAAAGGAAAGTCTTGAAATGCGAAAGTTTCTTGAATATTTAAATGGACCCTTGAAATCGATTCGCATTAAGATGTCCATCAAAATAAAACCTGTTTTATATAAATTTTATCAAATAAGATAGGAATTTGTTAACTTTTATTAGTCCAGCAACCGGTTTGATCTTTGTAAAATATAATTATTCAGTAACTTTGTTAATAGTCTTAGTCGTAAAAAAAGGTTTCAAATATTAGATAATTTATTTATTGAGCCTTAATAGGCTCATCAATATTACAAAGCAGAAATCGTCTCGCTGCGATATACTAGATGCATACAATATAGTTCGATGTTAACATTATACCGTATAGAACCGTTATGTCCTTCTTGATTCAAACGTGCGTTAAAGATTTTTACGACTATTGGTAATTCGTTTTTGTTTATTATAATATCATTCGTGTCGTAATTCAAACCGAAACAAATCTTTTTGCTCTTGAAAAAGTTTTTATATCCAAGTGATGTAGTTTATGTTCTAATGAAATAAAAGAAACTGATTATTTTCTTACCGCATGAATTATATTAAAATGATTATTTAAATACTGGAGTAAAGCTATGTATTCGGAATACTATTATAAATTTGGTGGTATCCCTCTCTGGAATTAATGTACAATGTACTATTATTTCAGAATTATCTACACATTGGTGAAGAAGAGAAATGAGGCGACAGTGACGGACCCACAAAGGAAAGAACAATATGCGAGAACGAATGATATTTCCCATTTTTAAATGTGATTTTCAACAACTGTGCAATAATAAGTGATATAAATAGTATAATTTTTAGAGTCGATGTTATATTCGATCAGCTATGTACTTAATACGATTCTAAAATTCGTGAACATATCATATAATCCTGACGATAAAATTTGTTGCGATTGTTTAGAGCAATACGACTTATGTGAGATTATATTGCGCTCATAGAATTCGTTCATATAGTGCATGTCATAATAATTAGGATATTTATACATGAACAACGTTCTTTTAACTATAGTACTGTTTGATAAAACAATACTTAATAATGAAACTATAATACTATACAATTAGACGTATTTCTATTCTACATTTGAATGTTCACTCACGGTGTGATTTCACTATTTTAAATGAACTTTCCTTCATTTAAAATAGTTCAATTACACCACCAATTTTTTGTACCAATGTACTGTTTTATCTGAAACCATATAAGTCTTAATATATAACAATAGATGTATTTATCCGAATGTATTTCAAATTATATAAACAATTATATTAAGAATATGTGATATAGATCTCTTGTAATAAATGTTATAAACTGTAAATAAAGAAAATTTATTTAAACGAAATGTTTAATTCATTTCCTTATTTGGCACATTGACGAACAGTAAAACCGCTTTAAGTATTTTAACATCCCATAGACATTACATTTTAAGCCAAGTGTATGTAAATGTTACAAAACTTAACACCAAAAGACACGGTGTTGTCCTATCAAATGTAACGTGCGAAATACACAGTATTTCAAAGTACGGAGATTGAAAATTTCGTTTCCCTTCAATTTGCCGAGTCCATTAGCACCCTTTGCTCCACTTTACCTGCGCTGCCGTCACAGGATACAAGGCAAATATCGTTACTTATATAACCTCATTTGAGAATATTTAATAAAACCTCTACCTCCATATCTGGAATGTTCACACAGTGAAGTCGGAAGATGTTGGTGATTTCAAGAATACAAATCATTTCATTGCATATTTTTTTTAGTATAAATCATAGTAGTTATTTCAATACCACGTAGTTATTTTAAGTAATTTTTAACGCTAATACGAGTAGACCATAAAATATCTCCTGTCAAATTTATCTTGGCAAAGTTGCTTATACAATTTTAGGCACTTCTTATCAGGCGAAAAATTCTTACACGACTTGAAACTCGAAAATTATTGGTGCTTATATCATAGCGATTTATCGTACACAAAGTTTATATGATATTAAATTTAATATAAACAGTAAAGGAACGAATATATTGAGTGTACTTGGTAGCGTGATTGAAAATAAATACAGAAAAATAAAAAGTCTAAATTTACAGAACTACCAGCTACCAGCTAGTAAGTAACTGCAAGTTATTATATATTACTCCTCTCTTTATAAGTACTGTGTTTTTATCTATCTAAGGCTAAAAAAATCCATATAGAAAGTATCCCTTACTTGTTCTTTGTCCTTTTCTTACGTCAAAAATTACGTCATTCATTCGTTATCAATTAGCTGTATAATCAAGGCATATTGTATAGTTCACTTATCACCTGTACTGTTCTTGAACGTGGAAGTATATCACAACAGAATTGTATTCTTACACAAATTATCCCACTTTTCAGAGCATTACATGAATTATTTCGATTAAATGAAGATGAGTAACGCATTTGATACTAATTTACTGAAAGGCATTTTCCTATTATTGTTATATATATTATTAATATTATTATTTATAATAATAATAATAATAATAATAAAAATACTTTATTGCACACATAAAACAGAAAAAAAACTTATAGTAAACTTAAAACATAAATAAAAATAAACTTATTATGAACTTATAATTAATGTCTGTGTACAGAGGGCGGTCTTATAGCTACGATAGCTATTTCTTCCAGACAACCCAGGTTGGAGGAAATACTAAATAACATAAAAAGGAGGTGCGCCAGTACTATTATTAGAATTAAATTTAGACATGAAAAATTAATATTTATAAAGGTACAATACAATAAAATAAAATGAGTTAAAGTGACAGATAATATACGTTCACCAGCGAATCAAAGCATGAACTAGCTTTTCTAATTTTTACAGGCAGAGAGTTCCATAAACGAATAGCTTTAATAGTAAATGAGGAGTCAAAGAATTTAGAAGAGTGGGGAAGCTCGAAGATTATTGGAGCTAAGAAACAAAAACTTCTCTTTAAGATAACTCGGAGAACGAAGATCGAAAAGAACACGATACAGGAGATGTAAAATGTATGCGTTTCGGCGTAATCGTATAGGGAGCCAATTTAGTTTCTTACGATATTCGGAAACGTGGTCAAATTTACGTAAGCCGAAGATGAAACGAATACAGAAATTTTGAAGTCTTTCAAGGGAGTTTAATTGGTTTTCATTAAGGTCAGGATAGCAGGAATCAGCATAATATATATATTATATTGAATATTGTCTTTTACTACTTCAATATTCCTTTAAAGAAAAACATTTTGTTAACGGATTAAGTTATGTATTTTACAAAATTCAAAATTATGTAACATACTTAAATGTTGAAAACGTTAATAAAGGAATATTGGAGTAATACTGAAGCTGAAACAGAAAGAGTTTGATAGAGATAGAGTTAGAGGGCATTGTTTGATACATTGGCAAGAGTTGCCAACAGCCAATGTATAAAATAATAAAAACTCTTGGGAATGATTCATATATAATCCCTGTTTAATTACTGCAAGTCAATGCAGCTATATTATACCGCAAATGAGTTCCGTAGGCGAACAAGGTGGATGTGGGTAGCGTAGATGCAATATGCTAGGAATAATTCAGTTATTGTATCGATTCTGTCCATCCCCAAGCAACTGACCTACACCAGAGTTATTAAATCTTGACTACAAATCCCAAAGGGTTTCATAGCAAATAAGAAGTGTCCTGCCACTTTTTTCCCTTTAGTTTGTACCTGTCTGAATACTTATATGTATCAATCAAAATATAAAGAGAGATAATAAAATATTTATATATATTTTTTATATATACTGTATAGTATATAATACGGAATACAACGACATTTTCACAAAAGGATCATTATCTTCGAAGCTCGAAAAAATTTTGCGTCGCTAGAAACGTTGATATAATCTATGAAACCATAAACAAACAGACTAATGAATAGAAAAATATTTGGTACATGTGGATTAGTGACAGCGTGTCAACGATGTTAACAAAAGCGATGTTAAAAAAAGTTATTTTTTTTACTTAGCACAACCTACATTATTAGTGAAAACTGTTTTCGGTGAAATAAAACGGGGTTTAGTGATTAGCGTGTCCTACTCAATTTTTAATCTCAGGTAGCAGGGCTTTTGGTCCACGAACACTTAGTTACCATTTTTCCGGTTGAAATTATTTGCTAATTACGCGACCAACCTAGATATACCAGGCTATGGAGAGTAATGAATCTGTGCATTTGTATAAGTATTATACAAGACACACACATGTGTAGGTAACATTATTGGTTGATGTATAACTATATACCGACTCTGTAATTTATTAAAATATAATACACTTTCGTTGCGAAATCGTAGTGGAAATTCCATTTCAACATCAAGTCTTGGAATGCAGTACTCATAAAAATATAGTACAAAGGGCCGTGATTAAAAACCAAGTACAACTTAAAAAGTGCTGCGTCATTAAATTGCAGAGAATCTTTGAGGGATCTTCACTCCTTGATCCTTGAGGGAAAGACCGTGTCAACAACACCCTCAGGAATATCTCAGCCAAACATCTGGCCTTAGGCGAAATCTTGTTCATTGTGAACTGGGAATTGGGCACCAACTTATTCGCGAATTTTTTTTTATTATAGACAATAATCAAAAAAAATTTTACTCAGAATGCGCGTTCTTCGTCGTATTCATCCCTAAGATGCGTAGAAGTCACTAAAATGTATCATATTTACCTATTTGTAAAGTAAATATTATTTATTTATTATGTTTAATTTTTATTTAAATTTAAAAAAAATCTCTAAGAGGAATCTAACGGGCTGCCTTTTTCCTAACAAGCGATCTTCCTTTTCTATAGTTTAAAGCTAACATTTAAATGATCTGAAATATTTTCTTTTTGAAAATAAACATATTTGACAATTCTCAATTTAAGGCTGTAACTTGAGACACTTATTTGAATACGAGCCTACCACCGATCAAGTTATCAAGTAGAAGTTTCAAATGATATAGTCTGTGGGGTGTCTTTTGTCAACCGAACTCAAAGCTACAGTGGCCATTCTTTTGGTTTATGACGCCAAATGTAAAAAAAAACATACTTTCAATAAAAAGAAACAAAAAATTAACTTATTATTGTCTATAATGGATATTTTACAATTCTACAGATATATAATACAGATCTATACAATCGCATATTCTCTTTGTGATCAAAAAATATTTCAACATACCTTTGGCTACATTATTTTTATCAGGCGTTAAGGTTTTAGAAGAAAAAACTAAAATTCACACAATCCTATATCTAAAAATTATTTAAGTTACATATATTATACCATATGCTGGGGAAAATGCTTTTCGCATTAATAATGTATGAACTTGTATTACAATCTGTTTGGATAAACTATCAATAAAAGTTTTAATTTCAAAGAAATTCCAAATTCAAAATAGGAAAATGTGTGAATTTTTTTATTTTTATTGTTACAATGATTTATATGGAGAACTCGGAATTGACCACAAAACGGTTTTGGCGCAATTGATAGCTGGGTATACTCGATTAAGTGCCTCATGTGCTCATTAAAACCCCAATGAATAAGCTGATATCTGATGATGAAAACTGTCTCACGAAGACAGAAACATGCTAAACACATCGTGGGCAAGGTCAGTCAGGCTAAACCGTGTTAACTGCAATAAAATGATACTGTCTATGGTGCGATTGAAAGGGCGTATTTTTTATTAAAATGGCAACAGCTCACACTGAATAATGCAATGCATAGCAAATCATCGAATGTGAACTATACTCCGAACGACTAATGAGATTAAAGAAAAAATTTGAGAGAAAGCGGAAATGAACAACAGAAGGGGTTAAGACTTCACCCATCTTTAGTCACACGCCAAAAATTACAAGGGTTTGGCAGGGAGGTGTAAATGCATACACTGTATAGTCGTAAAGCTTTAGATTTCCACCTGTTTCCGTCTCTGCAGATTTTCTGCAGTTGTTTGATCAGAAGCCTCAATTTTTTCAAAACAATGGGATCACGTCCCTACTAGATGGCAAAAAGATATCCAACATGGCACCTACATACTTTAGTCAAATGTAAATAAACTTTATAGTAAACCTTTACCTACTATAGAAAATATTTTTTTATATTTGTATTGAAAACACCCACTCAAGTAGTAGTAGTAGTCAGAGATATGACCCCTAAGTCCCTTTTTAAATTGCAATAACTCAGTAATAAAAATCTTGGAAAAAATACAGTGTAAAAACACCATTAATTTTCCTATAATCCATTTGAGTGAGCTTCGCCGTCTAATCATATTAGTCTATCATAAATCAACGCACATGAAGAGAATTCAATTGAACACCCCCAGTTGTGAAGGGCGTATCGTTTTTTATTGTGGAAATATAAGAGTGACAAACCATAGTTCGGATCCAAGAAAACATTTTTGTTGTTGGCAACACGATGATTATACAGTTGTGAGACACAAAAAGTACTTATTTAAATGTTAAAAAAACAAACTTTCAACAAAATCATCAAATACTGTTACTCCTGCGGATTTTGCAAGAGTTCCGTCAAAAGAAATTTATTTCCATTTCAACTAGATTCTCGTAAACATGTAACAACAAAAAAGTTATTTAATTAAAATTCTTAAATGTACTGCAAAAAAATAAACCCGAGGCACCCGTATACAATTGGACGCGCCTGCTTTTTATAATTTGTAATCTATGGAAGATTATACTCTCTGGTTCAGTAGTCAAAAACGTATTTTTACTAATATGGGCAGGAGAATACTGGAAACCGCGAAATGTCTAGACGTTGACTGGATTACTTATAAGTAGCCGAAAAAAGTTCCAATAAATTTATTAATGCTGTAAACTGTGCACATTTAAATTTGATCGAGCAAAAGACAGTTTACCGGTTACAATATTCCAGTTTGTCATTTGATGCGGGGATGAGCGGTCGCGTGTCGTCTCCCGCATAATTTCTCAAGTTTCGAGCGTGGATAGATAGTGTTTTGTGAATTGTGTTATAAAAGTGGATTTAGTTACAATATTGGTAAGCTGTAATAATTTGATAAAATGTTGCTTTTGAACAAAAGTGCATTTACATTATTTTGATTTTAAGGTATGCTTTACTTCCTATTATATCCTATCTTTAAGTATTTCTCGATTTAATAAGTTTACATCTTCGCACGGCGTATACTCTAATAAGTCGCTACATAACTATATGATTTGTTTCGTCGTGTGACTAGACCATAAAAAAATCAAAAATGGAATCAAGTTTACGATAATTTCCGAACGCGATTTTCCATAATGCTATAGTTTAAACGGGAATTCTATGAAAAAGATGTGTGTTTGTTATTCCTTTTACGTCAAACAGTACGAAAAAAAGTACGCTTAATTTGTCACATTTGGTTGTATTTCATATTAGCCGATTTCATATTTCTCAAAACAAAATGTAAAGCAACTGTAGATGTAACTTCCTCGAATTGTGTAATATATTTCGTACATAAAGTGACGTATATCGATTGGGGGGTAACGAGCAGCAGCGAATTTTACGACCAATTTTATGATGTACTGCAGAATTTGAGTGCCTTCACTGTGTCTATATTAACAACCTTTCACGAATATTTTCTATTTGGCACTGGTTATAAATTTTTCCACATAAAATTGTTGCCGTGACTTGGAATCCATGGTAATCAATACATTGATCATGAATTCACCCGGTTCCAAAATAATCTTAAGGAACGTTCACTATTAACTTTTGACATCTTGAAAGATCACATGGAACCCACTCCAATACAGTTTTATAATTTGTTATCATTGAATAAATGTTTACGATAGAAATAAATACTGTACTATAAACAGTTTATTACATCAGTATATATAAAATTCTCGTGTGCGGTGTTTGTTGTTAAACTCCTCCGAAACGGGCTTTCCCGATTCTCATGAAATTTTGTGTGCATATTGGGTGGGTCTAATTGGACAACATCTATTTTTGATCCCCCTAAATGTTAAGGGTGGTCCACCCCTATATTTTTTTCATTTTTTATGACTAAATTTCTTATTTTTAACGTTCTATGATCAACCCCTATTTTTTATATTAATTGAACATTGAAATGTATGGCAAAACAACGTTTGACAGGTCAGCTAGCAAGTACATAAAATTCAGGGCGGAGCTAAGTTTATGGCCAACAAACCTTAGTCTTAGAATAACGTAAATATTTTGACCGTGCTTTATGCAAAATTTATATGAGGATAAGACAGTAAATGAGTGTTTGTTTTGTTTTTAAATTGTCTAAAGTTAAATAATTATTTTTCACTTCTAATATTTTTTCTTTAACCTACCAATACCTCGCTTTTCCCTGCTTATAGTATCAATTTATATGATATTAATGAAAGGAGATACTAAGATAAACTGGAATTATAATTTAAAACATTATTTTATGTAAGTATTGTATCTCTTCTAATATTTCTTCGTCATACCACATGTATGCCGATGACTTACAGATTTATACACATTTTTCGCCTGATTATGTATCAAATGCCATTACACGTACAAACCGTGATCTTGACTGCATTATTGGCTGGTGTAGAATGCATGGTCTTACAGTCAATCCTGTTAAAACTCAAACTATCATTATTGGAAACTCCCATTTCATTAACAGAATTGTCTGGAAAGACCTCCCAAATGTTACAGTGGATGGCATAATTATACCTTTTAGTAAGGCTGTCCGAAATCTTGGTGTGTTTATTGATCAAACTCTCTCATGGGAAAATCAACTCAACGAGGTTCGGAAAAAAATTTATGCTTCGGCAGCTTCTCTTCGGCGTTTAAGAAATATTTTACCTATCCCTACCAAAATACAACTCTCCCACTCCTTGCTTCTTTCTATCTTAGATTATGCTGATTCCTGCTATCCTGACCTTAATGAAAACCAATTAAATTCCCTTGAAAGACTTCAAAATTTCTGTATTCGTTTCATCTTCGGCTTACGTAAATTTGACCACGTTTCCGAATATCGTAAGAAACTAAATTGGCTCCCTATACGATTACGCCGAAACGCACACATTTAACATCTCCTGTACCGTGTTCTCTTCGATCTTCGTTCCCCGAGTTATCTTAAAGAGAAGTTTATGTTTCTTAGCTCCAATAATCTTGATTTAAGATCCTCTTTTAATCTTTCTCTCTGCGTGCCTCCCCACTCTTCTAAATTCTTTGACTCCTCATTTACTATTAAAGCTATTCGTTTATGGAACTCTCTGCCTGAAAAGCTATTTCATGCTTTGATTCGCTGGTGAACGTATATTATCTGTCACTTTAACTCATTTTATTTTATTGTACCTTTATAAATATTAATTTATATATATAAATAAAATATATATAAATAAATAAATGTCTAAATTTAATTCTAATAATAGTACTTGCGCACCTCCTTTTTATGTTATTTAGTATTTCCTCCAACCTGGGTTGTCTGGAAGAAATAGCTATCGTAGCTATAAGACCGCCCTCTGTACACAGACATTAATTATAAGTTCATTTTTATTTATGTTTTTAAGTTATACTATAAGTTTTTTTTTTCTGTTTTATGTGTGCAATAAAGTATTTTTATTATTATTATTATAAAATAATGTTCCATTTGTAAAATTGGGCAAAATGTACTACGTGTAAATCGATACTAAACACATCTGAAAATGATGTGAATTACTTTTGTATTTCTTAAGAAACTCGCTGTAATTAGAGTAATACAAGACTTTTTCTGTCATAAAAGTATATATTAAACTAATGTAATACGATACTAATCATTTCTGCTCCGCTCCTCAATAGCTTCAAAATTATCAAAAAACCTAGGCCACTCTACATCGATTGTTTTAAATCATAGTTAATAGATTACACATAAAATCGAATTCCAGTTCAGTTTGAGAAGGCAGTTAATTTACTTTACCTTTTTATTTTTATTATTGCAAGCATTATATTAATATCTCTTATTTATATCATCATATCATTAATATTTTTTTAAATTAATTAATTAAACAATGTTTTATGATAGTGCCAATACATTGGAAGACTACAACTATTTAATTAAGTGTTTTATACTTACAAATACAATTTTTTCCCCAAAACATAGAAGTCTTAATAATAAACTAATAAAAGTCATAAAATTTGTATTTGCAAACTACAAAACTACATGTTGGCGCAATGATCACCTCGCCGAACTGTTGAACAGAGGCTCCCGGGTTCGACATTGTTCTGGTGGTATATATATTTATTTATATAAAGTATCTATGCATATATGTATATCTTCATCAGGGTTATCATTTATAATAAAATGTTACTTTGGTTCTAACTGACCGTGTGTAAAAAGCGTCCTGATTTTATTCTATTATTCCACAACTGAGCGCTTCAGAAGGCACTTTTTGCTGCGCACCACCGCTATGTGGAACCAGCTGCTACAACAACTTTCCGAACAAATATGACAATGACCTTCAGGAAAAGAGCGTAAAGGCCGGCAACGGCAACTCTGGCATTGCGAGTGTCCGTGGACGGTAGCACTTACGATCAGATGAGCCTCTTGTCCGTTTGCCACTGTATTATAAAAAATACTAGCAAACAATAATATTTGATTATATCTTCTCGTAACAGCAAGTGAAAATTATATTCAAGTAAAAATTTATATTGTGACAACGATTATCTAACTGAGCGGAAATATTATTTTTAATAAGTTTATTTCGGTGATGTTTTTTTTTTCACGAATGTTTATTAAGAGATAACCTATTTACGACGGCGTCAAGTGCAAAAATTATCAGTCTATAGCCGTTCATTATTAAATATGGCGATTTGTGTACAGATTAAAAACGTTAAAAAGTTCTTAGTTATATAAATAAAAAGTTAGTTATATAAAGGGTCGATTGTCTTCTGTTTCATATTTAAATAGTCTACTATAGAAGTTAGTGTCGCTTCATATTTATATATGCACAATTGATTTAAAGTAACTTAATAAATTTTTTGTTCATTTTATTACCCGTGCGCATTAGAACACTCTCGATTTCACAAAACTTTTATTTTTGCTTTGCCCTCATTGATAGCAAGATGATATAGTCGTCTATAGATGGGCTATCAACATAACAATCAGTACCAGTAGTTCCTGAGATTATCGCGTTCAAAAAACCAACTACAATTAGTATAGATTATAACGATAGCGATCATCTTATAACTTCCAGGGCTTCGCTGTATAGAAAATTATTTTCCAGTCACAGTATTCGCATTAGAAGCGATAAAGTTTTAACGATGCGTAATTGGTTCCGTGTTCTTTGTTCTAACATCAATAAGTCGCAATTGAATGCTAAATTATAGTACCGTCGAACTGTTTTTACCGCCTCTTGGTCGACAAGGCTCTGAATCGACGGACGGGTACGATATCTCATATCGGATCGGAGCTGATATCTTATACTGGAAATAAAAACCGAATTTTAATTGCACTTCAAAAAATCGACGGAAGTGTACAATGTGTATTTTTCTATGACCGTAGCTCAGCCGTCCGTGAATATTTTTTTATAAAATAGGGGGGCAAATGAGCTTGCGGGTGGCTTAAGTCGGAACAACCCATTAATGGTCGTGTTGCCGGCCCTTAAGAATTCGTTCGTATGCACATTTTTAAATATTAATTAGTTCTCATAGTAATACAAAAGTAAATTTTAAAAATCAGATACTGTTTGGTTGTGTTATGTCCTGTGGTGTAGACCCTCTACAACTCTTAAAAGGAACATACTTGGGGATAAGAATTTACTTTTTATAAGTGTAGGTGTTTAGTTTTGTTTTGAAGTCGGTTTGTTCGGAGTGAGATGATAGACAACCCTTGAAATTTTATTTTCGTAATATTAATTTATAATCTTAATTGAAATCTAAGAGGTTTTACTCATTTTGAGACTTGGATAATTTTTACAACTCAAATTATTTTTCTGAACACTACGTATATATCACAAATTATAATTATATTATTATAGCTAGTACTTATATGAAAAAATCGATATTCTATAGAAATATCTGGTATATAGAATGAGATAAATAGATAATAATATTATAATCATACACTCACACATACATCACACTATATTATATTATACACACTATCATGAAAGCAAACGTAAAAATATATCTAGTTACATCTCAACTAATAGCCTAGCAAATGTTGTAAATATCATGCGGTTTTAAAACAAAAACAGATAATAAAAATTATACAGAAAACTTGTATCTTATAGTAGTCTCACATATATCAATATTTAAAGATTTAATAATAATAGCGATTTAGCCACGGTCGCTCTTATTAGTTATACGCTAGACATATTCTTATATCCAGACACGCAAGCGCAGGTTTTCGTAACGAATATTTGTGGAAACGTTTGTAAGGGATCAAGAAAGTGCCGAAACACCTGCGACGAATTATCAAATTTGAGTTTGTTCAACTTGTTTACAAAAATCTTATTAGACTAATAAGTTATTCAAATTCCCGCATATTATTAGATATGCATAATTTTGCCATCTTAAAGCAACGAACTTGAAAACAGTTCATCTAGTTTAGGTTGTTTGAGCTTGTCCTCGCCACAATTTAATTGAAATATCATTTAGTTTTTTCATTGAAGTGCATGACTTACATCTTTAATTATAGTCGCAATTTTATTTTCTCGCAAATTATTCGTCTATAATTAATTGACAGTCACAATTATCTATTAACTCCAATATATTCTAACAGATGTCGATACTTTTCGACTGGATTGAGTAAGTAATCAATAGATGGCGCCGCTATGGTAAACCGACAAACGTGTCATAAAAAGATTAAATTATTAAACTAAATAAAGCATACTCTTATTGTTTTAAACGCTTTCGATAATAAACATATCCCCGCACACTTAGAGCTGATAATTATTATTATTGAACTAAAAAAATGATTGCTAGAAATCACATTTATGGCAAAACAACGTTTGCCCGATCAGCTAGTTAATTATATAGTTTATATTACGTAAATAACTATGTAATTGATATCATAATTTTGAAATGAACATATGCCCGTACAGATAATTGTATAATATTTATTGAATCAATGACAGAAGTTTATCTAATGCGCTGACCGGAGATATTCCGCCGTTTTCCTACAGTAGGGTTGCCAACGTAAAATTTTATATTTAATTATCATATTTGTTAAGATGATATTTAATTAGAAAACACTTAACTACAAATTATTAATAGATTCTCGTACGGTAATAGACAATATCTCTAGACAAACGATGTGGGTCACTGGTGTTACCATGTACTCTTGTACAGGTAGGATATAAATAAAATCAGTGTAATTGTTATTTATTTCAAAGTCAAGTAACATTAAATAATTTGTAAATAATTGACACACTATGCGACACACTTTTCAATTTTACTAATGTATGTACTATTTCTATGATATGAATATTTTCCGACCAGGTTAGTGGAAGTGAAAATAATTCATTATTATTTTGGGGCTGCCATAATAATTTCTGCTGCTATAAAAAGTGAGTCAAATCAATGATGAATGTTGCTTAGCTTTACATAATTATAAAATAAAAATTATCGCCATAACATTTTAAATATTTTTAAACTATTTTTTATCGCTTTTTTATTTTTTAGTGACTTACGGTTCTAGTATTTGATAACGAATCGTTTAACGGATTTGCTAATTAACTTTAACTAACTTTTCGTTTACCACAGTTGATAACTCAGGGTTTAACATATTATTTTTGAATCATAAAAAACCTTAAGGCGCTAAAATCAAGAGTGACTTTTACTAACGCGCACAAATAAACAAAATTTAAAAATGAATTAGGTTATTTGAAAATGGAATATGTCGCTGTTGAATGCAGTTTGTTTCATCTGACTGTCAGGTGTTTTTAAAAATTCTACCACTAATCTGTACATACACTTTACACTACACTACATTCATAGTACAATTTTCTACGATTTTAAGTGTAAACACTCACACATGTTTGACAGCTCATCAGTCCACCATCGGTAGACGCAAGACGGTTATTTATATATATTCAAGGGCGATCATGTCGAGTCTCGCGATGCCATTCCACCGCTGTGAACTACAAAAACATCGGTGGTGTGCGCCGTATGATTGAGACAGCCAGGCATTGTGACCTACCATGAGATTTTCACATCCTTAGACGTAGGTGTGAGGCAAGCATAGTCAATCCTAACTTCGAAAAACTTATCATATTAAACGAAGGTGCATCAAGTAAATTATTTATGTCTAATATTCTCTAAGTGGACCATTTAATTTTTTATAACTTACGCGCTACTGTTTATTTTCATGGAGCTGCTATGTCTGGGTTAGACATAGACGTTTTATATTACATCCGGTAGAGGAACCCTTCACCCACCTTTGAGGGTTCATGCATAACTATTTATAAAAATTTAGTCATACTTTTTTCGATATTATTTAGGACATGCTATGTTATCTTTAATTAAAATTGACATGAAATATATTAAATTTACTCGAAAATATGTAATTGTATTATCTTTAAACTGTACTTTGGAATGTAATAAAAGGCTTTTTATTTATTATTAACGTCCGGTGGAGAAAAATCTAAGCTCTAGTACTAGAGTGAACAATGTCAAGATAAGTTAAAGCCAAATTAATTAATTGTAACAATATATTTTTTGAGAATCTTTTTATTAAATACTTATGATACATACAAATTTCTAGAATTTGAGTTCAATTCTACGAACTAAGTACAACAGTTAATAAATTATGGCTTAGAAAATACTTTCAATTTCGTTACTAGACAAGTCACCTCCCCCAAATATTTACCTTCGCCCAATAAACCTTGAGCGTAAACTTAACAATATGACATCATTTCACATCACCTTTGAATGGTTTCTTTGTACTTTAGTTAAGTCGACACGTGGTTGAAACCCCGAAATAAAAGTCGCTAGTTATTCCGGTTCGCTTATTTTTGTGTATAAATTAGATACATTTTTTGTCATATCTGTTGCCTAAGTTATGGGTATTATATATGTACTAGCTGATCCGGCAAAGGTTGTTTTGCCATTCATGTGATTTCAATTTTCAATTAATAAATAAAAAATAAGGTTTGATCGTAGAATGGTGAAAATTTTGGATTGTATGTATTTTTGTATGTTGTATCATAAAAAAAATAGAAATTATTTTCTTTTTTCTAAAAAATAAAAGTCTAGGGGTGAACTACCCCTAACATTTAGGGGGATGAATAATAGATGTTGGCCGATTCTCAGACCTACTCAATACGCTCACAAAGTTTCATGAGAATCGGTCAAGCCGTTTCGGAGGAGTTCTAGTTCGAACATTGTGACACGAGAATTTTATATATTAGATATGAGAGGTATACTTTTGGGTGGCGCAAAAGTAAAGACCTTATTTGGTCCAGCTATAACATTCTAAATTAAAAAACTAGATTTAGGTTTTTTTTAATGTATATTTGTGCCATTAAATTTCGTACCATTTAAAGAGCTTTTAGCTAATTAAATTTTATTATTATTTTAAGTAACTTTTTCCTTTAGTCGATTTTACATTTACATTTTTCTTTCATTTGTATTTTTTCTATTCCACCTCAGAAACAGAATCTAACTTAAGCCTTAAACGTTTTCTAATTAAATAGATTTTACAATTCACAGCAAAAGATGTCAAAGGAAATGTAGGGCTTTATCGAGAAGCATTTCCCAGCATTTTCTTCAATTCTGAAAAAGGTCGCATTGAAGCGACTAATTTGTGTAATTGAAAATATCATCTGTAAGGCCTTCCTTTCATTCATAAGGAAAAATATCATGAATATAATGTATATAAATTAAATAATAGGTGGATATGAAATTTGAATTGGGTGTCAAATTGAAGGTTGCAAGGGGGTTGTGGCCCCTCTGTCTGTTGGTTCCTATTTTATAATTAATAGAATCAGGCGTTACTATGCGGAAGTCCATAGTACGAAACCCTAATAGATCTACAAGAAATACTCCGCGTTCGTACGCTGTTCGTTGAGGACGCAAACGCATTTTCGATAATTCTTAACAATTCACAAATGATTTATCACCAAGCAAGTTGATAGTGAGAGTGACAATCACGTATCGTATTACGAAAACGATTAATCTGCAATCATGATAAACACTCGAACAAAAATAACAATCTCTTAATGTAATGGATGTTTGTCTAACCTGTCGATAAATATCAGCGTCTGAAGATTCCTGAACGAGCGCCAAGCACGCGTCACTGATCCTTCAGAATTGGATTTGTTATGATCGCGATGAGGAAGCCTTTATCTTGCGATTCGAAGGGGTCGTGTGAGCGTAATTTGTTAAATATATGTAGTCTGAATTCAATGGAATATATAATATTGTATTTTACAATATTATTAATGTAGTCTGAATATGAAGTCTATCGTGACCACGCACGCTGTATAGTGCGCGAAACGTCGGAAAAAATTAAAATAATGTAGAATATATTGAAATTTTGCAAACATAACTTAAATCCGTTAATAAAATTTTTCTTTAACGGAATATATAATTTCAAAGACTCAAATATCTTGTGCTACAGACTACACTGTGTATACTATTTTAAGATACTTGTTAATAGGAATAATTTCATATTATGCAAAGGTTGTAATTTTAAAATTTAAAAAAAATGTTCGTTCCGTTACACAAAATATAATATATAAAGGAAGCTTGGGACCTTCTAGTAAGCATTAGGTATGCTTGTAGCAGAAAATCCCGCTCTCTCATAGCAATATCAAAATAACAATAGTTGTGATGTACAAAATAAACATTAAGTAACTAAATCAGTAACTAAAATGATAATTTATTTATTTATTTTAATGGTTAACAAGCAGGCATTAGCTATATACATTTTTAAATTAGGCTAAAACTTAATAAGAAATCTATACTTATAGTACACCTTAATAGTTAACACAACATGCATTTATAAAAGTAGACAAAACTATGTTATTTAAATATGAAACATTGGCTATTTCATAATAAAAATAAAAGAAAGAGATACACATACATTAGAAACCTATTAGACAAAAGCGGTGGTCAACTCAGAAAGCGATATTTAAACTGTAATGGGTAAATTATTTATAATACATTAATATACTAAGAATGTGCCGAAGCTGAGCTGCGGATGGTGGATATGCGATATCAATGTCAGTCTTATATTTATTAACGAGTCTACATACGCGCGGTATATATGAGTTGACACCCATTACACTACGGCGGAAAAGTGGAGATAAAGGCTTAATAATTGGAGGGTGTCTCATAAAATAGCTTATATTTTTACAATTGCTAAAGTTATAGTAGAGCTAATTCTTCGTTTGTGACGTTCCAATCGTTAAAAACTGGTGCACAAATAAAATACCGGGCAAGTGCAAGTCCGGCTCGCGCAAGAAGTGTTCCTAACGATTATTTAATCAAATGGTTTTTATGAGAGGGTCTAAAATGATTTTTATTCAATCGTTTACTTTTTGTTATATCGGCAACAGAAGAACCTACAACATCTGTGAATATTTCAACTGACAAATCAACACGATTCATATACAGACGGACACAAAATGGCGTCATCCATGCGACAATTCTACAAAGTTTTAACGAGCAGTATGCAGTTTTATCTCTACCAATACAGAATATAATAACGCATTTTACTAACTTCTATGTCTTATTGCATCCGCATTGTGCTTTGTTGACAATGACAAACGTTTGATGACAAACGTTGAATGACAAACGTTTTGCTTAACTTTTTATGAATAAAACAGGGGGCAAAACCTCCAGGAGGCTCTGGTAATCGAAGGTAATACCGCCCATAGATAATCGCAATGCCAGGGGCCTCACAAGTGCGTTGCCGGCCTTTAAGATGATACGCTCTTTTCTTGAAGCCAAGTCGTATTTGTTCAATTTAAATCTACAATGTAAATTACGTTAGAATATTATCAATTTAAATTGGTAATATTAACCGCTCGGGTCGTGGGTGAAATCACTCATTAGTTCTATACAATTGACGTATTAAGGTCATAATAAATGTAATATATATATATTGATTGAAAAATATATATATAATAATATAATTTAATTTTTTCTTCAATATACTGTCTTTAGTTTTAGAATCAATATTATTTAGTATTTGTTGCTAGCGGCAACAATAATACTATGGAACTGTCTGATCCTGTCAGCCTGGTTACAAACGCGAGTCTCACTAAGTTTCAAATTTTTATCTTTTGCTTTATAACAGTGTTTTTCAACCTTTTTCATGATGCGACCCCCCCTGGTATAAAAAAATATTTCGCGACCCCCCTTGACCTTCGGTTTTTTATCATGTATGTAGGTGTATGTAACAGTATTACCATTAGCAATATTAATTGTCATTAATTTTGTTTTTTTTACTAAAGTACCCATTTTTTTCGACCTCTGGCGACCCCCCTACAGAAGCAGCAGAAGAAGACCCCCGGGGGGGGTCGCGACCCACAGGTTGAAAAACAATGCTTTATAAAATATGTATTATAGATATCTATCTATTTATAATATATATCTATATATTAAAAAAAAATTATATTCGTTGACCTCCGTATTATTTTTATTTGCTTATTGTGAACGTGATTCTATGATAGCGAGATTAATATTTTAGTATGTTTATCCTTATTTGGGTCAAAAATAATTTGACCATTTGACCTAATAGCATTATTGATTCTTCCAGTCTTTTATTTTTGTTCCGTGAGCATTTATGAAGTAGTAGTTACTTTAACCATTACTCCCGTTTTAATACACATATTATATCTAGTATAATATGTATAGTATAACTATAAGCTGTCGAAATATACTACCAAATGTGAATTTGAAATAAATTATAAATTTTTCATGTAGTATGTTTCACTATTTAGTATATAATAGCTTATACAAGATTTAGATATATACTATGATGGGCTCTTTTGTAGGACTATTTGAGATAAATATTTATATATATATATATCATACACATGTGTAAGACATAAAGATATATATGTGTAACCAGCGGTTTTGGCAGCCAACACCAGAATATATA
Source organism: Pontia daplidice (assembly GCA_963693355.1). Taxonomy (NCBI): domain Eukaryota; kingdom Metazoa; phylum Arthropoda; class Insecta; order Lepidoptera; family Pieridae; genus Pontia; species Pontia daplidice. The sequence goes on from CAVNZL010000139.1 coordinate 6,667,015, forward strand.
TTTTCTTACTTAATATTTTAGATTCAAACAATGTATTCATAAATTGTAGCGTTTCTTATTCTGATGTATAAGCTGTATTATAGTAAAGTTTCATTAAAATCCATTCAGTAGTTTTTACGTGAAAGAATAATTTTTTCCGATATCCTTGCTTACAAACTTTCACGATAATATTAGTAAGATGTGGAGGAAAAAATACTAACTAATTCTTAATTATTTTTACATACGAAAATACCATATATTAAAGTAATGATATTCTTATACAGAGGCGATTACTTATCCCATGATTAAAAATAAACCGGATACTCCAAGTCAAATTCGCGCATTAATCGAGCGAAAACGAGAAAAAAAATCACTATTAGCATCGAGCGACTTCATAAATTTTTGTATTTTTTGTTATAGTGACAACAAAAATACATGATTTCTAAACATGTTCATGACCTGATAGGTCAAACATCTCGTTTCTTAGTTACAAAAATAGTTCAAAACTAAGCATGCACATTTCGCTATCAATTTCAGGAATTTATTGGCATGTTCTTGTGGTTATGGCGAATCTATTTTTATTGATTGTTGCCTGCTACAGATATGTTGGATGGGAGTGGAATTTATGGTCATAAATGAAATGATTTGTTGTATTCGCTGCATTCTCGGTATTTGAATTTTAGCCACATATTATGATACGAAGATACAGTATTACAATAATTTTATTTAGATTAAACGAGATACAGTCAGTCGACTTACAACTATAAAAAAGCGTCAGTACATTCAACCGAACAAAATTAGGATATGTAAGATAGATATTAACTAATTATAATAAATTAACTATTTTAATAGCAAAATATAAAATTACTATATTATATATTAATAAGGGAAAAATATCGATAATCCTCCATGATTTCTTGAGACGAATATTATTACTATGAAAGAGCTTTCGAGTTTGTTTGTTTGGTTGTACGCGCTAATCACGAATCATATTGATGTACTAAGAGGATTTTGGTTGGTATTATCATAATTTCCATTTCTATATATATCAGTAATGAAATTTGGCACAGTTGTTAGTGTTAGTTTTCCAGCGTCAAGTTATTTTGTGTCTCGATTTATTTGCCGTGTGGTCGGAATATATATTTTACGAACATATCCTTCGTCTATATGTCACTGCATTTGACAGCTGTCAAATACAGCAGATATGAAATCCGAACTATTTTCCACTTCATATTCATCGTTGATGACAAAAGCATATGAAATAAAGTAAATTGTAACAATTTTTTAACGAATCATTTTAGTAAGATGCTCTCAACGACCTAACTCGCTTTAATGAAAATATCACAACGTCTTTTCATTTTCAAGAACATTTTTCATTTATCGCTCCATGTGTTATATAACTGATAGATTACACGTGGACTATCCCATACAAATATTTTTTCAATTCGCATAAGTAGTTGCTGACATTACCGTATACAACCAAACACGGAACCTCTTCAGCTTTAAATTATATTTCCTTTAATGAAAATCCCCTTAAAATATACGAAATTTAGATAATAAAAGTCCATATAATCTTAATTTTAAGGATCTTATTTCACGGTTCTGTGCCTCTGTCATTAAGTTCAACATAAAAAGTTGTAAATCCATCATGAACTTAATTTTACACGGTTTCAAAGGACTCTTTTGATTCGCCTTCGAAGCCTCTTCTTATTAATTAGACTGTAATAAGTGTAACACAAATTAATATAAGTCTAGCAATCTGGGATGAGTTTAACAATATTGGTCAAATATTTAAATAAATTTTAATCGTAATTTCCAAATATAAGTGTAAGTAAAAATCTACGGCGTTTTGTACTTGTATGTAACTATAAGTTATGAAATAATATGGCTAGTAATAGATTTGTACTTAGGTATATGATAGTAAATGTATTTTATAAAGGAAACATATAATAAATCAATCAGTATGAAACGACAGAATTAAACCTATAAAAAAGTTCATTTTAACTTCAAGCTTGTAACATTACTACAACATAATTTTCAATAAAAAAATAATTATTTTTTGAAGAAAAATAAAAAGTTGTAAAATCACAAAGACAGCAGTTTTCTATTCTTACAAACGTTTCGTTAAAACACTTAAAGATCAATTTGAACTTTAACCAAACAGTTCGAGTCTTAACTAGAGAGACTTACAAGTAGGAAGATTTACTTAAAACATTATATAATTGTATTAAAAAAGTATATCACAAAGCTCGAAGACAACACAAAAAAGTAGTCTAAAATGACAAGAAAATCGTAAAAAATTGTAAAAAATCGTAGAAAATCTCAAAAATGTACAACAACAAAAAAAAGTACAAAAAGAAATGTAGAACAATTTAAGGAAATCACTAACAAGCGATCTCTTCCATTACAGTACCTTCACAATGATTTACAAAAATATAAACACACAGGTGTTCATTACAAAACTCTTACTTCGCATCATTGTTACAGTATCCAATTCTGTAAAACATGTGAGTGTAAATCATTGAAAAAGGTAGCCCATTGATAAATTACGTTCGCCTGATAGGTTCTTTTGAAATATCACACCCTGCTTGAATATTCAGCCCGACCTTACGAGGAGCTCACATATTGAATATTACATACGGTACATATATATAACGGCTTTCTAAGTAACGTGAATGTTCGATAAACTTCGCAAGTAGGGACATGTCTAACCAGGTTCTGTAATTCGTTAGTTTTGCATGAAATCATTTATTCATGTAAGTAATATACACTTATGAACGTAATTAAATGCTTTTAAATTTAAATTTACTGCCAGCTCACAATTTAACAAATTACAATGATAAAAATATTGGTATGAAAACGCCTAGATATGACGAAGAAATAGACCTTCTATTCTTCGTCATATCTCGGCATATCATTTATATAATCATTCATTATAAAGCCTTAGAAAGTAGTTTAATTTTACATAAATTTATTAATTAACATAATTTGTACTTCGCTAGGGATTGTATTGAAAAAAAAGTATGCAATTGCCTTAAACCAATATATATTGAAGGTTTTGGAAGGTGAAGATTTTAGTATTAAGGTTAAGGCTAGATATAAAATCAATTCAAGTTGGTGAAAGGTTGATTCCGAGTTGAGTCCGGCCACATTGCTGACTATAATCTAGTCAGCAATGTGGCCGGACAAGAAATTCGTTATATAATCATTAAATTAGAACCTAATAGAGATGTTTTAATGAAAAAAGTTCCTGACACTCAATTTACACTTGCTCAGAAATTTGGCAATTAATTAGTAATTTTTTTACGCTTGGCAGAAACTGGGCGATGATATTAGTCTTTTTTTAATGTAATTACCTGTTTTGCGAACCCCAGCTTTTACAACTTTTACATCCACTGGGTGTTGGATGGAAAAGTGTGTGTAAGCGTCTGAATTTTTAAAAATTTTAAAATGTTCATCAAGCAGTGTTTAAGACGATTAAAATATAGTCAAACGTAGAAATACGCACAATAAAATATAATATAATATACACCTCTCACAACGCCCGAAAATGCGAAGTCACGCATATGTGTCGCGTGACACAATTACGAATAGCTTCGTAATAAATATTACTTAGGTCTAACGTATCTCAAATCCGAAGTGACTTTAATCCTATGCCGAACAGTTGACTTGAGCGTCATACGAGTTGAAATAATTCGATCTGAGACCAAGTATATAAATGAATCTCTATGTATGTAGCGTTAAAAAAATTGTTTGGGGCATAAGAAAGACTATTGACAAACTTAATTTATATAAATGTCAGCATAATGACTTTTTGTGTCTCAAAGAGCATTCTATAACTACTATTAAACCTTGTTTAAATATATATATATATATATATATATATATTCATATTTAAGACTGAGTCGGTTAAATCAGTAAATTACACTCATACAGGTAGGTGTGTGGACGGTCCAATCCGAAACTAGGTGGTCAAAAATTAAGTTTTTTACATTAGCAAGTCAATCGATCGATTGGTTGGAAAGAAGCTACAGCCTATACTAGCTCCTCGACATTGAACGCGGCCATGCATTTCACTTGAGTGCCTTGCCGTGTTCGAGGGCTTGTCTGATAATGTTTCTATATCAAAAAAATATCAAAATTCTATATTTGAAATGTCTCATGTATGACATGAGACATTTCAAATATATTTCATATTTCAAATCAAATGATATTTATTCATGTAGGTAACATTATGTACCCTAATGTAGATAAAATTGCAATTTTAATTATAATCTCGCGATGTGTTGATAACCGTTACAATTTGTATTATATACCTAAAACAAGCCATGAAATCTTTAAATTTTTTGTGAATTTAGTCACACTAAGAATAATTTCCCAAATTATTACTGTTCATATTGTAAGTGTCTCGCTTTAATAAAAATTCTTTAGGTGTATCTATGCTTCGCCTACCGGTCAGATACACAATTTCAAAAAATACATATTCAACCATTCGTCACCTAACTCTGATAAGGGATAATACCTTTGTCAGTTTGTTAAATGTTGCAATTAAAAAAGCACCCAGCTCTTCACCTGCCATTTTTCCATAACATTCTGAAACTGATCCAACAAGTTTGAACTGGTCCTCATTTTTTTATATGTAAGACTTTAATCCGCTCTCAGGGATGCAAACCGCTTTTGTTTTATATATTAATTTTAATTGCAGTTCTTATCATACAATATGTAAATTGGGAAAATAATCATAAACACATGCTTGGCTGTGAATCTGATGCGTATTTGACAAATTTGTCTTAACCTTATATATAAAATTCACGGGGTCTGTAAGTGCCAAAATTTCTTATTATTTATTTACAACCCTAAATTTTTACCCCTTTACGGCCAACCGCTATATTTGATTTACTAATTAAAAATTGAAATTTCATGTATTGCAAAGCAACGTTTGCCGGGTCAGCTAGTTTTTTTATAAAATACTCTTCGTGTCCTATTAATTTCAATCTAATATTCGCCATACCACGTCTCCCGCCGGTGCATTGTTCGCTTATGAAAATTTTAGATAATGCAATCCACTTAAAATATTTAGTATATTAAAATTTTACAGAGTAAAGTTACGTACGATCATTATTTAGCTGATTTGAAATAAAAAGCAATTAATCCATATTTGGTACCGCGAAATGGATTCGTTAAAATTTTACACTTCATTTGTTTTATTTGATCCAGTAGTCCGCACTTCCGCGTTGCTTATAAACAATTTTTATACACTAATACAGATTCTATAAGAAACATACAGTAGGCGATCTTCCCTCAGTTTTCAGAGTTTTATTAAGGTATATAGAAAAATATCGTAGAATAATTTCTTCAGCAGATATAAAAGCATTCGTATGAGGTACTTTTGTGTTGCCCTAAATTTTATCAATTCTTTAAAATTCCATCTACCGCTTTCAGTCTTGGCCGAGGCCTTACTTGGGCTGCTGCCAAATGGTCCGTAATTACTATTGAGATCTGGAATATTTTATACATTTCATAAGTCTACCTGCAACGTACGTATTTTTTATGATGTACCTAGATTTTTATTAGCTGATATCTGATTTTCACATTATACACGCCCACGGTCTTCGTATTTGATCTTGTGGAGCATTTTAAATAAGATATCATATGAGAACAATTTTATTCAAAGACTTGTCTTTGTATGTTACAGTTGTTTGAAACTGTATTTTTTTCCCTTACATGCAAAGCTTTTTCCATCCACTTGTATTTGTAGTAGCGAGATTTTATAAAGCCGATAAATGGTGTAACCAACTCGAAAATATTTTCAATTGACACTAAATAAACTGTTTTAACAAGAAGCAAATACATAATATAATAGTATATAAGTTATAATATAACATGAGTTATTAAAACAATTTGAATAAATACATAGACTTGTTTACATCACGAGCTTTATACTCATTAGCATGAAAGCTCCGCTAAAGGTGCTTTTGACCTGACCTTTCTTGAGCCACAAATGTATAAGCTAAAGTCTTGTTTCTACGGTAAATTTAATATATTCACACATATATTATGTGTGAATGTATTTAATTATGCTTACCGACAGTTCGCTATAAATAGTTAATGTAAGAAATCGTTTGTGGTAATTTTTCGTAGTTAATTAATTCATATCCATTTATCATAAATAATAATTAATATTTTATATAATCCTGATGTTTAGTATTTAATGTACCTATTAGGAAACTTGAAAATGAAGATGTTTTTCAATAATACGTCAAAATCCAGGCGCTAAAACTCTTTGGTCACCTCAGATTTATTTAACTATCACTTGATCGTGTTGTTGTGTGTGTGCTTAAGCAACCAGCCTCTATTACCAATTATAACACGTCACTGACGTCGTAGCACACCGGGTCCTAAACATATCGCGTTGCCTCTACGAGCCTCTACAGCTACGCCACGAGCTTATGGAAAAACATCAAATGTTTTTCGTGAACAGGGCAAGTTAGTTAATTTTTTATGAAGTCGTTTATAAAGTCTACTTACTCAGTTCAACATAATTAAGACTAGGTTATAAAATTAAATTCATTTTCAAAAATCTTATTTATATCGACTTGCAAGTAACAGGATCAAATAACGCATTAATACCATGCTGTAAAAATCTATTATATAAATATTGTCCATCGCTACTCTCGCCATTGTTTTGTCACATGAATTCGGTGACACCTTTCATTTAATTTGATGTATTCCTTGACCATTTCAGCAAATGGTTAAGTTTTTATTCCCGCATAGAAAGCACATTCATTAATGAGCTCAGCCTTTGAACACACCGCGGTGAAAACCACAGCTCGCTTATTTTAACGAAACACTTATCTTAGCTCTATTTTATTTGAAATTTCTTACTTTATATTTTTAACAGGCAGCCTTTCGTTTCCATTTCATTAAGGGAAATCTGTCTGAGGGATAATCTATACATTTGCAATAGAAGCGCTTCGAATAAGCAAGTGACGAACGCGGTAGCTAAATTCAGTCGACCGAAAAATAAATTGTACAGCTCCACAATGTTCACTTTGAATTTATATGTATGTAATATACTAATAGATATTTATATACGTAATAATTCTCTTAAAACAGGTTTCTCCTGTATTTTTTTTAAGTCATAAATATATAACTAGAATTAATATATATAATTGAAAAATGAGAGATTAATTTTATATAGTTAAAAATAGAGCACAAAAGTTCACTGCTGGACGGAATTGTTAGCGTAGCAATAATAAACAATTCACGTCAAAATTTTGAGCAGCTCTAAGTAAAACTTTAAAGCTTATTTGGCTTTCCTTACATCTGTTACATTTGAACGTCGCATTCCTACCGCTTAGTTTTGTTAATTGTTCTCAATCGTATCTTTTATATAACAATAGCGATTTGTGATAAAACCTTCAAAGAAACTTAAACTACAAATCCTGTGGAATACGAACAGATGCAATGTCTGAAGCGATTTCATTGAAATAATATAAACTTATAGTTTATGCAAAAGGTACTTGAATGACCCTCAACCAAACGTAGTAGTCATGCTTTTATTTTTATTATATGAAGCTTCTGCTTTTAGTAAGTTTACACTCCATTGATTATTGTGAGGTATGGAACCTATCATACATGCCCGATTTAGCGTTCATAAGAAGGACCGGAATTTAAAAATAAATACACAAAATTTTTGCAAAAATTGATTCAGGTTCTGTGATTAGCGTCAAATATTTGTAAGTTTTAGTAAATTTCCGAAAGTTACAAGCGTTCTGCTCCTGTATTATTTACACATTGTGCGATTTCAAATTATATGATATAACTTACTCCCAGTGTACTGACACGACTAAAGAGGCGTCATACTAGAACTGGGAGATTAACTCAACATCCCTGTACCTAAGGATTAGTTCCAAGAGTGGAAGCTTCACCTGCCATTGCACCTCTCCCAAATAACACATCTGCTAATTGTCTAGCAACTGATTGCAAGATATTAAAAAAAATATGATGCACTTTTTTATTGCAATTCATTTGATGCATATATCTAATCCAATGTTTTTCAGATAAGGTAACACGAGTTTATGGGCCTTGTGATATAGGACGAAATCCAAAATAACAACAATATGTTTGAAAAAAGGCCATGTTATTCCGGACATTGTCCGTCATGCATGACATTTCTAATTCCATTTATTTCGCACTTTAGCGAACAATAAGAAGTTGAATCGAAATTATATTGTCACTAAACTGTTAAATCTGTAACAGTTTCTATATGAATTACTGTATACTTAAAAGAGCGTTAAAAATTTAAATCAGTTTTATAACAACTTTATAAAGGGAAAAGTGCAGACAAAAGTTTTCCAACGAGAAAACTGAGCTGAATATCGTGGTGAGATTAATTTTTTTACATAATGAACTATGTTCTATATTATCCGGAAAATGCGGTTGTTTTCTGTGGAAAACTTCAGTTGTAACATTTCTTTAACAATTTTCCTTGAATATAATTAATAATATCTATAAACGCAGTCTGAAAACTATCAGGGTATTTATTACGAGAAAGTAGTTATAATAAATTATTACTGCTCTATTGCTCTTCATTTTAATTTAATTTAATAACTATTAACGGGATAACATAATGTGAGAACTGCCATTTTATAATAATAAACTTATTATAACTACATCTGCTATAAAAAAACCCCCTATATTTTTTGGAATGAAGGAATATAAAGGAATTCACTCGAACAAATCACGAAGCTGTGATTGAAATTTTATTGTAATCTGTTCATGTTTAACATTTAACAGGGAAAGAACAATAAAACTGAGGAAATAAAAGCTTTGTTTTGTTCAAGTGTGATCTAAAAGATGTAAGGTGACCTATGACATCAAATGGTGAGACAGAGAGGGAATGAGTCATTAGAGAGGTATCATTGTTACAATAGAAACCTACCTTTTTACTTGATAATGTTCTAAGATAATTTTAATTGACCCATTATTTAGAACTAACTGTCGGGCAATACGAATTAAGAATTACACTACATTAACACAATTATCTTCGCGTGGTTTTGGATAACTATAGGAGTATTACATTAATGTATCTCAGTATCTATGTATCTATTAATTAATGGCTTTTACGATATCGCGAACAGTAATTGTTTAAGTCAATTTACATAAAATTACTATAAAACAATAGTTTTACAATAATGTGTATGCGATAGCATTTTTCCTTGACGGCTTTGATGAACCCTTCCTAATACAAAATCCATAATATTGTTTATTACTATTATATATTTAAGAAGAAATGCATGTAATATAAAAATACAAAATAAAAACAGCGCCTAAACGGTATAAAATACCCAAACAGCCCTCAAATTAATATAAGGCGTAAAATCCGGAAAAGTAGACCAAAATCGTATATTACGCATAAAAATTTCTTCATGGGATTTGGACGTGACGCCATTAAATACGTGCCACCAATCCGAAACAGTCATAGATCTTTCCGATTCTTCGAGAAATATCTACTTAAATACGATGTATGGGATTTATATCACATCTCATTATAAACAACTGGATACGACTTCCAATTCTTTATAAAGAGAGCATTCTCCCCCCTAAAGGGCTGCCAACGCAACCACTTGTGGATGTTTGCGGGCTGCAAACAGTTAAATCAAAAAATAGTTAAATCGTCTATATAGATAAATAATTTTCGAATTAAAACACACAAAAAATTGATCCAGACGTATCTCTTTTTCAAATCTCTAATATTATATTTAATCTACACATTTTAGTCTAGTTTCTTGTATTTCGTCTCTCTCTAACAAATTGCGTTTACGTTAAAATGAAAAGAGATAGACTTAACATAAAACGGAAGTACTTGATATATATGTTTTAAAAATACGTTTGAGGTCTGAACTAGAAAGCTGACATTTACTATAGAAGATTGATTACGCAAACATGAACTTTTCTACCTTACTTGTACCCCGCCCAGACAGTTCAAGACATGATTCATGGCAACATTTTACATGACAATCTTTGTGTGGGACTAGTCGAACATAATGCTACACATTAGGAAATTGTATAATCGCAGTCATAAGTTCCTTTTATCTGAAATGTCTGAAAGACTCAATAAAGGAAATAGACCTTGGGGTAACATGTCTGGCAACATGAATGTTCCCTTACAAATGCGAGCCGCTTCCATGATAATTTATAGCTTCCGGCAGATTTGCTGTTCCAGATAAATCCTTATAAATAAAAGTAGTACCTACCCTTTAGGAGTAGAGTTTGGGAACAATATTTAGATCCGACTTAAATAATGCTTTACTTAATAAATAATAATAATGTTTTAATCATCTAATTCTGCTGGAGTCTTCATAACTTGTAAATCATTAAAGGGCAACAAATTAATTTTAATAATAATAATAATAATAAAACTTTATTGCAGACCAGAGATCCATATATAATTGTGTGAATGTAATATGGATATGAGCTATTAGCATTCTTTAACCACTCGTCAACTTCTTTCACAGCTCATCTTTAATATCTTTGACAGTTTTGACATTTTGGACACCGCATGCATATTGTCAGTATCGACTTGGGTGTGAAATTTTGATGATGATTTATATAGCAGTATTTTATGTTTTATCTTATTAAGAATTAGCGCATTCCTAATTACTTAAAGTATCTACGTAAACAGAGACAATATTATTTTTTCAATCTTTAGAAATTCGAATTTATTAAAATTTTGAATGTGGATACTTCAATTACCAGAGGGATCGATCACGTAGCGTATGAAGACTCTATTACCTATGAAAATATAGTATAGATATTACTTGTTTTCGTTTAAAAATATTAAAAAATATGTATGTGAAGTAGTACTTAAGAAATTTTGTATACCAAGAAAGTGTTGCGGTAGCCATAGACAATGTTAATCAATCATTGTTAATCAAAAACCGAGGGGACATCTATTTACTAGATCTTTCATTAATACAATATTTTTGTTACATTTGTATCATTCTTTTTCACTTTTCTGTTTTGTTACATGTTTCAATTTCACAGTTCCCAAAACGTAAAGGCAGTCCTTGACATACACTCGATAGAAACATTTGATGGCTTACATCCAGCTAATTACTGAATGTTTCTGGTTTCCCCTGTTTAATTACATCTCGAGGCACTTCCATTACTGGTGTAATGAATGCATTTGAGCCGTAGTATACAATGTTACGATATATACATTCAGTGATACTGTCTGGTCTCATACTATTTTCTATTTTAAGTTCATGTTACAGTTTTAGAGATATTTGATCCAAGCGGGTAGTTTGACTTGATCCATTGTTATAATGGCTGGACCTATTCCCACTAACTTGAGTTTGATTTACACAGTGTTTGAAACAGGGTCTCCCTTTTAATAGGTTGTTGTTTAAGATATAAACCATGCGGGTAGTACTTAATATATTCTATCTGTTGTCTGCGAAAAATGTGTTAGCGCAAAAGTAACTACTTGATTCAACTACAACTTCTTTTGTAAATTGGAAATCCAGGCATAGTTTTTCATGCAAATTTGAACTATTTATGACATAAATTCTTCAAAAAGAGCGACTACTACTTCTTTAAGGGCCAGCCACGCAACCATTATTGGGTGTTTATAGGCAGCGGCTGTTCCTGCTTAGGCCACCCGCAAGCTCTTTTGCCCCCCTATTTTATAAAAAAAATAACTAGCCACAACATTTCCTACGATATATACGAAATATATTTATTGATCGATGATTTTTTTTTCTGCTGCGCGAGCCTTCGTATACATCAGAGATAATGTATATTATAAAAGAAACAAATTTGTTGGAAAGTTTTTCCATAAAATGTATATTTAAAACAAGCATAAATTTCATTCATTCACACAAGAACGATAAGAACCTGACCTACTACGAGATTCTCACCTTTTCCTCCCTTACAGACCATTTTGTCGTATAATAATTGTTCCAGGATCATATTGTGATACAACATATATTGTAAATACATGCATCCTCCATAAAGGCTGTTATTACATAACACGGTTCAAATTGAATTGCTGCATCGATTGGCAGTCGCTACCATAATGGAATCTTGGATCGCAACTTTGAAGTTATGTGAATTGAGATTCAATTTTACAACTTAATCTATGGATATTACGTACAATGTACTATTTTATAACATAATTAACATTTGATTCTTGATATAATTATAAATTTCATAATCAACAGCAAGTAAATAAAACTTTTGAGATTTATTTTTTTATTATGACCTACCAACTAAATGTACAATTAATAATTATTATATAAACATAACAAACACAATATTTAACAATACTTATTTGTACATCTAACTTAAGGTGGGCACTGAGTTAAATGAATATGATACAAGTAAAAATTAATTAATAAATATAATAAAATATAAATAAATATATAATAATTATAAATAATAAATAATTACGTAAAAAATAGCGGAACCGTGGCCGACTCCTAATGCTTGGTGGAATTTTCTCGTTAAGAATTCCTATTCTCGGGAAATAGTTTCGACCATTAATGAGACTATATAAAAATCGATTGTCCTACAAAAAGTTTGCCTCAGTAACGATCTATATTTTATATGTAAGTCATAGCCAAAACAGTGAGCCATAACTACTATGAAAATCGATATTTTTTTTTCAAATACAAATTTTGTATTAATAAATTGATTGCTGAATGAAAATAAATACTTTTATCGCTTCTATTTATTACATAATATATATATATATATATATATATATATATATATATATATCATAATATACATATATGATATAAATATATATATCATATATGTATATAAATTGAGTATTATCCAGGAAAAGCTATCTATGGTTGACGTTTTAAAAATGACCAAAGCCCGTACCATCATTTACGAGAATATTTGAAATCCTGAAAATAACAAAGTGGTATTTCCGCATTATATACGATAGTCATGATAAGTTAAAAAATGTTTGAATATTGGTATAATATATAAATGTATGCTTTGTTTTCTGGAAAACTATTTTCACTTGAAAATTTTGTACACCTACCTTGCTACGCATTTTCATGTGTTTTCATATAATTCATATTAGTAAATATGATTTGTATAAATCTATAAGTTAAAAATGTTATAATAATGGAATAAAAACTGAAGACTATTTAGAGAAAATCTATTTTATGAAAATGAATCACAATTCACCATCGCTATAATTAAATATCTCGTCTGAGTCTTAGATCTTTAATTTTAATTATACTCGCTAAGTAATTCTTAATCAATTATAAGTTTTAACTGACTATCTATTTCCCTTGCCTGACTCATTCAAAGTTCGATGAAACTTGAGCTTGTAATTATTAAGACTTGATTTTATCCTTTAAAAAAGTTTCATTAATTAATTTCGATTATTATGATAACGACACCAATCCTTTGCTTTCCACTTTGTACCCTTCTCTAATTTCAATTTCTCTTTTTTTTTCAGAAACCATAGAACTATAGCTTAACTAACGAACAATGCGTATCATTCTTCGTGGTATTATTACTAATTTAAAGACGCCTTTTACAAATTTTTAAGATGAATATAATATAAATTAAAAGTATTTTTTAAACCTAGAAGTAATAGGGTATATTGAATTCCTGCACTCGAGTTTCACTAATTAGAGTTCAGGACTATTTACAGATCCATTTAATCTCAGTTCTTAGTCTATTTGATTAGAGGACATTGGCTCTGGAAGCTAGCCACTTTGTATTCAGGGCTTAAATCTTATTGCGATTACTTCCGTCTAGTTTACGTATATTGGCTTCAACATTGTTAATACTTTACACAATAATTATCAAGACCGTGGTTATAAAGCTGAAAAGCACATATATCATGGCAATATGTAATGAAAAATTATTAAAACGCAGTGTATTTTCTCTGTAAAGTATGATTTTTTGGTACTTGCTACGGTGCTCCACCACAACGGGGAACAAGGCGACTACCGAAGTATTTTCGAACCAATTCTACATAAGATCTCACGAATAGTAATTCATTAAGTGTTCTCTCGAGACCTCTACCGGAGAGTATCTTCGGGCGAGAACATTTAACGTATGTAATATTTTCAGCCCGTTTACCCCCATCTACATAAACAAAACTGGAAAATGAGGCGGAGTAATAATCTTATAACGTAATTAAAAGTTTGTAAGAACTTTACACATACGGGAGGCTTATTTGCGTCTAACATTTCTTCTCAACTCCTATTACGTTTAACTTGGACCGACTTGCTGTTCTCCGATTAAATAATTATAGTACATGCGTGGTATGTCCATATATGTCTTACAACCTATATATTTCTTAAATAAACATAAGTTTATTACATATTAGATTAGGCCATATTTCGCACACGTTCAGCAAGTGGTGGCTATTTATGGCTTGTGTTTGTTCTACCCAACTGATGAACATACATTTACATACTTTATACGTAAAAATAATAATTCGCGTTTAAAATTTATAGAGGAATTTTCGAATAGGCGCATTTCATAACAGAAATGATAGATTGTAACTATCTGTATCTCTAGACGAATCTTGATGACATCCAAGATTTATGAACAATGTCGCTTCGTAACCGACCATTGCCTTTGTTTTATAGTATAATAATAATTTTTAATATTCCAAGGTTTGTGTAACAGCAATATAACAGACGTGAAATTTTGATTATCCCAGCAATGTGCTACGGATGCTTTTTATGGACGCAATGAACACTTGGAAACGGTATCGTCCAGCAAGTCACAAATATCTAGCACGCATAAGTTTAACCAAAGGTAAAATCATCCAAAATCTTGCGATTTAAGACTTTTTATTCAATAAAAGTATATTAAATTGACAATTTCACGATGAAATCATGACCTTTAATAGAATTCATACAAACCCTCATGAAATTTTGTGTTAAAAGCCCTAGAGACGGCCATAATAGTCGACTTCTTTTATCCTACGCCTCGTTTGACATGTCTTGTCAAAAGGCACGAGTTAATTGTCTTATTATATATTGGTTGTCAAAATGAAATTATTTATAAGAAATTACAGGTATGTTAATCTATATACTTCAGAATACAAGCGGAACCATTACAATGAGGATTAAAAGTCTGTGATAATTGTAATATTTTTTGCTGTACTATGTTCAGGGATATCTCAATAAACGCGGGTGAACAGTCAATAATTTAATATATATTAACAAAAGATAAATTTTAATGTTGTTATGATAGTACCTAAATTCGATACAACTTAAGGTGTAACTATTGACTAAATATTCACGGCTAAATAATAAATATGTCTAACCCCACAAAACTCCATTGGATGGGAGATATTTTATAAAACAAGGGGCCAACGGGATAGAGACTCACTCTTATAGCTGCACCAAATACTCGCTGTGCTAGCAGGAATAAATCTTTATTACTAGGAAATTAAGAGATCTTATCTGCAAATAAACCGGAAAATATGTTATTAGATTTAAATTCACCGCAACATATAAATATATTATGTTATTTATTAATAAATATTATTTTATTTATATATCGTCATTAACGTGGCAAAAGCTTCCTGAACAAGCTCACTCTGCTCTGCTTCTGGCAACCTTGGTCCATATTCACATCAATCCACCTTAACGGTCTACCTAGATTTCATTTTTGGTGGCTCGTGAGCCAGTTTACTAGCAACATCTTTTTGTGTTATTTTGACTTTTGTATATAAATAAATAATCAACTTCGACCACTTCTTTCTCATCGTCGTATGCTATGAATAAGCTTAAATAACCGGTGTTAAACACTTCGTATTTGGTAGAAGATTTTGATCTTAATTTACTTTAAAAGCAATTTTCCTCAAGATATATGTAACATTGAGGGTTTTTTGGTGGTAAATTAAACAATTGGATTTATCAGTAATAGAAAAATCGCCAATTTTAGGTTTCTTTACCACTCTTATCAATATTCGAATATTAAATACACTATAAAATACGATGCATAATTTTAAACCAAAAAAACCTTCCCGAATTTTAAATCATAACGACAGCCGCCTGTCAACGTCAAACTTCGGCCGAGACACACATTTGCTACAAGTGCACACATGTTCACATATATAAAAAAAATCCCAGTCGGTAAATAATGTAGAATTTCATATAAGTTTCAATCTTCAACGAATGAAAAACTTGTACAATATGTTACCAAGAGTAAACATCAAGTGCACTTAAACATCTGAGCGAAACCTTTTATGAGGTGAATTCTTCGTTCAATATCAATTACAAATAGAGTCTGAACTGAGTTCTACCTTTGAGTCGCTTATGAATTCATTGATTTCTACATATTTGAGAAAGACAACAGATCTCACGATATATTACCATTAACACTAGAACCGCTGTTATTACGCAGTAATGGATTACATTTTTAGTATCTTTGTTACTTTACCGAAGCGATGTGCTTGTCTATAGGTTTAATTAAATGTTAAATTAGGTATTAATTTTATCATATTGTGATTGACATTAAAAATTTATTGCCGGATATAAATATATTAATTAACAATAGATAACGAGATGTTTCTAGTGCTCTGTAGCAACCGTCAGCCACAGACTACCATAACAAGTTGACTGATAGATTCAGTCGAAACAGATTAACGGAACGTTCTTCGGCCATAAAACATTAAGAAATGTACGTGTGTGTAGTAAATTATACTATATAAAAAATAGTAAAAAATACGACTTAGTAACCTTCAAGAGAACGTTTAGGTATCTTAAAGGACGAAAACGCACTAGTTAGGCCTCTGGCATTGCTAGTGTTCATGGGTGGCGGTATCACTTTACATCAGGTGAGCCTCCTGCCCGTTTGCCCCCTGTTTTATAAAAAAAAAAATACAGACGATATTTCAAAACGGTGACAGCCAATTTTCATTTTATATTATGACGTTATATATTTACATTAAATAACGTCATTCCTTTAGTAATGTAATAGTTTTGTGTATGACTTGTAACACATTAAACATACGAGGTTTTCTATATTCGTTCAGTGTTCCATTTCCCTACATTAATGTAATGCTGGAGGCAATATTCTGTACACCATATTGTCCTACTCCCTCTGGTAAATATTCTTATTTACACTGAATTTCAATTTAAATACACTCAATTGATATTGCGTTTCATTTGTTTATTGCCCTTAATTGCGTTAACATTATTAAAACACTAAAATATCAAAGTGTATAAAATTTGTGAACCACGTAAGGCGACGACCTTCTGTGCTAAAGTTCATTGAAACGTACTAATGTAAAAACTATTTTCGATCTCTTCGGTCGGTAATCTTCTGGTCGCAACTTTTTACTTACTGATTAACTGAGTAACAAAATGATAATAATAACATTTAAATATTTACCAAAGTTAACATATAAACAGTATAGAAGATCAAAAGCATTATTAAAATAATAATTTCAACACATTTTACGGTCTATTAGCCCCAATTGATGCTATTTTTGTATTTATTGTTTAACTCAAAAACACATAAATAGCAATTTTTATATTCTCTCTGTTTGGCAGTCGGGTGTGCCCCACTGAGTCGTCATATATATGAACAGTATGGGAAACCAAAACCATTATATTATTAATATGTATCACAATGAAAAGCTCAATACAAATCACCATTCAAAAACTAATTACACAAGATTTCATATTCAAAACATGTTCAATATTAATCCTCATAAACTGAAATTACTTGAAAATCCGACTACAAAGCGCAAATCGGCCTTAACTTCCTCGAAATATATGAACAAGGTACAATTAATTTTCTGACAAATTACGACAACACCTTATAAATACCGTGATATACGTAGTATGAGTTAGCATCGAACAACAATCTGTTAGTAATGGAACAATTGGCGTGTGGCGATCTTCTATTCTTCTTCCAACCAGTTTTAATTAAGAACTGTTAATTGGTTATGTAAAAGCCTCGCTCCATCCACGTGACACGATCCGCCTCGCACACAATCTCTCGGGTTGCTGTCAAATCGATTTATTACTTAGCAGGAATTGCTAGCTGTCACTAGCAGGGCTGTTGCCAAAGCGGGCGACGATCGACATCAAATGTCCATGAAAGGAATTACAGTAATCTTATTAAAACACATTTATTTAGATGTAATCTAAAAGTAGGACCTGATGTGTCTTTAAATTTAAATAACTATTAAGGGTGGGAAATAAAAGCTAGAAAAATTCCAACCGTTTTAATATTTTTTTCAACTCTATGGCACATTAAAGTTTCTATTGGTACTATTAGTAAAATATAAGATTTTCTTCTAACGTTTATCGTTTAATTACATCGTACTAGGCGTAAACAATAAAGCCGCTATCATGCACGAAGACTTTTACTGTATTTAATTTCTACATGTGGCTAACAGCTTTGAATATTTAATTGGATTAGAAGCTCGTTTAGAGTGAGAAGTAATTTTCATACCCGTTATGTATCTCGATATTTATATATTCCCAAGGTTTGATTTATAAAGATGCACTTAATAGTTTTAAAATTAAAATTAAAGAAATGTAAGAAAACCTACAGAAATATTTGAGACGAATTATGCAACATTAAAAGAATATTTACCATCAGCCATTGACCAAACGCGAATTTATTCGCATCTAAGATATTATGGTCACCGTATCGAAGTAAAAGAAAATTAAAAACTTTCTTAAGCCAGCGTCATCAATCAAACGTAATCCTTCGTTTTATCTTTGGCAAGCAATAAAAGCGACCTCATCAGTTCTGTTTCCAACGCATTACGGAACTTCACCAAATATATTCTAGATTCAAATTAATTAACTTCCACGAGATTTCTCTTTTCGGCACTGAACATTTATTTGATGACTTTCGGCTTTTGTATTACCGATTTAATGGCACGTATACAATTGAACTCATTATAATAATATCACAAAGTCTCGCTTCATTACACAGGAAAGGTAACAAAAGAAACAAATAAATTTGTCGGAATAAAAATTAAAATAAAAACTGATATAGAATTAACAAGAAGCTTTATTAGCAGAAGAAATGTGTGAACCGTAGGGCTTCCTGTAAGTAGTAAATCTGATATGGATTTGGTAATTCTCACGGTGACAGCAAGAGTTACATTATTAAGACGGAAATGAGGAATAATTAAATATCATGATCAGTCTGAAGCTTAGCAAATTTGACTGCATATCATGAGGCTGAGGGTGAGTCGGCTCAAGCCCGCGCCGTAAAGTAAATAAATAAAGCCATGTACCGGCTTTATTTATTAAAAACGGTCTACCGTGACCACGCACGCTGTAAAGTACGCGAAACGTCGGAAAATATTTAAAATAATGTAAAATATATTTAAATTTTCCAAAAATACATAACTTAAATCCGTTCATAAAGTGTTTTTCTTTTAAATAGTAACAGTTATATCAATATAAGACATTATTATAAAGCCGGTAAAAGTTATATTGAGTAAAAAAACTAATGATTCAATCGTACTTATACTACTACTAGTACTATGGCGTTTGCAAGCCCTTCGACATTGTGAGTGTCCACGGGAATTATAATCAGGTTAGTTTCCCGTATGCCCCCTTGATAATAATAGATTTTGTGGAATTAATAGTGGATGTATATAGTATTAAATTATTACATTAACTGCGGGATAACTTGAATATTGTGTTATGTTTAGATATGTTCACGGCAGTTCGAAAATCATCATTCATTCAACACTCGAATAACGTTATATTGTTAACTTAAGTCACGCCAGGTGGTTGATGGATCGTAGAAACTTTGACTGTTGATGTATTGTGGTTAATTTATTATTAACAATTCAAAAATAGCTAGTCGTATATAATTTCGTTGTCAATTTACTTTGAATTATCTTGTAAATTCTATGTGGCTTGCTTAGCCAGGTGTACGGGACCATTATGGTACGTGACATACTCGTACTTGCGTCCATTTATTGTATACTAGATGATCACTGCGGCTTCACCAGCGTTAATTGAGAGAGAACCATGCACGCCTTTGTAAATACATATTTTATGCAGTATGTAAACATATATAGTAGCAATAAAATATATATTTTCATTTTGGAATCAATTTATTACTACCAAATGTACATTAGAAATATATCATCAACATAAGCTTACACATAAGATGTAGACATATACTGTGAGGAGCTTTTTGTATGTCTATAAGATAAACATTTTCTTTCATATAGGTATAACTCGCGCTTTTGTGCACACTCCAGAATAGCCGCGGGTATATTTATTCTTACGTTATATTTTGGCCAATTCTAAAATATATTTATAAATTGTAACTAATGTTTTATTATTATATATAATATATTGTTAAGTTTCATTAAAATCCATTAGTAGTTTCCATTTATATATAGCATGATCATCATATAAGTTCGTATTTCCACATCTCGTAACAAAATTAAACAGTTCAAACTCGATATTTCCCAAGTCGATAAGATTTTAGAATGAAGCTGGTTTATCTCAAATGCATCTTGTATAGACTTGAAGTAGCTGAGTGCTGTTATTATGAATATTGAAGGGCGTTTCGGGACGTGCGGTGTCGTTAAATTCCCAAATCGTGACCTTCACGAGTGCTCCGATATTTGAAACAGGTTATCGTTGCCTTTATTTTATTAATTTGCAAAAACTTTATAATATAAGATACAAATATACTGTTATGTATATGACGTCAATAAAAGACAACGGATCAAGCCGGACTGATTTATTAAGTTTGACACCGTCACTTACAGTAATCTTAGACTACCTACTATTAGATACATAACACCTTTCCCTCCTAATAAGTTTTATTTTAAATTACAAACAAACAACAGTATATAACTAATTAGTAAGACTTGTTATATTTACATTTCTTTCAATTTGTCGATACAACGTAAAGCCGCTTTCCTATGCATACGTTTTTGTGGTTTTTCGCGATTCTGAATATCCTGCTCATTATTTCCCCCCATGGTAATTTTTTCCTTGTTAAGACTGTCCATCTCCTCTGTTTCTCCATTCTCTGTGTCTGTGTTTGTTACAGCCTCATTGTTTTCGTCATTGAAAACCGTTGGGAACGTTTGGCTTAACGAAAACCGGGATTTCTTTTTAAATAATTGGTCTATATGACGCTTGTGGCTTCGACCATCACTAGTTTGTACTCTGTAAGCTACAGGACTAATTCTTTCCGTAACTACACCATCAGACCACTTCCTATATAATTTTGAATAGTCTCGCACGTATACCGGCTCACCTTCCTTTACTACTCGTAACGTAGTAGGATGGCGTTCTTCGCTCGCTGACTGAGCGCTGCGCACGCGTTCTCCCCTATCCGGCTGTAGTAAATCTAAACGCCCGCGTAAACGTTTACCTAACAATAATACCACGGGTTCGACTGCCGTTGTGGATTGCTCGGTATTTCTGTACGCAAATAAAAACTTGGTAAGAGCAACGTCTAAATCTACCCGATTAACCTGAGCTTTCTTTAACACAGACTTTACAGACCGTACTGCATTTTCTGCAGCCCCGTTACTCGAAGGATGATACGGAGCAATGAGCGTATGTTTGATTCCATTCTGTTGCAGATAATTGGCAAATTCTACTGACGAAAAAGGAGGTCCGTTATCGCTTATTAATCTTTTAGGTAAACCGAAACGTGCAAACCAGCGTCGTAAACAATTAACTACCAAGCGCGCAGATGTTGTGCTAAGATTTTCTACTTCGATCCATTTAGAATGCGCGTCGATCAACACTAAGTAATATTTATTGTTGAATGGACCCAAAAAATCAATATGGAGCCTCGCCCAAGGCTCGGACGGCCACGGCCACGAGTGCAGCGGCGCGGCGGGGGGCGCCGGGCGCGTCTCGCGGCACGCCACGCACTCGTGCGCGATGCACTCGATGTCGCGATCTATGTTTTCCCACCAAACGTAGTTACGTGCAATTTGCTTCATTTTAACTATTCCCGGATGACCGTCATGGATTTCCATTAAAATTATTTCTCTCAACTTTCTAGGCACAATAACTCTGTAACCCCATACAATACATCCCTGAACTAAGTGTAGGTTTTCTTTACGTCTAAAATAAATCATTTCTAATTCACTCAATGAATCTTTTGAAGGCCAGCCGTATAAAATAAATCCTATAATTTTGCTTAACAAAGAATCTTTAGCCGTCTCAATTTTAATATTTTTAAAACTGATAGGAAAATTATCTTGTACAAAATTAAAGTAACCTAATTCCTCACTTCTTAAATCGCAATTTGTGGATTTAAGAGGAAGACGTGACAAAGTATCAGCAAAACAGTTGTTACTAGATGAAACGAATTCAATATCGAAATCGTAAGCTGCTAACTTAACTGCGTATCGCTGCAACCGACTAGCAGCCGTCACCGGTAGTCCCTTCGTTTTTCCAAAAATGTAACTCAAAGGCCGATGATCACTACGTAGAATAAACTTCCTCCCGTAGAGGTACTGGTGAAATTTTGTTACCCCAAAAACAATTGCTAATGCCTCCTTATCCAACTGCGAATAATTTAGTTCAGACGCCCCAAGCGTCCGGCTGGCCGCTGCCAGAGGCCGCTCGACGCCTTCCGCGCCGCGCTGTGTTAGCACTGCGCCTATGCCGTACGCGCTGCTATCCACGGAAAGTATAATGGCGGATTGCGGGTCGTAATGAGCAAGTATAGGAGAGCTGCTTAACACCTGTTTTATTTTAACAAAAGCTCTTTCACACTTCTCACTCCACTCCCATAGTGTATTTTTTTTTAACAAGTCATAAAGAGGCTTAAGTATATCGCTCATGTTGATACAAAATTTTGAATAAAAGTTAACAAGCCCCATGAAACTTTTTAATTGTGTTACATTGCAAGGACGGGGCGCTCCTACAATGGCATCTATTTTGTTTTTGTCTGTATGTAGGCCCAATTTATTTATTTTGTAACCTAAGTATGTTACACTATCTTGGAAAAATTTACATTTAGAGAAATTAACTCGTAGCCCATTTTCCTCAAGCCGTTGTAGGACTGCCCTTAAATTTTTTAAATGTGTCTCTTTGTCCTTACCCGTTACACAAATATCATCAGCTAGGACGGCCGTTGACGGCAGGCCACTGAGCACTTCTTCCATAATTTTCTGGAAATTCTCAGGAATACATTTAATTCCAAATGGAACACGCCTATACACGAACGTACCGATATGTGTCGTGATCGCCGTCATCGGCTGCGATTCCTCATCTAACATACATTGTTGAAATGCATTTGACAAATCTAGCTTAGTATATTGTTCACCACCTCCCAAAACAGCAAATAAATCCTCAATACGGGGTAAAGGATAATGATAGTCTTTAAGCAAAGGATTAATAGTGATTTTATAATCACCGCACAGTCTGATAGTACCGTTTGGCTTAATAACGGGTACTAGCGGCGTCCCGTAGTCTGAGCGGTCGACTTTATATATAACGCCCTCGCGTTGGAGTCGCTCCAGCTCCTGCTCAACCGGTTTGCGGAGAGCGAGAGGCAGCGGACGCGCTTTAACAAATACAGGAGTAGTGTCTTTTAAAAACAATTTAATTTTCGACTTAAATGTACCCAAACCCTCTGCAAATACATGAGGAAATTCGTTACGTAATGAAAGAACAACCGAATCGTTATCATTAATATTGTTGAGCTCTGCAATTCCTAAGTTTAACTGTTTAATCCAAGATCGACCCATTATTGGAGGTCCACCATTTTTAATTATATATAACTTCAAATTTTCCGCTAATTTCTTGTTATATAAAACGTTCACATAAATATAACCAATAGTTTCGATTATTCCCCCCGTATAAGACTTTAAAATTAATGTGTTTTTCTGAATTGGAAGGTGGTCAAAGAATTTATCATAATACATTTTTGAAATAGCTGAAATTTTGCTTCCTGTATCAATTTCGAACTTACATACAATATTATTAACCTTTATATTAATACAATACGGCCCATCGCTATCATAATTTGCTAATAAATTATAAAAGTTACAATTATCGTCCGAATCTGAATCATTAAAGAAAAGTTGGGTCTTCTTCTTACCACTATTCGCCGAATAATCACTTTTTTTACACACTGCTTTTAAATGGCCCCTTTGGCCGCACTCGTCACAATTGTAATTTTTAAACCGACACTTGCCTTCCGAATGGCCCGATTTACCACACCGCGCACACGGCCTGGCCCCGGCTGGCCGGCCAGATGCCAGCGGGCCCGCGCCTCCTGCGATCCTATGCAAGCCGTCGTCCGCTAGCGGCCCGGAGCGACCGGCTGACGCGCCTTGAGCGCACGCCGTTGCCGCGTGCCGTTCCGCCGCTTCCAGTGCCGACGCCAACTCCACCGCTCTCTTGTAGTCGATACTTTTCTCCGCAAATATTCTTGATCTCATGTCTTCATTGCACAGTCCTGACACAAACTGGTCACGTAGATTCACTTCCAAACACGACCCAAAATTACACGTTTTGGCAAGATGTTTTAACGCCTGTAAATATTCTTTGATACTCTCCCCTTGACGCTGTACTCTTTGTCTAAAGACGTGTCTCTCTGCTATTTCTGATCTATCGGGTTCAAGATGATCCTTTACCAGCTTCACTAAATCGTCAAATGATTTAGACTCGGGTGTGTCCGGGGAACATAAGTCGCACATCAGTTCGTAACACTCAGCACCAACCAACGTGACTAACGTGGCTACTTTCAACGTGTTACCAATATTATTTAGGTTAATAAACTGATTAACACGGCGAACATAAGCGTCCCAATTATTACTATTAATATTATACGGTTCTACTTGACCGATAGGCATTTTCACAAAAAATAAATATCCTCGTCGCCAATGTTATGTATATGACGTCAATAAAAGACAACGGATCAAGCCGGACTGATTTATTAAGTTTGACACCGTCACTTACAGTAATCTTAGACTACCTACTATTAGATACATAACATATACATTGTATATTTACAATATAATTCTGTCATCTTAAAGACATAAATAACTAGTATATTACATTTAAATTTATAACAAACTAAAAATCACAAAAAATTACAATGAATTAATTTTATAAATTATCTTGCAAATATTTAGTAACTGTATAATAAGCTTTTTGTAATTACATTTATTTAATTTTTTTCTTAAACAGTGCAACAATGCGAGCCCTTGTTATGCTCGTCCATGGTCGGCGGTAGTACAAGATCAGATGAGGCCGTTTGCATAAAAAAATCTGTATAGATATTGAAACTACAGCTCGCTTTTAATTGTTTTCGCGTTTTTTAAGTCCAAATATATTCACTTATAATCATCTACATAACTTGTGAACGTCATTCAGAATAGAAGCTTTCAGGCTATTCAGACGCCTCTAAAGTCTGAGAAGAATAGCTGAGAAACTTTCGACTTGTTTATATCCGTCAAAGAACAAGTGACAATATTTTGATTGATAATCCAAAATCAATTTAACTTTCCGACAATAGAGAAAGCTCACACGCTGTCAAAAGAGAAAGTCGGGAACATCTAAGCTAATGTAAGGGGTACAATCAGCGACCGGCTTGAAGGTTGTGATGTTTCAATTTTCAGTGCATTAGGAACCGCCGAACTGAGCGGACCTTATGCTTACGGTCCATATTACGTGGGTGTTGAATTTTGTTATGTTTTATTTAATAATGTAAGTAAATTTAGTTGTAAGTTATAGATTCGACGTAATTAGATATAATATATAGAATGTTTAATATTTTATATAATTGATAGAATATAGAGATAGTGAAACAGAATAATTGAATTTTTGTTTCTCACTATAGTTTGGTTCCCAATTTTTAATATTAGAACTAAAATAAATCAGAACGGTTGCATCCAATTGTTCTTACATTTCCTATTTCATTGTTTACAGAACGAATTGTCAACACCGGCTTGACATAGATTATATATTTATTTATTTATTTATAACTTTATTATATACCACATGAAAACAGAGAAAAATGAAAAAATAACAATTAAAAACAAGTATA
Source organism: Pontia daplidice (assembly GCA_963693355.1). Taxonomy (NCBI): domain Eukaryota; kingdom Metazoa; phylum Arthropoda; class Insecta; order Lepidoptera; family Pieridae; genus Pontia; species Pontia daplidice. The sequence continues at coordinate 6,693,025 of CAVNZL010000139.1, forward strand.
TAAATAAGAGGCGGCCTTATCGCTAACAAGCGATCTCTTCCAGGCAACCTGAAATATATAAATATAAAAGTTAATAAGGAAGGGTGGTTTAACAAAAGGAAAGAAGTCAAGTTAATAAGTGAGACAAGAGTAGATGAGAAAATGCAGTACATATAGCAAGGATATTATATATTATATTACTAGCTGACCCGGCAAACGTTGTTTTGCCATACATGTGATTTCTAGCAATCATTTTTTAGGTTCAATAAAAATAATTATCAGCTTTGAGCTTTAATTACCCGCACAGGGTATGTATTTTCGAAAGCGTTCTAAACAATAAAAGTATGCTTTATTTAGGTTAATAAATTAATCTTTATTAAAGTAACAAATATATTTAAATTTAAATTTACACTTTTACGATCAATTATTTTTTTAAATTAATTCATGACAAATTAAAAATCTTAGTAAAAAAATTAAAGTTTATAATTAAGAAATAAAAAATAGGGATTGATCGTAGAGGGATAAAAAATTAAGAGCAATATCTGACTTTTTATTCATTCATGTCAAAATAAAATAAAAAAATCTTGCAAAAAGTGTTTAATTAATAAATAAAAATAGAGGTTTAAAGGTGTAAAAATTTAGGGTTGTGTTTATTTTTGTATGCTGTATCATAGAAAAATAAAAAATAAGAAATTTTGTCAAAAAAAATATTTAGGGGTAACGGTAAATTTAGGAGGATGAAAAATAGATGTTAGCCGATTCTCAGACCTATTGAATACGCATATAAAATTTCATAAAATTCGGTCGAGCCGTTCGGATGAGTTCAATTACGCACCCCGTAACACGAGAATTTTATATATATGCTTAATGAACAAACAATAACAGCGGCTAATAAATTTGTGTTCGATTTTTTTATATTTACATCACGCATGAAGCTTTTAGGGATTAAAATGCGTACAAACAATTTTCATGTCATTTGAAATGCTTATTGATATTGATTCATGTGACACGGTATTGTTTAATTGTTTAAATTAGAACCCAGAACATGTTTAATATTTATATTATCAAAACTATACGCAAAGTTTTGTTATAGACCTACGGGTCTAACAGTGTGGGTACAAATTAAAAAGTTCATATTAAATGTCAATCTGAATTTAACCTATAAGTCCAGTCCACTCATCCATTAATTGCTTATTCTCAAATACTCTTTTATCTCTCACATCTCCTTTCGAAGGCTGGCGGTCATGAGTACCTTGATTAAAGATGCCGCTCTTCGGAATATGTGAGTGCTATCACAAAACCACTCATTGTATATAGATACTATCCACCCTGGAAACTTATACCAGTTATATGAAGTCGCAACTGACAAGCTCACACGATCCGATGTTTTGAATCACCCATAAAATATTTCAGCAACAGTACGAATAAATTGTAAAAGTAACCTCAGCCTGTCATAAAGTTGATCGTAAACTCTAAGAGGCCGTTAAGAGCTTGATACAATAAAGACGATCATTGAAGCCACACCTATTTACTCCACCTATTTGTTTAGAAACATTCAGTAAATTCAGGTCTTTTATTAATGAGACAGGGGGCAAACGAGCAGGTCACTTGCAATACTAGGCCGCTTATAGGCGATATATAAAACTATATCTATAATATCGTAATTTAAAAAAATGGCTGACTGATTGGTTGTGGTTTATAAACATTTAATTTGACAATTCTATTCAACAACTTAAACAGTGTTCCGCGAAAAAACACTCGAGGTTTCGCCCCGACACCGGAGCATCAACGGGATATTACGTTTGAGGATTGAAATTAACTATATTAAATGACATTTTAATTTAAATATCAATAAATTTATTATCTGTCAATTCTGATTGTCATTTCCGAATTGGCACACGGCGAAAACTGTCAAAACGAATTGTGTAAAACGTCATTTGTCAAAAGGTCTTCGTTGTTTTACACTGTATTGGCAAAATAAATATGAAAACTGTGATTTTAAAGACGTTTCAAATAAATAGTACAATTTGAACACCTTAATGAAGGAGTTAGTGAGTACTTTTCCTGTTCGAGACCCCCCTTAATGAACATATTAATTTAATCATCTGCACTTATGCAATTAGCAATGACACATCCACCTCCTCGTAGTGTCAAAAGATCCTTGTAACACTGTTCCAGTGTAAACGTTGTATGGTAAATAACTAAAAAACTGTATAGAATAGTTAAATAGAATCTTATAGGATACCTGAAAAGCCGAGACAAACTAACCAAGTGCCAGATCTGTTAAGTATTGAGTTATTTGTTTACCTATTTTTTTTACTTAATCAATTTTATGGAACACGAAGAAGTATTTACAAAACTTGGTCCCAAATTTTGTTTATCAAAAGTAGATTGGTGTTTAAATAAAGCCTGTTTTTTATATCGATAATCTCTCAACAAATGTGAACACAATTTGATATAACCAGTTTATAATAGAATGGTATAGATAGGAACGTAATTCATAGCTCATTTTGGAACTAAAAAATATATGAAAACTTTAAGATGTTACATTTAGATGTACAGTTTTACAGAAAGAATATCTCTAAAACTCACTAAAAAAAAATTATGACGTGAAAAAAGAATTTAACAAATGCAACTAAACATAATTTGCCTCACCATTACCAGTGCTGTTTTAACCAGAAACGACCACATCCAATTATCATCAATACAGTCTTATTGAAGTTGATATTTACGCTAAATTATTATGAAATGTTTAAATAAGTTTTCCTGTGAATAAAAGCATTTACAATGTAAAGACGTCGCCTTACACCGAAGTGTGGAACCAGGATACAATGCGAGGTCGTAAAATCACTAAGCGAGGATAATATACAGGCATTGATATTGACCTTAGACGATTATGCTATCAAAGACAATCAACTGACCGTTATGTAACAGTGTTGATATGTACCGCGGCGTGAAACTAAAAAGCCCGTTGAGTATGAAAATATTTAACTATTTCGAATATACAGGTTCGTTAATAAATATAAGTAGGACTATCCATGTCCAAGTTTGGGAACATTCTTAGCAAGTAGTATATTAATATTACTTTACAATTAACTAGCTGACCCAGCAAAGGTTGTTTTGCCATACATGTGATTTCAATTTTCAATTAATAAATAAAAAATAAGGGTTGATCGTAGAAGGGTGAAAATTTAGGATTGTATGTATTTTTGTATGTTGTATCATAAAAAATAGAAAAAAAAATTTGTCTAAAAGATAAAAAATAAATTTAGGGGTGGACTACCCTCAACATTTAGGGGGTTGAAAGATGTTGGCCGATTCTCAGGCCTACTCAATACGCTCACAAAGTTTCATGAGAATCGGTTAAGCCGTTTCGGAGGAGTATGGGAACGAAAACTGTGACACGAGAATTTTATATATAAGATTTTTCAATTATTGATTAAATATCTCTTTTTGCGTTGACCTCAGCTTTCTATTAACACTATTTTTTTATTTAGTAATAACCAATGTCTTATTTAGACAACATATTTATCACGTGTTAACGATAAGTAAAGATTTTTAGTATAAGCTTTAACTTTAGTTATTAGCCTAACCTAGTAATTTACTTAGCTGTTTCTTAATAAATGAAATAATTTAGAAGAATAAGATACTCAACTTTGAAATATGGAGTAAGTTGCGTATGGTCAGTTAATATCAAAATAAAATATTTATTCGTATAGAAACTGCACACAAAAGCAGAAGGCAATGGAATCAATTTATAAGTATGTATTGAATATAACGTACAATGTTTAATTTTATATATTTTTTTTACAGTATTTTTATTTCACAATGTCTCTATGGCGTACACAAAAAGAATACAATGCTTAAAAACCTCTTTACCTATATAATATTCTTCTGAGTATAATCTGATACGACTTCGGCATAGAATATCAAATTAATAGCCTTTTCATATTTAACATTAATTAATTTTGCCTACGATACTCGTTAAGCTATGTTTGATATTCACATTACCTGTGGGCACCAGATTAATTATGCCCTGACGAATCTACACCTTATATACCTCTACCAGTCCATAATACGAACTATGGCTTTGCGCATTATAAATAGGACAGCATGTTAAGAACGATAATCCCTTGTTTCCTCTACCGGAATAACATTCTTGGTATACGGATTCATTACTACTTACACGCATGGAATTACGATATAATATTCCAGGTTTATTTCGTGGAAGTTACGCTGCTTTATGTATTTCTTGAATCGAACAAGATTCTCATAAATATGCATGCATGCAACCTTTAATGCATGTATAATTATGTATTAAATGACATGTTTATCACATCATGCAGTTACAATATGATACGTAAGATTTTGTATTCTTTGGCGAAAACAAAGCGAATCACGCGGTTTTTCGTGTATTAAGCTTTATTAATTCTGGGGCAAATAATATTCAATAATAGTGTATCAATAAAGCAATAAAGCGTATCATAGGAATCTTATTGCTTGATTATCTTTAAATTAATTTAATTTAGCCTAATGAGTTCGGCAAACGCGAGGGAACCAGCTCATCAGAGACTTTGTAAATTAAAGGATCTTGATTGCCTATATGAAAGCAGATGACGTGTTTTTCTACACCTGACGTCTTTTTTTTATTGTATAATACCAATGGTTTGTTTGACACTTACGTCTATGTCACGATATTGTACTAGAGTTTATTTTTAACAGATAATTAATTCTCGAGACAACTTCTTACAAATACAAATATTATCTGTGGCTATTCTAGAGCGTCGTAAAATAGCACTATTATTATCGTTTAAAATAGAATAATTATTGGGTTCAATATATAATTTCATTTTATAAGCATATAATAAATGCAGATAATTAGCGTCAACGCTCCATATTTTAAAAAATATTTATATCTCCAACTTATGTTTTCTCAAATTTATAATTCTAATCTTATTTATTTTATTAGAAGGTAGCAGAATATATAATTTACAATATGCCTATATTGTTATTGCTTTCAGCAATAATATGTTTTAATCATCGGTTATTTATAAAAACTAATTTAATAAGAGCATTTAATTCGGTAAAACAACAAACAATTAATCACGTAAACGATATCGTTAAATTCATAAAACGTCTTATTTCGACCCTATACAATTGACAGGGGAAAGGGCGCGTCAATTGTCATTCTGTGTGACGTAATCATTCATCTTTGGTTTGCAGCCTGTCCGTAATTACGTAACACAAACATTGTTGTCTTGTCTTTTAATTGATATATATAAATCTCCAGTCACGATGTTTGTCCGCGATGGACTCTTTAACTGTTTAACCAATTTTAAATTAAATTGGCACACCGTGAGCAGTCTGGTCCAACTTAAGAGATAGGATAGCTTAGATCTTTAATTATAGTCGCAATTTCATTTTATAGCAAATTATTTGCCTATAATTATTTGACAGTTACAATTATCTGTTAACTCCAAAAGATTCTAAAAGATACTTTTCGACTGGATTGAGTAAGTAATCAATAGATGGCACTGCTATGGTAAGCCGACAAACATCATATAAAGATTAATTGATTAACCTAAATAATGCATACTTTAATTGTTTAAACGCTTTCGATTATAAACATATCCCCGCACACTTAAAGTTGATAATTATTTTTATTGAACTAAAAAAATGATTGCTAGAAATCACATGTATGGCAAAACAACGTTTGCCGCATCACCTAGTTGATTATAAAATAGTAAGGTTCAGGTTTTTTATTATTTATTTTTTAAAATTATGCTTATACAGCTTTGTGTAACATTATTTTTTTAATACATTGTTTAAATGTATTATCTAGTCAAAGTAAAAATCGATGTTAACAAGATAACAAGCGAAATCAAGTGCACTCGAAGTTTAATGAGTGCAACATACGATGTCAATCAAGCGGTATCTATTTTCAACCACTGTATTTTACTATTGAAAGCAGTCATTTGATAGTGTTGAGATTTATTAAGTTTTAATAATATTTTAAACCGATTGACTTTTAATTAAATATACTTGGAATTAAACGTACCCCCAGAGACCAGGAGGTACGTTTACTCTGGGGGTACGTTTAAAAATAGAAATTCAAACATAAAGCTTTTTTGCTTGATTGTGATTCGCTAAGCAATTCTCGGTTCCGCGTCGGCGAATCCCGCTAGCATGATTCTTAATATATTTTTTAAATAGAAATCAATGGAAATGAGACTCTACATAGACACACTCTACTCACAAAGACCGGAGGGCTCACAAGTTCCATGTTAGCTTTTTGAAGACGGCTGGTTCCACATAACGGTAGTTAAGCGCTCAATTGTGAAGTTCCCAATATCTGTTTCATACTCTTCATTTTTTAATTCGCAGAAGAATTCTAGAATTTCCTGAATATTGAATATTCATTGAAACTATTTAAGTGCCTTTATGTCAAATCATTATAACAACTGCTTAAAGACACCGATTATAACATCTAGTTATAAGCTATTACGTGAGCAGGTCTTTCTCACGATTAAAGAAGTTTGAAAAGTTGATAAAGATAATAATAAGTAACTGTTTCATTAGAAATATTAGATCACGTACTAAGTTGAAATCTCTAATCTATGTCCACGAGTAACCCGCTGATCCCCTTTCAGAGATTCAATTAGTTTCATTAAGTTGGTGTGATCTCTTTATTTAGAATTTTCTACAGGGGAATCAGCGGAACGTAAATACTGTTTGAACTTTGAACTTTCGCAAAAACGTTGCACTATTTAATGAATAAAAAATTTTGCTATCCATACACTGTGAGTACAGTGAGTACAAGTTGCCAAAATACGTTTCCCTTTTTCTTAGTTCTCTCATTTTCCTGTTATTGGCTATAGTCGATACCTAATTTAAACATCTTTTAAAATAATTATGTCTAATAAATTGTTCTTATAGAATTGTATACTATGGACTTCCCCAAAGTCACTCATTCCATTAATAATTTAATTCCATATAATACATTGATTTTCTATTGACAATAACACACACCCCAACATTAAGTTTAATCTTACTGACAGCGATACCTGTTTTTTGCGATGATCGAAGTAAATCATTCTTATAACAATTGTGTAACTCTTGTACGTTGTAACTAACGCGTTTCGAGGATCATATCTTAGATAACGTTTATACAAATATTTGAGATAGACCTTTTCATATATTTAATGCTGTCTAATAAAGAATATTTAGATTTTTGCTTTGTGAAATCCCAACAGACTACTTGTCGGCATAAAATATTACTATCAGCATAAAATCGTATTTATTTATTTATTAATATTCCTACACTTTGTATGTTAGAATTATATAAATTTTTTATTAAATGGAATAGAATTGAAAACTTTCAAACATCGCAAACACAGCGAAGACACAAAATAGCTAAAAAAATAGATTAACGTTGTAATCTTAATCTTTTGAAAAAAATTCACAACATTACGATTATGTATGGAACATATTTTCATCACAAACACTTTACCCTCGGGAAAACACTCGTGAAAAACTCGACCCTCGTCATGCTTTCCATCCGGTACCTTTCGTATTCACTAAATTGAAACATACCTGAATGAAATGTGAGCTGAAATAATATCTTTGAGAGGATCACAACACATCCGTTGATGAAATAGATGTAGAGCTATGCCTAGCCTCTTTTGTCATAGATAAGTCTCATTATTCTGTACGATACGCACTTAAGGTTTTTATATATGATAGAAAACCGTACTTACCCTATACACAGATATAGAAGTTATAGAGTCACACACAGATACGTAGCGAGGATCTTTTTTTAAAAGGTCTATATTGTGTTGATTGCGAAATATATTTATATTCTCTTCTGCTAAGATTAAAAAGGCTATTACAAATATATACTGCGAAATTGTTTTTGGTTCAAAAGTCATTCGATATAGGAGTAACTGTGAAGAGCAAAAAATTCTTGAAATTATTTCTTCCTGTTTTGTTTATTTGAGTTTTGATAACTTTAGCTTTGTTTGTACTTTGAGGGTACAATAGACATATTTTTTATCTATTTCTCTTAACTTGACAACTTTTTTGTTATTTTTTTAAATATATGTATTACATGTACAATTTCATAAACAGTTACATAAAGTTTTAAAGTATTACCAATACATGTTGAAGTGTTATCTTATTTATCTGAGTCTAGTTCTTACAAGAATGTATTCAAAGTCAATTTTCATTGTGTACAATACGGACTGTTTCGTATTTTTATCTCTCAGAACATAATACCGTGGGAGATTCTGTTTCCTTATAACATGACATGAAGATACTCGAGTATTTTCTCTGAACATTCAGTAAAAGTGGACATGAGGAAAATTTGGTGACGAAGTAATAGCGTAAATTATATTAACTTAAAGACTTTGCATTTCTGTCGTTATTTAAAGGCATCACAACGCGGCTCAGTGAACAAACCACATGACTGGGGTGTCGAGTTCAATTTCCTTTGATGAGGGCACAAATTTTAATCGTAATATATACATTGTAGGTACGCAATAAAAAAATGTAAATACGCTTCAAAATTCCCTAGGGGCTTACAATATAAGTCGATCGTTGCATTTTACCTTTGACAACTTAAAATGTCAGACGAAGTGACGTTGGAGAGCGTTTTTCACTCAATACTTTGGCATTACCTGTTTCAGAAGCATGATATCAGTAATGTTTAAAAAAATTCTTAAAATCTGTCACTGTTGATCAATCGTGGAGTACTAAAGCCGTCAAAGAAAAAACCGGCGAAGTGTCGTCGGACTTGCACACGACGGGTTAATATTTATTATATTCTGTTATTATGGTTCCATCTGCAACGAAAATACATCATCTGTGAATATTGCACTTAATAACTTAAATGTCCATGTTTCATGAGGATCATGAGCTGAGCAAAGGGACAGATGAACAGCGAAGTCACTGTAATAGGGTTACAGCTTTTACCCTTTGGGTACAAAACACTAAATACTAGAGGAAACTTTATTCGATAGACCTCAAGAGCCCTGTAATAGGCTTGTGTAAGCTTAAACAATTGCGAACTCCATGCGTCAAATGATAAAAAGGATTGGACTTAATTAAAGTTTAATTTTTAAAGTGCTAAAAGCTTGAGTGACTAAGCTTGTGACCCTTGAAAGTTAATTTATTATTCAGACTGCTTTACCCGGTTGAAATCGCCTTTTACTGTTTACATATTTAACTAAATTTTCATATATAAAACGAATCGTTATGATTATTATACAACTAGCGGACCCGGCAAACGTTGTTTTGCCATAAATGTGATTTCTAGCAATAATTTTTTAGTTCAATAAAAATAATTATCAGCTTTATGTGTGCGGGGATATGTTTATTATCGAAAGCGTTTAAAACAATAAGAGTATGCTTTATTTAGTTTAATAAATTAATCTTTTTTATGACACGTTTGTCGGTTTACCATAGCAGTGTATTCTATTGATTTCTTACTCAAACCAGTCGAAAAGTATCGACATCTGTTCGAATATTTTGGATAAGGTAATTGTGGCTGTCTATTAATTATAGACAAATAATTTGCAATAAAATAAAATTGCGACTATAATTAAAGATCTAAGCTATCTCTTAAGTTGGTCCAGACTGCTCACGGTATGCCAATTTAATTTAAAATCGGTTTATTTAACCGTTAAGGAATCCATCGCGAACAAACATCGTGACAGGAGATTTATATATATTAAGATGCACATGAATAAACTGTTTTAATAAAGATTCCTCTTGAGGCGATTTAATTATCGCATAATAAATTATTAAAAAACGCATCGATGAATGTATTGAGAATATCTACGAGTAACAGCTCGTGGATTAGTGGATGACTCTATTAATCAAGTAAGTCTAGGGCGAGACCGAACACCGAATTAATCAACTAATAATCTACCAAATGGATATCCATTTCCCAAATAGATTGTACTCACAAATAATATTTATGCAATGGACGGAAAATATTTGTCAAATAACCAGCTATCCGCCACTCCTTCTGAACAATAACGCTAATACAATTGACAATTGAGTAGAATCTACTAATTATATTTGATTTGTATACGAGTCAAATTAATATTTAATAAAGAAATAAATTTGAAGGGTGTATTAATATAAATCTGTCGTTACACTTTCGCGACTAAGCACAGTTGATTTTATGTTCGAAATGGAAAATATTACATACTTTTTTTTTTATTTTATCCCCTAAGAGATTAAACATAGAGTGAAAATCTATGATGTACATATGTTTAACGGGAAAACAGAAGGGGATGAAAATAATAATCCAGGCTTGATAACTGCATCTATCTATCTATCAAGCTATCTAGTGCTAAGCTAGTGACAACAATGCGATCTATTCTTGACAAACGTCCGTTTACACATAATATTTTTTCTAATTATATGATATTTTTTGTTTTCATTTGTTTACATTATTTGTGAATTATCATAGGAGTCGCATTGGAGCGGCACGGCTTTTTTTGCATTACCTTCGGTCTGTTGTATTTCAATATATTTTTTTTACAGGTCGCCGAGATAACTCGGCGCAAAGGATGCTATCTGACTTGAATTCCGCTTTTTGGTAAATAGGTATGTCTAGAAAACTAATTTTGATTCGATCTCCTTTAATTATACATCATAGTACTTACATAGCCATTCGACTATTTATTTTAAATATTACTAATTATGTCTGCTAATTGAATTTGTGATGAATAATAATTATTTGTGATGAAAAAAAAAAAATATATGTTTAATATTAGCACGGTTTCAAACTTTTTCATGCCGGACTACTAAATAGTATACTATTTTGATAATTTTGACAATTTTGAATACAATAATTGAAAGAAACTTTGAGTTTAATGAAAGGGTGAATCCGAAATTGTTTCATTGCTTTTTTATTTGTGAGAAGACAATAAGTTGCTGCAATTAAATTGAATTATTATCCTTAAAAATAACTCCTTTATTATTTATTATTACATAAGAACAGATTACATTCGCATATGCCGCTGTATTAAAAGGAAGTCGTCTAAATACAATTTTTTTAACTCAAGAACAAGTCAAGTCAAGTCAAATTCATTTATTCAAGTAGGATCGTTACATGATCACATTTGCACGTCACTTAAAACTAAATTTATAGGCTTGTTCACTAACGCGCCCGAGTCTGAGAAGAACAAGCAAGAAACTCAGTCGGGTTTGTCTTTTTTTCTTTGATCATGCTTACAACTTATAATTTTTAGAACAGGAGCAATTTAGTCCCAAGCACTTCTGTCATTCAGATAATCCGCGGTCCTGTAATAGGCTTTAGCAATCAATTTTCTTTTAATAATATTTTTGAATTTGTTTATTGGCATCTCTCGGAATTTGCTTGGGACTTTATTATAATAGCGAGCACCATTTCCTTGAAATGAATTGCTTATTTTATGCAGTCTTGTGGATTTAGCACATAAATCGTTTCTATTTCGGGTATTATATTGATGAAAGTCACAATTAGTACTAAAACGATTTATGTATTTTCTAACATACATGATATTTTCATAGATATATTGACCAGCAAGCGTCATAATATTTAAATCCTTGAATCTCTCTCACACCGACTCCCGTGGGGGCAAACAGCAAATCGCGCGAATTGCCCGTTTTTGTAAAATAAATATAGTCTGAACCTCCGCAGCATTACCCCAAAGAAGAATGCCGTAAGACATGACACTGTGGAAATAACTATAATAGACTAGTTTGGCTGTGTGAAGGTCGGTGAGGCTGCGGATTTTCTTGACTGCATAGGCAGCAGAACACAATCTATTTGAGAGATTTTCTATGTGTGCCCCCCCACTGGAGTTTACAATCCAATGTTATACCTAAGAAGACAGTGCTGTCTACATAATCTATCTCCCCATCTTTTACTTTTAATTTGGCTGTATTACAATTTTTATTACATGTTCTAAATCGTACATATTTGGTTTTCTTTTCATTTAACATTAAATTATTTAGGTTAAACCAGTTAACCACTAAAGAAATAGCATTGTTTATCGTATCAATACTTTGGTTCTTTCTATCAACTTTGTATAAGAGTGAAGTATCATCAGCAAACAATACTATTTCTCCAAGCTCTTTTACGGAGAATGGGAGATCATTAATGTAAACCAGAAACAAGAAAGGTCCAAGGATCGAGCCTTGTGGAACACCCACACACACCTGTGACCCCGATGAAGTAACTCCATTAATATTCACTCTCTGGATTCTTCCTCCTAGATACGATTGAAGCAAATCAGCTGCCTTGTCGTCAATCCCGTAGTGTCGTAACTTCCTTATCAGGGTTATATGATCGACACAATCGAAGGCCTTTGACAGGTCGCAAAAGACGCCAACCGCATCATGAAAGTTTTCCCATGCGTCAAATATATAGGTAATCAATTTTACACCAGCATCGATCGTGGAGCGCCCCTTTGAAAAACCGTATTGTTTATTATGCAGTAACTTATTGGATTCAAAATAATTTGACAACTGATCGAGCAGAATCTTTTCAAAAATTTTACTCAGCGCAGGCAGCACGGATATCGGTCTAAAATTTGTAGGATCTGAAGTGCAACCTGCCTTGAATAAAGGCGTGACTTTACTTAATTTCATCTTATCTGGGAAAACTCCACAATCCATGCATTTGTTGAATATCAATGCTAGTTCCGAACCGTTGATAGATACCGTTGGGAAGTTGATTCGACTAAATAATGCGCATTTTATATATAACTTTCCATTTTCTAACAAGAGTAGTCGGCAATCAAAGGCGACGCCATGTTTATCGGCCCTAAATTTATTTGAGCACTAAAAGCCAATGTTAGTGCTAGACATAAAACACATGATCAAACGTAACTAAATTTCAAATCCCGCACAAAGTTTGGTCGTTAAATTTAACAACGGTCTGCCTAATTCCATTTCCGATAGCGATTAAACGTATTGGTTCTTTTTTGTCAATTAATTGTAACTGCCTGGTTTGATAGGAAAATGTCGAACATTTAATGACTGCCCTTTATAATGGAAGTTGAAAGGTTCTTTTAAATCGCTGTTATATTGCCTAAATCAACGTTTTGATATCAATCAATCAAATTTTTAAGATATGTTGATTTATTAATTTATCAAATAGAAATCCCACATCTACTCTACAATAATACAATATATAATAAACTATAAAACATAACTACGCCCTTTTTTAAGGACTACAAACTTTTATATTAACAATCTTTACCTGATAAAATACGTGGACAAAGACAAAGACATCAAAAAACGTTTCCTCGCGGCTTCGATGTGACTGCTTAATAATTTGTAAAGGATACATTTTTAGGTACAGACGATGCGATTTCAATGTCATTAATTTGAATTTACTTTGATAGCAGGGTATTCGGAAATAGGAGCAAGACGTCTTAACAGCGCTTGGATGCGTTCTATTCAATTAATGTGTGTAGAATACACAGGTTTCCAAAGAAGAGACATAGATTGGATATAGATAGAGAATGATCTCTATATGTCTCTTCTACGAACTAGAGTATGAACTTTAGCTTGGATCTGACAAATGCATTGAAAAGTATAAAAATAACTGTAATGTTAACTAACGAATGTACTAAATTACTTATTTAAAGTGTCACACAATTGTATGTTCTTGTCATGCCTTAGAGGAGTTTTTGTGATTATGATGATTGCAACAGAAAATGTTTCGGAATTTTGAAGCGTGCTTTCTATTGAAAAATAGATCTTCTTTTTAAAATAAGCAATGTTTCATATTTTAATGTCTACTTTTACTTCTAATATCTTATATCTGGCGGTGGTCTTATGCGACGGTTTTGGTTTGTACGAGTTTATTTTTGGACCAGATTATATTGGTTCAACATTTCTGTTTGAGAAACGTCTTCGCCGTAGCACGCGGTAGTCCATTTCTTTGCCAATAGACATTATTTTTAAGTGTCTGTCAATAGTATGCCTCTCCAGTCTCTGGAAACAAGCTCACATAACGCCCATCTTTAAGAGTGCTTCAAGGAAAGAATTGATATTTATCTCTCTACAGTTCCCAAAGTAATGAAAATGCTATTCATTACTTTTATCATTATTACATATCTATTCTTATTTTAAAAATCTGATAATTGAACGGAGCATTTATTTAGACCATAAACTTACCCATATAGGACATATCTTAAATAACTCTCTTCGTAAGCGCTCCTCAGTTTTTAGACTTCTACATTCCAGACAGCTCTCCGATCGTGTAATACATTTGAGCTGTACTCCTCTAATACAAAAATGTGGTTGTATTTACTGAATTATCGTGCTCCATTTCTTTCAGGTGTGAATTGTTTTAAAAATTAAACTAATACTTAGTTACATTTAATCGTATTTTTTGTACGTAAAATTACGTTTATGTTCGTGTCCTGCTTTAATTATTCATTCTAGCTATTTGAAAAACACGTCAAAGAACGCAACTATTTGTATATCTTTGACTTTCTAGTATGTATGTATCTATGATGTGTCTGTTGTTTCTTATATAAATAAGCTGTATTCATTGCTATTATTATTTTGTAGTTACTTACTTAAAAAATTAACTTACCATATAACTTACTCGTAAATGTACAACGTTAAATAAATAAGTTAGTGAATAACAAGAAGAGTACATACTGGAGGAGTGGGATTAATAATTCTCAAACACAAAGCGAGCGTAGAACAACGTAGACGGTGTTAGCTACGAGCGTAGCACTCGTAGGCATTGTAATCTGTTGGGGCCCTACAGACACCGAGCTTCTGAGCTTCTGAGCTTCTTATGTACTCAATACCTCAATATCGTCCTCTCTCGTCCACATTTCTATTCTCTATATTTTTTTATTTCTATTGAAGTGTTCAATTAAAAATCACGGAGCATGCTGGAGTGCTAGAAAAATATTTTTTTTGCAATGAATGCAAAAGGTAACTGTCACAAAACACTGTTTGGGAATTACTGATCGAGTTGTGTAAGCTATAATCATAATAATAATTTATATATCGAGCGCATCTGGGAGGGGTGTAAATAAGAAAAGGGTTTTTCAATAATATATTATGTTAAGCCATCAAAGCAACCGTGTGCCTACTAGCAACGCATATAGCGCTATCAACGTAACACGATAGTTTATGAATATGACCTTTATGTAGAATTAGCTCAATATGATCCTCTAAGAGGAATTAATGCATAATGCGTGACCAATATTTCATTGTTATCTGTAATATGATACTATTCAGATTATGTTCTAAGCGATTATTGCTACATGAATTCGACTCAATTAGTCGTATAAGTAGTAATGTAATGTAATATACATCCATTTGTGGTAATTTACCAAGAAAATTACTTAAGGCCTGAATTATCGAAAACTATGTTAGGTTGCTAGGCATAGAAGGCTAACCTACCTCAAATAATCAATGAATCTTCCTTAACAATAATAAATGGAGTATTGAAACAAAAACATTTTCAACTTTAATCAGTAGCCATTAACAAATACAAACATACACATTTGTGCATCGAAGATTCGTATAATATCATAATCCTAATAATAATAATATTAAGTTATTTATAAAGTTAATATATAACCTAAAGAGCAAAGCCCGGGTGCACCTGTTTAAAATGATAACAAGCTCAGTTTCACTTAAAGCAATATTATACCAATACAAAAGGACAAGAATAGACAAAGTGGAAACTGCAATGCGCTTAGAAAACCAAGTTTATAATAATAATTGTTTGTTTGATTTCAAACTACAGTCGTGGGTTCCAACCCAACTTATGTACCTATATTTTACCGCATAAAGTCTAAAATTACCAGCAACCGCCTTAATATTTTAACTTACAATTTCACTAAAGAACTTATTAATCGTTCCATTAAAACAATTAATGAATGTAATTTATATTAATGATACTAAGATACTTCTAAAGACAAAATAATATATTTTGTGCCATGGGCGGCGGCTGTTGCCAGATTATTCGCAAGCGCGTTCGCCCCTCCATTTTATTAAAAGAAAATGTTGAAATCAATTCAAATCACTGTTACTTTATCAAAATAAATATAATTATTTATTTATTCAAATTACTTATTCAAATTAAAAAAATTACTTACTTACTTATTCAAAATACTTATTCAAATTAAATTTGAATATTCTTCGTTTTAAAGTTTTAATATCACAACTTCCAATTCAATTTAACACTTAATAAATGAATCTATTTTAATAAACATACGTGGCAAAAGATTATTTAACTTTGCAAGATATATATATATATATATATAAAATACTCAAAATACGTTAGAATTATTGAAATAAGCTAAAACATATTTCACAAAGGTCAAGAGCAATATAATATGAAAAAAATAATATACAAAGAAAGCTAAAAGGATAAATATCAAGTTATGCCGGATACCATTCGTCCAATAAGCTTATGTCCTCATCTGCGTTAGCGTCATAAGATTTACACATTTCTTGGGGTTACGCGTAGCCTAACATTAAATCTACCAGCTTTAAGTAATTAGTTCGGAGTTATTTGCTTTTACAGTTAAATACTCTACTAACTTCTACTCTACCTACTAGGATTTCACGCTTCCAGTTTCACTAAACTAGAAAAATATTATTTAATTGTCAATAAAACCTCATTGAATTAATAAGTATTCAGGCATGAATTTTTAACAATTAACAATAAACACAAAAAGGCATACGGTAATCATTAATAAATGCTTGAACCAACTATTGAATGATAATTAATTATCGGGGCAATTTCACGCGCGCTTATTGTAGTCTATTTAATGAAATGATAAATGAAAACAATTGAACTAACGAGATAACGATTTCTATATAAGGTTTTATTTGGTTATTTATCAAAATGAAATCCTTGATACGTATCATTTTATGTGGGTTTGTAATATGATACGAGTAGCATTCTTACCCGGATTTTGAAATATATGAGCTAGTTCTCTTATCGAGTTGTGGTTTGCCCGGATTCTTCATAATTCGGTAGTAGCTAGATGTTATTGGCTACCCCAATAATCGGCTTTGCGGAACATACATTTGAGCTGATAAACATTTTTGTATGTGTACAGTAACCTTACATTTACATTACCTTTTGAACGCAGGCCGTGAGTTATTCTTTATTAATTTCTCTTGTAAGCGACAGTAGTGTATTTTTAGAGAAATCTTAAACCTTAACAATAAGAAATTCCAAATTTAAATTGTAGCGATCAACGTATAGCAGAGTAGAAAAGCTCACGACAACACAGGTTATAATTTAACAGAACATAAATTTTAAGAAAGATCTTAAACCTTCTTGGATCTTCTAACACCATTAAAAATTTAACAATCCTGACTCATTATGAACTCGTTGAAACTTTTAAATAAATTATAAAATCGGCTTGCTCGCGGTTCGGAGGTTTTGCTCGGAATTTACATAGATTATCCTTAATGATGATCAGGTAAGTTGACGTTTGTAAGAAGTTTGAAGTCGGATATTAATCGCAATTATTTATTCGGCTTTCAGTGAAACTGTATTTTCTATGTATAAAGATGGCAGTACATTACTCCTCTTGAACTAATATATTATAATCTAGTACATAGTATATACAGAAGTCAAGTGTAAAAACTTCGCTTTAATGATATCCGCTAATAATATGCTTTACGACAAACTAACGAGGAAATAACGACGAAGACTTAGGAGAAGAGAAAAAAAGAAAAGTGAGAAGAACATTTATAGTAAGACATGAACACTACTTAGAACATGTCTTCATTTCAGTAGCGATCAATACATTATAAAGGTACTTAATAAACGACATACAGATTACGAATAATAAACAATTATTGACATATTTCATCCCAAATATCGCTTGCATATTGCATGTCAAACGGATACAGCGGATTAAAATACATCGAATCCGTATTGAAAGTTCAAACACTTTATTATACAAAAATATATATGCTTCAATGAAACAAAAGACAATGGGCGGACTTATCGCTATAAAGAGATCTCTTCCAGGCAAACCTCTAAAGAAAAACAAAGATTAGTAAAAAGCAAGGAGTGTGACACCAAAAAAAATACGTTATAATAATACAACACAAGAATGAATTTAATAATGCTAAATAACTAAAAAATAGAAAAAAGAAAAGAAAGAAACAGAAATGTAAAATATGAAACTAAACTAAACTAATACTATAACTAACACAGCAATTGAAAGCACGATATAAATTTATAATATTGTTAGAGATATTCCTTGCACAAGTAATTCTTATACAAATAGATTAAAGGATGTTTTTTTATTAATCATTTTATTGGACTGCGATTGGTTGTCATTTAGGCAATTCGAAGTTCGTTTGCCATTTTATAAAAAAGACAGTAAGAGAACCGTGTTATAGACGGCATCATCTTGTTAGTAGAACTACTAAAAGCCTCCAACCTCCATCATCCCTTAATTTATTTAATCCGGTAACTTTTAGTAATCCGAACTTGCTCGAACTTTAATTGAGAAACTAATGAACATCTTATATACGGCGGATAATTACAATTTGAAGTGTGAATATATCAAATCTCGAAGCCTGTGCCGTCTATCGCGGCAATAGATAAAAGTATATTAGAAATTTCTAGCAAAAAACCTCATTGACTATGTAGAACTAGCGTAGAAATCGCTTTCGAGGTTCTATTTTTTTAATATGCTCTGCGTAAATGCTTTTTCATTCGATTAAATCAATTTTGAGAACTTTTGTGCCAAACCTTCGAAGTGACCCCAGAAACATGTTTTTCATGCTCGAACAAAAAAGTTACAAGGTGTCAAATAGGATGCGTGTTGGCTTATCAGTTCTACGATTTTCATCTTCAAAAATTCGTTTATAAACAATCAATAGTCATATAAAACAAACTGTATTCAACAATGAAGAAATTTTAATATTGTTTTTGTAAATAGGCAATTCGAGAAATTATTATCGTGGAATATGGATAACAGAAACGTTTTTTTATAGCAAGTTTTTTATTAAAGAATTTCTCTCTGATATTTGAAGAAAAACGTCTTTCGAAGCTTTCTTATTTCTTACTCTTAGCAGTCCACACAAAAACATGATTATTCACTACCAAACGGGAAAACTATATTTTCACGAAAAATCGCTTTTCTTTTTCCGCGATCGTATGAGGACAGATTGGCCGTGTCCAGCTTGTCAACTTCACGTTGCAATTTGTCAACGTCCACATTTATTCTCTGTAGGATTTGTATTTATTGTCTGATCTCGAATATCACCTAGCCATATTCTGTCTATTTCTACATACATCTTATTCATTACGTTACAAATTACTTAAGTTATTGACCTTTTTTTAATAAAAACAAAAATAAATGTACATTAAAACTCGCGTAACTCACGACGTGCAAGTCCAAATTTCCCGTTTTCATAACGTTTTTTTATTTCTGCTCTGCTCTTGTAATACAACCTAAATCTAAATAAATATATAGAAGATGTTTTCATTTTCCTCGATTCGAAAAAATAATTCCTGAAATCACGTTTTAAAAATGATCAGTTTCAAAATATTTGTGTAGATTATCGTTTCGATGAAAATTATATTAAAATTTATCACATACGCATTTAGGGATTCTAAACCCAATCCCACCATCTTGATAAAGTGACGTCCATTAAGCTGTAACGAAATTAATAAATATAATGGAGTTAGTTAACTGCTGAATTCTCAAGGGCTTTGTAAATTAAATACTAATTTATAACTTGTTCGAGTTTATGCAATTCATATTTGATACGTAAACTGCGTCGTATTTTGTCGTAATGTAATAGTGCCAACAAAATAAATCAATGATTTTATCATTTGTCAGCCAGTACAAATAAATTCCGGATGAGATTCTCACTTGAAATTGGTAATAATAAGTATTTATTTATGAAATTAGTTTGTAGAATAATTCAATTTTAAATATCTTATTGACTATTCGGTAGGCCGTTCACAATACGTCCGAAGTTGAGCTTCGCATCGTCCGTATATTCATTAAATTCGCTTTTAAAACATTTCAACCAATGAGTGTAAATTATTAAGAAGATTCTTATATTTATACGTTTATACAGTATAATAATAATAAGATTTTGCAAAGCCTTATAATCACTTTTATATGTCATCTAAACAAATAAACAAAGAGCCTTGAAACAGGGCAGTAAACATTTATTTTATTCATTTCTATATTTCTATCCTTCGGCTGCGGAACTCTAAAAAGTAAACCGTCTGAAGTAGAATTCTTCGCTAATGAAAAGCTACTGTAATGAGTTCATGCCCTCACGAGCGGTGAACGACATTTGATGTGAAAATCTGTATTGCCTATTACACAAAATTTGTTCAAATAGCGTGTTTTATGTGGATAAACATACTTTTATAACTATATTTTTTCAATTTGTGGTTAGTAACTTTTCGTTCGAACGGTGTTTGAAAATCTAATCTAACCTTTGGAAGGCAGTTCTGCCGTAAAACGTTATTAAATAAAATTTCAACGTTGAGTAAAGCGAGCAGCAATCCGAATTTATAATTATTGATTCTTTTTTTAATAGCAGGACATACTTTACGCATAGCTTTTGTTATGTATACGTTTCAATCATTCAAATTTGTATATATCCAAGTAGTCTGTGGAAGACACATCGCTCGAAGTGATTGTGTGCAGTTTATTCTTATAAAAACTTTATTTATATACAGAAATGAAAAAATACAGGAAAAGATATTAGTGCACCTAAATCGTTGTTTATTTATAAATTTAAAAATATATCAATATTATAAAGTCGTGTTAACTAAAACTGAACTATACAGAGAAACAAATTGTAGTTTATTTTGAAGCTTCAATCTATCTCGTATAAATATTTATATTAAACATTAATAATTTTTTGCCTTAACCCTTTCAAACAAATATTCTCATCACCCAAAGCTTGACCGTACGGAGAAATGAACTCGGGACCGTTTGGAACTCCGGCACCATGGCCACTGCTTTAATTGGACTGGAATACCTTACTTATATATCATATAGTCTATTTTATTGTAGCTATATAAACTTTTTATGAATACTGTACCGTACTTTGATAAGCACAAATATACGTGATTGTGATAGTATGATACGAAAATCAAGTAACTTCGACTTTGAAAGCATCCTTGCAAGTCCATTGCAATATTGCGATATTTATTGACTGAGACCAGAGTAAATATCTCTCACACTGGGCTTTCCGATATTAAATAGTTCAAGTGTTTTAGTTCAACGACATCTTATTATTTGAAATACCAGTGACAGGTTAGGTGGAATACTCACTTCCTTCTAATCGTATGTAGATTTATTTAATACTCGCAGCTGAGCTAATCGTTTACAAAAGAACAGCTACAAAATATATATATGTTTCCACTGTCACTGAGAAGAGTGATTGTTGTAGAACACAAAAAAGTATGTAATATTTACGTCGAAAACAACCGTTGATAAATTACGCTTAGTGTAAAAACAACTCGCTTTTTCATTGTTTTTATTGACGCGTCTAGTAGTAGGTAGGTACAAAATGATGAGGGAATAATAATTTTACTTTACGAAAGCAAATACTTATTTAATTGTCGTTCCAATTGGTGTTGCCATGCCACCTGAACCCGGTTTGACATCTGTGTGACTGTTGGCCGTGGTTTGGGTGACATTTTTACCTCTATTCATTCCTTGCAATCACGAGCTCGATCGAGGACGAAAGCATTTAATACTATTTCCCCAAATTCATTTTAAAATCATTCATTCATTGCAAATTCCATTGAATATAATAATCTTACAATGTAAAGATCTTGAGAATGTTTTTAAATAATTTTAACATGCCATATATACTTTTAATTAAATACGAGATTGCGTATGGTTCGCATTTGACACGCAAGAATTCAATTTTTTTTTTTTTGTATACAGAGGTCAAAGTTTTACATACCTTGGAACTAGGTTATACCTGCTACTTCACCTGTATATGCTAAGCTTCCGATTTAATTGTTAAACGTAACACATACTTTCACAAGTAGGTAGGCTTAAAAGTGGGCTATATCCTTTTGGTTGGTATAGATGCTATCAGGGCATACCTGCTTTGGTCACTCTGTGAAACTCTCCCATCTGTGAAATATCGTGCAGATATTCACAGACTGCCACTATTATGAAGACACGATAAATGGCTGCCCAATATGGAATGCAATATGGAGTGCTTTTTTGTTTTGGTGCTATATATATTTGTATTTTATTGTTTACAGTTGGAGAACCAATCGGCAAGCGCTGTTACCAGGTCTCGTCAGCAGCGCCCAGAAGTGGCGGTATGTATTGTCATGGCTGTCCGTAAATGTATTTTCAATCGTATAACATGTGTAAATAGCTGCGGTGATTAGGGCATTTGATCTGTGTGATACGTCAGGGGATCTATTTATAAGCTTGGTAATCTCATTTGAAGTGTTGAGAAATAAAGTTTACTGTATACGTTCGATTCAGTCACTGATGACTTGATCGATGTATATATAAAGCAATTTCAACCAACAAGCATCAGTCAGAAATTACGAATGCCTCGGACGTTTGGAACAAACTTGTTCAAAATAATAAATAGATACATATTCGAATTCAGACGTTCTGTGGGGAATAAAGTCACCGTCACGTAAGTGCGTGAGAGGATATTTATGTTTATTTTTATAAACACTCATCATGTACTATTTACTCTGAGATTACTTTGGATATTGGCTCTGAACAATGGACTAGTCCGTGTGCGTAATAAACAATTATATACGTAACACTGCCCCACGTTCCGCGTCTACAGTCCGAAGTCTACATTTAGAAGCTGTGTGTGAACCTTCTAGCTATAATCGTTAATAGAGCACGTTTATAGTATATAAAAATGAAAAAAATTAAATTACCTACCGTAATCTAACTGCAGCCAATTTCCCCACATAAAAGCTTTGAAGGAAATGGGGCAGCTTTGTAAGCATCCCTGTCCATTCACCAACGTTTTCATATTCACCTTTTGTTTTAAATATTTATTCTGACTTTCAACGTCTGGTTTTACTCAAATTATATCCGTTGCTTTGCAATTTAAATAATATGTGTGGATTTGTTGAAAAATAATATTTGCTGTAATATCTTTCAGCCATGCGTACTGAAACAAGGTTATGTTTTTATTTTAAAGCACGTGTAATATTGGCATACATATTAATAATAAATCGCATTTATGATTATAATCTGTCAAATTTGTTTTCTTCTGAACACATACAAGTATACGCGACTAATTACACAGTACAGTATATTGAATAACATATTTGATTATCTTAAAAACAACATCTTGAAATATCTAATTAGTCACCTTAAATCAACCTTTAATTTTTTATTAATAACCGTCCAGCCGTAATCTCGGTTAGACTGAATAATAGGAAGTATATAGTAATCATAAATTGCGTATTAATCCGTTATTGTATTTTATTTAAACGTGTGATTGTAAATAATAATAAAATATGAATTATAACATAACGTTTCGTTAGAGTTTTGAGCACCATAATCCACAGTGTTAAGCTAAAAGTAAAAGGTAGCAACTAAAATAATTGAGCTTTAGTATGAAAGCTAGCTTAAACTTATTCATTAGAGGAATTTCAAAGCTGAGGACCGTTATTAATTTCAAAACTCAAATTTTCAAATCCCTCAAAGCACTGGTTTATTGTTATAACTTGATACAAATCGTATAGAAAGCTTTGTATATACTAACAGTCACAGTTTTCGTCCCTAAGGCAACATTCATATGAAGAGTGCGTCTGAGTGTTATATTTAAAATTTATGTTTATCAGTTCTATAAGCACTGAAAATACAGATCACCTTTGGCATAACCGATTGTGAAATGTGAACCGATATTTTTAACATTTAAATGAGCGTATTTGCATATTCTTATACATTTTTGAAATATTTTGTCTGATAGTAATTGACTATCAGACGCCGTTAACACCTACACATATGTTTTATTATTAAATTTTAATGATAAATGACGTAATAATTTTATATTTAATGTAATTAAAGTAATATTATTACTATTGGACACATTGTTGGTTAGCCTCAAAGTAAGCTATAGCTTGTATTATGAGTGCTTAGATAACTCATAATATACAAATTCATATATGTTTATGTAAATACATATATATAACACCCAGACCACAGACAATAATTGTACTCATCAATGTCTACGTGAATCAAACCAAATCAAAAGGAATAGCTTATATTGGTATATTATTATAATTAAAAATAAAATATGGATTCAAAAAATACCTACTTACTAGCATATCTAATTCTATGACTGTATATACTAGCGTACAGGTAACAGGAATTTAAAAAAAATTACCGTACCGTTTATACCAACGGTTCGTCAAAAGTATTATAATTAGTTATAAAATATGGGGTTAAAATCGCATTTACTGGAATATCGAATTCTATGACTGAATATACTAGAGCAAAAGCAAGAATTAAACAGCTATGCGTTGACACAATAGCCACTCAGCCTAATGGACGGACAATCAAACGTTAGGTAGGCCTAAGTGATTCGTAAATATTCTCGCTGATTAGATTATTTGATCTAAAGGCGTCATCACTATTTATGAGTCTAATTAATCTCTGTAGGGCTGTAACGTAAAGAAACTATTGTCTTACTCCAAACCCTTTGAGGCTTTTCATATGAAGACAATAAGCCTGGTTTCCATTATAACCATCATTATGTATAAAATCTGTTGAATAGTCGGTTAAAAAGGCCTTTTAATGCTGAGTCATTATTACTTTTTAATTAAACACATGAACGCACTGTGCTCACTGATGCAAGTTTTCACGGTTGAGCGGGATTTCCGTTGGCAGTTTTAGATAACTAAATACGACTTATATTATGAATATTGGTGGCGATTCTGATGTACACCTGTAAAACTAAAAATCTCTAAATTTAGGTTTAGACCTGTCAAACGTGTGTAACCTATTCTATATGTTTCTACATTGACAATTTAAACCTTATTCCTATCAATTTAGAGACAGAATAGGCTACGCTCTCTAAAGCTGTTTGACAGATCTACAGCTAAATTTTAGAGTGTGTACATCAGAATCGCCACCATTATGTTATATCTGTATAAAAATAACAATAATATTTCATATTCCACGTTTATGAGTTGGCAGTCATTTGCACGATACTCTTTGAAAACTCAATTTTTTTATTTACACAATTCTTGCATGCTTTCTCCCACGCTCTACTGATTATAATGAATAAAATCTCGCCTTTGTCTGCTGAAGCCGAGGCGAAAGAGGTGACTAACATTGTATTGCGAAAATTACTAATACTTGTCTTTTATTGACATAACTTTTACTCATTAAAAAAAAAACACTTTATTAACGGATTGAGCTATGTATTCCTACAAAATTTATATATCTTACATTATTTTAACTTTTCCGACGTTTCGCGTACTTTACAGTGCACGTGGTCACGGTAGACTACCGTAAAAATACATAGCTAAACAGTGAATAAAGTGTTTTTCTTTAAATTACTAATACTTACACTATCAAATCAGAAATGTATCAGAAATGTATTACAATGCGTGATCCTTGTACAATTTTCCTTCTATATTATGCATTACATACGAATCGAGTGGTCCCTAGTCGTTTTTACAAATAAAAACAAATGAAAAGCAAAAATGTAGGCTACCAGCTAATCGTCATGTATTGTTTGAATGCCTAAATTGTTTGCAAGCTGCCTTTTCTAGGCCGAGTATTGTTGTTTTGCACCTCGACTTTTTAAATATTTTAAGGAAATAACGTAATACATACTTGACCGAATCTAGAAACTATGAAAATCGCGTTTGTTTGGAACTGCTTGCGGTTCTTAAGTTGGTGTTTCTAAATGCGAGTTTCACTGTGAAAATCTCAAACATAAATAAGGAACAAAAATCTATTGCAAACTTGCCACTTGGTTAATTTATATTAATTTAAACATGTCTAGTATTTATTATTATATTATTTATTTCATATTTCACCATATGTCTTCTATACCGATTTCACTTGCGCCCAGTTGCCTTTAGAACTAATTAGAATTTAACAAAAAATATCTTAAATCTTTTAACTAAGCACTTTAGTTTTCTTTCTCCATACATTTTGCTCAGACTTATAAATAAATCATAAGCATATATGTGTAGCACTGGCTTGAGTAATAAAATTTAGAGCCTATAAAGAGAACGGTATTTATTTTAGTGCCACGTATGTCCTCGATGTCATACAGAGAAAAGGGAGGCATTCCCATATCTCTCTAATTACTTAATTTTCAATATTACTGGTTATAGTATGGTAGAATATTGACATTGAACATGATAGAAATAGATAATATAAAAAAAATCAAACAGTGAGCAGGTTCTGCACAATTACTAAGGAAGTAATAATGTTATCGTAAATATTTAAAATATGAAAGATTATAAAAAAAAGGAAAATGAATAATACTCTAATGAGTTTTGTTCTTAATAGATGTAATGGACGTCACAAATTCATTGTAAAGATTTAAAAAACTAAAAACGATATTGTCACTAACAATTGATAAAAAATAAATGAATAGATATATAATTGTTTGTCACTATATTTAAGTTCCACACTACATACAATTAATATATTAAAAGTAAAATAATTATTAAAACAACGTATACTCTTATCTCAATCTAAATATTTCTAACAATAAACTTTTGTATGTTGAAAAATGATACTTTTCATATTTGCGGGTAGATCATTAAAATTGTTGTTTCACCGTACGGTATTTTGGTATAACTAAGAAACTCACTCGCGTGCTACGAATGATGATCTATTTACGATTGATTAATAATATGATGATTAATTAATAATATTGTTTATAATATTCAAATGATTTATTTATAAAGCCGTTACGTTCATTCATTTTTTTGTGTAGGTTATTTAATGAGAGTAGTTTTCCTTCCTCAACATGTATTCATTTTATTTTACAGCCCACAATTAGTTAATGGTATGAGAATTAACACGTGGTAATTCACACGCAGTTAAATTGGCAAGTAGCAAAGCCCTACTAATTATTCTCACTATTGTAATTACTAACCTTCACTTTAAGTGTAGAATAGTAGGGAAATCTAATATTCAAATGAATTTAATATAATTATCCTGAATATATCGTGTGAACTTCGTCTGGTGGGCTGAGTCGCCTGTTCTTGTCTAAACTAAGTCAAGTCCCAGTTACTTCCACTTGATCGCATTCAAAGAAGAGCAGTTCAAATGGTCGACGACCAGTCACTTTTCGAGTGGCTTGATCCTTTAGCCTCGTAGAGATGTAGGGTTCCTCTACATCTTCTATCCATTTATCATGTAAAGTGTTCGAAGAAGTTGTTCGGATTGGTTGTTGATTGGCAGTTGAATTCCACCATCGATACAGAATACGAAATTTCTTCCGAATCACCTCGATGTCCACCGTTCCACAACTAAAAGCTTCAGAAGACAGTTTTACCGTGTACAACCGCTGTGTTGAGCCTGGTGACAATAGAAGCATTTCTGAACAAGTAGGACTTCAACGAGAGAGCCTATCTTCATTTTAAATTAGACCCCAATTCTATAATGAAATATAATAAAAAAAACGATGATCACTGAACATATATATGATTAAAATACTTTGAAATAATAACATCAACATTTAAGAAATCTATATTATTTTTATATTAATATTTTTTCTTGCATAAATCAATTTTATATCTACTTAATAATGGACATATGTACAAAAAAATATATAAAATGTTTGTTTGGAAAGTTCTGAACACATTGTGCACCCTTAGTTAAGACTATCCTAATCCTTACATATACTTTTTATAAATATGTATTACAAACAGTTATGGTTGTTCATTACGCAAATATTGACCTCTGTTTAACATTATATTACCAGTGTGAGAACTAAGTTTATCCTAAAATAATTCCTACATTTTTAAATATATATCTATATAATAGTTCCTTTTTAATTATATGTCTAAAAAACCGATCATTGGGAGAAACTCCTGCGTGGACTGGTGTATCTAACTTCGGATTAATCGTTTCTGCATCGACGAACAAGAAACACAATGCGTGATGACCGCGATTACACACGTATAAATGTCATCAAGACTTATTTTATTCATACGAATACCATTTTAATGGGTGCAAACTTATTAGGACTCTATTAGATTTTTTAATAACTCATCATTTCGTGTGCGTTTCAGCAATCGATCACCTACAGACTGCCATGTTGGCATACAATAAAATGTTATAAGGAAGGTTTATATTTCTAGCGAGTTGAACCATACTATATATTTAATTTTGTCGAATGTATTTAATTTAATTGAACAATGAGATATTTGTCTTGAAACTGTACTTTGACATACATGAAAAATTGCCTAAAGATTCATAGCGAAAGAGCGAGTTTAATATACAGCAGACGGACAAATTTCTCATCGAATATCCTGACAACTTATCAAGAGAAAGTTTTACAGTTTTACCGGAATATGGATTCCTATTGTTAAAGTTGTTGTGTGGACAGCCGCCTTATATGAGTTATAACATAATTGTGTTGCAATTCTTATTATATAGACTTTATATATATCCTCGTTCTTTCTGAGATAATGATTTCTAAAAGGTTTACCAAAGTAAATATCTATTTAAATTATTTCTACAAAATACTTTGAAGGGATTTTAAGCTTGAAAAACAAAGTCAAAAGAGTCAAAATAGAGACTTGAAGTAGTAATAAATAATTATACACGTGGGCGGGAGTTTCTTTCGGTAAAAGATGTTTATATGAGAATACGTAAAGTTTGATTTATATGAATTCGATCACACAAATCATAAAAATCGAATACACAACGGTTCTTACGTGAATGAAACGCTTTAATAAATATTTTAAATCCTTCGAGAGAGTAGCATGTGTAACAATTTATAATATACCTATATAGCAATAAATATTAATAGGTACCTAGGACGAAGAAGTGGTCTAGCTATTCAAAGGATGATTGCTGCGCGTAGCTACGAAACTATGCTTATAGGGACTACTTTTAATAGTATATTTCAATAATTATATTATATTTAGTTGAGGTTTCGATGAATATATCATAACACGATCTATATATAATATTTATTTATAATATTTTTATTTTAGGGTACCTTCTCTAAGCACATATTCTATTTTGTATTTTAAGTATCATTTGTAATTACTTTTTGAACATGTACCAAGCGGATGTACCTTTTAAATGATACCATCCAACGACGCACAGAACCAGAAGGTTCTAGAGTTTTTTTTTTGACACCTTCTTTCAAACTCCTTTCGAAAAGATTTAAGCTTAAAAGCACTGAGCATTTTAGCGAAACATGAGGTTTCCAAATTCAAATCAACGGTTGGAGAAGCTTCAATAAAACTTAATTGCAAATGTAATAAAGCCTGTCTGCGAAATCGAATGTTAGTCTAAGGACATTGCTCTGAGAGACTGCTTCGATACATTTACCTATGATGAGGCGTCGAAGCCTCAGCTTCATCCGAACCTCGAACTATATTACAAGTGTTTATTTAAACTTAAGTTTTTCTTTTCTATTATGATATGTATGATAAAAATATAAGAGCGTACTTATTAAAGGCCGGCAACGCGCCTGTAAGCCTCCTGGCGTTGCAGCCGCCATGGGCGGCGGTAAGCACTATTCCAAGTGACCCGCCTGCTCGTTCTCCCCCTGTCACATAAAAAAAAGATACAGCATATTTTATTCTTATTACAAATATGTAAATCTGTATTTTTATGACGCTGAGATTGTAGCAGATCAATTTTATTGGAATTTATAGGTCATATCTTACGCTGGAATTTTTATCAGCTTGATAGAACTTCATGCAACTTAAGTGCATTTTCATTTCTATCGGAGCCTGCGGGAAGCTGATAAACAAACTCAGAAGACAATGGAGTTTACTTTCCCATCAATCTTTGCAGATTTATTCATTGATCTTTCAAATGAAATAGTCGTGTTTGGCTATATGTGGCTCGATCATAAAATTATTTACTTACTAAGGTAAGTATATAGATGAGAACTTGTTAGTCTTTAACGTAAAAAGTAGTGAATAGATTTGAATGAAACTTTACAATAATTAAGCTTCTGCAACAGAATAAGACAACACAATTTATAAAGACCTTGTGTGAAATGTCAGTTCCTTTCCACGCAACGCCAAAAAAGCTAATCAAAATATTACCTAAAACTAGCAATAACAAGCAAACTTTTTCACAAAAAAACATCTAAAATGTTTATAATTTTAAAACTCTATCAACCATTGTCCTATTAGTTTAAATGTCATGCTACAAAAAAGGTTTTATCTAAATTCTCCGATACTATACGATTGATATTTAATATAATTTAAAATTTAAACTGACATAAAGAGGTTACATTGTGCCTCAAAGGAGCTTCGGGAGAGCTGTTCTCTCTACTTAATAAGTTAAAAGCATTTTAAATATAATTTTTTACTACAATTTAAACAGAAGCACCGCTCCCTATAATCTATAAAATTTATATTTCAATCAATACTCTGCATATTAATATTGTCCTTTATTAACATAACTAAAGAAAAGCAAGTCTAAAGAAAAACACTTTGTTTATGGATTAAGTTATGTATTTTTACAAAATTGAAGTGTATTACATTATTTTTTGCCGACGTGGTCACGGTCACAGACACGGTCTACCGTGACCACGCACGCTGTTAAGCACGCGAAACGACGGAACTTATAACTTAATCCGTTAACAAAGTGTTTTTCTTTAAACTCCGCATATTGATAATTGATTGGTCTAATATAATTTTATACAAAGTATATTTATTTGTTTATTACTTTATTATATACCATATAACAAGGAAGAAAAGTAACAATAAAGCTATTTTATACCTTATATATACAGGTAGTATATATTTTATAATATATTTTATGTATTCCATTAACTAATCCAAAATATCCAAAATAACAACACACGCATGGTCTACGACGGGCGTAGGTTACTTAATTTTTTCCGACGCTATTATTGAATATAGGATTAACTCAGCGCCCTGGGAAATCAATATTATATGCGAAAAATCTAAAACATTCATACTGAATACAAGATTACATTCGCCAAGGTTTCACCATAAAGAGGCGATGTAATTAATAACAAACCTTTCCCTTTTATCTGCAGTTCGAAGTGGAATTCAATGTTTTCAATTTTCGAAGTATTCGGTACAATTTTTAATGTGTCCCGACAACTTATTACTCATATGCGCATATAAATGTACGGCTTCTTAGTCAAAAATATTAATGTATATTTATATATTATTATAAAATCATAATGCGTGTTTCCTCATTTATAATCTAGCTTGTCTATTGGTCAAGTAATTGAAGGTTTTACACAAAGGTTTATTTACCTTACTATTTTGTAAACTCACACGACAAATATGGCTCAGCAGTATGGCTCCGACCTTGTTAAAATATGAAATGCAGTACTAAGAAACTTCAAAGTAATGCTTTGAATTTGAATATTTGAAAACATGTCAGAACGTTACAAAGCATTGTCGTAAGGCTATTTGTTCGGAATGTTATGTACAGAAAAATGGACGTATTTGATTATTTTTCAACCTGTATCAATCAAAATTGACGTTTCGATTTTCTGTATTTTCATCTAACCTCTGAGTTTCGTAATAGGTATATAATGGATAATGGTTAACGCTGTAATAAAACTTTACAAGCAGATTATATATTATTTACTAATATTTTATTTTTATATATATATTTGAATTTCCTATATATCTAAATCGAACTACAATTTTAATTAACCGCTAAAATTGGTAGCACTAAGGTGTTATATATCCCGTCCTGTCTTCTTCTACTTCAAATCAGTAGTGATAGATTAACGCTGAAAATGCAAATTATAACACTGCTAGAAATTAATAGGCTTATTTAATAATGAATTACAAAATGATAGAAAAATAAGAAACAAATATTATTTAGCAACTTTATTGTACGGTTTCATTAAAACGCGAAAGATTGTCCGACTTGAATCGTAACTTTAAAAGCCACCTTTTATTGGCAATTTCTTCGCAATTGGGATCTTACACAATTAGACCTTACTTTTAGATTGTATATATTGGTGTACTACGTTTCTTTGAACCACTTTCTGCTTGTATCTAATTGTATAATTCCTTTGAACTCCGTTCATTTATTCCTTAAGCTATAGTACTTCAGTGTTTTCAATGAAATATACTTTTGTGTTTCTAACAATATTATTATGCTTTTGTTTCTGTATTTATTTATTTCATGCCGTTTAATAGAATATTATATCAGATGGTTATGTTAAATTTGGTTTTAGAAAAACGGTCATGTGTGAGTGAGACTAATTCAAAAGGGGCTTCGTACTATTATCGATTGAAAAAATGAGGAAAAAATATCACGTTTGTTTACGTTAAGTCTTCTTAATATATATAAATCTCCTGTCACGATGTTTGTCCGCGATGGACTCCTGTACTACTTAACCGATTTTAAAATAAATTGGCACACCGTGAGCAGTATGGTCCAACTTAAGAGATAAGTATGCTTAGATCTTTAATTATTTTATTGCAAATTATTTATCTATAATTAATTGACTGTTGATACTTTTCGACGGGATTGAGTAAGTAATCAATAGATGGCACTGCTATGGTTAACCGACAAACGTGTATTAATTTATTAACCTTATTATAAACATATCCCCGTACACAAGCTGATAATTATTATTATTAAACTAAAATTGTGATTTCTAAAAATCACATTTATGGTAGAACAACGTTTGCCGGATCAGCAAGTATTAATATATTTTTCTTACAGCAGCCATTAAGGTTATAAATCCACAAATAAAAGCAATCTTCTAAACCTTTTTTTGAATTCGGTCGCTTATTCTAATTGAAAGTATCATGACACCGGTGATGTAAACATTTATACAGGAGACGGACAACACAATTAATTACAATGTTTACGGATACGAAATTAACACAATTATACACTTATTAGCTTTAATTAATTAGTCCAAGCAGCATGTCGGCGTAAATTACATTTAATACGGAGAGCCCTAATTTTCCTCTCATCAAGGGATGAAATTAAGATCTTGTAGTAGAATCCAGTTGTTTTCAGAGGTTATATGAGGTTATTTTTATGTGTTGTGTCTGCCAATCTTCAGATTTATTCCACCTTTTGAAGCTGATATGTGAAATAAACATCGGGAAACATTTCATACTCGGTCGCTAAGCCAAGGTATCAACGGCTATCTGCGCTTATAGTCTCAAGATCGCGACCAGCGCAAACGTGGACTTATAACCCCAAAAGGAATGGAAATATATTATAGAGTACCCAGATCACAGATATGCTCATCACAAGAGTGTTGCCGGAGTGTCCCGGAAACTCGGGACTGTTCCCGAGTTTCGGCATGTTGACCATTATCAAGCAAATAGTTATCATAAATGAATTTTCAATCCTTTAAATGCCTTTTTTTGATAGTGCATTTGTTAAATTTGTGCGAGAATAAATCTTGCTAACTTTTTTTTGTTTTTTTGGTCCTTCGATTTGTAAATAACCAATTCATTAATGTATAGTTCTTTAATACCTTATTTAAAATCATAATATATTTTATATATAATTGTAATAACACTTTCAATTATTGAATTTACTAGAAAAAAAATGCGTTACACTGAGTCTGTGGGAATAACAAATTCTTGAGACTTACGTGACCTGAAATCCGAAATCTTTTTCAATATTACAATACAATTCGTTTGAGAGCTTCATACTCAACCTATAAATGCCTTAAGGCGCAAATGGTATTACGTTTACATAAGTATTATTTATTGATTGCATTGTTTAATTTGTCATTATATTGGTATTAATTATATTAATAAGGCAGTTAATATATTTAATACCAATATAATATAATAAAACTTGAAAACATTTATAATTGTATATGTCTGGGTAGATAATATTATCTTTTATTTGAGTATCATAAATTTAAATAAACTCTTTGAACTTACCCTATTCATATATTCCAAAGAATTGTTGCCTTAATCAGACATCCCTAACTCTTAAGTCTAACTGTGCCCATAATTTCTTAAAATGTTTATTAAATCCTGAAAATCTAGCACCTTGCAAATACAACCAGTAAAACGTAAAAATAAATTATAATAATTTATTCAGTACAATGAATTCGCCAGTTTGTAAAAATGTGTATACTTTACGAGAGAACCATATTAAAATATAATTTTTTGAGATAAAGCAGAAATAATACAATTCTGTTTTACCTCACCCACGCCAGGTTGAATTAATTGTCTTTGTGAAACTAAAATATTCTCCTGTAGACGTAAAAGCTATATATATTTAAAAAAAAAACAAATTTCTCTTATACATTATTTGTAATAGTTGTTAATGTATAATGCCGGAATGCATTCTTTAGTGAGGGCGGCAATGCAAACTATGACTTAGTGTTTAAGGATCCCTTAATTCCCCTACGATTGGGACTAATCACGCAGGAACCCTATATGTCAAGTAAAAAAGGATATAAATCTCTCTCCCAATATCTCGTTGCCCGAATAGCGTCCAACGAAATCTTATTTATTTGGATCTACACCGATTGTTCAGATTTTGAACATTGAACAACCACTTATTGCTAAAAATGCATGATACACAAACAACTAACATTAGAATGTTTTGTCATATGCAGTGTAATAAATCAGATATTGCTTTCGCTTGTTCATTTCTCGCAATCTCTCAAATTGACAAAGCCTCGAAGAATTTGCCAAAATTTTTCATACAAAATTAAACACCCTATACAGTCACTAACTGAAGGCGCATCGGGTAATTATCAATTACTTTTGTTAGCATTTGCTGGAACGCGTCCCCTTTGCAATCAAAACACTTATACAGAAGTAGTAGCGTACATGCGAGCCCATTAATTAGGATGCTGAACTAAATACTAAAACAAACCTATGTGTGTGCGACGCGACGACGCAACCTAAATAACACTACGCAACTCAAATATGCAGTGACAATTTACACAGTTTATCTTATATACAACCTCCTCTTGCAGGTTAAGCGGACAAGTTGGAAGAAATAAAAAGTACGAGTTCCTTGCACGATACACAAATACTCTTAAACGCTGATGTTTGCTCTGGGAGCCTTATCATTTGATAAGTTAAAACACAAGCCACATGTAAACAACCTTATCATGGTAACGATTTTACTGAAGACGCGAAAGTATCAAGACTCGGTTGCACGGCGCGACGCGCTCCGTACTTAGAGTGTCGCAAACGATCGGTATGGAAGTAGAAGTTTGTATAAATGGATAGAGTGTGAACCAAAGAGTTTTCTAGTCGAAGGCAGCTGAAGTGCATCAAACTGGAGGACCTACAGACCTTGGACAGCGCTGAAGGCGTTGGCGACAATGCCAGCGAGGAATGCCTCGAGAAAAATTTCAATCTGTCCCTGAACTTTTGCCCCGCCTATTTCGATGGACTCCTGTGCTGGGACCCCACGCCGTGGAATACCCTGGCGGTGCAGAAGTGCTTCAGGGAGTTCCACGGTGT
Source organism: Pontia daplidice (assembly GCA_963693355.1). NCBI lineage: Eukaryota > Metazoa > Arthropoda > Insecta > Lepidoptera > Pieridae > Pontia > Pontia daplidice. Next base: position 6,728,630 of record CAVNZL010000139.1, read on the forward strand.
TCAGTATGATGATACTCGTAAGTGATTTATTCTACTACGATCCTAGTTCACAAGTTATTGCCGCCATAAATGAAGTAATTAATTAGTTTTATCAGTTTTTATTATTACAGCGCGACAAGCATGACACATTCACCAAATTTTACTGCTTACATATTACGTCACATTAATCTTGTATCGATCTTGCGAATTTTCCAGCTAAGAAAGGTTACGTACAATATTCATAGAGAAAATATTTTAATATCATTACTTTTCTTACTACTAAAATGCTATCTCAAATGAAATTATATGTTTGATAAAAAAGCCGTAACAGTACGAACAGGAATTTTATTTTCTGGCTAATACATATTTGTCTACTTAAAAATATGGACGAACAAAATACCATTGCAGAAATGTAAGTCCCTTATCCCATTGTGGACTGTTTACAAATTGGTAAAAACATTTCCAATAATAAATCTAATTCCGAGAACCACTTTGTCACAACGATTTCCAAATACGATAAAGCCATCTTAACGACTGAAAAACATCGAAGGCGAGGCCAAAAAACTACTTTGTTTTTTACCAAATGTTTGTGATACAACTTCGCGACATTGAATATTTCATGAATGTCACCGCAATCAAGGCACTTTTGTTTACCAAACAAAAAGCCTTTGTTTGAAATAGGTTTTGTTTTAAAGTTTATTATTAAGACTTTACAAGGCCCAATAGGTGCGATTGTGAATTTCATTATCCATTTATGAGTCGTTTTGCTTCAATTTATTATACAGTCAAGTGTTTGTTAGCATTCACCATTGTAATTTTAAGAAATATTAATGACTAGCTCGAGACGGCGACTTTGCTTGCGAGCTTTTTAGCATTTGAGTGCTACACAGATTTTGGAATTCAAGATAAATCGATCCAGACGTGACATCGTCATTAGTACTGGTGATTATGGAATTAAATATTGAGAATGATCAGATTGACACAGTCGGTTAGCCCTAATATATAGCTTATATAATGCTAATATTATAAAAAATATTATATATATAGATGATTATAATTATACATTTAATTACTCTAAAGTCTAAACTGAAGATCAGTTATTATTTTTAAAATACACTTACAAATATTTGTCTTATCAATGTTTATAAGAGGAACCAATCAAAGTATTTGCGTAATGATAACAATAAAATATCGTATTTAATTAAACTTAATGAGAAAACTAGAAATCAAGATTGTCGGATAACGGTCGAAATAGATTTTATTTTTACTCAAATTTAAAATTCTTTTAAATAGCTTACATATTTACTATAACAATTTTGTTTCGTCATAAATTGTTACTATGTATTTGAAAGTTTATACGGAACGGCACAATGATGTTAAATATGTTGTAATTATTCAAAAGTTTATCTTTGTTCCTCCGAGTGTTTGTTTATTTCATACTTTTGCTATCCCACATACATTTATGTTTGGGAGCATAATTTGAACCGAGGACGTTGGGGTATATCCTCGGGGCTCAAAATTATTGTTAACATTGTAATACAAAACACTGTTTAATGTTTTGTATTTTACATTAATATTTTGAAGAGTACGTACTTCGTTATTAAATATTTATTTTACAGATACAATTTAGTCGATACTTTTAGTTTGCAAATTTTGACGAAGCCATTTTACCACTAGGATTACAAAATTCTTTTCAAAATAATGTAGTTATAGAATCATGGAACTCTTTCTAGAGCTTTCATTCGTAGGCAGCCATATTAAAGAATACCGAGAGGCACCTATAACATTTAAAGTTTCAGGTTACATAAAACAATGGTTAAAAAGGTGGCCTTTTGATCATGTCCCATGCTTTATAGTTTATATTACTTACCATTACTAACATAACCGTAACATAGAATACCTACGACTGAATTGTTACCTACTTATTAACCTAGTAGTATCAGCTAGTAGTTTTATATTATTATAAACCCTTTAAAATATATGTTTTCATACTAAACAGCGACAAGAGAATCGTAGCCACACACAAAATGTCTACGTCATCGGACCGGTAAACAACGATGGTTTATAAATGTTTGCGTATGTATTTTTAAATGAAAGCTGCTCCAACAACTTTAGAATGGCGATGAACCTTGTTTAGCGTTAATATTATTAATTCTTCACAGAGAATGCATCGCGTCTATGTTTGGAGGGTGAATGGCATAATTACTCGAATTATGCTAACTGCACTGAGAGAATAGCCAATGTTTCACCAACAGATGTCGCTAGCCTGATATACCTCACTGGTTACTCAATCAGTTTGGCTGTACTGTCTTTGGCAGTCTTCGTCTTCTTATATTTCAAGTAAGTCAATTCATTTTCATGAAAATGCTTTTAAGCCATTCCTCAAGACACTTATCAGTTGATATCGTTATGATAGTCCATACTTTTTTTCTTTGATTACAAAATAAGTAAACCAGCAAGAAAACCTTTGCCACTGCCCATATGTAATATATTATTTTATGTTATTTTTAATTATTTATTCGTAAATTTTATATTTTATTTATATATAGGAAAATTTATATTCAATGAAAAAACTGAAATCTGGACTAAATTTTCACTGTAAAAACTCCATTCTGTGGTAGAATGGAGTTTTTACAATGAAAATTTCATCACTATTTATTTGCTAAAACCCTGCAACACTGAAAATATAATTTTACTGATTTGAATAAAAATCGTACTATAATTATTTACCAAAACGAAGTTCGTATGACAAGAACGTTAATATACGATTCGTTTGCAGATTCATGCTTCATTTGTTTCCAATATTTTTTTAATTATTGACAATGATAAGGTCATGTAAGTCTTAAATCTTAAAAGACTTAATAACTTTAGAAAATCATTATAAAATAACACTAGGCCCATATGCATCGGAAGTTGATTCGCTTATCGGATGATAAGCCTCCTACATATTTAATTAGAGACGAATCGCGATTATCTTACAATTTTACTTTTATATATTAGAGAATATAAATATTAATTCTGCACAATCGAGTTTAATGAAACTGCTTAAGTCAAGAAAGAATTAAAATTAGTTTCTTACTATATTTCTCAATATTATTTGCCAATTCAAGGGCTTAGAATGGACGATAAGAACTGGCGAGAAACTCTTCGGGGGCCTTAAATAGTATAATATTTTCAAAATGTTTTGGCGTGGCGCGCTCCCCGTAGCGCCAAAAAAATCAAAACACCATTAAATCTTTTTTGTATTTAATGAAGACGGCTAAGTGTAATTTTGTTTACAGGGACCTCAGATGTCTGCGCAATACAATACACACAAATTTGATGACAACATATATTTTGTCTGCTTGTAGTTGGATGTTAAACTTAGCTTTACAAGTGGGTATAATTAGAAAATTCATATTTATTTATTTTTTAACGCGTTGCTTTACATTAATTATTATTGGGTTGTCGACAAAAACTTCGTCTTTCACACACAACTTTTCTTTATTTGATAATTTCAGTAGTGGGGTTAAGTTATCAAGTCGTAGACTATGGAAATAGATATAGAATATTGTCTATGAAAATTAAATAATGATAAGTATATATAATTAATATCTATAACATTATCAAATTGCTTATTGAACTAAGATGTCAACGGCCATATTTGGAAAGAGTAATTTAATATTGTGTTTTATAACATAACTGTTACACATTTAAAGAAAAACACTTTTTAATAAATTTATGTTATTTTTTCAAAATTTAAATATAATGACATTATTTAAAGTTATTCCGATGTTTCGTGCGTAGTCACGGTATATTTAAAAGTTTTGAAAAATTATATAACCTAAATCCGTTAAAAAGTGTTTTTCTTTAAAAGAGTAATTTAGTTAAAAGTATGCAATTAGATTCGCTTGTGTATCGCAATATTAGGTAACTCTTTTAAAATCTGTCTTCCGCTCGTCGTTAAGATCGAATGAAATTCCAACATGTATAAATCTGTATGAATAGAAAATGTTCAGTCGCCTTGAAACACAATTTCTCGTCTTACATCGTGCAAATAAAGGAAACCTACGCTAGCGCTTCCTAACAAAATATCCGCTTAGGGAAATAATGACGCTAGATTGATACTTTGAAACAATAAAACTATATATAAATAACTAGAAAACACACTTTAACACAGTTATCCAAAAATATTAGCTTGCAAACAATGTGACATCAATTTAGTTATCCAACCTATAGTTGATAACCGTTTCGTATGCGATACGTAATCGTTTTGAACACAAACGATTTCGAAAAAGAGCCTCTGCTATTAAAATTAACCGCTCACCTGTTAAAATTGTACAGCAAAATGTCACGAGATCTATATAGATGTGAAATCAAGTCGCGGGCTCTTTCTAAAATAAATTGAAACACAGCATTACTGTGAAATTGAAAATCCTTTGTTATATGAAGCTCCTTTACTGAGGTTTCTTATTAATGATTATTATACGTATGTAAGCAAGAATGTGAATGTAAACGAATCTTCAGCTTGTTTAGCCCGCCTTGTTGTTCCCAAAAATAATAGGCCCGTTCTAATTTGCGATTTATAATATTATGTACTTAACTAGAGATTTACGAACGATAAGACTTCATTTTTTACTTAATTCTATGCAGGAATAGAATGAGTTAGACCATAAACTTTTGAAGCTGAATTATTGTTTTTACAGAACTGGTCGGATGAGGCACCGTCAGACCAGACTTCGTGCATGATCCTGGTAATATGCATGCACTATTTCTACCTCACGAATTTTTTCTGGATGTTGGTTGAAGGTATGAATAATTACTTGCCTTTGCCTTTATTATGCGTACACCTAATCTACTTATTCATAAAGTTATATTACTTATGGTTTTAGATGTTTTTCAAAAAAGATTACAAAAATCATTTATATGAGATAAATGACATTATAAGTTTTATTCTAGAATATCGCTCCGCGCTCGCAGGTGATCGTGTGCATTCGCCAAATGCCCTCAATATTTAGATAATACATATTGCTTACGACGTTTCTTAAAGACATTTGGAGAATGCACCGTTCTTATAACGGTTTACTTCTTGGTAAACCGTTAAAAAGTTGTGCTCCCAGGCAGTCGACCACTTTTTTTCCCTTTAATTAAAATACTGTATCATTACGTGCATTAGTCTTATGCTAGAACATAGAAAATTACATATGATAGATGGCGTTAATATGACAACATTGTGATAATTCAAATTACTTTTCAGTCTAGCCGCGATCTCTGAAATACATCTGAAGCGTCGGTTTAAGGCATATAACAATATTAAACTTATTTTAGTATTACTTTAAGTTGTTTATCATTTAAATCTAAATTTATCTTGTGTATTGCAATTCGCGTGATAGGATAATAAATCTATACAAATAGATAATCTTTTATAACGAACTGCCTATGCTAACAAATCTCCATAATTATTTAAATATTTCCCTTTGTTGAAACTTGAAATTTATCTTAAACATAATAAACCGCAACCGTTTGTTTTAACTAATGTTTTCATTTGCCCTAGGCCTCTACCTATACATGTTGGTCGTTGAAACATTCACGGCCGAAAACATCAAGTTGAAAGTATACACGAGTATTGGATGGGGTAAGTTATTATATACGATAATTATTATATATATAATAGGTGAAGGCTCTTGTTCAATGACATCATCGTACAGTGTTTGTTGTAGGCCTTCCAGGAATCGGTTTTCTCTTCGGATTTTCTAACCGCCTAGTATCCCGAATTGACTGATTTTTCGAGCATTGATGCTGCTATGTATTTCCAGATTTTGAAATTTTTTTTTGTTAATGCTCCATTTATGATTCCACGTAGGCGCTCTATCAAACTCAAAAATAATATTTACGGCTAGTTCTATAAGTGCAGTCAAAAAAACAAACTTCTCCTTGTTATAGGTTTATTCTTATTGCCGTCAGGTGTTCGCTCCACAATTTAAACTAGACTTAACAAAATCGGAAGCGAATGAATTATTTCTTCAGCATATTAGAATCAATTCATGGGAGTGATTTCAAGTTTCATCATTGACTGCAACATGCAACACTCTCTGATTAAAACCACATTGCGGTTAACACAATGTCCGTTTGAATTTCATTGACAAGGCAAACCCATTCCCGGGAAACGTGAATCAATTTTTCTAGGAAAACTCTTATTAAACCGTTCCATGAATCTCTCTCATATTTAAAGGTGCCAAATAACAACAGTATATGACAGAAAAGAAACAATATATGACATAACAAAAAATAAAATATGTCAGATCTGCGTAACGCTTGACTGAGTACTTATGTATTACTATCAGGTCAGATAAGCTTCAATTACTAAAAGTCACATACCAATTCATAAAAACTAAATCATATTTGCACCTTTACCAAGTGTATCTTTTCTTTCTGTCACTGTTACGTTGTATAATTAGACTAATTTAAGTTTTATGAATGAAAATCTAGGCATAATACTTATTTTTAGTTAATTTTAGGTGCTCCAGCTATTTTCATCACAATATGGGTGATAGCGAGATGCTTGGTCACTGTGGTGCCATCTACTGGTCCTGATGGGGTAAGATAACGAAGAAATGTTTAATGAGTTTATTATTAACAATCTTAATGTAATATTTCGAAAATATTCATAACTAAATCCGTTTAATTGATTCACTGACAAGTGATAACAAGACAACAAGTTTTTATTCTGTAGAAATCTTTAATTCGTGTCTATAAATAACTTGTACAATGCAATTCAGCGAGGAAATGGCGCCATTATATATTGCTCCTCTTACCTAATTCATATGAAATTTCATAATAAAGTTTAAGGAATGATTTCTGTTAAAAAAAAATAATCAAATACTCAATCCAACTTCCATTGTTATGCAAATTATTAAAAATTACAAGTAAGTTGAGGTTTTCGACGGCCAAAAAAATGCTAAAGTTCTGTAAATATTCCCTGTGATTGTTAAATTTTATTCTTCTCGCAACTTGAATGGATATAATTTGATTTCGGGACCTCCAAAGTTCATTAAACTTTGCTTAGATTTCGGGAGTTGTTACGAATATATTTTCACTTGTTTTCGTACGCATTTGAGACTAGGTCAAGGACGTTTCGCCCCTTTATGCTTTGGTACAGTGTACGTATAAACGTCAAATAAAATTATAAATTTATAGTATAGTTCTCAAATCAAGAGCGAGCAGCGTGAATTATATGTCCCAATGGTAGTAGTAGTCCTGGATACAGGTATCATTACAAAACAGTTAAAAGAGAATTAAGAATTAGAAATTCCCTCCGCCTGTATAAAATACTACATTAATAAACATTTAAAGGTTAAATTTAAGTTTTTCCCACTGAAATATTTTGGCCTTTTTATTTTTAGTACAAGAATTTGTATTAATTCCATGCAACATTTAGATTTTAATTTCAATTTATTATAATACTTCTACTATATTATTAGGTACTTAATAATGGTGTATTGTAATGATTGACTATTTAATACATGTAAAATTGATTGTTTTTTAATTTCTTCTGCATATTCCAAGTATCTCATTCAAATGGTGGTAAAACTCCACTGTTTAGTCGATTACCAATATATCCAGAAACCAAGGTGTATTTGAAATGTTAAATTGACTTGATCGATTCTGTTCATTTATTTCTCGCCCTATTCGTTAAGGTACGTTTGAGAGTATAGTGAATACCTTTTAAATATATAAAAACACCATATTAAATAATTATTTATATACAATTACTTATATGTTACGTCGGTACTTCGAAAATTGCAACCGCGTCACGTTGGGTTCGAGTTTTTCTAAGAATAATAAATATATAATATATTATATATTTTCTAAAAACTCAAAAAATCTATCTATTTAACTCGAAATATCTATTGCTATCGCTATTGCTATAGCAATAGATAGTTTTATAGATAGATAATATGTCATTATCGTTAACAAGACAATTAAATGTTTTTTTCTATTTGTTAAAATTTATGTGAAACAGTTTAATAACAAGACACGCTTCCACAAATATTTTTCTGCAACTATGTTTTGTGATAGAACTTAATTATAAATGTGTAATGAATGATTATTACAATAGTACAATAATATTAAAATATAGACAAATGTTTACTAATAAAAGTTTGTTTACTAATAAAACTTTTCACGTCAACGAAATAAATCCAAAATAGGCTGTAAAGCTCAGTTTTATTTGTTCCAGTTAACAATACCCGGAGAGGCCAAAATGTGCACATGGATCCATGAACACCAAGTCGACTGGATCCACAAGGCGCCTGCGCTAATCGGCCTTGCGCTCAACTTATTTTTTTTAATAAGAATTATGTGGGTGAGTATTTTGAGGCATTCCACTTTCGTGATCCCGGCCGCCCGTCTGTCATAAGGCCAGGTAGATGACATTTGATGAATTCTGTTGCCACTATAACAATAAATTAATTGGAATAAAATTTAAGTTAAGAAATATGAATTTTTTGCTCGATTATTATTTCGAAAAGCTTTCGAAAGCTAGTGGCATTAAAGTAACCATCGTATGTTACGTAAGCTGAAGCTTAGGCTGTATTTCTGTATGCTTATCGCAATTGTACTTTTATGCTTTCCCTATATATAATGAAAGTCAATTTCAAATTATATGCATAATTTTTTTTTGTTTTTACTACTACTTACATTTTTTTAATTTAAATTGATTATTACTGAGTCAATTGCACTATAATCTACATCATATTTCGTGTTGAATACATTTTTTTTAAATAAAATAGCAAAAAAATTTTTTCCTCAGGTCTTAATAACAAAACTGCGTTCAGCGAACACCCTCGAAACAGAGCAGTATAGAAAGGCGACGAAGGCGCTGTTAGTTTTGATCCCACTTCTGGGCATCACCAATCTTCTCGTACTCTGTGGACCAAGTGATGACTCTTGGTTCGCCCATGCCTTCGACTACAGCAGGGCACTAATGCTCTCCACACAGGTCAGTAACAATAAAGTGTTTATTCGCTGATGTTCCGTGTTCATCTTTAAAGTGTTATTCCCTCTTTAAGCTCCTTGAAAGTTTATCCCTGGGCTATCATTCATCAATTATCAGAGACTTCAGGTACAGATTTTCTCTGTTTCAATCCTAAAGAGATTTTTGAAAAATAAATTGAAGACTATACCTATCCTAGGTCTTTGTAATCATCGAAATCAATACCTAAAAGCGAAGAAGGTTACGCATTTTTATAATACAACTATGAAAACAAAACATGTTCTTGCGACATTGAGTGATTTAATAATCGTTTGTCGACGTATTGAAAATAAACATAAAGGTTCTTATAATTAGAATCAGGCGTTACTTTGCGTACCATACCGTACTTTCGCTCCGACACGGGAGCATCATCAGGAGACGTGCGTCGAGTGGTCGTGCGTTTTTCGCGTTCTTTATAATTAAATGTTTTTAAAGTGTAATATCGCTGAATAAATATTAACAAATTGAATAAGACATATTAATTTGACAAGTCTGAATTCTCTATTAACGTGGATTCGTGTTATATAAATGAAAGGAAATTTGTATCTGCCCCTGACGTTGGAAATGCTAATTCAACATTAAATGAGATTTTGACGGATTGATGAACAAATAAGACAAGTGGACTCAATCAAAAACAATGATCATTTTTGTGTATGACAATTTACTACAAATTATCTAAGTGTAATATTTATCTGTATATTTTGTTTCGTTGTTTCTTTATCTTCCACTGTAAAATTTGAAAAATAATATGAGACTTAGACATTTTTCTTATTATCAACAGGTGAACAAAATAAAGACAGTATAAATTCTGATTTTTTATATTTTGTGATAAATTTTGAATGTTATTGATTTTACATCTCTTGTTCCTTGCTTTTTATTTTTGATGTACTATAAGTGGGAACTCCTATTTCCTAGGCCTATTCGGCTGATTCTTGGAGGTATTATCGTTAGTATAATTCCTTGCTTTGATGGTATATGAAAGCGAATCTTCTTTAATAATTCTGTAAGTTATTTTTATCCGTTATCTATATACTATGGGCACATTTTAAAACTATTACTTTGTATTCTTTGTATACGTAATATAAATACCAGATAAGTACGTTAAACTAATATTAAAAAATATATTAACAATGGTTTCCTTGTTCAATCAATAAAAAGAGCTTCGTTACATTAAGACGAAGAAAGTATATTTATATTCAAAATTTTGGATAAATATAATTAGACTAATTGTTTTGAAATGTGTCTGAATGAAAGCATGTATGTTTAATAATATTTATTTTTTGGTGATTTCTTATTTAATATAAATGTCGGTCAGAAATGCTACCATGATCGAGTTCTCCAGCTAAAGATTTTTATAATTTATGTGCAAACACTACACAAGTAAAAAAATATTACATTTTATAAAATGAGAAATTCTCTATAGAGAAACATTTTCCGATAAAATTCGCTAAGGCCATATTAGCCTAACTTCCTAACTTTTAATGCGTCTTAAAATAGATCTAATTACTCAAGTACGATGCTTAACCTCAAAATAACATATCCCAGACAGAATGAGAGTACTGAAATAATCAAACAGTATAAACAATAGTATCTTATATTTCCAATTAAATTTATTTCCCGTACCTTCACAAACCTCGTTAAAGCACTTAATGCAACTGAGCTTAGAAACGGGAACTTCCTAGAAAAAGGAATTGAAAAGTGAACTAATTGAATCGCAAGTACGAGGTCTAGAAAATGTAACTCTAATAATAATAAGAGATTTTACTGCAATGTTAAATATATATACTTCAACTAGCTGATCCGGCAAACGTTGTTTTGCCATACATGTGATTTCAATTTTCAATTAATAAATAAAAAATAAGGGTTGATCGTAGAAGGGTGAAAATTTAGGATTGTATCTATTTTTGTATGTTGTATCATAAAAAATAGAAACTAAAAATTTTGTCTAAAATGTTATTTATTTATCACGAGTCCACTAAAATGGTTTTTAACCATCTTACATGTAAAACCTCATATTTATAACCTTATTGTTAGTTTTTTAAGTTTTTTTTATTGAAATGACTTATCTCCAGGGTTTCACAGTAGCGTTGTTCTACTGCTTCATGAACACAGAGGTCCGGCACGCAATACGATACCACGTGGAGAGGTGGAAAACTGGACGAGCCATTGGTGGGGGAAGGAGGAGGGGAGCGTCCTACTCTAAGGATTGGTCTCCAAGATCCAGGACGGAGAGCATACGGTCAATATTAAATAAACTTCACAATATGCCTCCTTGCATGTTGAGCATTTTTATTCAGTTACGAATGCCTTTTATTAGATTCAAGCCTAATGATTTACAATTAAGGAAAAAGATCTAAGGGATACGCATCTTTATACAGCATTTAAAGTGGCATGCATACTTTAGTAGATTTTGTGGCTAGCTGAAATATCTTCATCTAGTGTAAATGTCAGAAGAATTTGATACATAAAGATCTTTAAGCTAGAACTGGTAATAGAACCACGCCGTCACTCGCAAAGCGTAGGATTGCAAGCGGTTTTTGGGATTTGGATTTATCACTATACACTCAACGTTGCGCGAGACGGATTGGTTCTAATAACGGATGGCGCAAAAGTAAAAACCCATTTGGTTCAGTTAAAACTTCTCTTATAAAGTGGAATACTAGATTTTTTGTACGTATGACACTTCGTCGGATAAAGTTTTGAAGATGATTAAATGGGGCACGAGTTGATGCAAACTCTATTTATGACATTCTCCATGACCTGCCCAAAACTTCCTAGGATATATTTCCTGATAAATGTCTTCTTTGAGGACTATGAGAGGCTGTATTCAAAATCTGTGTTCAAGATTTTGAACTAACGAAATTGAAAAAGATTTTGAAATAACTCAAATTTTCTAATTTAGAAGAGAAGTTGTAGCTAAAAGAAATAGGGTCCTTATATTTGCGTCACTCATTACTCTAGCCTTGCAGATTTTGAATTGGGTAGCCATTTTAAAAAAATATGTCAGGTGCCTTATCTCTTTAATCTTTAATCTTTTGGTCTGTTTAAATTGCATGTTGTGGCATGCATGCACAGACTATAAAACATTCTCACGTTGTGTTTGATCATCCAATTTTCTTCACTAGGCTCACCGTTTGAACGCGACCATTGGATAACTTGCATTTACGAAGATTTGAGGGGCCAACGTGTTTTGAAAATATATTTTGTTAATTTGTTATTTTAATAAATGTTAATGCTTTTTAATGTTTTTGTTTTTCATTGCATGTTTATTAAAAACTGGTAACATTTCATTTATTTAATGCTTACTATTAAATCAGAATTAGAACAAGATTTCTATAGAATATAAAATAGAATTTGTATAGAATATAAATACAAACAATGTCAAGCGATAGCGTAGGAGTTAATTGATTAACGAAACCTTTTTTTACATAGTCTAACAAGTAAAATGTGGGACAGATTATATAGCCAGCCTTCAAAACGGGAATCGGCTGCATCTGAGACTACTACCACCACATTATTGGTACCTAGGACATCGCTGGCACCTCATCTCGAGACCAAGCATTTACATGCAGTAAGTACTTTGACATTAGCTATTATATTTCGTTTATAATTGACAGTGACAATTGTCTGTGAACTCCAAAAGATTCTAACAGATGTCGATACTTTTCGACTGGATTGAGTCAGTAATCAATAGATGGCACTGCTGTGGTAAACCGACAAACGTGTCATATAAAGCTTGATTTATTAACCTAAATAAAGCATACTTTTATTGTTTAAAACGCTTTCGATTATAAACATATAAACTTAAAGCTGAAAATTATTTGTTTTGAACTAAAAAAAATGATTGCTAGAAATCACATGTATGGCAAAACAACCAGGTCAGCTAGTAAAATATATATCATAAAACTTTATTTCTGTAGTACATATGATCCAAGTCATTTAGCCAATATGGCTTCCGTTTTCAAATCTTGCAGGAATACATCACTAGTGGAAGCGCGAGCGGCGAACAATCCCCCGTGTGAGGTGGGGGGCGGGAGAGGCGCCTCTGCACTTTGCCCGAAGAGGACGCTCCTCCCGCCTTTGACATTCAAATGCCGTCCCACCACCGAACTCTGGATAAATCATATGTGGAAGTGTCTATTCCAGTTATTGATCTCAAGTCGAAATGTCTGAATGGTCTTTATGTGCTCCCCCTTGAGAATCAATAGATAATTATCATCTATTACTTGTAATATACGAATTATTGTGACTAAGTCTTACTTCTGGTACAGCTACAAATTTTCATATAGTGTTCTGGCTGTTCTATACAGAATTTTTTGCGACGGCATCTTAAATTGTACGAATTCACTTCAAATGTGCACCGGTTGCAGACTCCCTTCCGACTATTTGTTATTCTAGCTCTCTCTGATACGATATTTATTGTAGTCGAAGAACAGCGAGCAATTCTCAGTAAGAGCAAACTCGGTCAACCGACGCCATTTTGCCGGGGTGGTTCCTGCAATCTAGCCGATATATTAAATATAAATTAAGCAACCAATACGCCGATAAGTCCCTCTGGAGTTATTAATTACCAAGTACTCATTAGATATATAGATATTAGTTAGATAAAACCTTTAAATAACGTATATAGAACATCAAATTTATTCAAATGACCGCGCTACTTGTATGAAATGTATATGTTATATAAAAACATTATTGCATTATAGTACCTATACTTTTGTATTATAAAATACTTTTAAAAGTATTTTTTAAAAAATGTGGCAGGTTGCTCACCTGCCTCCGCCCATGGACACTCACAATCATGGTTCATGGGCAGTCATATTGGTTCGGAAAAACCTCTATTGGCTGATTCCACATAGCGGTGGTGCGCGGCAAAGTGCCTTCTGAAACGCTCAGTTGTGTAACACCGAACATCGAGGTTACCAATGTAATTTCGTATTCTACTTCGATGGACAATGATGGAATTCAGCTGAAATAATTTATCAGTTTTGCATTACATATTAAAATTATATTTCATTTGTATATATTATATGTTATCGAGGCTCTTAATTTGTTGTTGGCGCGGCTTATATTATGTAATTAAAATTATCAAAACTAATTTAAACAAAATACCTCTTATGTAACTGTGAAAGTAATAGTAAGGATAAATATATTTTATATACTGTGTATAGCTTTAGCAAAGCCTACGGGTACATTGTTATAATTCAACTCATGAATGAATCTAGAGATCATTTGGAAGCCCACGTGTTTCGTAAAGTTTTGGGTAATACGGTACTGTTTCGCGTAATGATTAAATAAATATAGGTGTTTAATTATTCCGTTTATATAAAGAACAATATCTCTATATTCAAGCATTTCCACACCTTTAGCGAATCAAAGAGAAAGATTACATTATTGTCATGATGTATTCCGATAGTCTTGAACCCGATTTCAATATCATTTATTTAGAATCGAGAAAAATATTTAGTCTTTTCAGATTTTTTTTTTGGCACAAACACGTATCACATCGTTATCTATATACTTATACAAAGAAAACTAGATTCGTTGGAAAATGTTAATATATGTTGACGGTACCATTTAATATGTGTCTCCCTACCATCATTGTGTTCGCTTTAAGACGCTTAATTTAGATACAAAACTCACAAACGACAGCCAACTTTGCATTTTATATTCAATACAATAATACAAAAACAATATACGTTTTCTTTGGTTTATTTATTTATAACTAGTTCAGTTTGGAGTTAAAATTAAACGCTCAGTTCTAAATTAATATAGCTTCTGGCTCATTCAAGTGTTGTTTTAATAGTTCTCACGTTCCTTTCACTCTGAATATCTTCAAATAAGCAAAATTAGATGGTTTCACATCAATGTCTATTATTTATGTCAAATAGTGTCACATATCGAACACACTAATATATATTGAAAAAAAATTGAGTGGATTTTAGTGATCCGCTGCAGCCCCTAGATTCTGTTTGAAACGAGCAAAGAACGGCGGTTTCATTCTCGAGTTACTACACTCTAGAGTTTATTTAAATTTATATATTTCACGTTCAAAAGAGAAGTAGAAACTTACACAAATAAATATTAAGTTTGAGTTAAGAGCCAAACTTCGATATATCAGTTTACGTTTGTCAATAACTTCGGATGATTGTTATAATTATTATGTATAATAAGCATATTTTATTACAATTCACTTCTTGGAACATATCTTGGCAAGAGAAATTTCTCGATTATTTTAGTTGCTAAAACAAAAAATGAGTTACGACAACAGCTAATTTATATTCAGGGAACAATAATACTCCACTGGAAATGTAAATGTAGGAAATATTTTTAAATGTACGTATTGCCAATATGTATAATGTATATGAAAAAAAATGGGAAACAAAACGCTATTTGCTAAATTAAAATTAGATATAATCGATAAAAAAGGTTATGTATCGAGAATACCATAGTGTATTGTAAATATTCTAGAAATGTCAAAGTAACTGTATTTATGTATTTGTTGTTAGTTATACTTCCCGTGTTTTTTAATCATCAAAGAATATGTAAATTGCAACAATTTTATCGATGTATATGTATAAGAAGCTTTTGACATTATATTTTCATATTATAATTATATAATTCTATAAACTCATATTCACTTACAAATTTTAAAACATATTAAGAAGTGTTGGTAATTTGTAGATATAATGGATAACTAAACTTTATTTTCATTCGTATATAAAACCGCTTCGAAAATTATTACTTGTTGCTTTTGAATTTTTGTTTTCTCAACAATTTTTTTATTGATCTTTTACATCCCATCAGATGTACAATTGTCATATATCGTTCATGTTTAATACTATTTTAAATATTAATGTTTGTATGTTTAATAAATATTTAAAATACATACTGTTGTTTTTTCTGTTCTTCTTGTTGTTTCTATACGATTTAAATTAATAGCATTAGAATAGGTTACGCATGTTTGAAAGGTCTAAAGCTGAATTTAGAGAGTGTACATCAGAATCGTCCACATTATAAAAATTAGATTAAACAAATTGCAGAGTCAGTCAATGCGTGTGAGTTGTAAAAATATTGACGTACACGAATACTTCATAGACTAGCCTACGGTTCATAAGATTCTGGAAAATTATTCCCTCGTAATTTCACTAATATTATAACGGTAAAAGTTAGTGTGTGTTTTTTCAGTAAGAAGAAAGGTCATACCATTTTTAAAGACCAATTAAAAACCGCGGTGAAGACTATTATAATAAGGAGACTAGACTAGAGTGAATTACATTCTCAGTGTTGAATTACAGATTATGCATCTCATATTACACTTAAAGACGACATAACATCAGACATTTGTGACTGACAATGGACACATGTTGTATTAATTAATTATATATGTTACCAAACTACTATATATATCAGGATGATATTAACCATATCTCATGTGAATAATTAATTGGAGACAACGGTTGCAATTAAGGCGATAACATCATTGTACTGTTCTGGTGTATTGAAATGCCCTCGGCATATTAACCCTTTTATGATATAAACAAAAATCTTAATATTTACATTATTGAGCACACTTATATTTTATAAGTCAATATTATCAATACTTTTATGAAACAATTATTGCTATACCGTAAAAGTTTAGGTAGTGTAGCTTTATCTAATTACTAATTTTCAATTAAGGTCTAATCTCATTTTTTATACTACTATGAATTTATCAATAAAAAAGCTCCCTTAAGTAAAAGAAAAACCAAAACAGACCTTTTGCCAATATAACAAAAGGAATAAAATAGTAACTAATATTTATATGCATACATTAATTTAATTTTGTTTATTTCACAGCAGTGTGTTCATCTTATACACGTAAGTATATATTTAAAAAAAATTTTCCAATCAAGTACCAAGTCTAGTAAAATTACTCTTAACGTAAAAATTTATTTGATTCCCTCATTATATAAATCCTATGCTGTAAAACGATTAAATTTAAAGCCATATTCTAATAAAGAAAGCTGCTTTGAAGTTTATTCCATTGTAGAAAGCGCAAAGCAAAAATGTTTTGTGCAGCCATCAAAGAGCCTTCGAACGACAATCAATCTAAGAATATTTTAAGTTCTAAAGGAAACCGCTAAGTGCAACGCCGACAGAAATGGATTCCATGAATAAAATGTTCGAGCTGCCACTTACAACTCAAATATTGATGATCATATCTTAAGTCCTTTCATTTTCGCCGTTTTCTTGTCTTAACGAACTGTGCCTATAGAGATGTATTTAAAGCGGTTATGCTTTGGTGACTAACGTAAACTTTCGTGGAGAACGTGTTGACGCTGGTGAATTTCGACGTATGGCTAATCGCTTTATAAAACACAGCCCAGTCATTTAGACGGTCACTTTCCAACCTAATAATTTTTCACCCCAATTTCAAAACTGTCGTAAAACACGCGTAGCTAACTAATTATTCTTTTTTAATGTAAAGAATATATATTCTTTAGGACTGAATCAACAGAGTAGGAAGATATGCTGCCTAATTTTCTCGCCTCAGACAAGGCATTTTGGGCCAAAGAAATAACTGGGGCAATAAAAGTTTATGGATGGTTTATAATTATGTTTATTGTATACGAACTTTTTTGACTATGTCAACATTGTCAAGGGCTGCTAACTCACGCTATTGGAAAATATTTATATTCACAGATACATCTATTAAACTTTGACTGACTTCCTTAACATTTGTCAATTTAAATTCTTAATTGGACAGAATTGCATACAAAATAAGAATTAAGAATATGAATTCAAGAAAGCTTACTTATTATTATTATAAATAAAGGAAAACATTAAAAAGTGTTTTTAAAAGATTATTTGTAATAAGTATAAACCAAACGTATTCTCAAAGCCTGTAATTTTACGGTGAAAGCCGTAAAGTCGTCAAAGCCTCTGGAGATTATCTTATATTTTGAAAGGCTTTAGAGGCAAGGTATATTAAACTGCGATGTTGTAAGCTATCCTTCAGCTGAATTAATTGAAAGATTTTTTTAATAAAAACGAGGGAGGTTGCGACAATTTACAAAAAAAATGTTACAAAATATGTTGTTTAAACGTGGTGCAGTGAAACTTATACATAAATTGTGGCAAAAAAACATCGTGTATTGATTTTCCTTATAAATATAAAACGAAGTCTCAGAATAAAAGTACTAAAGAACACCAAGTTCTTTCTAACTCATTGAATTTTATGGTTCGTTCAGATTCCTCCCATTGAAGATATATTTAGACGCACCTTCATATACACCCTTTTATGCTTATTACATATTTATCAGGTCGTACTTATATGCCTAGGTTGATTGGTATATAGGCCGTGTTCTGGCAATTAAAGAGAAAATGAATGATATGTATAAATGATATAAATATGAAAATAATATATATTTATCATTTATTATATATATATAATAAATTATTATTTACAACTATTACTATTTACCCTGCCTACCCCAATGGGAAACAGGCGTGACTTCAGCTGGAGAAAAACATATGTTATGTATAAAGCGTTCTTAGCGGAATTTATTAGATAATAAATTTGGGTTTAATACTGTAATTCTCCAAGAAGTCGGACAGACGCAAATTTCCTGCCCATACGGAAATCGAACCTAGAAACTGGATTTTAGGGAGGCGGGCGTAGCTTGTCACAGCAATAAGTAAATTTCTTTAGGCAAACTAAGGCCTTACTACGGATTTATTTCTATATATATTATATATGCTATGTTGATTATTAATTATAGTATCTATCAAATAAATAATTATGATACCAACAGTGAAACCAGATTGTCAGGAACTGGATATCTTCTGTCTGACATACAATGAAAATGAGATGATCGGGTGAAAATTAACAGACACCGGGCCCAGTTTCAGATTTCAAATGGTAGCTGATTCAGGTTTCGCAGTCTAATTTAGCCTTACAGGGAAAAGGTTCCCAAAACCAACACCAACCAACATTATTCTCAGTTTCATTAATATGTTCAAGAAATAATTGAGAAATAGAATCTCTCGTATTGAAATATTTCAAACGCTTTCTTAAATTCGCACCGGTCTCGACCGGAGGAGCGGAAATTTGAAATATTTATTAAGAATTTTTTTCGAAATTATTAAATTCCGGTACTTTTAGCTATATAAATGCTAATTATATGTAATATCAGTTTAATACAGGAGAGGCTTAACAACCGCATAAACGAGCTCGCGAAGGCTCTGAGCGAAATGACTTCCCAAACTTAAGTAGAAGATTCTCACAATAAGTCATTATAGGGAGTTATTAGGAAGTCATTTTCTAATGATAATCACTCTCGATGATAACATATTCCACATGAATTATCGGCCAAGGAAGTGGCTTATTGTTTCCGAAACAGATTGGCATGTAGCAGAATCAACAAAAAAAAATACTTTGGTGATATACAGTTAATGCTACTATCAAAGAGCAACTTTTAGTACTTATGGGTTAAGAAACCCCGGTATCGAGAGCAGGTAAATATTTTTTGAACTAAACTCGAATAAAATGTCAAAACTGATGTTCTTGTTAATTTCAATCGATTTAATAGTTTTTCACCCGTATAAACATCGGTTTTTTAAATATTTTCTATATTAATTCCAAACACAGTTCTACTTTATTAATGTTTTACTTATTGAGCTCGCTTGTGTAACCTTTGACCATGCGCAACTGGCAACACTGATCAGACTTCCGGATTGAAAAATGGACACAACTTTTGTAATCGTGAGCAAAATTAAGAAAGGGACCAAGAAATAAAATATTCGTATTAAATCAACATTTTATTCAATTTTAGAACTCACATCCAATCTCATATTTATATTCAAGACACATTGGTGGCGATTCTGATGTACACCTCTAAAACTAAAAATCTCTAAATTTAGGTATAGACCTGTCAAACATGTGTAACCTATTCTATATGTTTCTACATTGACAATTTAAATCTTATTGCTATCAATTTAGAGATATACAGAATAGGTTACGTTCTCTAAAACTGTTTGACAGGTCTAAAGCTAAATTTAGAGATTTTTAGTTTTGGAGGTGTAGATCAGAATCGCCACCAGTAACTAACTTTTAATGTTATCTTTGCTTCACTCTAAAATCTAAATGCATTTGTTACAAATATTGATTCGTAATATATAAATATGATAGGCATTCCCAAAATTTGAAGACTTAATATTATTAAGAGTAACAAGTCTACATCACATTAAATTTTAAAAATAAAACAAACTATAGATTTTTATTTTTATATTTTATAGGTTTTCAGGTCTGTTAATAAATTTAATATATTTCATGAAGGTGATTTCCATTTTTATAGGATAAGTTGAAACAAAATTTCAAAAACCTATTTTGAAATTTACATGAGTAATTTATTACATGATCGCTGCCTGGAAGAGATTACTTATAAGCGAAGAAGCCTCCCCATGCTATGAAATATTCAGTAGTGTTATTATTAATTATATCAATTGATCAAGGAATTTTAATACTGAATTTATTGCAAAAATAAATTATACAACTGTTAAGTCTATACTAAAATTTACTCAAATATATATTTTAAGTAACACATTTACATAGTACAAATGCTGTTAAATTAACTCAAATTTCTATGCCTCTGACCGAATGGCATTTTGGGCATCCCACGTGGTTTGTCATTTTTCTTCACATTTAGTACTATCTCGCTAGTCACCAACTTATCTAATGTCTGCAAAAGAATTATTTTTTATTTTCATTCAGACACACTTGCCAACCCCATATTTCTCTACATACCTGATCATCTATGAGACCATGATCCCGCAAAGCCTTTTCAATATCTTCAAAAGACTTCTCAAGATCTTTGTCACTCTTTTGTTTTATTGCCTCTCTCACTGCTGATATCTGTAAAACACCTTACCCTAAATATTGGCCTTTGTTTATAAACAAATAAGCCATTTCAAATAATAAATACACCCCCCGAGTCAAAAAAGGAGCAGATGAATAGAATCAACATTTGTGTATCATAACTGTGGTCTAGCACCCATTTCTTTATTTATCTTATACCACATACAGTCAGTTGACATACAAAAATAATCAAAGAAAACAAAAAAACGTCAGAAAAGTCAACCCATAATACCAGCTATTATACATTAATGTTTGGCTAATATATATGTTTATAATTACATACACTATATAATAAATAATATACATAATACACACACACAGTGTGTCAGACACTCAATGCTTGTGTCCAATATTATTTATATATTTTATGAAATAAGTTGGTTTTGTACAAGTACATACATGAATTTTGAACGAGGCGTGGATGGAATATCAAGAAAAACTATATCATTTTCAAAAATCAAAATCCCCTTGTTTTAGAAAAAATACCAGGTATTATACAATTCTATAGTGTCACTATTCAAAAACATTCTGGTCTGGAAGGTCCCAGCTTCGATTTCCAGTCAGGTCAACATTTTTAATAAGGATATTTGTTGTCTGGCAGTGTTATAAATTAAATATTTTAGCATTCATAACGGCTAACCAACCAACAATTATTCATATAAATATCAAATTAAATGTCAAAGTCAATAAACATACAATAAGCTTCAAACACAAATAACACAGCTGTTTTGAAACTTACGGTCTCTGGAAAGAATGTGTGTTTGTCCATTCTATTAGGCATGTCAACATCCAAAACACCTCTAAGAATCGGCAGAGCATCATCAATTCTGCCAAGTTGGCTTAAAGCTATAACCTGAAAAAAATTAATAGGAATAAAATAATGCACTTGCTAAGACATCTCCGGTTCAGCGTTCCGCATATTCTTAACTTACTTTAATATTCCTTATTGTAACATAATGAGGTGTTTGTAATGCTATGCACTCCAGAGCTACATGTGGTTCGTTATTCCTTAGTGCCATGGCTGAAAACACAATAATAATCTATATTTTATTTCTTAAGGTTGTTAGATTTTTTTCACAAAACAGATTAAGATATAAAATATATTTTTATGTGTATGTGAGTATGTATTGACTATTATGGCAATTTTTTATTATAAGAAATTAAGCATTCATAGGTAAGTTGAATCATGCATGCATGCAACATACATTCAAAAAGTATCCAACGAAAAACTGTTTGTCTCATGACACTAGCTGTCAAATATTACCATTGTACATCCAACATATGAATATAATTACTTAAATTTTAAAATTAATATGCATGTATAAACATACATTTTACATACCGCCCATGAATGTACAACTTCTACGTAGAGGTGACGTCCCTAAACTAGACATATCTGTCCATAATTTCTTCGCATAACTGTAGCTTTCTTTTGTGTTCTGAAATGAGAAAACTCCTCACTCAAAACTCAAATTTCAGAACGTGGCACAGTTCTCCAAACACAATGAAAACCTTTTTTTATTACTTCTTTTCCACAAAAGCAAAATAAATTCAATTAACAAAACATATCACAGGAAACACTCTTTTCCTGTGACTAGTCTAGGTTTTTAATGCCTATAAAAAAATATATATGTACAACTTTTACCTGTTTGTAACAAGCGGCAAGTATTAAAACAACTGGATATTTTGGATATTTTGTCATATTCAGCTGGCGTTCTTGTACTTTCTCGAATATCCTATACATTTCATCATACATCTCATGGTTGTAGAGGAGATCCAATAAGATCTGGTAACTAATTAATTGATCAAAGAAGCCAGCATTATCTGGATTTTCAAAGCACTGAAAAATAAAACTATTATGTTAAAAATGGTGATTCCTAAGGAGACTACTCAAAATAACATGTACTATTATGTAATAATGGTGTCAAACATACTATCTCTGAGCAGGTAAACATTGATTTTAAAGACATTTGAACATCAATCTTATATTTCATATTAAAAGACCACATATATTAGATGATTTTCACTAACAACTTCTAAAACAAACCTTTAAAGCTTCAGTTGGTGCATCTAGGAAATAGAACATTCTCATTACAACAGGTCCAAACACAAATGAACCAAATCTAAACTCTGTTTTTTGTGTATTAAACCTGAAACCATATGTATGATCTAAAGATATATTAATATATAGGTAGATTAAACAAAAATACTTTTCATGTTTACAAAAATATACAATTATATTAAAACATGAATTATTATTTTAAAAATGTAATAAGATTATGTCACACAATATAATTATAACTTACTTCTTAACCATATCCAAGACTAAATCTAAATCTGTAGGCTCAGCCATGTGAACCATGTTCTTAAGGTCTTCTGTGAAAATCATATGTTTTGAATCATGTACAAAATCACTCATTTTGGTTCTAAATGTGTCAGTGAATTGAGCAAATTGTTCTTTTATCTTCTTTCTGGTCTGCAAATATCCATCAATCCCAAGGGCTGATTGTGAGTATAAGCATTGTACTGCAAAGAAAATAATTGCATTAGTAACAGGTAACTATTTTAGAGGTTATTTTCTTTTATACCAATACTATTTAAATTGTATATACTAAGGTTTGTGGTATAAATAATACCGATATAAAAAGTACTAAAGCGTTAAGAGATACAAAACCATGCGTTACCATTTGTTACGTGAAAATTTCGTAAAGATACTTTTATACCCATGCTATGGGTAAATGAAGCCCTTGCAACCGATTTCATGACGAAATTCATTTTGTTTTTAATTTCACAAAGATAATTTTTTTTAACTAATATATTTACTTGAAGTTAAATAAGCAATTTTATAACTCAGAAGTCAGATGTCCAGGTTAAATTTGAATGATTTTTTTTTTTAAATATGGCCTGGTAACGAGACCTTTAAGACAAGTCATATATTATATTCGTATGGTTTTTAAAATAAATGTTTAAGTATTTCCCACTGTGTTTTTAACGTATTTACGCTTCCACAAAACAAAAAGGTTCATTGTTCGTTTATTTAAATACGTTAATCACACACGATTTTCAAAAAATCAACCTTTGTTTTTGATATTCTAGTTATAGATTACATATTCTTTGTTAAAAACGTAGTGATCATATGGTCTTTGATTGATGTCAGCTGTTTTATCGTTATTTGGAGTGTAAAATTTTGATATTTATTATATTAAAATATTCTAAATATTCATCTTTGCAGAATTAAATTTATTCTCAAAGATTGTTTTTTCTCATATGAGATACAGAGAGAATAAGAATGACCGAAATGGTTTCTACATCAAGTCGTTTTTTGTAGAAAACGTGATCTGGTTTAACTAAAATAATCCTCTACATTTTTTTATTTGTAACATTCCTCACGTTGGGGGACGCGCTTATCGAAGCATGGTCTATATGTTCAGTATAGATCAAAAAATAAATAAACTTATCTTCTGAGCATAACTAAATTAATGAGAAATCAATATTTTATATGTACATATAAAAAATTTAAACATACTTAAAAAGTAACAGCGAAATTAAAAAAAAAGTAACAGTAAAGAAAACGAATGATTGAAGATGATATCAAAAATTTCACAGTCATATATGTAATTAATGGTCCAATATTTAATTGGAATAAAGGAAAGTTACACAACAATACCTATATTATTAAAAAATGTGAATAAAAATTCGGTAAGTTTCCTAATAATACTCTTTACTAAATAAGAGTCTTACGAACTCCACCGTCAACATCCGAAGTGGAAGAGTTATACCAACCCCGATAACATTAATATTTTAAATATTGAAATGTTATATTTATAAAAACCGCGCTTTTTCAATTTCAATTCAATGCTAACTTTTTTCGGCTCAAAGATTGTGATAAATAATTAAGAAGTGCCTAGTATTCTTAGTCTCTGGTATCCTCGCGTCAACTCAAATACTGAGTACTTACGTACTTATGTAAGAACAGAAATTCAGTAAAGTACTTCAATGGCTTAAGTAGTACTAAGCTACTATCTATACATTTTGTAAAATTATAATTTTCGGATCTAAACGTTACATTTGTATGATAATAATTTTCTAAACGCGATTAACGCGATAACCATAAATACAAATACAACTGTAGATTCTGTGTAGTGTCTACTGCCTGTAGCTATTACTCATAAGTCCACTGTCAAATTCTAATCAAAAAGTAATGGCTAACTTTTTGGCATTAAAATAAAACTGAATAAACAGTCATAATTGGGTTCAACACTAGGTATATTCGTCATTTATTAATATGTTCTCTAACTTTCTTATTATTTTGATTTAATCATTATTTTTTATAAATCTGGTAAAATTAAGTCACGGCAGCATATACAGCATATTTTTGAGGATACGCGATTAAAAAAATATTATGGCCTGATTAGTACAACTATTTATGAATGCAGATAGTAAGGCTATAAGATTTCAATAAAAATAGGTAAGTCTTTTATTAATATTTATTATAACTGTGAAATAACAATAATATGAAATTCAATATATTAACAGTACGCTTACGCGTACTCTATAATGTATATTAGGTTCAAGAACCTTCCTAAACTTCAATACACTTAAAGTTTTCAATACTATTTACTGGGTAGGTCTACTCTCTAACCTAAGATTCCATTTTACCATAAGGCTAACGAATCCAGAAAGAGATCAGATTGCTTTTATGATGTTGTCATCCTTCTATATACCAGAACTGACAAACAGTAATGTGCCATTACACTAACAAAATCTTTAAATGTTTTTCTTATATTCCAGATTGTACTTCTGAGGCCAATGTAGTGTAAATTTTCATTCATGTGTTATCGGCATCAACATTTGTAAAAGTTTATGGTGGATTGGTTTTATAAATATTCAGTTACTACAGAAGAGTTGTTCAAGAATAACTCCTAACATTTTAGTAGCACACTTATTATGAAATTTAACTTAAAAAATCAACATGTTTAATTTAAAACAAGGGTTTTTAGTATTTCATAATATGTGTGCTATAAAAAATGTTAATTTTTTTGGGACGAAAAGGATGAGTAAAATAATTTACACTTGTTTTGTGTAAACTAGTATGCTTTCCAAAGTGGAATATTAGATTTGATCTTATATCACTTTTCTGTCATTATGTTCGACTAATACATATTTTTCATTCCAATAGATAACAATGGATGGAAAAGTAAAATGAGTATGCAGCCAACCCTTAAAATGGCAACTTACATATCAGCAACATGAAAAGTCAATCACTCAGTAATGTTGACACATCAGATGTCGAGATTGGGTGGAAATGTAATCAGTGCTATAGTTAACATTACATATTTTTATATAAAATATCAGATCCATGATTTCAATGTTATGTTATGAACTATATAACAGTATAATTCAAAAATGAAATATCATGAATCTGATTTACTATATGTAAAATGCTTGCCTGTCTTAATAAATCAGTTTTTATACATAAAAATGATTTTTTACTTTAACATAGATATGTTGTACTTATTCACAAGTCTAATGTATAAAATATTTAATCTTTACAGATTAGGTGACCATAACAAACAAAATTTCTTCATTAAATAAAATGGCAGATCATCATAGGAAATACTCAAAACATAGAACAGATTCAAAGAGAGAGAAGAGTTCAAAAAGAAGTAAAGATTCACATTCAAGACATCATACTAATGAAGCTAGAACACCACCATTTTCATCTAAAATTAATTCAATTGACGAACTGATAAAACAGAGAGAGAACTTAAAAGAAGAACTTAAGAAAATCTCAAAACATTCAAAATCAAGTTCCAAAAGCAAGCATGACGATCATGGCAAAAAGAGGTCCAGTTCTGACAATATTCATAAACATAAAAATAGTAAAAGGAGTAAAAGTGAAAAAAATTCCTCGCCAGCAGTTTACGTAGAATCATCACCAGTCCATAATGTTGACTATACCCAGTTTGACTCAGAAGATGAAGAATCTATTATTGAGCAAAGAAGGCAACAAAGAAAGAGACTATTGGAACAGCTTAAGCATACTAAAGAAAATGATGAACAAGAAAACAAAAACAATCAAGAAAAGTCTACAACAAAAAATGATATTCAAGAAATAACTAACTCAATTGAAAATAAATCCCAGGTCAAAAACGAGACAACGGACATGTTTGCAGAGGAAGATTTCATTGCAAAACAAATTACTGATAAAGTAACTCAAGACAATAGTAAAAATAGTATTCAACTGACAGATAATTGGGATGACGAAGAAGGTTATTATAATATTAAAATAGGAGATATCATTAACAACAATAGATACACAATCAAATCTTTAGTGGGACAGGGTGTATTTGCAAATGTCATCAGAGCTCAAGACACCAAAACGAATACTGAAGTTGCAATTAAAATAATGAGAAACAATGATTTAATGTACAAGACAGGATTGAAAGAAATAGCGACATTGAAAGAGGTGAATACTGCAGACCCGACAAATAAATATCATTGTGTGAGGTTAGAAAGCCACTTTATGCACAAAAAACACCTTTGTTTGGTCTTAGAATGCCTTCATATGGACTTAAGAGGGGTTTTAAAGAAATATGGTAGACATGGTCTGAACATTAAAGCCCTCACCAGTTATTCAGTGCAATTGTTATTAGCACTGAGACTCCTTAAGAAAGTTGGCTATATCCATGCAGATATAAAGCCGGATAATATTTTAGTTAATGATAGAAAAAATGTTTTGAAGCTATGTGACTTTGGCTCTGCATTTAAGGTTGAAGAGAATGAACCCACACCATACTTAGTGTCGCGATTTTATAGAGCCCCAGAAATAATTTTAGGCATCACATATAACCATGGTGTGGACATATGGTCAACTGCATGCACCATGTACGAAATGGCAACAGGGAAAATTTTGTTCACTGGCAACTCAAATAATAAAATGTTGAAATGTTTCATGGACCTTAAAGGCAGAATTCCTACGAGACTTCTCAAGAAGGGAAAATTTAAAGACCAACACTTTAACTATAACAACAACTTCCTATATCACAGGAAGGATGAGTTTTCCGGACGGGAAAAGTTTGAAGAAGTATCTAACATCACAATAGGAAGGGATCTTTTGAAGGACATAAAAAAGGCAAGGAAAGAAATGTCAGCCGGAGAAGAAAAAAAGATTGTGCAGTTGAAAGATCTTTTGGACAAAATGTTAATGTTGGATCCTGCTCAGCGAATATCAGTTAATGAGTGTCTAAAACATCCATTCATTCGAGAAGAACTACAATGCTAAATTGCTCAAACAGAAATATACTATTTTCTTCACTACCATCTTTTATTTAGGATAAATAAGAAACATTACCTTGTAAATTCATTATTTTATTCTTTATTACATACTGTTTAAAATAATAAAATATAGCTACAAATTCAACCGAAAATATCACTTAAAGGTTTCACACGAGTATATATATACAACATGTGGTGTATCACATAATAAAGGAAAAATTTAATCGGCACTTTGGGTTTTATAAATTGACCATTTGATAGTGCATAAGTTGTCCAAGATTTATTTTGCCCGATATTTAAGCTTGCTATAAGTACGAATAGCATATTCGCTATAAAACTACTGCCTCAAAACTCATCATTTATCTTGTAAGTCTATCTCTTAATATATAAAACCTAAGACTAGCTACATTTGACCAATTCTCTATCAATCTATTACATAAAATTCGTCGCGACGTTAAAGATACATGGTGTTCGAAAAATATAAGCACACAGAAATAGCCAAATATAAAGAATTCAAATGTTACCAGTATTTGTGGAAGTAAACTAAAAAAAATGGCGAAAACTTTATAATTAATAGAAACAGGCGTTACTATGCGGAAGTCCATGGGACAAAAACTTAACAGACCAATCTGCAAGCAATACTCCGCGAAAAGTATCCTCATAATGTTGCCTCATCGAACCCTGTTCTTGAGGCAACTTCCTGAGGAAGCTCCGGTGTCGGGGCGAAACGTGCCTCGAGTGGTTGTTAGTTTTTTCGCGGAGAATTGCTTGTAGATTGGTCTATTATGGAAAACTTTATACTCATGAAACTTATTACTCCACGGCCTCTTCAAAACAAAGTAAAAATTCACCATTTAGCATGTTTTTCTGTTACCTTACCGTATACAAGAAAATCTTAATGTGATATCACTAAAAATGACTACTGCAACTTATATAACCTAAATACTTCAGCTTTGCTGTATCTCGACATTATACAAACATAAAATAATTAATAAACAACAAAAATAAAATAAGTAGACAAAACATCACAGTAATAAAATTATTATTTTTTTCGTATTTACAGCAAGACAATGTTGAATTTACAAATCTGAAAATAAATGACATCTTTTCTAGAATGTAAGTGGCCGTAAAAATATATACATTAAAAAAAAATTGTTCTTACAATTTATCATACAAACAACATTAGGTGGTAATAAATCTCACAAATACAGTTCATCAAACATACACAGAATATATATTTTAATAAATACTGTTTTCTCCGCACGACGTTAACTTATAAAGAAACCAGCAAAAATCAAAATAGCACTTATATTTTCTAATCAAATGTTGGACTTTAAATCAATAATTATAAAACTTGACTAATTATTGTGTTTGTTTGTATGTAAGCTAATTTCAAACGCTGTGTTTTGCTTCGACTAATACAACGACACAAGGTCGTCATGTAACACCCTGTATTATTCCACCTAAAGGTCAACGACCGTGGGCGTTGACCAATCGCTCGACAATGGTGGATTAGTGGGTTTTTGCAAAGGCAATAATAAGACAGAGGTAATTGTTTGTATTTAAATAGATCATGATGTGGTCTGCGTATCTTACAACGAACATATTTTGTCGTATTTTCCAATTCTATTACCGTCCAATAGATGATATCCCAAACTTTACTAAAGTAAAACTACCATTTGAAATTAGCTACGAGTGAATTAAACCTTAGCCTAACGTGAAAACTATTAATCATTAATCGTGGATGGATTACATTAGCTTAAAGCGGTGATGGTATGTCAGTCTGACATTCACTGGTTCACGAGATTCATAAACACATTTCATACAAAGAAAATCTTATACTAACCTTTGGATACTTCAGGGATATTCAAACTAGAACGGCTCAGTTTAGAGGCCATCCAATCCCGGGTTCGATTCTTAACAAGACAAAAGTTAAGCACATAAGGCTGATCACTTTCCAAAAAAAAATGGCAAGATGTGTTGTTCGGGCTATACAACGCATATACTAGCTGCTTAATTTTTTCGACAGTATAATCAGCCTAAAGAATAATATGTAGGCCGTAAACGGTAAGTTGTTATACAAAGGGCAAAAGGTATTTTTCTAAACTATTTAAATTCATTGCTTATTCGCGTTATAATCGATTAAACCCTTGATCAAAACTAAATCAGTCTAATTGTACTATTTTAAAAGCATTTTCCGTCTCTTTCTCGTATATGGTGTTAAAATATTCGTCAGTCAGTCCATGATTCCCGCGTTGAGTACACGCCATTTAACTCCCACAATTCAGGCGCTTACAAAAAACGCTTACTTAAAAAGCTTAAAAGTATTAATTGTTTTGTGAAGAATTAGTGCTTCAGGGCTAAATAAATGGTTTCCTATAACCTTAACGTACTGTATCGCAAAAAGAATCCAAATATTGTTTTTTAGATTCAATACTCAACCTTATTATTAAGTGGCTAAGGCACCTATGATTATTCATTGAAAAATATCAATAAAACAATAGTACTATCGAACGCGATTGTAAACCTACTCCATACTTTTACGTGAACTTCGAAAGAGACCGATATTTGCTTTAGTTAAAATGGTACAATAAGGCTGTTTTATTAAATTAGCTGAAAAAACAATTCACATTCTCTTCGATTATTTACATATTGTCATCTATTGCGACGCTTGGACAAAACTTAGACAATTGGAGTAAGTCTCTAGTATTGTTATGTAGAGAGCATACTCTTGTTGGGAAAGCCGGCTTGTAAATCTATCGACTGTCCCGATGCAATGGAATCTGGACTTTGTAATGAGGCACTGTATAACGGATTCATCGGGGTTGTCCCACCCGCCTCGAACAGTGTACTATCATACACACTGTTGCTCTGCAAACATTGCAACGTAATGCGTTTTAATGTCGCGAGTAACCCACATTTTAATTTATTATTATTTATATAAAAAAAATACATTTCTCAGGCACCAATAAACTATATATAATTATATATAGATATATATAAATATGAATGATAATAAACATTGATAAGACTAAATACTGTGTCACGACCTTAAACGCGATTTATAATTAATAATAAATCTCGTACACGGTATTTTATTGAAATAATAAAATACGGTCAATCAGCCTCTGATAAAAAAACAGATAAATCTTCTTAGATATAATTTTTATATATAGTATAGAACCCAGACCACAGCTATCATATAAAATGTTCACCGTACCGAGAACTGAACCTAGTCCTACCTTCGCCAGTCTTATGACCATTGCCCTGTCCACCTTTATGGCATAAATCTATTTAAATGATTAATAAAACAGACAGCAGTCTTACAAAAAAATAGGTTTAAATATGGAGATTACTAGCTTCCATTCTGTTTCCAATTTTTTTAGTTGGTATAATTTATATAATCTATTATGTAGGATACTAATGGAAAAAGCATGTATGAAATCACAGACACTGTATACATATTTTTTTGGATAATCAAAGACATACTTACTTGATATATGTAGTCTGAATCTGTTTTGAGAGAACTGAAGCTTTGCTGGTGCGGCAGAGACACTTGGTCATCGTCCATTGGTTCATCCATCTGAGCTTTGTACGAGAACATTATGCTTGGCTGGGCAACACTGGAATTTTAAGAACATCAGTATCTATCAGTCCATAGAAGTATCAATCAGTTCGATTGCACCATTCTAGCTAGTATATATATAAGTTCTTATGTTTTTCATTACAGCTTTACGACACAGTTTGACAGACAAATGAATACTTTAGTAAACGGGCAGGAGGCTCACCTGATGATAAGTGACTCCGCCGCCCATATGAGAGTACATACTGCCAGAGCGATCGTAAGTGCGTTGCCGGCAAGTGTTTTTAAGGTCTAAGGCGTATTCGGAAATACCTCTATTACTAGTTGGCACCCAAATAGTAATATTGCGCGAGAGAAAGAGAAATAAATCTTTAAGCAGTTATTTTATATAAATGAAACATTATTAACCTTTAGTATACATTTACTTTGATACAAAATATTAATAGTTATAGGAATAAACTTACCTGAAAAATTCACTTAAGAATGTGTGATAAACAAGTGGCGTATACAACGAGAAGTACAGCCATGTGGTAACATCAACAATGCATAGCCCTGATTGCATGGAACCCCACATGAGTAAGCCAGCACCCACCGACTGGGTCATATCAAGTAGGGTCAGCAGAAGAATATAAAAATAAAATGAGAGTTTCGCTGAAATAAAACATAAAATATTAATCAGTATTAAAAAGTTTACTTCCTTATCATTTCAAAATCATATTTCCTGAATTATAAAATGTAGTAATGAAATATGTTAGAAATCGTAATATAGATTATTTTTCTGTTCAATTACAATTGTATTATATAATTTGTAATATATATATAATGACTTTTGAAAAGCGAAAGTATAAGTAACTTCAAATTATTCATAATTTTTTAAAATAATTTTTATTTTTGTATGTATATTTATTGTCAGTGTAGACAGTAATTCTCTTGTGAAAATGAACCTTATATATAATAATATATTAGAATTTTAAATATTCACTTGGCAGAGCTAAATATTCCCGCAGAGGTGTCCATGGAAGAAGTAATATAATGAAGTAAATCATTCCGAAGACCAATGAGGATGTAAACCAAAAGAGCATCCCACCATGTCCAAACAGGTCATAATCTCTTGTATCTATATGGAACATGTCATCTGGCATCACTATCTCTAGTGTACCCTGAGTGACAGTAAATGCAAGGGATATAAGAGATGTAGCCAACAAAACATATCGAATGCTGCTGCGACTATCCATGTGGCCTGAAATATTTAAGGAAAAATTCTCATTATCAGAAGTTGCATTAGAGCTTCAGTCCAGCTACATACACATAGGTATATGTAGGAATTTAGGAATAGTTAGAACAAAAACTTACCAAAAGCAAGTCCAAAGATCACTACACTCATTTCAGTTGCAAGAAGGAAGAATCTTACAGTAACCCATAAAATTTTATCCACCAGACCTCCAAGTGGCACAGATGCATTCACTGTCATGGAAACTCCACATCTTATAAGACTGATTATGACATTTCCCCATACAAGAGTGTAAAATGTAAGAAATATGGGACTACTCGTGGCACGGAGTTTTAACTGAGCTTTGTTAAATCTAACAACTAAGAAAAGCACAAATAAAGCGTTGGGTATTAATATGATTAAATCCCAAATTCGTACCCTGAAAAAACAAATAATTATAATAAATAACAGCGATCAGTCTATATTATGATTGTTTCAAAACAAGAATCTTATGTTTACCTTGAATTGTTTATCTCGTAATATAATACATATTTGCAAAACGTATCTTCCTTTACGGGTGGAAAATCAGTACCGTTGCTATACATTTTGTCGTTTTTAATGTGTAACCATTTAGTCTGTTACGAAATTATGTCGAAACTTGAATAGAAATCATCACTTGCACTACGAAGAATTCTGTAGATGTCCTTTAACACAATAAGGAAATCAAAAGCCCCACATTATAGCGTCAGCTATATTTAAGCATTATATTACGAAAATATTCGATTATAAGGTTTATCCCACTTAAATCGTTCTGCTTTCCCTTTGTTTAATTTAATTTATTTTTTACGTGATTTTAGACGATCGAAAAATTGACATTTAATTCCACGGTCAGCCACAGATTACTAGTTATAAGCAAGATTCATATTTCCCTATACTTAAATTACTCTTTGGCAAGATTGTTAGTGACTACACTACAAACCACAGAGTTAATCGCACAAGGGTTTAATACGAACGTTTTGATAGTTACTTTGGTATCTGTGTAATATAGTTATTGACAACTGAAAGGTACAAATGTGTGTGTCCAACCCACGTGTTGTATTAAAACTATTAATGCACCCACGCAGCGGTGCTTTCGATTTCGATAGCAATTCGAACTTACGGATGAATTACGACAGGGCCAAATAACAGATTTCTGGGTGCACAATTATTATAAAATAACACAGGCGACATGAAACGGGCCAAAATATATAAAATTGAACATTTATTTTAATAAATTAATTTATATATTTGAAAAGTGCCAACTATTTTTTCATTTTACGATTATTATTATATGTATACATATTACATTTTGATTGAAAGATCTGAAAAATAAATTTCTATCATATTGAAGAAATATGAGTCATTATTTTCATTCCAGAGGTGAACTACTGAACCTGAAAATCAAGCAAAATTTTTAAATATAAAAGTAATATGCTTTTGCTTTTGCATATTCTCATTGCATCTATTCCATCCATGTGTAATCATTATAACAGCTAATTATTTATAACCTAAGGCGAAGAAGAAACGGAAAATGTGCAAATATTGTATCACCAAAGTTACATTTGGGAACACCAGAATACTTTTCTACAGCTCCGAACTTAAAACGATTGCCGATTGCTGTCTATTGAGCGTCACTTTGAAATCATTTGATCGGGAAGTCAATTTTCGCACCAATGAGTGCCAAACACGAAGATTGTTAGATTATTTAATAACAATGAACCAGGAACATACTTCCAATACAATGACCATACGATTGTACAAAAATTATCGTAGTCTGTGAAACTGACGTGTCGAGCCGCAAGTGGCTGAGAACTTGTGAGTTGTGCACAGCAAAGTCAAATTGTTCTTTTGTCAATCATCATTCATCATCATTTATATCTAAGCCAGTGAAGACTGTAAAAGCGCCGGTGTAAATAATTTTTTTGTACTTTTGTATCAAATATTTAAAAATTTTTAGAAAGAAGACCAAAGTTGTTTTAATCATGGGTGTTCTAGCTACAACCCTAGGTCTTCTATTAATTGTCACCACTGTGTGGTCTGATGAAGCTCCAAAGGGCCCTAAAGTAACCCACAAGGTAATTTTTATTTAAGGTTTGATTAAATTATTGAAATAAAAATATACTGATATCACTATATATCTTATAATGATATATTATATACGTAGGTAACTTGTTCGAGTACAAAGAATTTTAAAGTGAGCTTTATAAGGTCGGTGACCTTACTCGAAGCCAAATAAAATGACGTACCTACTGTAGAGCTTTGTATGCTTTGTCATTTCCTTTTAGTATTATTTTTATACATGATTATTAGAAACAATTTTTGTTATATCATATAATTTTTTTATACAAATATTACTTTTTTGATTGTTGTGATTAAATTAAATTTTTTTATATACATAAGTCTATATTTTGTTACAGGTTAAATTTGATATTAATATTGGAGAACAAGCTGTCGGAACAGTTACAATTGGACTTTTTGGAAAGACAGTACCTAAAACAGTTGAAAATTTCTATCAATTAGCCCAAAAACCTAAAGGAGAAGGTTATAAGGGCAGTAAATTCCATAGAGTCATTGATAACTTCATGATTCAAGGTGGTGATTTTACCAAAGGAGATGGAACTGGAGGTAATTACATACAAATTACCATTAACAGTATTTTTAAGAAGATGCAATACATTATGTGGGTAAGATGTTTAACACAAAACCTAAAATTTATTTAATTTAACAGGTCGGAGTATCTATGGAGAAAGGTTTGAAGATGAAAATTTCAAGCTTAAGCACTATGGTGCTGGATGGTTATCAATGGCAAATGCTGGCAAAGACACCAATGGTTCTCAGTTCTTTATTACCACCACTAAAACACCATGGCTTGATGGTAGACACGTGGTTTTTGGAAAGGTGTTAGAGGGCATGGTAAGATGACTTATATATTCAAATCATTATAAAATGAAATATCTCATAAAAGTAATCTTATTATTGAATTTGGTAAGATCCACTTGTGATAACCTATTAACTGATTAAGGCATCAATTGAACGCAATTTAAGCTTTGTAAACATCAATATAGAAACCATTTTCACATGATTGATGATTAAAAATACAAGTGGTTTTATTGTTGACAGGATGTTGTTCGCAAGATTGAGAAGACTGTAACCGGAGCCAATGATCGCCCAGTAAAGGATGTTGTTATTACAAACACTGAAACAGAAATTGTTTCAGAGCCATTTAGTGTCACAAAAGAAAGTGCTCAATAATCATTTACCTTTGTTTAGTTTCAAAATAAGAAACCTTATTTTAAGTTCTATTTTACAGTAAACATTAAGCAAAACAAATAAAATCTTTTAACAGAAATATATTATATTATTGATTTAAAATACCTACAATAATTACTAACACTCATATTACAATATTTTTGATTTCAGCAATACATTCCTCTGCTTCATGTTTAATGTCGTTATTTTTATTTGATATTGCTAGTTTTAATCCATACCCACAATACTGACGTGCAGACTCTACCAATTTTTTCTTCATGTAAGCTCTTCCTAAATTAACATAAACAGCTCCTAGGTCTTCCATGTCTGGAAGAGTTTTTCCAAGGTCAATTGCTTTTGAAACATAATGTATACAATCATCAATATGATCCATTTTATCACAAACTGTACCAATATCATTCAGTTGTACCACAATATGTTCAGGATCAATATCTTTCAATTCTTTCATTTTATTATAAGCACTTAGCATATAGTTTAAACCATTGTCATATTTGTTACATTCAACAAACAACCTGCCATACCAATCCTCTGTCATTGCTAAGAGTTTCTTTAGCTCTTCTGATGGATTTTTTAAATATTCCTTATTTATTCTGTCCAAACACCAGTCGAAACCTAACTGTGCTGTCTCATATTCCTTTTGCAAGTGACTCAATCTTGCTAGTTTAACACTGACCTGAACAATACGTAAATCATCTTTATCTACACCACTTGAAATCAATCTTTGCGCTACTGACACAAATAATTTTTTTGCTTGATCAAGACGTTCCCTTTGCAAGGCCAAATTTGCCATTAAATCATATATGTATGTTATTCCTAATTCATGATGCATTTGTTGAGCCTGCCGTAATGCAACATGAAGCAACTGCTCAGCTTTATCATACTCATTTCTTTGCATGAAAAGTAAACTGTGTTTTATCATTAAGATCAATTCATCTTCTGCGTTCAATTTCTTTTCTAATCCTATCAGTGTTAAAATTGAAAATCCAACAGTGCAAGGCAAACCTGTTCTTAGATTGAATTTCATAAAACATTTTGTAGGAAATATAGGTCTGTATTGTAATTTGATTTGTAAAAGTCTCCTTAAATAAGGCCTAAATCTTGACATCATGGTTACTTTTTCAAATACATAAGATAAATTACAAGTTAAGAAAATTTAATGGGTATTTTTATCTTTTGATCACATTTCAGAACCAAAGATTATAAAATAATAATCACTTCTGTCATTGCTACAGATATCAGATAACGCGTTTGTACATTCGTTCGAGCGGCGTGGCGAATCACGATCACAAGTATGTGCTTATCGTTTGTGTTGGGAACTGTCTTTAGGACATGAGTGGCATGTTGTTTAAGCTAAAAATCAATACTAAACGCAAATCCAATCAGCTATTTAAATTAGTCTAATAGCTTATTGTATTTTATAGGATAGGAATAATTTAAAATTATATGACAATTCCTATACAAAGCTAAAATTACGGTCTGCACATCTTTATGCCAGAAATTTGGCAAGAATATCAGTCATAAAGGGAAACTGGTCTCTCTTCTTTGACTTGATGACTCGATGCCGACCTCTGGTTTCTGCAACTTATTGTGGTTGATTGCATCTAAAAATTTGATGGCCCACGGGCACGGTGTTAGGTGATATGGGGGTAGAGATTTTTCATTTTAATTTTCAGTACAAACTCACACATCGAAGACATAATTGTACATTCTCCAGTACAGAATAGTATACAGAGGTGGTACTGTTACATTTGAAACATGATAACAACGTTGAGAGACTTGATCTGTTGGTGCTACGTAGAGTCTTTCTGCATCTTTATCGGATTTATCATGGAAAGTGTTCCGATGAGTTGTTCGGGCTGATACCCGCAGCTGAATTACATCATTCACGGCTGAACACGAAATTCCATCCCTATCACCTCGATTTCCGCCGTTCCACAACTGATCACTTCAGAAGGACCTTGCTGCCAATAAAGGTATTTTAGAACCAATACGACTTGAGGACCTTCAAGAAAAGAGCGTAACGCTATTTTGAAGGCCGGCAACGCACTTGTGAGGTTTCCGTTTTACCCTATTATATATAATATAATCTTTTAAATATATAAATGTTATCATAACTTAAAGCGTAAACATAAATTATATGTTCTAAAGATAAACGTAAAGCCACTGTGAAAATGTATATGTTGAGCTAATTGCCACAGAACACTTTACCCAGATTACAGATACTTATGACATTTGTTAGTCTTCCTATTTCCTAATCAATGGTGCTGTAAGCCGGCTCGCCTGTCGCCTCATTTTATTTGACACGGCGCAACTGCGTTTAATTTTGGAATATAATAAAACAATTATTGAGGGAAAAAAACTACAATAACTCTAATATCTAATTAGTGTTTACTATGAATGTTTTAGTTAAAGAAGACATTTTAAATCGCTGCAGATGTTGTTTAGATGATGTAAATTTACATCTCATGTGGGAGGAAATTCCCGGCAACGACCAAGCCAATGCCTTTGGTAGCATGTTAATAGAGTGTTTCTCATTACCAGTAAGTTCCTATGCCTAAATCCTTTTATAATCACAACAGCATTTATGTAAGTCTTCATGGACTTGTGCCCTAAATAATATTTATTTTACAGTGGCTGACAAAAAGTGAAAATTCAGATCATGTGGAATATATTTGCAGCTCATGTATTGATAGAGTGCAGAGTGCTTTGGATTTTAAGAGAGAGATAATTGCTTCTGAAGAGGTTCTTCGAGGTTTTCTATTCCAGACTGACATAAAAATTGAAGTTGGTATAGATGAAGATTCAATCCAGAACAAACATGAGTCTTTAGAAAATATACATGTGACTACTGATGTTACAGAAGGTAACACAATATTTTAATTCTTTTAAAAAAAAACATCATGGTATTCCAATATGGAGTAACATTCGACACTAATGATAGTTATTTTACAATATTATATTTATAAATGTAATTTCATTTATTTCAGAAAATTTAGAATCTTTAGATGCAGATAGTACAGAAAAAATAGATTGTGGATCAACACGAAAACGAAAGTGGCCTAAGAAGAGGAGAGGTGCAGACCGTTTAAAAGTTTATAAAAAATACACACAATTGGATTTACGAGAAGCGATTGCATCAGTTAAGAGTAAAAAAATGACATTTAAAGAAGCTTGCATGGAATATGACATTCCCAGGAATACATTGAAAAGCCATCTAAGCAAAGCAGATAATATATCAGAAGATCTTTATGGTAATTTTTTTTATTATGAAATCTTGACATAGTGACATAGGATAAAAATTAGATTTTATTAAAATAGAAATTTTTAAAATATACAATTATAACAATTCGGTCAAGCAACCTAATAACAACAAATATATATTTACAGTTATTACCAATATTAACAATATTTTGTTTCTTTTTGGATTTTGGATTATTTATGGTCATTTTAATATTTTGGTATGAGTAGAAAAATTACATTTAAAGAAGCATGCATTGTACATGGGTACAATGAAAATAAACCAAATATACTCTGTTACTTAAAAATATAACAAAATCAATGTATTGTCATGACCTATCATATATAATAACTACATGTTTATTTGTTTCACTACATGCCTATTAATGTATTATTGAAATATAATAAATTATTCTTCCAGGCTCAAGTGAAGATAAGAGTAACAAGGAAAAAAACTTCAGACTTGTCGAAGAAATAAAGACAATTCTGAAGTATACAAATGCAATTCCATTTAAAACAAAAACGGCTAGATACTACTGTGCGTATTGCTCAACCAGTGGTCCCATGTTTCAAGATGCTGATGAATTAAGAATCCACACAAAGTTACATGAGAATGTTCGCCTTCAGGAGGTGGATCATTTCATGAGACCTTATTGGTTGAATGAAATTTTAAAACTTGATGTTTTGAATCTAACCTGTACCATATGTAATACAAAACTGCCAGACTGGAATCAAATGTTCCATCATTTTGACTCGGAGCATAGCATTGAATTTGACGAAGCATACACAAAGGTTGTGCCTTATAATCTATCTGAGCCAATGCAATGTGTCTTATGCCACGATGACTTTCCAAACTTTCATAGTCTTGATGGGCATATGAATGCTCATTACAATAACTACATATGCCCAACATGCGGGGATACATTTGTGGCAAACAGTCGTTTGGAGAAACATTTACAAGTGCATCACCAAGGAGAGTTTCAATGTGAAATTTGTGATAAAGTGTTCACATTAGACAAATATTGTGCTAAACATTACAAATTGGTTCATAAAAGAAATACTATAAAGTGTTTACTGTGTCCAGAGGTATTTAACACAATTTCTGAACAGAACACTCACTTGGTTGAACATCATAAAGACAATACTAACATATTCATTTGTGAGTATTGCGGTCGTTCATATACCAATAAAAAATATTTACTTAAACATCTGAGTAGGAAGAAATACAAGTGTGAGGATTGTGATAAAAGATTTCCTAGTTTTATACGCTTAAAAACACATAAAGTTGATTGTACCATGTAGTATTCTTTAAGGTTTGGCAACCGCTCCTTTCATTTCTTTATATCTGCACCAGCTAGTTGAGGGCTGTGGGATATTCAGCCGATTGTTAAGTGAATAGAATTGATATTCAATTATTAGGTTACTTTAATTTTTGTGTTAAGTTTTAATTGAATAAAATAGAAAATAAAATTTTAATATATAATTTTCACCAATTTACATGTGTTTTTATACATATCATGAATTTTATTCTCATTTTCAGTATGTCTTGCTTAATATTTAAATTTATTAATTAGTGCTTTATATCAAGAC
Source organism: Pontia daplidice (assembly GCA_963693355.1). NCBI lineage: Eukaryota > Metazoa > Arthropoda > Insecta > Lepidoptera > Pieridae > Pontia > Pontia daplidice. The sequence continues at coordinate 6,769,728 of CAVNZL010000139.1, forward strand.
GCCAGTTTGGTGTTTTGCTGAAAAAAAGACATCAAAATATAACTCTAACATAAATTAAATTTTCATTATTATCAACATATATCTTAATATCCTTTTCCTGGGGTTTCATGCAAATTTTATATCCTTAATCAATAAATGGACTATCCAACATAAAATATATTTTTAATTCAAACCAGCACCTGAGATTGGTGTACCTATCCACCCAAACTCAGCTTTAAACAATCAGTGAATACTATACAGCCAAAGGATATAGGTAATATTTGTCAGATTACAATTTTTTATACTTACAGTTTTTGAATAGAATTAATATTCGATATATTTGGAGTTTCTATTATTTTATTTCTCTGACACCTTCTCGTCCATTGCCTTGTTGGATTATACAAATGCGAATTAAGGACAGTTTTCTCAATGCCCACGCTTTTTTCCGATGAACGGTCATCACACGTACTGAAATAAGAAATCCAATAGGCATCAAAAGTGCATCACTGTACACATGTCAATAACTGCTAACAACAAAAAAATAAAACTAACCTCAAAAGTCAAAAGCACAAAAAGTTCAATATAAAAATAATTTTTGTGCTAATTGTTTTTATTTAATTTATCATGTAAAAGAAAAAAAATGTTGGATGTCATAAAAACAAAAGGATATATAATTTAAGTTTGAACCTATACAATTTTGGTTTTCCTCAATTTCCTCAGCATCAGCATCAGGTCACGACCACCAAGTAAGTAATATACTCTTTAATACAAAAAAAAATAAATAAATCAGCCCAGGCGTTTTCGAATAATAAAAATAATAAATGTTGAAGATGAATTCTTCTTCTATTATTTCTTTATAGGTATATAAGAACTTATAAAATATTTTTTTAATCGACTTCGAAAAATGAAGAGAATTTTCGGCATGAAATAGCCGTGGGTTTTTTTAAACAGAAGCAATAATATATACTACAGCTATTATTATTATTAGAGTGGAATTCGCGTTTGTTCTGTCTAAATATGGCAAAATGTCTACGGGACAGACATAAATAATTAAATAGTGTCAAAGAAAATGAAAATAACTATCTATCTCACCTTGCATCCAGGTCCCAAGAAAATTCATCTGCTTCTGATTTTTTTGCTATAGTCAATAAGCATTGTTAAATGATTATGTTATTAGGAACTTAAAAATTACATTAATGTTATATAATAATATTTTCTAAAATACAAAAAATCCGATTAGGAAAAGAAATGATACTTTTCATGAATTCGTTATTAATTATAAATGTATTTTATTACTTATTTATTTTATATTTATTTATTAATATGCTACAGTTATTTCATCTTTAAAAAAATATGTTCATACTTCCATTATTCATGTTTTAAATATCACAGTAAAAGTTTCCGAAATTAGCCAAGTGGCTATGTATGTAAGTTTATAGATATTATAATTAATATAATCAGGCGTTACTTTGCGTAATCCATAGTACAAAACCCTAAACTCATCAATTACTCATAGAACGCTGTTCGTAGAGGCTACTTCCTGAGGATGCTCCGGTGTCTGGGCGAAACGTGCGGCGTAATTATAATATGGAACTGTTTTTAAAAAATCCAGGTTGTTTCATTTGACTGTCAAATGTTTTAACATTTTAGAATTCATGGAGATTGGAACTCTAATCTCAGTGACGAAGGTCGCGATGGTCGCCCACAGCTATGAACAAAAACAGACAGACGTGACAAATACAATACATTCTAAACCAATATTTGGGAAACTGTTCGTAGTGGATTCCACACAATTTGACCGAGGCTCAAAAATCGCGTCACTTGCTCACCAGATTTAAGGAAGGTATGCCAAATTTGATGTGGAACATGGTAACAGTTGAGGAAAGTTGGATTTATTGCTACGATTCCAAAACAAACCAGCAATCGAGGTTATGTAAAGATGAGCCAAAACCAACTAACGCGCTAAAAAGTGCATCTAAGGGGACGGAAATGACCAACACCGTAAACAACCATACGCCATATTTTTACAACATGAGAATGTATTGGAATTTTGGGGGTAAGAGCCATACGACCAGCAAGACAATCGAATTTTTAAAGGTAAAAACATAGAACCTAATTATTTTTTCCCCAAATATTAAGCAATTATGCGGTCGGTTTCTTCGTCAGGAGTGGCTATAGAAGATCTTAAAAACACGTTCCTGGAGTCACCACAGAGCATTGGTTAAAATGTATCAAAATTGGTTTAATGCACTCGGTATTTACGCAAAGGGAGAATATATTGAAAAATAATAATTTAATTTTTAACCTTTAATAGTATTATTTTCTTATTTCCGGAAACTTTTGGTGCGCTCCATCTAAAGCAACATAATAATAATACCTTTATTTGTTTGTCTGTTTATTACGACGGAATTATCGTTTTTCATCAATTTGGAAATTTCATTCTTAACAATTGCTTTCTCCCGTTTAAGTGGACATTTTATTTTACGTTTATTGTCCTTCCATTTATTTAATGCCGCTTCTTGACATTTCTTAAGGCAAAGATACTCATTGTACCACAGTGTGTGAGAATATACGTCTTCTGAACGGATTCCTAAGAAACAAATGTTACAAATAAAATTATAATATTACAGATTTGATGAGTGATGAAGAATTGAAATATGTTTTACAACCGGTACTTTTGGATCCCAAACTTGGGCGCTGACCAAAGCGAGTCATACAGAATTACAGAGATAAAATAATAAATTAAACACTAATAAAAATAACTAAGGTTACAGATGTCGCAATGAAAGTAAATAAACTCAAGTGGCCGGGCACTTCATTATCTATCAAACTGATGTCCAAGGTACAATAAAAGGAAGAGAGGAAGACAAATTAGAAGGTGGATTTAAATTAAGGAAACAGTTGGAGGTACATGGTAGAGATTATCACAGTATAGAGGAAAATGTCGTGATTTAGAGAAGGCCTTTGCCAAAAAAAGGGCTCATAGATACTGATAAACAAATAATGTATAATTAGATAAATGTATATATAATTAGATATAATATAATTTAAATTAAGGAGAATTGTAAATAATTCGTATCTGAAATAAATGGTTTTTATATTATTATTTATTTCACAAGTCAATACTATAATATAATAATGCAAAGACACTTTTTTGGTATCGGAGCCCGGAGAAATATTTATTTTATTCTATTTGTTTGCATAGCGCGAACAGAAATCATCTGTGAAAATTTTAACTACCACTTTCATAGTTCTGTAGTATTACTCTTTAGGAAGTAAAACAAAAAACTATAATGAACATACCAAAAATCTTCATGCAAATTTCATTCTGAAATTTCAGATAAGATGTATTTTTATTGTCTGGTGTCTCAATTAAGTTATCCCCGTAATATTTATTCCATAATTGGACAAAAATGTTATGATTGTACTCATCCCATCCACCGTAACGTTTTGTGGTTTTCAAAAAATCCTGGAAGCGTTGTACTTCCTGAAATGTATGTATTGATTTCATGATAAAGACTTAAAAATAAAATATAAAGTTTTATCTATGATCAGGTTAAAGTGTCTATGACATAATTGATAACACTCGAATTCGTTTATTATCCATTAAAGGTGCTCTTGTATGGAAATCCTAGTTAAAATAATTAAACCGCATTCAAATCCAAAAAAATTGAGTCTACTAATAGATTACTCTATTTAACTAAAACCTTATACTTAGGTACATTGTGTTAATGCGTCATATTAAAAGGGTGCCATTTTGTGTTGTATGACCTTAAAATCATAATTTGACCTAAGTTCTTTTTTTGGAAATGCTTTGTTCAAATCATCATAAAGACATAGTAACTATCTTATTAGTATTTATTGTATTGAATACAACGTTTTTTTAATGTTTAATACTTTTAACACAGTATGTCAAAGCTTCTACTTACTATACTCTTTAAAGGCGAATTTATCAGTGCTCGAACAGGGCTTGGTACGACATCACTAAATGGTTTAATTGACACCCGACATTTTGCCTTTACCTTATTTTGTTCAGGGTTTTCATTTATCTGTAATTAATATAATAGAGTTTGAAACTCTCTGAATGTCACCTATTGAACATAGTTAACAAATATTTCTTATAACAAGACTATAATAGTATTTATAGGTATTACAATATCATTTCTTTTGTACCTGTATCAATAACTCTTTCTCCGCAGCCTTCAATACAGAAATTTCCTTACGACAAAATTCTTTTAATGCAACAATTTTTTTTTCCAACTCCAATATATCCTTTTTAACATCATCGATATCTGGGAAAGCGTTTATTTGTTCAATTTAGTACAAATATTATTATTTCTATAGCAGATCCACAAAAAAAAAAATTAACCACTATTTTTGTATATTGTCATTCACTTATTCGAAAAAACTTGCTATTGTCATACTGAAAGATTAAGGGGAATAATACTTGGAATTAGAAAGTTATTCTAAATTTCCAAATTTAGTATAAAGTAATAAAATTCTAAATTTTATTTATTTATTTTCTTAATGTAGCACCGAGGACTATTCTCTTAGATATCTCTAATATATAATGTAGAAATAAAAGTATAAATTTTTTATCATTTCTAAACGATACTCCTGTTACGGATTGTTCTTACCAGTATTTTTTAAACTCTCTCGGTCCTTTGTAATAGTCTTAATATCCTGATACAAAGTTTTTATTTCCAAATAACTATTTTTAATCTTATACAAATAGTTTCGAACTTCTACACACTCTTTATACCCGATTTCAGGCATGTCACATTTTGCACTCTTATTATAAGATGTGGTCAGTATTTCTTCCTGTATTTTCAACCTCCTGAGTTTACCACTTATATGGCTTTGGTCAGCTTCAAAATCATTGCTATGAATACTAGAAGAATCGATATAATTATTTATTTCCATTTCTGTCAGATTATATTTTTCTAGATTCGGTTAAATTATGCTAAACATAGCTCGTTGCTGTTAATAAATCAATAAACATTAACGTTGTTTTTGGTTGCTATGGTACCAGATAAGAAGCAACTGGGAAATCTGTTATTGTTGTAATGTTTGTAACATTGCACCGAAGAGAATTAAATTAAAAGTTTCACTTTTAATGGATAGAGGGCGTTGTTGAGTTATTAAGGGAAAAATATTATATTTAAGACGTCAGTCACTGCATATAATGTACACAAATAGGCTATTTGACTGATAATGAATGATACATTTAATGAATTTTCAATGTCTGTATGATTGTTTATTGTTACGGTTTTAAGGTATAAAGCCTCCTTGCAAGTCTCATCTAGAGCTATATATTCGGTTACAGTTGTCGAGAAAGCGCCTGTGCTCTTCTTGCGCGACTCCGATGATATTGGATTAATAATCCTGTGCTATCTGCAGTCCACAAGATTGTTTCCGTTATCTGCATTAACATACTCTTTTGGCGAGAATGTATGGGTTTGTTGAAAGCTTTTTTTAAAGTTACATCATCATACATGAGTTTGTAGAAAGATTTAATTTCTTCCTTTTAGGTATTTGTTAGCGATATATGTCAGTTTACCCAGTTTACCCAGTATATTTACACAGTATGCATTGACTTGAAACAGTTACGAACTGAATGTGCTATATCTGCTTTCGTATATATCGCAGTGTACGTCAAAGAGACGATAAGCTCCTGGTAAGGAACGTGTGTAGTTTCTTTCTCTTATAATTGTAAAAACTTTCAAGTGTCTAAAAAGGTATATCTACGCACACTGTGGACTTATCAGGTGGCTTCAGATAAAGAAAAAGAAAGAAAAATAATTATAAAGAGAATATAAAAGCAGAATTGTATGATAAGGACGTCTCGAATTTTTTATATTAAAAAAATAAAAGTGAAATAGACTATCAAGATAAGTTTAATACGACTTGTGTACGTTGTCTAAGGGCTAAACTAGGAAAGAAATCTTTCTTAAGTTTAAAAAAAGTTGAGTTAATTATTTCAATTAATTCATCGTTGTGGAACGAAAAGTACACAAAGATAGGGCGGTGCTCTACATCAGCTTACTGTTACGAACGATTTTTGTCACAAAACTTTTGGATATATCTAAAAGTCACTGATGACTTTGACAAAACCGTTACGCCAGCAGCAGATGCACCAGATTTTGCATTTCATTGCTACAAATCATACAAAAAACTTCAGAATATTCGAAGAATATCTTATTTAACTTAAAAAATTGTGAACTCTTTCCTGTTCTTTGGAAACCTTCTTGGTACTTCAATATCCAAATTGTGTGATTCTAGTTCTGAAATGATTTATGACGTCCATATCATCTGGTACTCATAAGTGATAAACATCGTTTCAGTATACGTTGAGTTATCTTGAATCAAATTTCTCCATCAATTTACAATCGAAGCTTAATAATAAACTGGAATATTGGTTTGAGTCTTGATAGATTTTTAATGGTCGATTGTGAATTGTCATTTGTCAAGATTATTCATTAGTCTGTGTAAAGATTAATTCTGTTTACCCCGCGGGTTATCTCACAATTATTATGAATTTATTGATCTTCGTACAAGATTTTCTTTAACTGTCCGTAATATTTAAGATATAAAAATGTTTACACGGTCAAGGATATTCCTATCAAAAGCGTCTCCATTAAAGGTTTGCAAACATTAACCAAAATTTATTTGATCGTGGTTTAACAATATTTTAATTTTGTTATTGAAACTTTCAGAATATTTTAAAAGATTATCAAAATGAAAGCAGATTTCTTTATAGCGTATCAGCAGCACGGTATCGTTCAACATCACCAATTAATACTATTGTTATGTTTGTGCCGCAACAAGAGGTTAGTTTTATTTCTTAAACTAAATATCACGGTTCTCTATAAGGCGACTCAAATTATCTATTAATTTCAGGCATGGATTGTTGAACGAATGGGTAAGTTTCACAGGCTCCTGGAACCAGGATTAAATCTTTTATGGCCTATAGTAGATAAAATTAAATATGTGCAAAGCCTAAAAGAAATTGCAATTGATGTGCCAAAACAAAGTGCAATTACGTCTGATAATGTCACATTAAGCATAGATGGAGTCTTATATCTGCGTATTGTGGATCCTTACCTTGGTAAGTGTAGTTGTTTTCAGAATATTAATGAGATATAGCAATGTACTTAATTTCATTAAATTACATCATCCATGTTATAAAAGTTATGGACATAATACTGCGTTTAAATGTAGTTGTTATAATTAATTTCAGCTTCCTATGGTGTGGAGGATCCAGAATTTGCAATAACACAGCTTGCTCAAACAACAATGAGATCAGAATTAGGAAAAATATCTCTCGACAAGGTGTTCAGAGAAAGAGAGTCATTAAATGTATCTATTGTACACTCTATTAACAAGGCCAGTGAAGCTTGGGGTATAGCATGTTTGAGATATGAAATACGTAAGTTTTGCATGTTTTTAGTATGTCAAAATGTATCAATCTTTCTACAATATTGAAAGTAATGATTAACACTAAAGAAACATTATTTTTTTGTATAAAAATATGTATGTAAAAATTCTGATTCTTGATGTATTCCTAATTATATTATTTGCCATCTTTTTAAAGAAAATAACATAAATTATTAAAATTTTTAGCTAGGTATTTAACAGTTTACAAAATCCCAATATTTTGCAAAAATTCTCAACTTACTAGTAATTACTTTTATACCACCTGTATAGAATATTTTGCTGTAACAATGAATTTTTTCCAAACAAATAAAAACTTGTAATATGAAACTTGTTAGTAATGGGTCCGCAGCAAACACAAACTAAACAATCAGTTGACAAACCTGATCAAAGTAAAAATTTGTGTATTAGTTTTGACCGCCACTCTTACCAAGCAACAAAACAGCTTCAAAACTGTTGTTTGTCATTTCAACATTCAGATTATTATCTTGTGTATCTTAAGCAACAACATATAAGAACTAAAGAAAGTCCTCTGCAGTTTTATATAAAACCATATTGTAAAACAAAAAATCAATAAATTATTATAACAGACACACAGTTTAAGCAAACACTTATAGAATTCTACTGTTCTTGATTGCAGGTGATATAAAATTGCCAACCCGTGTCCATGAAGCAATGCAAATGCAAGTTGAAGCTGAACGAAGGAAGCGAGCTGCTATACTGGAGTCTGAGGGAGTGCGTGCAGCTGATATTAATGTAGCAGAAGGAAAGCGACAAGCTAGGATTCTTGCTTCAGGTAATAACCTTATTTATATTATTAATATGTTAAGAATGTTTGTAACAAACAAAATCAAAAACTGCTATAGTATGGTTATTGATTGAAGAGAGTAAAATGAAAAGTGCAACTATCACTGATACAAAAAAGGGTGACACAATAAAATACAAGTGATGCTTTGCCTTTAAATTTGGCCAAATGCATTGAAGCCTCAAAACACTCAGTTTATTTCTAGTATAGAAAAATAGTATGCTCCATACTATTTTTCTTTGATTCACAAATAATCTACAAAACCTTTATCACTGCCTATATGTAATATTTATTATTTATATAAGTAATATATATTAATTACTTACCATGTATGTCTTCTGTTTTAGTTACCGTAAATTACATATTTTTATTTGTATAAAGGCAAATTAATATTGAATAAAAAATGAAATCTGGTCTAGCTTTTTTGTAAAACCTCGATTCTACCACATCTTTACTGACTGGAATTAATAATCATACTTTAGATGTTATATAAAGAACTGTCATCTATATCTAGATAATTTAACAAAACATATTTGTTTATCTATTGTATATTGTAGAGGCGGAAAAACAAGAACAAATAAACAAAGCGTCGGGAGAGGCTCAAGCGATGTTGGCTGTGGCTGAAGCTCGGGCTCGCGGACTCAAACTTGTGGCCGCCGCACTCTCATACCCGGTATGGTATTTTACAAGTCAGTTTTTCTCCTATTCTATTTATTATAGGTTCTTACAACTTATATCTTATAGGTTTATACAAAAATCTTAACCAGAATAGTTAATTAATGTGTGTAGTTTTGCTATCAGTTCTGTGATCGTATTATTCGCGCAAAGCAACCCGAAATAGACTTTTGTGTATGGGTATTGGTTATTATAGCAGCAATTGAAATCTGTGAACATTTCAATTGTGGGAAAAAGGTGCTCAAACAAGGATGTATATTTTGCATGCTTTAATAAAATGATATAAAAGGGAGAAAATAACTAAAATTCAGTAACAAAAACATTAGGTTTACTTAAATTTTGACATTAAATTGTAAATGACCTTGCAACCCATGCGTTGAATGAGATGAACAGACTGAGAAACTTGTTCAGCGCTAACTAATAAAAATCATATTAAGAGGTAAAAAATCTTATTGAAAACCAGTTAAGTGGGTTCCACATTTGATATACATAGTAAACATTTTAAACAGGAGCTTTGTTTTATTTCTATAAGTCGAACGAAGCTATTTTTTAAATGTTTTTTAATCATAATTTTAATAATTAACTCTGATATGTAGGTGAAATATAAATATTTCCAAATTTAAAAAAAAAGACTGAATACTTTTGTATATTCATACAAAGCTCGAAGTGATGGAAGTGTACTAAATAAGACTAATTGGGTCGATTTGGTGAATATTTATGATTCTTCCTTAACAGGACAGCAAGCAAGCAGCATCGCTGTCGATCGCCGAGCAATATGTCGACGCGTTCCGCAAACTCGCCCGAACAAACAATACACTCATATTGCCTGCAAATGCTGGTGATGTCTCAAATTTAGTAGCTCAGGTAAGAGTTCCTTATTCTAAGTTTATTTTCAATCCTAACATATGTTAAATAAAAATTAGTTCATCGACTCAACCTACCGCTTTTTTAGAGTCGGTTAAAAAACCAATAAATTATTAAAAACTGTAATAAATTAACAAAGAAATAGTAGAGATGACTTGAAGCAGTGTAATTCAATTTTATTTATTATTATGTTTATATTATTAAAAAAAATTATAAACCATTTCCTGTAAGGCCGGTAACTCTGGTCTCGCTGCATTTCAGGTCTATTGCTTCCAATTAATGCTATTTTTAGGTGCTTGTTGTACCCTTAAAACCTTTGTTCTATTTGCTACAGGCAATGTCCATATATTCCACTGTCACCGCTCACAATACCCAAAGTCAACCTCATGGTGAGCCAATAATCCCAGAAATTATGTCCGAAGACCCACTCTTCAAATTAAATGCATCAGCTCTTAATGAAAAGGGAACAACATTGGCTGGACAACCCATCCCAGAAGAGACTGATTTAGCAGAATACTTCTCAGATGATGAAGAAAGAGAACAGGCGTTAAAGACTCAAAAGGAAAAGAAGAAATGGCAGAAATTAGAGAAAGAGACATAGATATAATAGGAGGTTAAATAAAACTAAAATTAACTTTTGTGTTTTATTTAATAATTGTATAAAACCAGTAACAGTAAATATTTGAAATTCTATAACAATTTGCATATCATGCATAAAACATTGCCCTCAAGAATTTTATCTTAGATCGAAATTATATTATTTACAAAACAACGAGTATGAAGGTCAAGAAAATAGCAATTTATAAAATGGACATTTTGATTTAGTAATTTATAAAATAGTTACCAACTGTATTCTTAAATAATTCAAAATTTATCAAAATATTGTTTTTATTAAATTATAAAGAATATTAAATTTTCATAGTGCTTGTCACAATGATTATTTTTTGCGGTTTCAAGTATTAACTTGAAACCGCAAAAAATAATCATGTGCATTAGCACATGGTGGTGTTTTAGTTAGAGTACTCCCACTTTCAAAATTAATCTTGAGTCATATAACAAATACAGTTCTGTATTGACACTGATCATCTATACAGCAGACATACATTAGAACTACCCTCTTATTCATAAAAAATAAATCCTTACTGCAGCATTTTTATAGAAACTGAAAGGAATAAGAGGGTTTATCCATTCTCATACTTCAAATATGTGCTTATGTTTTTTAACTGATATATAAAATTATTAATATAATAGCTGACTGATTAACTAAAATAGTTGCAATAAGTATTTGAAGTCTATTATTGTCATAAATTAATGTAGTGTTTTTTTAATTCTTTAATTATAGTGATCATAATCAAATTTGTTTCCTGTAAACATTGCTCTCTTAAATCTAAATGGAAGCCTTATAGTTAATTCTTAACACCACGGGAGAGAAAACAATTTTGAAATTGAGTTTGCTGGGAACATATACAATATATATATATTTTAGATATATTTTTTTAGTTAAACTAACATTCATATATGAAACAAAGTGAGATGAGAGATTGCAAAAGAATTCCAAATTATATTGTCAGAAACCCGTAATAATAGATCTTTGTTACTCAAAGAAATGAAATAAATTTCAATGTTGCAGTACAATAACATACAGACTACTATATGTCCTTAAAGAAACTATGATTAATTATAGAAACCAACCATCTTAAACATCATAAAAATAATAAGCCATGTTTTTTTACTATTCAATCTCTATTTAAAGCTTGATTTATTTTAATGAATTAGTCCAAATATATATTAATATCATACGTGAAAACGAATACAAAATATTCAATAGGAATGTCTAGCGTTAATAAATACATATTAAATTCGTTTGTTGCACAATAGTACTTAATACATTCACTTACTTAAACTTGTCCCTTTGGTTGAAGAAACTGACAGAACCTTCGTCAGGATTCCTTTTATTTTGCGCCGGCATTTTGTGCAATCTTAAGTAAGACGCCGAAATATCTGTGCCGTCAAATTGTCTCAAATGAATCTGAAATGTGCAAATTTAACTTACAATATGTGATTGTTGCACATAATTGTTGCGTTAATCACGCAGAAAGGACCTTTGCATTATGTTGTCTTGAGTTTTGACAGTACACATAAACACATTTATAATAAATTAATCGATTTATAATTCTATCGTTTAAATCATCTATCTCTTTCACCACAGTGTAAAAAACACATGGCTAAAAATTTAAATTGAACAATTCGATAAAAAATTTAGTTTTTATGAATATTAATTTTTTAAGCGATATACCTAAACGCGAATTATTTATGAAATTTAATCTCACGAGTGTATTTCATGTAATCGACTAACTGTACATATAGACTGCTCAAAGGCACAGCGTCGATTTACTGAAATTAGACTACCATTCTCTGTTTCAAAATCTGTTATTTAGGTTCATAAACATGTAAATCTTGTGAGATCATTACAAGAAATAGTGAATTATGTAACTCGTATACTTTCACGATTTAAATCTGGAATATATTATTATTTATTGTATAGAGATACAAGGCCGAGAGCGCACCAAGTCCTTTGCGCACATATCCAATATCGTAAACAGTTAACGAAGGTGCAGGATGCATTTAATTATAATTATGTTTTAATGAACTATTTAGATCGAAAAATATTTTAAACATTTGTGAAATATGCAGTACCGTACGCTGCTATTTATCCTTAATCTAAACCGTTTCTTTTATAGACCATATACTGTATATTATAAGCAAATAACTGCAAAGGGTCGTCGGTAACGTTAGCCATTTTTTTAATTTTATGTTTATGGTATTCTTACAGCTTATCATTTTAAACATTCCTAAAAAAATTAATTATTGTTATAAGTATCCATGCCATTACAGAACCTCGCCTTTCACAATTGATCCCAATTGTGAGACATCATTCATCATTGGAGTTATGGATGGATATATAAAATATTTTAATTTGGTACTCACCAGTAAATGTAAATTGACTTCGTCACTTCTGCTTAAATATGGAAAGTTGCCCCCACTTTTCAAATGTGCTAGTTTTGCTTGTGGATATGACTTGTAAAGATCTTCTCTCACCCTTGAGCTAAGAGCACTTTCATCCCAAACATCCATGATAGTGATTGGCAGGTGATACAGATGCTGTGGCTCAACATAGTTTGGGGTGCAATTTAAGGTGAGACGTGATGCTAACTCTGATTGGGTTAATGATTCCAACTAAAACAATATATGTTTATTTTTTAAACACTTTCATTTATAATCTATGGTTAAGACTGGACCTTCAATTTGTATGTATTATGTTCCAATATATAAGAATACATCCACAGAAATATGGGTTGTCAAAACAATAAAATGATGTATACATAAAAGATATAAGATGTAGCAGAAAATGTGCAAAAACAATTGAAAAGTAGCACTCTCAAAAATTTTCTTAAAATTTGAGTTCTTCAGCTTGATGCAGGTTAATTTATTTAATTTTATAATATTTAAATAAAATAGATATAAACAAACTGACTGTTTTAATGAATTACATTCAAACTCATGTGTTCATGATGATAAATCAAGTGGAAACTATTACTATGATATGATTTCACTCAACATAAATATTCAGTAGACAATTTACATAACTAGATACTAGATATTTTTTCGCAAGTTACTCTTTTAGAGACTTTATCATATCCAATTGATTTCACTGACTCCATGATTCATTTTGTACAAATACTTAAGATAACACACAAAGTAATTAAGGAATTGGCAAACTAGTCTTTTTCTGATAAAATTAACATAAATAAGACATAAATATATGATAACAGTAATTTAGATTTAGATCAAATTCTATTATTATTAAATTACTATTTATTGTTTATTAAAATTGTGAATTATTAATATGCTATACATTTTTTGTATTAGTAAATTAAGGAACAGCTGTTAGTATTTAGTTTAGTTTACTAACTAAACTAAATACTAACAGCTGTACTAAATAGTTAGTATGTGGTTTCTCCAGCATTGATTAAAGATTTCTGCACCTCATAAACATGCTTCTATTATGCACATAATTAAGTAACAGAGCCATATAACACTATAAGATATAGCTACTAGATATTGATTTTGTTCAAAATTATAATAATAGTGTTTCCATGCTTTATTTGTGTATATTATAATAAATAAAAATATTATTTAATACAATAAAACTATCCATTCAAAACTTACCTTTTCTACCATGAAATCTATGGAGTCTGCAATTCTCTTATCAACTTTATCAGCAGAAAAATTGCCTATGAGCATTCTCTTCAAAACTAGTGAAGGTAGAAGCCAAAACAACGCAACAGAGTCATTGTACTCAAACACTGTTGTATCAGTGAAGGTATTACACAATACAAGTGAAACTACACGTGGACAATTTTGAGTATACTGAGCAAATTTTTGTGCTATGAATCCACCTGGAATTGTGTTAATAAATATTTAAAGAATTTCAATTATGAGGATATCAATGTGTAAAGTTGGTAAAGGCTGTGAAAGTAATTAGCACACAATAAATATTATTTCATGAGACACAATTCAAATTCATATTATTAAATATCTAGTGGTTAATAATGTTTTCAAGAGTTAATGAAGAAAAAAGAAAATTGAAAAATTTAATAGACTCAAGATTATTTATTCTTACCCAAGGATGTTCCAAAAATGTGAATTTTATCAAGTTCAAGGTAGTCAATAAGCTTTTTGAAACCATCACACCACTCTTTAATATTCCAATAAGCTGGAGGTTCAGCTGAGATAACTCTTACACCTCTTGTTGCAAGTCCCATTACTTGTTTATAAAAAATATCAGCTGTTCCCGACACGGGAGGTAAGCATATTAAGGGACAAGTAACAGATTTCGGACCACTGTCAAATATTTTCCAAGCCTAAAAAGGTATGAAAAATGTTTTAATTCAATTTAATGTGGGTCATTGGCATGCAAGTTGAAGCAATCCGCTTACCTTGACTCCATCAGCATCTACCACTATCTTTCGTAACGGGACACTACTCCTAAAGCTTAAATATTCACTTGATTGAGACAAATCACATGAAAGTTTCATCATTATAATTTCAAGTATATTTTACTTTACAATTACAATTACTACAGTGTAATTTAATTAAAATATATAAATGTTTGTCAACAACATTGACGAAAGACGACTAGCGACTGCTTTCCACAGACTAGGAAATACGAATGATGGACTACTGTCAAATCACTCAAACGTGAGCTTGTCAGAAATTGCTAGCACAGAATAATATATTTATACAACGAACGAACAGACTATAGTGTATGCATGTATTGTCGCGCGTAAATGGTGAAGATTGAAGTCGTTACTTTTATTCAATTAATCCCACAGGAAAACATCGATTTATTTTGATATTACTTTCAAGTTTAATCACCATAATTACTGTCCAACAGTTAAGGGGTTGTAAATCATTAACAATTAAGATTAAATGTTAACAAAGACAACAAACTAATAGCTTCAAACACATGCTCTTTATTACTGAATAAACCTAATTAAGTTATTGACATTCTCATTGTGAACATTTCTACGATTTAAAATCTTAAATAAACTATTAATGAACACTTTATATGTTTATTTTGCCATGACATCATTTGGGGTCCATTTTCTATATAGAAACTGAGACCTTGAAATTGTTTAAATTTAAATTGTCAGTTAAGAGGGAACGTGACATATTTCATGAAATATGGCCCCCAGAGGATGTAACGCTACTATAGCCATAAAATGCAATTGTATTAAGGTTATAATTTAATTAACATTGTACTTGACGAAATAGTGAAACTTAAAAAAAATGTTATATGTATCTCTCGCCAAATTTACATTGACAACGACAATTATTTTAAAACGTCAGTATGAAATTTGGATAATGGAAATCGATCAATGATATTTGGTAAGAAAATTAAAATTATTCACAATGATGACAATAGATATTTTCTTAACGCATAACTATACATAACTTATATAATTTCGTTTACGTATCACTATAATAATATGCTTTGAATATATCATAAGGATGTATTTATAATTTATTTTACAATGCTGTTTTGAGCGTTAACCGAAAATGAGGATAAAAACACCTTGCTGTCTTAAAATGGCAATATATGCTTTTATACCACTAGTATTTAAAAGGAAACCTTTACGAGATTATTTAGAAAAATATAGCAGCGGCATTTAGAAATATTTCAGTGTTGCCACTTAAAAAATAGCGTTTATTTTTTAAAACTAATAAGTATTTTATTTTCTACAACGGACAATTGAAATGATGTGATGTATTTTTTGAGAATTAATGTAAAAACGATGGCAAATTAATTTTTTTAAAAAATAACTAAAGGCATCTAAAACAGGCAATGAATAATCACAGAAGAATATGTTAAGAATTAAAATAACTAAAAAAATTGTCTATTAATTGCCAAACTTGGGCATTTTAAAATTTATCATTCACATATGTTAATTTACCTATACATTAAGCGACCGGTACGGACTGTACATATTTGATAGAAAAATAATTTTACATATTCGATTTCTATCTTTCTGTCAAAATATGTTTAAGGTGCATCATTCGTCTCAGTTGAGAGAGTTATAAGTGTTATTTTTATAAGTTTATCAAATTAGGGTGAATCTAAATCGAATTTCAATAATTTATTCAAATAATCAATAACACTTAGAATTTTTTATCAATAGTTATATGAATTCATAAGATTTAGATCTGTTTAATGAGGTGTCTCACATCCTGTCATTAATATGTGTGTATGCTTCAAACAGAAGTTTTGACAGGTACAGACTACGTTTGTGTGTGATACAAATAGGTTTCACTAAACATCTACTCAACGGCATGCCATGAAATAATTATTAATCGCCATCGTGGCAAAGTCTAAAAATAATCTGCCTATATTGTCATGCGAACATTAAATACATCGTCCGTACGCGTCGCCGGAGATCGCATTCGTTGTGACGCGAGAAGCGCGGACAGCTGTCACCCTGACAGTTGACAGTGTCGATCTGTCAAACGTCAGGGCTGTCCTGTTAGCGAGGTGACCTCACGACTCGCCATTGCCGCTGTCGTCTCCATCTTCACCACCTTCGATTTCCTCTTCCGAATCCGAATCAAGGTCATAATCGTCGTCGTAAAAGTCTGTCATGTCCAACTGGAAACAAGACGTATACATAATCAGTACTTTTGGTACGGTTTAAAATTATCAAACACCTGGGATCCAATAATATCTAAACTAAAATCTCATGAAAAAACAATCAGAGAAAATGGAGGACACCGTGAGCCAGTTTTGTAAAAATCTTTCCGGTTTTAGTCGATATCAACTCCGGGGCAATAAATACAGATAACACACAACCTCTTAGCAGCTGTGACACTTATTTTGACAATTAACATCTTTTGTCTTCAGTCTACCGTGACCACGCACGCTGTAAAGCACGCGAAACGCCGGAAAAATTTAAAATAATGTAATATACTTAAATTTTGTAAAAATACATATACTTAAAATATATAATACCTTATCCGTTAACAAAGTGTTTTTATTTAAATGAGTACTTTTGTTTCCGAACGCAAAGGCCAACAAGGGAAAAACGAGACTATGCTGTTCACTATGAATCTATGATAGGAAGTTGAAGTTTTCACAGATGTATTTTGGCTGTAATAGAGGGCTCCGATACAAATATTAAATAATGGTACAGAACCTTTCAATTCCCGACATTGATAATTATTGATTGGTATGAAAAACATTTTTGTGCATCGGTCATTCGTGGTCATGTATACATATTAGAAATAAAGGTTGGCCACATATTAGACTCTTTTAAAACGTAATTTTCACTGACTTTGAACAGTTCAATGGTTTATAACTTATATTGAGTATTATAAATTGAATATTCTAATGAAGTATTGTCCCTTAGAAAAAGACACCATATCAAAAAACCCCTAATTTTTTTTTATGTTTGCACATCGCCGATACATCATACAGTTTCTTAAAGCAATATTATGAGTGTAAAAATCCGCCTATGTCTAAGCATTCGTACAATTCGAGGCCGAATTAGCTTCCGACATTCCATATTAAGAACAAATCGGATAGGAAGTGTACCTGCGGCTCTTGTGTCGTCGCCTTGACTTGAGTTTTAATGCAATAGTCTTCTAACGTAAGCGGCACTGCTATACCTTCCTTTTCCGCTTCCATGCGGGCGACTTGAGCTTGTTTTCTGCAAAACATATTATGTATTTTATAACGAAATTATTACGTTATTTAACAAGACAGACAAGCCAAAATGAACTGGTTTAGTTCCGAACCAATAATCAGATACTGCAAATATACGCACCTAATAATATTTTCATACTCTTTGTCTTTCCCTTTAGAGTCACGCCAGCGGCGGTACATGACGCTAGCATCAACATTAGCCGGGCTGAACGTGTTCGGCTCATTGAGCAGCGAAATCACAGACAGGAGTACCGTTCGCACAGACTGAGTCGGGTTCCAGCGTTCGCAGGGCAGCTCGCCAGACTGCGGGTCGTCCACGGGTGGATGTAGAATTGATATACAGAGGTCGCCATTCTGAAATATTTAACATTTGATATTACAAAACCCTAATAGACCAATCTACAAGCAATACTCCGCGAAAGAACCCGTAACCCCTACACCGAGTTGTTCGTAGAGGCAACATCTTGAGGATGCTTTGGTGTGCGTCCAGTGTTTGGGAGTTTTTTTCGCGGAGTATGCTTGTAGATTAGTAACGCCTGATTCTATTAATTACTTTTGATAATTCACAGCTAAAAAGCCTAGCCTTGACAGCATCGCCATAATCATACTTGACTGCAATTACTTTTCAATACGATATTTGAATATTTCGAAATCTATCTAACACTATCTATTTCCTTCTTATTAAGTCCGTATACGGAGCGTGCAACTATCCATACTTAGAGTGTTAACTGTGTGAGGTTGTATCTCATGAGTTGTGATTGTTAGACAGTTGTAATTTTCTCATTCCGTTGATGCTATAACAACAAACTCATTCGTCAGCCCCACCCGCAATTCCCGGCCACTTGTTTTCAATTCGTATATATAATTATACATATAACGCCAATGTAATAATAGTATTTTTTATGAACATCATTGTTAGAATAAATCAGCGTTTGTATGCCAGAAACGCATGGTGTTAGACCATTGTTTTTCAACCTGGGGGCTCGCGGGGCCTCCGGTGGGGAGGTCGACAGAGGTCGAAAAAAATGGGTACTTTAGTAAAAACAAAAAACAAAGACAATTAAAATTGTTAATAGTAAAACTGTAACATACACATACATACACGATAAAAAACCGAAAGGTCGAAGGGGGTCGCGAAATATTTTTTATACCAGGGGGGTCGCATCATGAAAAAGGTTGAATCTTTATATACATACTATTTCTATTAATACAGATATAGACGTCTACAATAGATGCTTTACCCACCACATGTCTAGATAATCAAACGGCTGTATTTGACAGACAAACAATTCTATATCATACGCTACCTGCACGTGAGCGTTGCTTAGCGATTAGTACGCTATCGTTGTTTTGTAATAAGTACTTTCGTCATGATATAACTTAATTGGTTATTGCCATTTGCAAATACCACTGCCGTTCATAAACGCGTATACTATATATATTCCCTCAATTTAAGGAATAAATAAATTACGACTCAATATAAGTTTTATAGCTTATAGGTGCTACCACAATTGATAAACATATACTTTTTTTAAATACATAAAATTTATCGTCCTGGGAGTCGAATCTGTGCTGAATTTACTTATGAAGTCTTATAACCCGAAATGGGATAGATCATTACGTTCACTGCGACTGTCTTACAAAATATTACTATTTACGAAAGCGTAGCCAAACCTATCTACAAGACAAGGGTTTAAATAGGGGTTAAAATATATAACGAATATATAAAATATATAGTTAAAAGATGGTTAACACAATTACCCAAAAGTTAAATTATAAATATCCGACAACTTAAACTCGTAAAAGATGCGTTAGCTAAATGAAGCTAATTAAGGTATTGTAAAGTTATATAAATGAACTAGCTGACCCGGCAAACGCGTGATTTCTAGCAAGCATTTTTTTAGTTCAATAAAAATAATTATCAGCTAAGTGTGCGGGTATATGTTTATAATCGAAAGCGTTTTAAACAATAAAAGTATGGTTATTTGTTTGTATATGTTGTAGTTTATTTGGGTTAGTAAATTAATATTTATATGACACGTTGGTCGGTTTACCATAGCAGTGCCATCTATTGATTACTTACTCAATCCAGTCGAAAAGTATCGACATCTGTTAGAATCTTTTGGAGTTAACAAGAAAAAATAATTTGCAATAAAATAAAATTGCGACTATAATTCAAGATCTAAACTATCCTATCTCTTAAGTTGGAACAGACTGCACACGGTGTGCCAATACAATTTAAAATCGGTTAAACAGTTTAGGAGTCCATCGCGGACAAACGTGACAGGATATATATATATATATATATGAATAGTGTTTTTTTACGTGTTTGATTCCTTGATAGTCGCGCATACAATTATTCAACCCTCACGTTCTTCGACATTAAATATTGACAACTGAATAATTAATTAAATTATTACGGTAAATAACCACACCAAGATTTCCTCATAATTTACCTAGTTGCATAACAACGATATCCTTATAAATATGCATACAGACAGATGAACATACTTCTAAGAGACATACGAATGTAACTTTCATAAACGAACAAACGATTCGTAGCATTATGTCCGTTATCAGATATCGTTCAGATCAATGTCAGTCAAGTTGCGTCACGTGTATTTAGGACATTTCGCACGCGGTCTAAACCCTAACTAAGTTCAACAAATGATTACCGCACCTGGAATCGAAACTGGGACCATATGAATGGTGACCGTTGCCTCAATTAGTCAAAAGCTGAGGGTTCAACTTAACCGGCAACTAACTGATATGCTTAAATAACCATAATAATTGGGATGGATCAGACACAGTTCCGCGTCACCGGTTTTTAAGCTGATCTATATACAGATGAATAACAATAACGATCGTTTACGTATATTTATTTACAAGAGTATCAAAATTTTCTGTTTCGCAAGCTGAACTACCATACTTGCAACAAATTAAATTGAAGTTTATCAATCGGACAGACCCATTAAAAAATTGCTTTTGAAATAACTATGGTCGAGAACTGTTAATCACTACATATTAATTTAACATTATACGGTTAATCTTGACAGGTAGCATCGGGAATGTACTCGAAAATTGAGTTCTCAAGGCTGATGAAAACAAAAATAACATCACGCTGATAGCGCATAATGCCACGGCCGTTGTTCGGTGCGACGCCCTCGACTAAAATTAAAGCTCCGTATAGTCAGAATCACCGCTCAATCGCCGACGCACAAATGATTCAATTCGTACATTCATAGTATTTAAGATGAGACCGCAAATTTATAATCTTCGATAGAATTAATCGAGTTGTTGATACGCCGGTAAATAGGCGGCGGCAACATGTCAAATATATAAAAAAAATCCTCTCTTGCCTTCGATGAGTGAACGAACGCTGTTCGTAGAGGCAATATCCTGATGATGCTCCTGTGTCGGGGCGACGCGTGCGTAGAGTGGTTGTGGGTTTTTCGCGGAGTATTGCTTGTATATTGGTCTATTGGGATTTTATACCATGCAAGGTGGCACCTGATTCTATTAATTATAAGTCTTAACAACTGAAAAACTGAACCAAGGATAGCTAAGAATGCACACTGTAGTAAAACTCGGATCCCCTCGCTGACAGTTATCTCTTCTAAACTCTCGTAAACACGTACACATACACACACGTACACATAAATACACTTACACACACAAAACAAAAGATATAGAGAAAGTATTACAACAGATTTCCTCATTGACTTGCCAAAACCGAGACTTGTTTTGGCAAAGCAAATTTCTAACTTAAAATTCAACATTTGTTACGGCAATGTTATATATGCCTGATCACAAAACTAGTAATTTATGTACGTCTTTCGAAATAACACCGTCTACGTCATATATTTGTTGATTTAATCGACAAAACATTGATTTAAGATAATCACGTAATTAAGAGAGGCGTACTGTACTGGTGTTTCTAGTCGCGATTATATCTCGTGTTTACGTACGATAAATATTGAAAATCGACTTGGAAATATAATAAAATCTAATCTATAATAAATAATTGACCGGTGGTATATCTTTTATTCTTCAAGTGAAGAACCACAACTTCAAAGTTAAAACAAAGACAATATCTCGTTCCAAAGATCGCAGCGAGATCTTCCTCTACTTCATTTATAGACAAAAACCGCTAAATAAAAAATCTTTTAATTCTAGTTACGAGCATTGTATGTGACATTTTTGTTTCAAACAATCAATCAATTTATTTCGGTCTCCTTTTATCTTCATTTAGTCATACTTCAAAATTGTTTTTGCCATCCCTACAACCTTATCAAATTTACCCTCAATCAAATTAATAGTCACATTCCTACAACTTTCAAGAATGTCAACAGTTTTGATGTGAGAATATAGAGCAGATACGAGTTCAAAGCAGCCAATGCCATCACAATCGGGTTAATTACCCCAAGGCCATGCCAAATTTCAGGTGTTTTTAAGAAAACCTCGAATAATGCGTCAAATAACAACCGGTGCCAACTTTGTACGGAGCAGTCTTTAGGGAACATTTTTTGAAACAAAAAACTCTCGTCTGCTTATAATCTTTAAGCTTTTGTTTTTATAATCTAGGTGGACCCCAGCCTTGTGGTAACCGCAGCAAGGCTAAGTGGGGGGACTCACTCAAACCTCTCTTAGCAGAGAACTGGATGAGCTTTAATTTTGTAAAACCAATGTATATTGTCTAAAAATATAAGCCCCAGTTTAAACAGTTGTATGTAACGTTAAATGCCTCTAATGTCGTATAACCATCTAAAATCAGCTTAAGTTACGACGTAATAAGTGCCTCTTGTTTATATAATCCTATAAGATTTTATTAAACATAAGATCAAAATGCGTTGAACAATGACAATATATATTTTATACTATTGCTAAAGTTGTCTTTAATCATAGCCTTGAGGTCATTCAACCATTTAAGTATATCCTGTTTGATGCGACCTGCGCTAAGAATCTATTCAACGTACTTAGTCCATGTTTTCTTTGAAAAGGCACGCTTAATTAATGATTTAGGATATTGCGGAAGCAACGAAAAGTAATATTTATAGATGCTTCATATGAAATACGCTTGCGTACATAGAGTACTTCCGTAATGTGCATTTGAAGTCGTGACTCAACGTTAAATGTTTGACTATATAAACATTACACTAGCTTACATTATCTGTAGCAAAATTAATTTGGTATTGGGAGCTGCAGCTGTCTATCGACTAAAACTTCATATTTTTAACTTTCGGAGAACGGAACATCTTGATATAAACATAATTAATGTATATTCGTGTTTGTTTTACTGAAAAGCAGCAAAATTAAGGCAGCCATTTTGTTCAATTTTGAAATTTTATATATCACTTCGCTACCGTATTGAGTTAACAAAAATATTCATTTTATTTGATAAATATAACGTATGTAACGTATTGCAATTATATTTTGAACTTTTCCCATTTAACTTGGTTAATCCTTTTCTAGGATAGATCTAGCATTACCCGTAACATTATAATAAAAATCACACAGATGACAGGAAAGGATGTTTCAATTTAAGTTGATTCCTTAATTTTTTATAATCACAGAACAATAAAGAATTCCAAATTCGAAACGGCTTTTGACTAAATTGACAGGCCGTGCCACAGACCATAGTGTCACCGCGTCATGTTTGGTTGATGACCCGATAGTATAACTGTTGGCTCCGATGACTTTATAACGGTAGTGATACGAACGAAAAACGCTGAGTCACCGTAGAGTTTTATCTACAGATTATTAATCGTGGGATTTCATACTTCAATTACAAAACTAATGGCTTGTTTACTACTTAATTCATATACTGTATATGAATGTATTTGTTGCGTCGTAGTTCTACAACGCACACATATAGTTTGATGTTTTATTTCATTAATTTGCAGTGCTTATATAAATTTTCTTCAATTATGCATCATGTTACTCCAGCCATAGAACACATATAAAAATAGCATTTAATAGACCAATAAGTTCAATTGTTTTAAAATAACCAACGTCAAAATGGAGTAAGTAGGACGGAGCGCGGGTCCCTATCTAGCGCACTGCGAAGTAATCAGGTCAATGTTGATAGGTCTTTGTCGAAATTCGATAAACAATTATACGAATTAGCCCATACTTATATTAATCAGTTTCTTAGTCAATTGTTTATGACGTAACAATATATCAAGATCCCTGTAGGTTTGGAAATATCTTAACTGATTTGTATAATTTATAAAAATACAGCATAAACTGATCTTTTGTAACAAAGTTTAGATTAATCCCGCGAATGAAAATCATTTAAATCTTTAACCTCGATTATAAAACAATGAAACATGCGCAACGATGAAACTGGCCCAGATTTACAGATATTAAAAAAAACAAGGTTTTTAGCTGGAGCAAAACACTTTTTGTAATGCGCATTTTCGTTGTCTGTAATCCATATGAATAGGTATTGTATGCGTATATCGATCTAAAAATATGTATGTTCTATGTATGTATGTATGTACGTATAAACGTACACGTTACACGTTAAAAGATTGGAAAAATATATATTAAAATTACGAGTGATGTAAAATCATCACCGCAATCGATGCAATTTTATAAAATGAAGGTCTATGCTGTGAAAACCTTGATCTAGTTCATTTTACACGAGGGCGCTCTAGCCAAATTATTATCGAGTATGAGCTACAACCAATATCTATGCTAATATTATAAACCAGAAAACTTTGGTCGAATGCGCTAACTTCCGCAACTAAAATCTGTATCACAGATTAAATTGTCCATTGGACAATCTGTGCTCACAATATGAGCGGAGCATTTAATAAAAACATTCCCAGAACTTGATTTTTCTTTCAAAATGCTATATTAAAAGTTTGCAACACCTCAACCCTTTAAGGGTTTCTCAACCGTTTAAAATAAGCCATTATTTCCACAGTACTTTTAATACAAAAGTTAATTTCAAAATCTAATTTTATTATAGAAGGAGGAAGAAAGCTATGTAAAATTCCTAAATGATGAATGCAGGTGAAACCGCACGGATAGCTGGTTGAATATATTATGAAGTTTTGTAACCTAGCAGCATATATAATACTTGCTCATACACTTTTCACCCACTTTAAAAAAACCCGAGCACACCATTACATAATGTGTAGCCATTTGTGTGTGAAGTACAAACAACATACTCATAACCAAGTAGTTTTGCTTAATTAAACTATTTTTTGAATAATACCTATATTTTATTTTGACACTGAAGGCTAATAGGTGATCTTATTAATAAAAATACTTAGTTAAAAATTGTCTGAAGTTAAATCAACGCTAATTGTTAGCACTTGTAGGTTTTCACTTGAATACTTATTTAATATAATAAGTTATACTGCATATGCAATGCTGATAACATTAAGGATATCTTACATAAAAATTGAATTTGTAATTAGAAGACTTATAGTCAATTTACTGAGTATCAATTTGATAAAATAAACATGATGCTTTTATAAAATTAATCACATTTCTAAGAGAAGAAATTCTATGCTTAATTAAAACAAAAGAATACTTTAACTTACCTCATACACATTTGGATGCCACACTTTTGTTAAAAACCGTATTGTTGGTGGAGAATATGGATAATCCGGTGGGAACTTCATATATGCCTGAAACATACAAAACAAATAGTAAAGAGTGAAATGGTAATGATTTTTGTATTTAAATTGCTATAAACCTGCTAATTTTGCCTTTATGCTACATACTGGAATACATTGCAACCTGTAATATTTCAGGGAAACAATAAAGTTGTATTAGGTTCAGGGCTAAGCTTAAATACTTCAGTAGGCAAAAATACTACATAAATAAGTGTACTACAACATTTTCAAATTAAAATATTAGATTTTCTGATATTATATCATTTCTAGTTCTTAGTATTTCTAGTTTTCCACTTCCAGTTTTCATTAACATACATAGAATTAGTAAAATACATAAGTATTCAGCTGAACACCTAGTTGATAGACTATACCTGCAAGTTTGTAAGCATAATGGTAGGTTGGGTATTGAAATTTGAGATCAGCAATTTAAAATTGAATGTAATTTTTTTTTTACATATTGTTACTGACTTGGAACACAAAGTCTTTGTTTTTCTCATTTTTGCTAGATGCTTAGTTAAGTGGGTTTATTTTAATATATTTAATAAATAAACGATCCAAGATTTTCTCAAAAGTTTGCGTTAAAATATAGATAAACATTATCTATGTTTTGTAAGGTTTATCAACATTTATGGTAAATCAATCTTTCTCTCCTCTATTTGTAGGTTAACATTAAACTTTTTCATTGTATAATTTATATAAAAATTATACATCATTTTAGAGAGGAATATCAACTCTCTGATTTCAAAACCAATGGCATTTTTGGTTCTTAGAATGTCTTTAAAGTATTTCAGTCTCTCTTCACATGAAAATTTAACCCTTAAGTTCTAAAAAATATTCTTAAATAACAAAGAAACCTTGTTACCTTGAAATACCCTCCTTGATATAAAGTATCCGGTGGTCCAAATATTGCCACTTCCCACTCAAACAAATTGTCCTCTCCCAACAATTTCACTCTGAAACCTTCAACTGGCTCCTCTTGTAAGCTTTTGTATTCTAAGGCCAAAGCCCTTAGAGCAGAACTGGTTGGCATCGTACTAGACATTTTATTAACTTTTCGTCCTAGTTATAACAATTATAACACTAATATTGCTATCTAAGCGTTGAGATTCTATTGACATAACACACTTCGCTCCTCAGCGTCCACGTATTCACGAGGCATTTCAACCATTCGAGTCACAATAACAACGGGCGAATTTTGGTAAACATCATGCACGCATGTAATGAATCACAATAGCACCGTTATGATTACTTGAAATAAAAAAAAAACTTTAAACTCGAAATAATCTGCACCGTACTACCAGAAACAATGAGAAAGCGACTATTCTATATACAAACAATCGCAATTTCCTAGGAAAACGGCTGCGTCTTAATCCGAATTCCGAATACAGCTGCTGGCTGCTGCCTGTCGTAGCCGAGTTGCCCGAACGAATATTGTAGAACTCGAACAGCTGTTATTTCCGTGCTTGATTGCGCAGTGATGTGACGCAGGCGGCCATTATTGACTAAGGTGTTGCAATGTGCCATCTATTCTTCAATATTTGCTACATTGCCAATCACAAAGAATTACGCTTCATAAAGATCGAAAATCATTGACATTTCGCTAGATGGTGCTATAACACCGTCGTTATAACGACATTAAGAGTTCTCGATAATTTTTTTTACGTGTAATGGCCAGTAGATGGCTGTAGCGTTACAATTGAGATTGATTTATCTGCTTGTGAATGAAACATTACTTATTATTTCCACAATCAATTGAACAACATAATATAAATGAATTTGCAAATGTCTCACCCTGATAAATTTATATTTAGTAATAAAGTTATAAAAACACGAAGTTTTGAATGAGTACGAATTCTAAAATTGCACACGCGCTGTGGGAAGTTGGAAGGTAATTAGCCGCGTTTGGATTTGAACTGTTGAGCTTGCAATATTGGCTTTGCAAAATTGGAAAGTGTTGTCTCGTTATTAAGTTAATATAAAAGTTTATATTAATTATATATCATCCAAAATGTAAGGTAAGTTGACTCAATATATACCTGTTTTTCATTAAAATTAAATACTTAGCAATTTTTCAAAAGCAAAAAAAATTCAAAAGCATTTCTAGTAAATATGTATAGACATCGAGCAGCTAACAACTTTGTCATAATAATACAATTTTACTTTAGTTTTCTATGTATAGACGCTAAAATTAATTTTCTTTCTAAATTTGAGATTGACGGAATTTCCATATAAATTTTGATGGTCCACCAAGCAGTGACAAAATTAATTTTGTCTTGTTTGGAAATGTAATTAGTATTTGCCTTATTAGACATTGAGAGCCTCTTGGCTAATTTTAGCTTTAGCTTCTAAGCTGTACAGGGGTTGGAACTGTCGTTTGGCGAAAAAATACAATGGCCACCACTGATCTTTTGTTTTTTACTTTTTGTTTGATATATTTAAATTCATATAACCTAACATGGGCAATGAGTATTAATTACTTAGACTGTTATTATTTTCACGCAAGACGATCTGTTCACTATGTGTTGGATAAGTCACGTTTATTTATATTTATTACGCACGTACAAAAAACATTTCTTTCGCATTTTCGACATCAATATTGAAGTCTTTGAATGAATAATTAGATTAACGAAAGGAAAACTGATGATGTCAACTTCAATGAAATAAACAAATGTTCGACTTGAGTGATCACTAGGCCTGATAATTTCAAATTATTCGAAAACTAGATTGAGCACTACAAGAAGCATGAAATTCAATATTTTTAAGACTATACAATAGAGTTTCAAACATACGAACTTTCTTTGTAATGTATTACTTTTTTTAAATAGGAATATATTATACCATGTTATCTCTTTTAACCAAATGAATAATGATTTTACTGTCAAAAGTTATAGAAGGACTGATATTGATTTTAAAAGACCTCGGCACAGCATTTGTCCATTAACCTCCTTTTAGTAATTCGAATTTACAAAATCACGAAACACTTAAGCGAAAGTTTTGTATAGGAAGGATAGTTAGGAATATGAACAATATATATATTCTAATAAATAATCTTGCAATTAGTCGCTGGACTATTAGCACATGTGTTATTTGGGCGAGGTGCAATGGCAGGTGAAGGTTCAACTCTTGGAACTAATCCTTAGGTACTGGTCATTGAGTCAATCTCCCAGTTCTAGTACATGACGCCTCTTTTGTCTTTAGTCGTCTCAGTGGGAATGGTAAGCTGGCTCGCGAGCTGGTGCTGCGCTGAGCGCTGTTTGTATTTTTCTGCATGACATTTGATTTCCTGTTTAACAGTTATCATGTTCAAGTAGTGTCGTATATAAAAAGTATTATTATGATGATTCTGAAACTTTGACAATATTTTCTACATATTTTATTATATACAAAATTACGTTATAAAATTGTTGTTAAAAAACTTGTATTTTTAATTTTCATGAAGAATTTACATATATCTTTGGAATTAAAAATAATAATGGATATTGTATTAGCATTTGTTGAAATAGCTTGATAACCCAAAGACTTGCTTAAGACAAAAAGAGAAAATAATTTATTTGGCATAAGATTAATATAAACATGATAGTCAATGGTACCTAGACCCCACACTAGATTTCTAGTAGTGGGCAGCTAGTTTCATTGAGCAATCAAGGAATATAATAACTACTTAGGGTCTTACTTATAAGTGAAAGGAATTTACAAAATCAAAATAACAAACATAAAATGTAATACTACTACTTACACAAAAGTTCATCAATAATATAGTATATAATTATTGATATAGATTTTTGTTAGAAAATAAAAAACAATATAATTATTTAAAAACTCGAAAAAAACATTGTTTGTTTCATTGTTCATTAAAAAGCACATGGAATTGTAAATCCTTAAAGTTTGTGAGTCGGTTTATTGACTATTTCGATTTTTTATATCTAAACGTTTTGACAGAAAGAGCCGAAGGAAGCATTTTAGTCAAATCAGTGCAAGCACTCATGAATAATGCCCTTAGTCACAAAATAAAACTCGTTCAGCTTATTTGCTCTAAATGGTAATTATAATAAGCGATATTTGTATGCAATCGATTCGTGGGTGCATGATTCAAAAAGCGACTCGCCCACACAGCTCTAGAATGGTAAGTTGTGCAACCCACGTCGGCTTCGAGTAATGTCTGTGGTTTCGCAGGCTTCATTGTTTTATACTTTATTCAATGAAACGGTACTTTTGCCGATGACTTTTTATAACTCCAAATTATACAGCGCAACCGGTTCTTTATACACATATGAGTCCTTATATCTACGAATTGTTTTAAGTCATTTTTTCTTCTTAAGCAACACAAATTCTTGGCCATTTTTTCTTCTTAAGCAACAAAGGCTTCGCCAGCTGTACTCAGAATTGTCCAACTAAATAGTGATTTAAGGATGCTTTAATGCTTACGCTAGTATATACAATGTGGAGAGGACAATGCGACAATAAATGAAAACACAAACAGTAATAGTCCCTAGTATAATTGTGAAACTATGAAATGAATCCTAACAACAAAATAAAAAAAATAAAAATTTCTAACAAACTAAATACAATATAAATCGAAACAAAATGTAACACCATTTGGAAATATGGGTTCACTAACCTGTGGTAAGAAGAGTGGCAACAGCGCGGCGCGCTTTTACAATCGCCCGACGAATAAACACAATTAGATACCTAAACCTACACTGAATACGATCGTCATTCACCTGGGAATGGGATTGACTGAACTACTCGGTTCAGTCAATCCCATTAATCAAATTTTTAAAGTGCTCCCCATTCATACGGACACAAAGTTCGCATCGCCTTATAAATTCCGTAAATTAAAATCATGTCCGTGTACTCTGATGCTGTATATCGGTAATGAGGCATTGTAAATAAAAAAAACAAAACAAACTTAAATCTAACACAAATAATAAGCGTCTATTTTCACACAATTCACCAAGTCACTAAGTAGGCACTTAATTTATTACGTGTCGTATCACTAAATTAAATAACCGTCCAATTTGCTGATAAAATAAAACAAACGTAAGTCTAATACTAATAATAAATAAGCGTCCAATTTCGCACGATTCATACACAAAACAAAAGAGCGGCCGCTCTTCAAAGGCGGCGCTTCAAAGGCGGCGCGAACGCAAACGAAATTATTAGCCGTGACCCGAGCGACGTCACAGGATAACGGCGAGACCTTGACACACTGACACACTGTCGCAAACATGAAATAGAAACAATCAAACCTTCATTTCTCCCTTTCCCACATTGTTTATTTTCTGTTTAACTGTGTGTGTAGAACTATCTACTTTTTAATTTTTGGTAATATGCTTTATGACTTACGTAATGGGCATAAGGTATAAAATGAATTTGGACTAATTTGACTAAGATTTTTGACATGGCGAGTTGAGAACATGTGATTTGTAAGCGGTCATTAACCTGATAGTGATGGCGTAGTAAACAAATACGGTATGTTGTAAATGTTCAAAACAAAAAATGATGTCCAATGACTAAACTGTTAGATTATTTGTAATGAATATTTGTATACTGGCTAGGGACATGATGACTTATACGGTGTTTAATTTATTGTCGCATTGTCCTCTCCACATTGTATATGCAGTTTATTTTTACTGTACTACTTAAATTAACTCCAAATAATCATTTTAAAGGGTTTTATAGATAAGGAATTTAAATGGGTATATATTTCAAGGTCTCTATTCAAACATATAGTCCAATAACGTCACAAACAGATTCCTTTAAAGGCCAGCAACGCGCTCGTAAGCCTCCTGGCGTTGCAGGTGTCCATGGGTGGCGGTAAGTACTATTCTGTGCCCCGCCTACTCGTTTGCCCCGTGTCTCATTAAAAAAAAGATTTTGTTAAATATTAGAATAAATGTATTAGCTATTTGTTTATATATAAAACACTTTCCTCTTAAATAAATGGATTTGTAAAGATGTTACTAAGAAAATCATTAATCACAATGTCTTCTACGAGTATAGTCATAAAACACTTCGGAAGATATCCTTCAAATATAGGTCATATACAAGCGATACATAATTCTCAGTATTGTACATACTTATTTCCAAAGTAATATGTAAATATGGGTTGTTAATGCAACCGCAACTCCGATGCATAATCTAGGTTGTTCTATAAAAGGAGACACAATGTTAAAAACTTTTTCAAAATCTTGCGTAAGTTTCATTGACTTAAAATGTATGCAATAATTGAAAACAACTAAGAATTTAAAGTTGATATAAATTGCAATTCGTTTTTGTAGTGATTAACTTTTTGAATATTCTATTTTGTTTTACAGAATTGAAATTGAGTAACCTACAAATGAATAACAAAGACATGACACACACTTCGTTTTTAAATCATGAATTATATCAGAATTTGTAGTTCTATGAATAGCTGTGATTTTTCCTTGACTGACGTAATTTTAATTATAACTCACAATATCCAGAACCGAATTAATTATTACTACCGAGGTACTAAAGGTCCCAGATTTTTAAAATCATTTTGGCGAATAAGTTGCGAATTTATTATCAGATACGGATCGGCACTTAACATTAAGTAATTCTATGCCTTTTTTGGTGTGAGTTCAGCAATGAGATGTAAGCGCTTACGTGTCTTGACTCGTGAAGGTCTTGTGGGCGTCGTGATACGTAAGGTGTGGGGGGCAAGCGGCTTCGAGGCTCGAGCTATCGCTCAGACTCCGCGAGCCAGTCGCAAGCAGCGCGCGCGCACGTAGCGATACACGAAAACGAACGACTCTCGCGAAGACATTATTTACATGGCAATTGTTTTTAATATGTGATTAGATTATACGCGTTAAGAATATTTAATCTCTATTTTTAAGCATTATTTAACAACGAATCTCAATTTTGTTTGCATTTTATAAGTGGCAAAATGACTATAAAAAATAAAAAGACTAAGTCGAGTACGTCTGAGGTGACATCATCTAAAAGTGCATCGAGCAGTGTGCAGAAGACTAGCACGTCAACTTCAGTTCAGAAAAGTAGTAATACTTTACAGAAGGTCAGCTCGTCTGGTAAAAAGGTCCGCTACATCGACGTAAAGGTCGAAGAAGATGACCCCTTGATGATAACAGACATAAGCGATCATGCATCTATTAGCGGCTCTACTGTTTCTGAGCATTACAACAGCCACCCGCACTACATTATTACGGAGGCTCCATCGGTGTCTGATCTATCGCAAACTAGAATATCGCATGACAATCAAGTAAGTGACATGGCGCAATCTACTACAGGTGAATTTGTTTCTAGCTCTGTTGTTCACGAATCTTCCTCTACATCACAGCAACAAACATCAAGAAGTGAAAATATTCAGTCATCTTCGACTGTCCAACATTCCGGCTCCAGTACTAGCCACTCATTTGACAGAACTTCTGATTCTTCATCTGCCAATCAAACTCTGAACACTGCTTTTATCGATAGTTCAGGTCATCAGACTGACTCCAGGAGTTCATTTTTGTCTAGATCTCAAGGCGCTAATGCTACAGATTCATTTATTCAGTCTGAACGCCAAAATTTATCTAAAACTGGTCAAACACACAGTTCAAACGTGAGCAGTGATTCTTTTAAAGGCAATATGAACATTCGCGAGAACGAACGGCAAAGAAATATTGCTGGTGATAAATCTATGAGGGTAAATACCATAAAAACGGATCCAAATAATTTCTACGGTGGCGAAGGGACCTTAGACAAAAATACAAAAACAAAAGAATATACCAGTTCATCACACTCTAGCCAATCAAAGAGCAGCAATGTTACAAAGTCATCCTCATCATCTTATGTAGTTGAAATTATTGATGGAAAAGAAAGAATAGTCGACAGCTCCAACAGACAGTGGGGTGATGCAAAAGAACATGCCTCCAATGAAGAGTATGTTAGTGTCAGTGGAACGGATATAAAACCACAATCTGCCTATAGTGCTCAAAATTACGACATGCAATCAAAGTATGATACTGGCAAAGATGGTGCAAGGCCAATTAATGAAATGACTGTTAGGGAAGATTCAAAATTTATTAAAGATGGAAAGCAATTGACTAGCCACGAAAGTGTCATTTCTCAAAAGGATAACTCCATACAACAACAGTTTACGTCCACTCAGGAACAGATCACTTCTGACGATCATTACAATTCGAACGTTGGAAGCGTTTCTGATAATGTACAGACTTTCCAATCGAATTCTCAAAATGCTAATTATAACACAATGCAAAATAAAAACATTCAGTCAAACACTTCCTATTCAAATCTACAGCAGAAAGACGATCATTACAATTCGCACGTTGGAAGCGTTTCTGATAATGTACAGACTTTCCAATCGAATTCCCAAAATGTTAATTATAACACAATGCAAAATAAAAACATTCAGTCCAACACTTCCTATTCAAATCTACAACAGAAAGACATACAAGAAAATGTATCAACTCATCACGAAGTCAGAAATAATCAAATTTCTACAAAGCGCAATGTAAATCAAACAGATTCATCCAACTTCTACGGTTATGATTCTACTATACAAGATCAACTTAGGAAGGTTGGTAATATATTACAAGTACCAAACACTGAAAATATAAACTATTCAACTAAAATAATGAAAAGTAACACGAGTAGTGCACAGCAAGCATCGTCATCGTCTTATGTGTTTGAAGTTGTTGATGGAAAACAAAAAGTAGTCGATAGTGCACACAGAGAATGGGGTGATAGTAAAGAACATTCAACATATGAGAAAAGTCATAACATCAGTGGCACTGGTATCAAACCAGAACATGAATATTCGAGGCAAGTGTTGGATAAAGAATCGTATTATGATACGGGCAAAGATGGAATTCCTAAGAGCGCAACTCAAATCGCAGAAGAATCTGCTATGTATAAAAATGGAGTAGAAATTGCTTCCAAGAGAAATGTTTATTCTAGTGATTTAACTAAAAAACCAGCTATAACTGAACATCCTGCAGATATTGTAGAAGAGAGACATTTCGTTGATGAAAATAATAAAAGATACACCGACAGTCAAGACGTCAGATCTGACAATACATCAACACACATTACTGAATCTGACAATATAAGAAAAACAACGGAGTTAATTACTAATGAAAAGCAAAATATATCGAAAGAGAGTTCTTCAAAGACTACCAGTGAAACAAAAGATACCTTAACATCATATGAAAGAAGTACAGGTACATGGAATGGGAAATTTACTTACGAAACTGAAGATGATAGACCTAAACGTCCAAAGCAAGTTTCACCTTTTGGTAGGCCAGAACAGCCACGGCAGCACTTGAAGCGTCAAGATACCGAAGAGAACATAATATTATCATCAAGAGATATAAAAGATTTCACGTCCATAAGTGATTTGCGCAAAATCATAGAAACATCACAGATTAACAAAGATGTTACTGTAAGTAACAAGAATATTGTGATAAGGAGAAACATAGATGACAGAGTTTTAAAAGAAATTATTGAAACTGTAAAAAAATATCCATTCAAAAGGATCGATAAAGTGACTTTCGGTACAAAGATAAAAGAGGACGTTAAAGACCTTTATGAGGGAATTGACACTGAAGAAACGACAGTTCTAAGTACAACAACTGGTGAAAAGGTGAGAAAATCATTTGAAGTTGATAAAACAAGGAGTCAGATCGAGGTAACGAGATACATAACTGAAAATGGTATCACCAGGAAAGAAACAACATACGAAGATGCAAAAGAAGATGAAAAAGTCAAAACGGATGTGTTTGTCGACAACAGTTCGTTAGACATCAAAAACTTGGTAAGTTATGCAAATTTAGTTAACATTACTCATCAGGAGGAATACAGTTATTGATGAAAATTTATTTTTAGAAGGATGTCCGCACAACGAAAGATGTTTACGAATACGACGTGGTTGATCATGCAACCACAGATACCACCCGAGAAGATATCGTCAGCACCGTCTATGATGAGACCATCATAGATGACAGGAAAACAGTGCGCGACGATACGACGATCATCCGCGAAACGTACACTGATGAAACCAGGCCACGTACCGGTGGCCCCAGGAAACCAGAAAAAGTCTGTAAGGAGCAGTGCATCTGTGAAATCTGTACTTGTGGGTAAGTGTTAATAAATACTTTAAGTGTTTCTTAGGGATTACTGAACATTCATAACTTGTGATTATGCAAATTTCAATAGATCCACCAGAAATGATATACACAATACAACGAATATTCGCGACACAACCTTCACGATTTCAACCTGAGCATTATTTTGGTTTTTATCTAATTTTATCAGTGCAACGATATAAGTAAGCCATATGCTTCACATACATAAGATAAAATTAATCATAAGACTAAGATTTGATAACATTTCTTGCATCCGGCACGTTAAGTATTAATTATTTTTGAAATAATCTCATACTTATGCTACGTAGAGCCGTACGTTACGATGTGCTTAAAGATTTATTTTATTTTTATAAGTATTTTAAAGAATTTACCCTAAAATCTTGACGTTCCCTTTATTGTAATAGTAAAATATGACATAGAAATAGTATTAAAGTTAAGCTGTGAGTTAAGGCGGAAAGAACGGATAATAGTAAATGTAGATCCTATTATCCGAGGAATATTTATGACGTATGACATTCCTTGGGAGCATTAACATTCTTGTCATTAACTTTAAGTAATTTTGGTAATCTATTTGTCTTAAGGTGTTCTTATCTTGAGACCAAATAAATGTCTTGTTCTTTAACGTTATCTTTTTAGGCGTTGACCAAAAGTAGAGAGCTATATTTCAATGGGTGTGTGCTATCTTTAAGTAAGCAAATACGTCGAGATAATCGATAGAATGTTGTACGAATTTGGCCATGTGCCTAATAGATATATGTGCGTTTTAAAGAACCGAAATAATGGGAGTATTATATAAAGTTGTTTATTGACTTATGGTCACAAAGATATTACTTTAACACTCCAGCCTTGGCTATTATTACATAAGAGCATTGTGGTTGTAAACCTCAATACTCGACTTCTAAAACGAGCGAACCATTCTCTTAAAGGCCGGTAACACGAGTGTCCATCGATGGCGGCAGGTTTTTTTTAATGATCCACCCGATCGGTTGCCGCCTATGACAGTAAAAAACAGAATTGAGAGAAGGAAGTGAGGAAAGTAGATTTTTTGGTGAATAAATGACAGATATATTTATGTAATTGATGGCACCTTTACTCGCTTTTTCAATTGTTATTTAACAATACACCATGATATAAATTTCTTTATTATATTCTTCCTTTATATTAAATCCAAAATGTGCCCCTTCTTAAGCGTGTTTATTTTAACATGGTTATAGACTATTTAATGTCAAAATTGCAACAATAATTCCTAAGGTAAGCACATACGAAATCCCACATAGATTGACTGTGAAGCGTGACATAATTCTCTCCTTGTTGACAGCATCGGCCCACTGGTTGATAAACACGATCCTTTATGGACAAGAAATGTGTCTGGCGATTAAATTATGAGGCCATATGGCGCCTACGCTTTGAGGCCATTTTCTATCGGGTCTTTTAGTCACCCGTTTGAATCAGTACTGTTACAATGACATCACTTCATCGATCGAACAACTGCATCTCTATTTCCGGCATGTGACGGATGAGAATGTGTTATTGTTTATAAAATAACAAGCGGTTTTTTTTTATTATTTCCATAGTAACAATTATTGCCTTACGGCCAGGCACTGCGTTAATTCCATGTTTTCACAATTGGTCCAAAAGCAAATAGATGACATTAAATTAGCACAGCGATAAATGTAAATTAAAAGAATATTCCAGAATTAAATGTAGTTCATATATTTAAAATAAAATAGAATTGAACTGACAGTACATTGCCACGTCGTGTGTGACAAAAGGTAAACGACTGAAGCGTGATTAAATGACCTTCAGTGTGTTAACGATTGATGTAAAAAGTTACATTAGCCGGAAAAATAGCATGGACTGTTATGACTGTTCTATTGAGAACGAATTGAAATGACTCAATGTGACATTGACGTGACGTCAGAAGGTCATTAGAAGTAAATATTCGGCTGATTAATAATCAAGTGATATCCATTTCGGTCATTTCATCTATTAATGAGAAGAAAACGTGGCCTTATTAGAGAATTTTCATAACGGTGCCTCAATTTATAAATGCACTATCCAGTTCATATTTTGGAAACTTTAGCTCTAGAGATTAGAGCAATAAAAGCAAGCTTGTCCTTATAAAAACCGAAACAACATTATAAATTTTTATCGTGATTCCTATTTCAATTAGTGTGTATCTGTAACGTATTTATATTTAACATATCAGTTTCTTTTCTCTTTTTGTATTGTTTCTTCTTTAGCATTATTCATTGTATTATTATTATTTTTGTATTATTCTCTTATCTTTTTTTATGAGACTTGTAAAATCAAGTATATATACTTATATATTGTCGCAAAGAAACAAACTAACTAAGTAAAACTCTTAAGCTTTGTAATATTAGAACAGATTTATACGTCTGGCATTGAAAATGTCCGAGTTTAGTTAACTTTTAGACTCGAGAAAAATAAGTATAAGACTCGGTTGTCAAAATATAATCCGTTTTACATACGATGATAGTCATACTTAAATAGAACAGATAAACTCGCAACTGTAGTTAATTCATAGAAAGGAGTTCGACTACTTCAACAGAGGCAGTTTCGCACCATAAACAGCAAAGATCATTTGTGAATAGCCACATTTAGCAGTTATAAGAAATCGCAAACTGGGTGGAAACATGTATTTCCAGTCACATAAAGCGATAGTAGTTGTCTTTCGAGTATTAAAATTATACGATTAGATAGGAAAAAAATAATTGCCTTTATATATATATCGTATTCTGTCAAAGTGGCGAAGCTTATGTTTAAGTCTTTTATTATCGTGGTGAGGTTGCCCGATAGCTTTTGAGAAAATCCCACCACCTTGATGTCTGATCCTACCCGTAGCACTCCGTCTGTTACCTTAGGTCTGAATATTATATATACATATATTCACTATGTATGTAGGGTTGTTAGGTTCTTATGTTGTTAGGTTCCCTCTCACACACTTAGTCATTTTAGTGCAGTTAGGAAATTCATTACAGAACATCACTATACGCAGATTCCTGCCATTGTTACATATAAATTTAAACACTTCACAGTTCACTAACTGGCAGACTGTACAGCCCTTTTAAACAGAAATATATTATAATTTCATATGTGTTGTCAATATTACTCGTAAAGTAATATTTCATTTTAAACACCGGGACTATCAAGGAAAGATATCAATTATATAATAACGTAATCTTATCATATTTTGTTGAATTGGTGTTGCCATAATATTGATCGGCTTGTTATTTAAAAAGCATTGTAATTGATAATGATATATTATCTATTATCATTATAATATATAGATGGAGAATATATATTACAATTCATTTTTGAATCTAGCTCGGTAGGTAGAGAATACTTTGGTAGGAGCAATATTAATATTTTATTTATATACATAATGTCTGTTTAAGAATAGACAATCAAATTTTTAAAATTATCTTATTATTAACATCATTTAAGTGAAGCATAAATATTATTTTTAGTCGTTGGTTAAGTCGAAAGTTACATTTTTAGATTTTAAAGTCACATACGAGATTGAACAGGTGTTTTGAACTTATTATGTGAAATATGCTAATATGCATTCCAATCTTGAATAGTAAATCAACCCCAGTTTTGTTGCATTTAAAGAGTAAGTATAAATATCATCGTATGTAAAATGTTTTATATTTTGACAACCGCGCCTCATATTTTTAGTCTCCAAAACTAAAACTTGGAAGTTGTCAATGCCAGAAGCACTAAGTACAAAGCAAGCGCCAAAATCCAAGTTCTGTTTTGTATATACAAAAAGCGTGCACGAATTTATATATATAATTAAAATTATACATATTATGTATAAAAAAAGTTGTTAGTACAGTTCCACGAATCGTATTGATTTATTGTTTCATTAACTGCGCAAAGCTATTAATAACTATGAAGTAATAATTGTGTTATTTCTTGTGCATGTAGTGTACAGTATAAACGTAGTTTGTCAGGTTTCATCAATCTACATGCTCTTGCAGGCTGCGTATCAATTGTGAACAATTAAATAACAAAACATTGGATAAATTATTTTGTTAAATCATTGCTAAAAATAACATCATTCTACGTATTAAAAGTACTCGTCAATTTTAGCGATATACTTTGTATAAGGTAAACATAATATTAAAAGGGCAAATTAAGACTCTAATTGCATAGCTGTTTGATATCACTAAAACCGGTTTTAAAAGTATTCGTATACATTTGATAACGAATATATGTTTCGGTATACTGTTATATTGAATACGAAAACTCAATTCTACGTTGAAATATAATTCGTTCTGCTTTCCTAATATAAACATAAATGTCGATATTTATTTTAGAACGTTATACACTTATTTGATGTCACAAGATATTAGTACTCAAGTATAAAGGCTTGCTTCGCAGATATCCAAATTAAAATTAGGTACGAATAGAATGTTAATTTATAGACAGAGACATATTTGGCTCACGGGATGTAAAACCTTGACTTTAATATTAAAAAATGTACACTGAATTCACCTGCGAACCCGACACAAAAGCTGATTGAACAAAAGATTAACATGCGCACCCAGCATAACGTTGCGAAACGCCGCTTTAAGTTGTTACGCCATGGTTTTAGGGCCCGTCGAATCTTCCATATTTAAATATTTTGACACTGACATTACACAAATAAATTATTTATTATTAGTTTGCGCGAGTTACAATAAAATTTATATAATGGACGAACACAGATCCATTACACTCTCGACGTTTACAGATAGATAATAAAATAATTAAGATATAGTATATATCCATATTAAGACGTGATGTGTTTGATATTCTATATTTAAAATCGTATAGGTTACAGAATATATACAAAATTCTAACATTAAATGTTATCATAGATACTACAAATGTTAACTATTTCATAGAGTATGTAGACGACCCGGCTGTCCTCAATACCGTATCAATGACAATCAATACATGTTATGCTAGAAAAGGTCTTGCTAGACTTTCATATACTTGTATGAAGGTACTGTGGTTTTTTCTGTTCATTGTTCTACATCTTCGCGGAAGTACATAATTCTCGCAATGATTAATAAAATAGTAGAATTTTGATACTTGACATGTAGGCGATTTTATAGCAGAAATCTTGTTTTATTATAATATCTAAAACAGGTAATAAACACCATTACAAAATGGCCGCCAACTTATTACAACGCAAAAAGTTTTTAAGCCAGTCGGACTCTTTGTTAATGGTTCTTCGAACCTAATGATTTTAAAATTAATATACGAACCAGACATAGATATATTGAAAGTTTTCGGAATTGAACTTAAACGTAGTTGCTTATACGGATATGAATTCATAACGATTTGGCATATATGAAATGTAAATGTTATTTGCGTGGGTATGTTAAGCTTTTAATACGTTAGTATGATTGTGACAACAATGCTTAGGTTAAGATTCATCAACTCACAGTTATGCGTTAAGAAATTTATCACTCATCAAGTAAAGGTTTAATACAGTTCATGGCTAATCGTCTTTAAACGACTGTTTAAATACACTTTGAATCCCCATATATTATTATCCATAGTTTCATCCACGTTAAGACTCGTCATGCAACATCCTTCGTATTATTTTTCTGTTTTTACAACATGATTCACAGGTGCTCAGCTCATATAGGTCTTAGAGTTAAGTTAATGTAACGTCAGAATTTATTGAGTCTAAATCACAAAGTTCACAAATCAAGGGCGTAGAGCTGACGAGAAGGCTCTGCCGTTGAAATTGCCAAAATGTGTGTAAACTACAACGTATTATTTATTAGATCATATATAACTCTTTATAGTATAGGTAGGATTGTTAAAACTAGAGGCCTAAAACATTTGTAAATCCCACTTTTACTGAATTAATATCTAGCCTAAATTTTAATATCTAACCCAGTCACAAATCATTTTCATTGTTACAATAGACAGTTAGGTATGTAATTGTAATAAACAATTAGTTTACAAGGTGTAGAGACGTGACTTACATCGCTGATCACCTTACCTGTGGGGCAGTCTGAACACGTTTTAGTACGAAATGATTGGACAAGTTTGATAGCCTGTTTTAAATGCTAACTTGGCTAATATTCCGCTATTAGCCGCTAGCTAGGCTTTTTAAGGTTTTTTGGTCTACCAAAATGTTGGTCTGACCAAATAAATGGACTTTAACATTCATATTGAAAAAAAGCATTAGGAAAATATTAGAAATTTAAATATTAAAAATTTTATATAATTATATATATATATATATATATATAGAAATGTTATTTACTTTTACTAATCTTAGAATGTTTTGTGACATTTATTTTGTTGACACTGATATATTCAATGTATTTGGTGCTGTATCTCCCTTATGAACCCAGTATTATACTTTTGCTATTTGTATTCAAATGAAGTTTTCAATATTTCGTTATAAGCCGATGTATGTGAAATTTTCACATACGTCATTGGATTTAGTGATTATCATCACGATTCGTTCCCAGAATGTTCCGACATACATGTTATTGTATGGTAATGTGTGAATTATACATACGGTACTCGGACTTATATAGCTAATATTAGCAACGCACACTTTCATTATTAAAATTACATAGATTTTTTATTCAGCTGTACCATTTTTATTTCATAAAGCTATACTTTTGTTTTTTTGATTCTGCTCCATGGCAATCTGTTTCGGAAACAACAAGCTGCTTCCTTGGCCGGTAATTCATCGGGTATATGTTATCATCGAGAGTCATTATCATTAGAAAATTACTTCCTAATAACTCCCTATAATAAATTATTCTGCTATACTTTTTAATTGAAATTTTTTGACAGTCCATCTAGAGTAAAGTTATATAATCTAACTATCTAACTGTACCCTGTAGGTAAACTATATTTATTTAAATATTCACCCATTATAAAATAATATATTACTTAATCGACCCTTTTAATCGCAGCGTAGAGTTTCATGAATGAACGCAACAGGACTTGAGTGCAATTAGACTCTTATTTCGAATGTACTGAATATGATTTACGTTAAAATTGTGTTTATTAAACGGATGCAGTAATATACATGAACCAGGGAGTAATAAACTTCATTTATTAAACGACTCCTATCATACAGAGTTGTAGTAATAGCATAATAAGTGCTCTCGCCCACAAGTCCTCAATTGAAATACGACCTTACCAATCTCGACGGTAAACAGGAATCATAGGAATATATGAATATAGCGCGGATTTTATTTCTATTAAATCAACCGTTTTGTTGGAGCTTGTTACTTCTTTCAATTTGTTTTCTAAAATAGTGGTCTTATTGGTAGCAAAAGTGCTATCACTAAAGTCACTGGTTGGTGACAGCCTCCCCCAGTCTGCAAAGCAAAACCACAACACATTTGTATCACAAAGCACAGTAATATATAAATATATATAAAATAATACGTTTTAACAACATATTAAGTTCAGCCAGTTCGATTTTAATATCAAATAATTATGTCATAGCAATTCGAATTGTTGAAACATGTATTCAACTAAAAATCGTAATTCCAGCACTATAAAGGAGTTTTAACATTGATAAGATCGTTAAAATATTCGTTTTAAGTTGCTTTGCATGACCAAAAGGTCATTATCAAATTAAGAGATGCTTTAAGGTACATCTAACCAGATTATTAAGTAGATCAGCTTTTCATCTGTTTGTTTATTTATTAGAATGACAAATTTATGACGTCTCTATAAATAAATGACGCAACTATTGGTACAAGCTTGGTCGCTAATTGAAGAATCGAAGTTAGTGTAATTTTAAAATCCATGGAGGAATTCAACGAATAAATTTAAAAACACACATACATTGAACACTGTATTGGTGAAATGTTACGTTTTGTATGGCAATTAGAAAGACGCGCAGGCTTCGACCTCAGTGGAGTTATTCGCAGCGATGATCTCACCGCTCGGGCCCACGTCCTCGCAAACTTGATTCTTAACTTGTTTACTTGTAACAACCGACGCAGGATACACTTACGTCACCCAATTTTTGACTTTCGAATTATTTTTTAACTTTTTAACATTACACCTGAGTATAGGCCCCCATAGGGAGGCTCGGAACTATATGTATTTTTGATAATAAATAATTTTGCTCTATGTATCTTTCTAAAGAAAAAATTTGACGTTATTGCCACTTTTCATTGAAATTATTATTAAAATCAATGGCTATTATTAATAATTTAGTTTTAGCGTATATTAGATGCATTTTCCCCGATAATAAGATGCAAAACCTTAGTTAAGCTATTATTAAATGAATTTTATAATTAAATTGAGATTAATTGAACTCTTAATGCATCGTTAAGCGAATCGCACATTATCTATGATCTGTTGGTATGTCACCTACTTTCTTTCAGTGTTATCTTGTTTGAGACAGTTTCACGGCCTTTGTCTCACACTTCGCAGCAAATTAATATAACTTTTTAAAGGGAAAATTAAAAAAAAAATAGTAACTACATACCTACTTTTCAACATTATCTTTCTAATGCTATTCATATAGAAATATCCAATATATATCTGGATACGAATAACCGCAGGTTTAAAAATCGTATGCTTGACGACCAACTTGGCATGGTCATCCACAGAGTCCTGGTTTAGATCGCCGGTATGTCCAACATTTGTTTAGCATATTAGCTTAGCTGTGTAAAATTATATGTATTCATAAAACTATTTGTTTGCACCCATAACAGAAGCTATAAAAATTAAATTAAGGGTATGTGAAATTGTGTATCGATTTTTACTATTATTACTCGGCCAATTGTAGCGATTCCTATATACGTCTGCGCTCAATTTCTCCAAATTTAATGTTTCTTATCTCCATTTATAAATACAAATCGATTGGAGAAACTCGATTCTGAGTAGCAACTCTCAAGTCCCCATAAGACTTAAAAAAGTGACGACCTCAATTTTCTTTAAAAGGAAACTAGTCTTCGAGACGCAGACCAAAACTCGCTCAGGACTTTTATATACAATTTGTTCTGTATTGGGCACAGTATGTTTACTTACGAGCTTATACGGTAAATTTTTTGGGATAACTCAATATAAATAGGACTGTATTACCCACCAGGTTGAATCCCATGTTCTTTTTACCAAAATCAACACACATATCCACGATTTAAGCCGCGTAGGAGTTTGACAGAACAAAAATTAATCAATCAGCCTCTCGAAGAAGGT
Organism: Pontia daplidice; assembly: GCA_963693355.1. Taxonomy (NCBI): domain Eukaryota; kingdom Metazoa; phylum Arthropoda; class Insecta; order Lepidoptera; family Pieridae; genus Pontia; species Pontia daplidice. The sequence continues at coordinate 6,814,725 of CAVNZL010000139.1, forward strand.
CACCGGCCATATGGCGTCTGGCCCGACGCTTAAATCTTAAGGCGAATATTTTTTATTCTATGTTCTTGAATTACGCAAATTATAAACTATTTCCGGGCGCTGATTACTTCGTACTTGACAAAGGTCGTATTGAAAGTTCGGAACCAATTCTTTTGTTTATAGCTTAAAGTTTTTGCTATTATTAGATATTATCTGCGTTGGGATCATTAAAATCATGTGTGGGCTTTTAATCTATACTAATATTATAAAGTTGAAGACTGGTTGAGCGGGCTCAGGAAGTACTGGTGCGAGTTGAAAGATAATTGCGTAAGGTAGTCCATTTATCTAGGAAGGCTATATAATCAGTTGTGTCAATAAGCGGATAATTGAAAAGTGTTGTGAAAAAGAGTAAAACTCCTTTAGCTATTCGCACGTTGAAGGGATATTTTAATGAAATTTCAGGGAATAATTTAATTTCGTTATTTATTGATATCCCTTAACAGACATATGCCATCACAGATTCATGCGTTTGATCAGATACACGCTTAAATGTTAAGTTTTGATGAAGTGGATTAACAAGAAATTATAGATGTAGTTTATTACCTATTCCCCAATTAAGTATATTTACGAAGAAATATTACGAAACGTGGGTCGAGTGGTTGTGGATTTTTTGCGGAGTTTGCTTGTAGATTGGTCTATTAGGGTTTTGTACTATGGATTTCCACAAAGTAACGTCTGATTCTATATATTCCCCAACATATTGCATTCACCGAATGGCCAACATAAGTTTTTATATATTCATTATTATTTAACTTTCTCATTTATATCATTTCTGTTGTTAACGTTGAATTTAACCCTAAAATCATGTTATCAAAACAAACATAAATTGCCTTCGGTCGTTACTCATCAAGGGTTGAGTAACCATCCCAATATAGTGTTCGTTTGTGACCAAGTGTGAGTCATGAGTGCATCTTGTGAAAGTGTGGATCAAGTTTCAGATTGCAATATTGGTAGGATTTGTCACGCCAATTATATTATACACATGAGTAAGTAAACTTTGAAAAGGAAAAAACTGATCGTGTCGATAGTGGTCAATTCCCTAGACAAAAATTGTATAATTACAAGCCTTTGATGTATCTTGAATTTCAAATTTCGTACAAAAATCATTTGTCAATATATTTCCCATCTGGCAATTGCACAAAAAAAATATTTAACTAATTATAAAAAGGATTGCTGGAGTCTGTGTTTGTACATTGTCTTACTGAATTTTTATTGAGAACTCAGAATTTTGTGTCACGGTCGCCCACTCGCACCCTCACAATGTATGACCTATCTCGCGGTCTCTTGTTTTGTCCTTAATGCTTATTTGTAGAATTTATCTCACAGGTCGTGACATTGCATTTACTTTATCGCAGTATTTCTCATCTCTAAATATAACTTGAACTATTTTAATGCGTTTAGCAAGAAAAAGTTAATTAGTTATTGATTAGTCACATATAATCTGTGGTTTACTCATTTGAAATATCATATGACTGTCAGTAGAGTCTGTATTGTATAATTGAAGACGTACTTACCCATTGTCCATTTTCTTTCTAGTTCAATAGTGCTCTTTGCCCTCAGATGTCATAGTTGGAATGATTGTAAGAGATCTCCTCAGATGTCATAATACTATATTGTAAATTCGATTGTACTGCAATGTAGTTATGAATTTTATTATAAGCAGATAACCTATATAATAGTGTACAACTGCATAAATAACAGAAAAATTGGATAATGTGACGATTTTGCGGCTTCTGAAAGAATTTTACATTATCCGTTTTGCCTTATACATGTTATGTAATCAAAATATTGCTTGTCTTAGAGAATATATATACTTTATAACTAACAACGAATTAATAGCGGTTTCCTTTGTTCAAATTCCCCGATGCTATACTCAAATGTCCGATTTCCCGTTTTTACCCTTTGGGTACGAAACCTTAAAAAGGTAAGAGAGTAGATATCAGAGGTTTTACTAATATTCTAAATATAGGGAAGGGGAAACCTTTGCACTCTTGATTACTTATTATGAGTAATTACGTCTGTAAGTGAGATGGACTTCAAGGAATGACTAAGTCAGAGCTAAATCGGGAATGGTGTGAACAACCGCGCACATAGAATGAATGCTTGTCTGTTTTAATTGAAATTGCAAATTTCCAGCTGCTATAGATTCAGATATAGCAATTAATATTTATTGTACTTTCTTATTGCACTCATAGGTTAAGAATTTATAATTCGTAAAAACTTGACAGAATTTTATCCACATTTTAGCTTTTCTTTTTTATCGGGTCGACACTCGTTGCTATGGTAACGGCATTCTAGAATAGCGAGAAAGTTATTAAAGACATTTTATAAGTTTTTTAGTAGTGTTGTATGACCCCTTTTAAAGAGTTTGATGTAGTTAACGAACCAAAACACAACTCAAACCAAGTGTCTTTGTTGATTTTTCAATAAAAAATACTGTTAAAATATTGTTTAAAGATAGCCAAATTATTATAGCGTTATCGAAAGGCTTACAGCATTTCATATTTTGGTCGATACATCGGTATTTGGCCTCGCAAGTTATAAACGGGCTTATGCGTTAGATACGGCAGTTTCCCTGACGCGCTCTAACATCACACTCGTAACATGGCGTCATTTGCCCGTAGATGTCAGATTCGACGTTAATCGACGGCTTTTCAATTAAATGTATTGTGTAAGATGTAGTTAGCGCAATGAATGTGCCGTGTGATGGCTAATTTGTTAACTTTACCGCCAATACCGATTCTACGTCGTTTTCCTTTGTATCTTCATCCGTACCGAAGAAAAAGGTATTTAGATTTGTTGTGTAAAGGATTTAACTAGATTGTTAAGCGTACTACGAGTATAAGTGATAGTAGATTAGTAGTAGTAGTACGAGTTATTGATTTTATAAAATAATATTTTTCAGGCGCCACCGTTGCCCACACAACGATGCCCCGGAGCCATTGTTCGATGTGGAGCACACCACGAGCGTGGTCTCCGCGTACAAACAGGATTATGACGAGAAGCATGTTAGTCGAACTACAGCCGTTCATCATGAAGATCATTTGCACCTTGAAGGTGATTTCCAAGAGCCTGAACGTCCCCAATGGCAGCCCATTGAACGACGTAAGCCAACAAAGCCAGAAGATAATCTCAAACCTGAAGGTGAATTTGAGAAACGGCAACCTAACGAGTGGCACCCCGGCGACCGTGCTCCTGTTCGACGACCCGAAGACAACTTGAAACCGGAGGGTGAATTTTCTACGCCTGAAAAGGAACAATGGAGACCAGCTGAACGCCAACGCCCTAAAAAACCAGAAGACAATTTACGACCTGAAGGTGATTTTGAAAAACGAAGGCCAGATGAGTGGTACCCAGGAGATCGGGCACCAGTGAAACGCCCTGAAGACAATCTAAAACCCGAAGGAGAGTTTGAAAGGAGAAAACCAGAAGAATGGCAGCCGGGCGACAGAGCACCTATACGTCGACCACAAGATAATTTAAAGCCGGAAGGCGATTTCGAAGATAGACGTCCTGATAAATGGCAACCCGGAGATAGAGCGCCAATAAAACGACCGGAAGATAATTTGAAACCTGAAGGTGACTTCGAAAAGAGGCGCCCAGAAGAATGGCGACCTGGAGATAGAGCTCCTACACGTCGTCCTGAAGATAATCTTAGACCCGAAGGTGAATTTACAACACCCGAAAAAGAATCTTGGCGGCCAGCAGAACGTCAACAACCAAAAAAACCTGAAGATAATTTATTCCCAGAGGGTGAGTTTGAAGACAGAAAGCCAGAAAAATGGCGACCAGGTGATAGAGCTCCAGTCAAGAAGCCAGAAGACAACTTGAAGCCAGAAGGTGAATTTGAAAAAAGGCATCCCGAAAAATGGAGTCCTGGCGATCGAGCTCCGATACGTCGTCCTGAAGATAATCTCAAACCAGAAGGTGATTTTACCACACCAGAAAAAGAGACTTGGCGTCCAGCAGAACGTCAAAAGCCTAAAAAACCTGAAGATAATTTATACCCGGAGGGAGAGTTTGAAAGGCGTAAACCTGAAGATTGGCGTCCCGGAGAGAGGGCTTCAGTAAAGAGGCCTGAAGATAATCTTAAACCTGAAGGTGAATTTGAGAAGAGACGTCCTGAGGAATGGCGACCGGGAGATAGAGCTCCTACACGTCGGCCTGAGGATAACCTAAGACCGGAAGGAGAGTTTTCAACACCTGAAAAGGAAACTTGGCGACCAGCAGAACGTCAAAAACTTAAAAAACCCGAAGATAATTTATTCCCAGAGGGAGATTTCGAAGATAGAAAGCCGGAAAAATGGGCACCAGGTGATAGAGCACCAGTTAAAAGACCAGAGGATAACTTAAAGCCCGAAGGTGAATTTGAAAAAAGGCATCCTGAAAAGTGGAGTCCTGGAGATAGAGCTCCCATGCGCCGCCCAGAAGATAATCTAAGACCAGAAGGCGAATTTACCACACCTGAAAAGGAACGTTGGCGACCAGCTGAACGCCAAAAAGCTAAGAAACCTGAAGACAATTTATTCCCAGAGGGTGATTTCGAAGATAGGAAGCCCGAAGCATGGAGGCCTGGTGATAGAGCTCCAGTGAAACGACCAGAAGATAACTTAAAGCCCGAAGGTGAATTTGAAAAAAGACAACCCGAAAAATGGAGTCCTGGAGATAGAGCTCCCATGCGCCGCCCAGAAGATAATCTAAGACCAGAAGGCGAATTTACCACACCTGAAAAGGAACGTTGGCGTCCAGCAGAACGTCAAAAACCTAAAAAACCTGAAGATAATTTATTCCCAGAGGGTGAGTTCGAAGACAGAAGGCCTGAAGAATGGAGGCCAGGCGATAGAGCTTCAATTAAGAGGCCAGAAGATAACTTGCGACCCGAAGGTGATTTTGAAAAAAGACATCCTGAGAAGTGGAGTCCTGGAGATAGGGCTCCTACGCGTCGTCCAGAAGATAATCTCAAGCCTGAAGGTGACTTTACAACCCCTGTAAAGGAGTCTTGGCGCCCTGCTGAGCGTCAAAAACCAAAAAAACCTGAAGACAATTTACATCCCGAAGGAGAGTTTGAAAGGCATAAACCTGAAGATTGGCGTCCCGGAGAGAGGGCTCCCATGAAACGGCCTGAAGATAATCTAAGACCAGAAGGTGACTTCACCACACCCGAAAAAGAATCTTGGCGACCAGCAGAACGTCAAAAACCTACAAAACCTGAAGACAATTTATACCCGGAGGGAGAGTTTGAAAGGCGTAAACCTGAAGATTGGCGTCCCGGAGAGAGGGCTCCAGTAAAGAGACCTGAAGATAATTTAAAACCGGAAGGCACTTTCGAGGGTAGGAAACCTGAAAAGTGGCAACCAGGTGAAAGAGCTCCTGTTAGGAAACCTGAAGATAATCTCAAACCAGAAGGTGATTTTACCACACCCGAAAAAGAGACGTGGCGTCCAGCAGAACGTCAAAAACCTAAAAAACCGGAAGACAATTTATACCCGGAGGGGGACTTTGAAAGGCGTAAACCTGAAGATTGGCGTCCCGGAGAGAGGGCTCCAGTTAAGAGGCCTGAAGATAATCTTAAACCTGAAGGTGAATTTGAGAAGAGACGTCCTGAGGAATGGCGACCTGGAGATAGAGCTCCTACACGTCGACCAGAAGATAATCTCAAGCCTGAAGGTGACTTTACAACCCCTGTAAAGGAGTCTTGGCGACCGGCTGAGCGTCAAAAACCAAAAAAACCTGAAGACAATTTACATCCGGAAGGAGAGTTTGAAAGGCGTAAACCTGAAGATTGGCGTCCCGGAGAGAGGGCTCCCATGAAACGGCCTGAAGATAATCTAAGACCAGAAGGTGACTTCACTACACCCGAAAAAGAATCTTGGCGACCAGCAGAACGTCAAAAACCTACAAAACCTGAAGACAATTTATACCCGGAGGGAGAGTTTGAAAGGCGTAAACCTGAAGATTGGCGTCCCGGAGAGAGGGCTCCAGTAAAGAGACCTGAAGATAATTTAAAACCGGAAGGCACTTTCGAGGATAGGAAACCTGAAAAGTGGCAACCAGGTGAAAGAGCTCCTGTTAGGAAACCTGAAGATAATCTTAAACCTGAAGGTGATTTTACGACTCCTGAAAAACAAAAATGGCAACCAGCTGAAAGGCCTAAACAAAAGAAACCCGAAGATAATTTGAAACCCGAGGGTGAATTTACTACACCTTTAAAAGAAAAATGGCAACCAGCAGAACGGCAGCATCCTAAGAAACCAGAGGATAATCTGAAACCAGAGGGAGATTTTGAAAACAGAAAGCCCGAAGAATGGAGCCCAGGTGAAAGAGCACCAGTACAGCGTCCAAAAGATAATTTAAAACCAGAAGGTGAATTCGAAACACCAGAAAAAACGCCATGGAGACCCGCCGAAAAGCAATATCCTAAAAAACCTGAAGATAATTTAAAACCTGAAGGCGATTTTGAAACGAGGAAACCCGAAGAGTGGCGCCCAGCTGACCGTCCTCGTCAAAAGAGACCAGAAGATAACCTTAAACCTGAAGGAGAATTTACTTCACCCGAAAAAGAAAAATGGCAGCCTGCAGAGAGACCAAAGCAGAAGAGACCAGTCGACAATTTAAAACCTGAGGGTGATTTTACAACTGAAAGATCAATAACAGAAGACTTCAAAGCTGTAATCGGTGAAAGAGCTGTAATCATCAAGCGAACTGATAATATTATTACTGAAGGCGAATTCACAGGTAATTTTCTTGTTTATAATATATAATAATAGTTAAATATGTTCTGTTTATTCTATTTAACCCGTTAGTGGTCATGCCATTATCACCTGCCTTTTCTGTCGTTAAATTATAAAATATTATTATTATGAGATATTATGTGTAAAAACAACCTTAACATACATAAGTATTATATGATTTTATCTACAACTATATTATTATAGACCAATCTTCTATGGTTAACAACTTTATAACTTTACAGATACTACAACTTCTCGCAGTGAATATACAATAAAGCCAACAGAAAGACCAACACCTGTGCGAAGAAATACATGGACTAAATTAGAAGGAGACATGACAACAGAAACAACTTCACAGTCGGAATATATTGACTTTACCGATACAGTTGAGCGAACAACTCTGGTAACTAAGAGATTGGATAATTTGATTCATGAAGGTGAAATAGACTTTGTTACATCAAACCAATCAGATTATACAGAAAAAAATACTGTCATAACACGACCTCAAAGACGACGCACATGGACGAAAGAAGATTTAGAAAAATTCTATTCAACACAAAATACGGAGACAATTACGACGACACAAGAGGAATATAAGATTCATGATGAACAATGGAAAGAGCGGCCACATGCTAAGAAACCTAAAGATAATCTGGCCCCAGAAGGTGAATTCACAACACCAATAAAGGAAGACTGGCAACCTGCTGAACGAGTAAAACCCAAAAAGCCAACCGATAATCTGTTTCCAGAGGGCGAATTTACTACTCCACAAAAAGAACATTGGCAGCCTGCAGAACGACCAACACAGAAAAAGCCTAGAGATAATCTTAAACCAGAAGGAGAATTCCAACAGCCACGTCAAGAAGAATGGCGGCCTGCTGAAAAACAAACACCGAAAAAGCCAGAAGATAACCTTAAACCTGAAGGTGATTTTGAAACACCAAAACGAGAAGAATGGCGGCCATCAGAGAGACCAAAAGCTAAAAAACCTGAAGACAATTTAAAAATAGAAGGTGATTTCACAACACCTGAAAAAACCAAATGGACACCCGCCGAACGACCTATACAAAAGAGACCTCAAGATAACTTAAAGCCTGAGGGTGAATTTGCAAAACCAGTTCATGAAGAATGGAAACCAGCAGAAAAACGGATTCAAACCAAACCACAGGATAATCTCAAGCCAGAAGGTCAATTTCAAAAACCTAAACACGATGAGTGGCAACCCGCAGAACGACCTGTGGCTAAAAAACCAGATGATAATTTACGTCTTGAAGGTGAATTTGAAAAACGCAAACCTGATAAATGGGGTCCTGGTGAAAGAGCACAACCACAACGTCCTACTGATAACTTGAAACCAGAAGGTGAGTTTATGACTCCTGAAAAGTCACAATGGCATCCGGCTGAAAGACCCGTTCAAAAGCGGCCTGTAGATAATTTAAGACCAGAGGGCCACTTTGAACAACCAAAAGTGGAGGAATGGAAGCCTGCCGAAAAGCAGACTCCTAAAAAACCCAGAGATAACCTTAAACCTGAAGGAGAATTTAACCGACCAGGAAAGGAAGACTGGAAACCAGCTGAAAGACCTGTTCAAAAGAAACCCAAAGACAATCTTAAGCCGGAAGGAGAATTTGAAGTACCAACTCAAAAAGAGTGGCGACCAGCTGAACGGCCATCACCAACTAAACCTAAAGATAATTTAAAACCTGAGGGTGACTTTGAAAAACCAAAGGAAGATAAATGGCGACCGGCTGAGCGTCAGACTCCAAAGAAACCTCAAGATAACCTTAGGCCAGAGGGTAACTTTGAAACACCTTCTAAGGAACAATGGAGACCCGCTGAAAAGCCTGAAATAAGAAAACCTAAAGATAATCTTAAAACTGAAGGTGAATTTGAAAAACCAAAACATGAGGAATGGAAACCAGCTGAACGTCAAAAACCAAAGAAACCACAGGATAATTTGAAACCTGAGGGTGAATTCGAACGAACAACACCAGAGAAATGGCAACCAGGTGAAAGACAGAGCCCTAAAAAACCTCAAGATAACCTGAAACCTGAAGGTAAGTTTGAACGTCCAGAAAAGCAGAAGACTGCACCAGTTGGCGAACGTCCTGTACAAAAGAAACCTGAGGATAATCTTAAGCCGGAAGGGAATATGGAAGTTATACGACGAACTGACTATACAGCAACACGAGGTGATCGTGCAGACGTCGTAAAACATGAAGATCATCTAAAAATGGAAGGTAAAATAGACATTCAAAGAACAAGAGATGACTACAAACGCATAGAAAAAACAGAAAAAATCATTATTCAAAAACATGAAGATAATTTGCGTACAGAAGGAGAATTTATTGATTTACAAGTTCGGAATGATTACAATGCTACAAAAGGTGACAGAGCACCTATTGTTAAGCCACATGATAATTTAAAACCTGATGGCAAATTCTACAAGCCCGAAATTATTCCGTCCCAACCAGCTGAGAAAAGAAAACCATTCAAACAAGTTGATAATCTTAAAATTGAACATGATCTTGATCTTCGTAAGAAAGTTGACAGAGTTGACATTATAAGAAGAGAGGACAATTTAAGAATTGAAGGTGAATTTATAGATATGAAACAAAAGAATGATTACCAAGTCGTCACTGGTGAAAGGTCTGCCATAGTGAAACATGAAGATAATTTGAAAATGGAAGGAAAAATGGAAAATATACGTTCTTCAGATACTTATCGCCTTGTAAAAGGACAAAAGGTGAAATTGACGCGCCGAGAAGATAACTTAAAAATAGAAGGTGTGTTTGAAGATCTTGCACGTAAAAATGACTACAATATAATTAAAAGTAGTAAACCCATTATTAAGAGCATCGAAAATGAACCACATAATGGTGAACCAAGAAAACCCACAAAAATAGATACTTCTAATATAGAAAATAAAAATACATATCTTGCATCAGAGCAACATACAACATCGATTCAAAAGACAGATAAGTTTGATAATAAACAAACCTATGTACAACGTCATGTCCAAGGAAGTCCCGAGGCACCACGCATTCAACCTGACGAGGGACCTGGTTCACGCTCTAGACATCCATCTATGCCGAAGCATGAGGAACATCCCTCTGAATCCTACCCGCAAAAACCGTCTGATAGAAGGAAACCTTTTGTTGATCAAAATGACCAATCAACGTGGAAACCTACTGATTTTTCAACACCAATTGCTAAATCAAGTCAACCAAATTCTAAATCACCCAGAGAACCGTCGGACCGTGAAAGCCCAATTAGGCAAGATAGGCTTTCTCATGAAAGAAAAGTTGTTGATACAGATACTACTCACCACTCTAGAAAAACGAAAAATGATGGTTTGATTCAGACATCAAGTAAAGTTACGGAATCCAGGCTACATACTGAAAACCATAATCATTCTAATCGTATAGATAGGAATGAAGTAGATGTAAGCAGAACTCAACACGATCATTCTCAGAACATAACACATCAAGAAAATCATATCCAGCGGCATCAACATCATGAAACACAAAATCAATACTCTCAGCACCATCACGGAGAAACGATAAAACAAGAGACCCATAATACATCAAATCGCATCAATAGAAATGAGACAGATGTAAACAAAACTCAATACAATCATTCACAGAATACACAGCATCACGACAATAGTGTCCAGCGGCAACAACATCATCAACAACACAATCAATACACTCAGCATCATCACGGAGCATCGACAAAACAACAACATATCCATTCACACGTCGATGATTCTACTTATCGGTCAGAAAATACAAAGCAATGTAATGTGATTGGTCACGATGACAGGAATATTCGACAAGGTAGTGTTGATCGCGTATCATCCACGAGTTCAATGGATCGAAATACATTAAACCGTTCTTCAGGATCCATAACAAAACAGAATGATAAAAATACGATAAACAAGATAGACTCCCGATCCACTAAAAATACTACGTCTGTATCGTCAAATATTACGAAAACAATGAAACAAGTAACTGAAAAGAAATTAATCGCAGGTAAATGGGTAAATGTAACTAAGATGGTTGAAGTAAATAACATTAATGATTATACCGGAAAGTCTAATCAGATAAACTCCGAACCTCGAAAGGCAGCTGGAAAGAGTACTGTAAGAGAGAATACAGGTAGGGTGATTTCATCAGATCAAAACAGTTCTTCGTCGACCCAATTCCATTCTTCGCAGAGAAATCAAACTAATCGCAATCAAGGTGATGTGTTAAACACAACATACTCGGTAAAAGATACAAATGAAACTGACAATATCCGACATCAGAGACAAAATAACGTTACCCATATCGGCAATGAGAATATTTCTTCATCAAAACAAATTTCTAACTCTACACAACAATTTAAATCAACCCATGTCAGCGACAACAGCTCTCAGAGTTCTCAAACATCTCGGAGCACTTCAGAGATACGTAATGGAGATCAAATCCATGGGAAACATACAATAAACGATAGTACAAGGGTTATTAACAATCGTGGGGGATCTGGTCACCAACACGACCACCAAACATCAACCATACGTAAAGTTGCAGACGTTTCAAACATTTCCTCAGAGAGCCACGAACATAACACAAAACATATTAATGTTTCAAATCAAACCCATATAATAAACAGGAATCAATTGAGCGACAGTGTGACTAAAACAAGCGTTGAGTTTCAAAGAGCTATGCATGGTGGTGACAATTCGCAATCTCAGCAAGACTACTCCAATCGAAGTGGATATCATAAACGTACTTCTGACTTTATATCCGATGCCAATTCGAGTAATGCTGTCCTTCATCGCAAAGGAGTTACTTCAAACACTGAAGCATATCACACAACAAGTTCCACGGCAGCGGCGCAACGTAAAAGTATTAGCAATTTATCAGAACGTGGTGAATATATAAGCAATTCGACTCAAAGCGCAGATAGGAAGAGTATCAGCTCAATGCATCGATCGGCCAGAGATAATACGGCTGTTACATCTCAGCACTCTGAAAGTGTTGATCGGCGTCAACAGCGACGGGACGGGCAGTCCACGCTGGTTACAGAGAGACAACCACGTGTCGTAATAAAAGACAATCTGCGAGTTGGTGGCGAGTTCTATGGTCAATCAGAAGCTCGGTATGGAAGTTTCTCTAAGTCGCATAGTCAAAAAACCGACCGATCTGAACATATTGAGAGAGTTGAGCGACACTCTCGCCACGGATCCACTTCGCATTTCGTTCTTGGAGACGGCAGTGGCACCAGCTATAAACAAGAATTTAGGGCGCACGTTCATGGAACGTGCCCAGCAACGTTGTTAGAATCTACGCGGACTCCCTATAAACACTCCCGTGATTCACGCGAACACAAATTCTACACTGCAAAAATAACAGAGCAAAAATCATAAATATTTTAAAATGCAGGAGATTATTTACTCTCGTAATTTTTTATTATACCATTCCTTATTATTGTATCCCTTTTATGCTTTGATTTCGACCGCGATTTAATACTAGTTTTAAGAATGTAATGTGCCTTTAACTAAACTTTTAAACGATGTTTAAAATAATAATGTTGCGATTTTTTATATAATTTATGACAATTAAAATACTATTTATAACACTTTGCCATGTAATAAAATCGTTATAAAATACAAAATCGTCTTTAATTTTAACTATCATTGTGAATTAACAACAATAGAAGAAATTTCAATCCATGATAACTGGTGGCCAAAGTTGGTAGCTAAGAGTTTGTAGATTTGCTATTAATGTAAGTATAAGTGGTTTAACTTGTTTAAATAACCAGTGAATGTTGACAAGGTATTCCTGAACATATTTTTATCTGCAGCCACATAAGAATTGTAAAGAATTATAAATTATTTTGTATAAATCTAAAATAATCCTATTAAAATAACAAGGAATTTTGATGAATCAAAAAACTGTAATAACGTGATAATCGATTAGGTCATAGTCTTGAGTTCTTTGAAGGGTCTGGGGTAACCAAATGACTATGTAATGAATGAGTAAAAAAATACATTAAACCAAGCTTTTTTAATAAAGTATTTTGGGTTTTATAAAATGGGAGCAAAGGGCCAGAAGGCTCACATGGTCAAGTGATACCGACGCCCATGAACACTCAGAATGCCTTAACTTCCGAGGTCAAAGTATGCGATGAACAGCTGGATGCCTCAAGTCGAGAGTAAGTTTGCGTTGTTTGGATGGCCCAAATGTTATTATTATTTTGTTTTATAGATTCTCGTCCGTGCGCTCATACGCACTATGGCAGACTTACCATGAGTGATATTTCATGTATGATATAGACAATGAAGTGCAAATGCTCATCATACAGATGTATCACAAATTAATCGTCATTTGGATATGATGAATGTCTTATCCAGTATCAACGATTGAAAACGTCTCCTTTAATAATGAATATGACTGAGTTTTATTTGTTTTTATCTGACAACAGAAATGTATATAAAATATAAAAAACTGAAAAGCATATACGAGTAATATTGATTGATATCTCAGCCTATATGTGAGACGAAGATAGATCTCAGAATTAATATTATTAAGATTTTAGATGATCAGTCTTAATGTTATTTTATGTATAAATACGCGGTTTCATTGGTATGTAACGCGTGAATGAGAATTAATAGCAGAAAAAAATCATACGTTTTCTATACATATAATACTTTAATAAACTTATGCGGCACTAAACAAAACTAGCAGACAAAAAATACGAAAATAAAAATAACTTCTTAATGTTCATTAGTAGAAAGTTATAAGTAAAGGGTCTTAACTAAAAATTAATGTGGTTCTTCTTGGGAAGGTGACTGCTTTAACCTTCGTATTCTCTTATATCTACCAAGTTCTTCATTAGAACCACGTTGTATGGCAGCAAACGCGTCTTGATCCTGGTAATGTTCATCGTTCTTTGATAGTAAACCACTCGTATCATTTTCGTCAAAAGATGCAACAGCATCAAGCGAATCCTGTTGTAATTTATTTGCATCAGCGTCATCAGCAACGCGTTTTTTACGTATTTTATTATTATTGTACATCAAATTATCATCAACTCCTTCAGCATTCGAAAGAATGTTATCAGTATCAGAACCAATTTTCGCTGAATCTTTTTCCGATTTCAGGCTTGGTTTAGTATTTTGACAGTTCTTATTTGAACGCATATCATAGAAGCCGAAATTTTTGTTCGCTTCGTTTCCGACTTTTTCATAGTTGTATGAATTTTCAAAGTTGGAGCCATCGTCGAATTCATCCTTATCGTTATCATCATTGACATTAACAGGGAAATATGGTACTTTCACATTTCCTGAACTAACTAAAGACCTCTTTATATTATTTGTTCTTTTTACGCGGATAAGGGGGGCCATTTGAGAATCTGATGACTTTGTATTATCCGCTTCATAGTAAGGAAATGAATCTTCTAAAGATTTGACATCGGCTGTATTAGAATCATCTATGTCACGTTTATATAAGTCACTATAACTTTTATGCAGTTCAGATTCATCTTTCAATAATTCAGACCAGTTACTATCTTTGTCTAAATCATAGTTTTCATTATTTGAGGACTCGTTAATCATCTCACGTTCATCTGGTTTTAAATCTTCAATGTTAGTTTCTCTTTTATTGTCGTTCTTTAATTTTTCTTTTCCGTCATTATCTTTTGATTGAGCGACATCATTTTGCATAGATTCTTCATTAATGTTTAGGTTGATATCATTCAATTCATCCTTGTTTTCATTATTGGGTGAAGTATTTTCATAACTTTCAGGAGCTTTTGTTTTCAACGATTCACCACTTTCAGTTTGCTTTGAAGTTTCCGTCGTTTCACTTTGAGATAAAGCAGAAACAGAGTCAACAGAACTTCCACTTTCCAATTTATTTAAATCAGACCGGCTATTTTCCAGGTAATTATTTTCCTCCACTGCTCCGGCTTTTTTGGTAATTTCTCTTTTGTTGACATTTTCGTTTGTTATTTTGTTGTTTATTATTTTATTAAGAAGGGCTCTCTTGTCGTCTGAAAGCGAGTTTAATAAATCTTCCAGTTCCTCTTTCGAAAGTTTTTTAATGTTTGTTTTGATGGCAGAAACACTATCTTCGTTGTTACTCTCTGATTCTTTCTTTTCTGTAATCTTATCATCGTTAAGGGTCTCTTGTTGATTAAGAGAAGTTTCCCGTCTATCCCTGTAAGAATTAAATACGCCAATTGGTTTCTTCTTGTGAAACAAATCACCCTGCACTTTATTATAATACGTTATCTGTCTATAAAGGGGTTGATCTCTTGTTTCCATGGCCTCGCTATTATAATCGTTCCTTTCTTTAGTCATACGCCGATCATTGTCGATATTTCCATCATTTGAGCTTACGTCTGTATTAGCAGATATGTGTTCATTATTATTATGATTTCTTTTCATAGCATTATAGCGCGCGTTTGGCGTTGATTGTAAAAAGTCTTCGTCCTCTTCAATGTCGTCATGGCCTGAATTAGATTTATGGCGATCAGATAAAGGCATCTCTTCTTGAGTGCGATCTATATTTTCATTTTTATCCAGTTTGGCCTCCATTAGCTGGAAATAAAATAACGCCAGGCGTTATAAGATTGATGTACTGAGTCACATGCTTTTTCAATCGGAGATATACGAGACAAAAATAAATGTATATTAGTTTGACCGACATAGCCAGGCACTAAATGTAGATCATAAAATGTAATCAACAGATTCAACTTACATTTTCATACTCATTATTTTTCAAAGAGTGTGTGCGAATAGCCTGGTCTGGTTCAGATCTTGGTTCAATTTCCTGCGAACCCTGTACAATAGTATTAAGCAATATCTAAAATTTGGGAAAAATATAAAACACATAGTATATTACCTTATCCTGTTTCTCATTTATGTATTCGTCCGCAGCAGACTCTTTATCTTCATACTCTGCATATACTTCACTGAAATTATAACTATTTTTTTTATTTAACCACACTAAGATTCGATGATTTTTCTTTTATAGTTAACTTCTATGCAAGTTTCCATAATGTGCCTGCCAACCCAAATTATAGTTTTACCAGGAACAAAAGACAGGTATAGCCGCTAGGGCCGTTGGAACGAGCGACAATTAACAAATTTCTTATACCTTCCATTTTCAACCGCCTCCGATGGTCTACTGACGGTGCCATTTGCGATAAATCCAAAAACTATGAATAAAATTATAAATCGCATGCTACAACGTGCAAACACAGCAAATACTTTCAAACGAATGTGATGTCAGTCAACGTTTTTATTATGGACACATAGTTGTGTGAAAGGAGGTTTTATATTTTCAATAAATTTTCTCTAACGAGTATTACTATTTACTTTTGTCATGTGAATGTATTTCCTCCTCCGTACCTTTTCTAGAAGCCGCACATTTCAGTTTCCTTTGTGACTTACCCCAAAAATACCACAATTTGGCGGAAACAGTATCATCATTTCCTTGGCAATATGGCGCCATAT
The DNA here is from genome assembly GCA_963693355.1 of Pontia daplidice. Classification (NCBI taxonomy): domain Eukaryota; kingdom Metazoa; phylum Arthropoda; class Insecta; order Lepidoptera; family Pieridae; genus Pontia; species Pontia daplidice. The sequence continues at coordinate 6,831,003 of CAVNZL010000139.1, forward strand.
CGGAAATTCACAAAGCTTCGTGGTTTACGATAAACATTAGTAAGGCAAGGTGTGCAACAATAATAAAAATACAAATATACTTACAACAAAATTTATTTTTTTAATGAGACCGTTTCATCTCTATCACACTTAATATGTACATTTGGTTTTAATAAAACAAACCACAGAAACATTTTACTGCAAAATTCCTCAATAAGTTTGTGCATATTTGAGAAAAAACATTCATGTCTTAAATTTAATGTCATATAAAATACACCTAGCCCGGCCATTGCAGGTTCAGGATGTTCTGTCTCCTTTTACCACAGCGTGAACATTATTTGAAAGAACGGAACGGAAACACTTGGTAAGTGTAAACATGGCTAGCGTGAGTGTTCTTACCAAAGATTTTAATGATATAATCCAAAATATTGTATATATGCCAATTATAACTGAGTCAAAACTAGATTGTGATGGCGTCATAGCCACCATGTCGAAAATATACCAGATTAGATTGCTGGTACTAAATTTGACTATAATTAATATAATCACGCGTCACTTTGCACAAGTCCATAGTATCAAATTTTAATCGACCAATTTACTAGCAAAAACGCGAAAAACCCCTAAAACACTCGACGCACATTTCACCCCAAAACCGGACCATCCTCAGGATGTTGCCTCTACGAACACATAAAGCTGTTCGTGAAGATTTTTTTCGTATTATTGCTAGGAAATAGGTCTATTAGAAACGTATCAACTTCCGCAAACACCTGATTCCATTAATTATATAGAAATTTCATACCACCAATCTAACCTTGTACCAACCAGCTAGAAATCAACTAGGATCTAACGCGTCTAAATATAATTTCGTATTGATAAACGCCGTATGACATCCTAAAACTGCAACAGCATCAAGCTGTCCCCACAAATTGGGTGGCTGCATTAATGCATCACTTATTTACATAATTATTTCAAAAGGTGAAATCGAGAACGAGAACGAGGAACGATGAATGAATGTATTCCACGCGCAGATCGTTCGTATAAAATTAAGTCTTGATGTCACAACCTTGTAATAAAAGCATGAGAGACAAACCAATCAGTGAACGGCTCCAGTATCCAATCTTTTTGGATCCAAAACGTTTTATGCAATTGTTATCTAGATGATATTATTATGTACCTTACATTCAACGAAAAAAGGATTCGCTATTATTGGAGCTTACCTGCGATTTGCAGTTGAGAACCGCAGACTCATCAAATGATTGTAATTTTAATATATTGATTTCCCTCCCTTGATACTTTTCTTAGTTCGATGCACGCCGTGGAAGACATTACTCAAACAATGTAAAATAACTTTTGAATATATCTTTCGTAGGATGGGATAGAATTGCCAGCAGGCATTAAATTGTGCTTCTCCTTTATCACATAAGAGCCGGCTTCTGTCATACAGTTTTATCACCTTTGAGGAAATTTAAATTTTCAATATGTCAACACTAAAATATATACAATCGGAACTAAGTTTATAAATTTTTGAAAAATTAACCATCTTTGGACATTCGTTAAATATTTTGTATAATAAATTTTACATATCTCCAATGCTGGGTTTCTATAGTTAAACGACAGATAATGTACGGGACGAGTTATACGCGTCCACGTACGCGTACGAACGCGTACGCGTACGCAATCGCGACGCTCATCATGTATAGAAACAGAGCAAAGTAACAAATTATTATTAACAGAAAATCAACATCGGTAGGATAACGGGCATATATTATGTCAAATTGCTGAAACTCTTAAGTCGTAATGACTAGACTCTTAACATAGAATGAGCATTTGAAAAAATACATCTATTTTGGGAATTCGCGAAATTGTTTCAAGAATAGGTAAAATGCAGCGTTGTATAATTATACAGCCGTACCCAGAGACGAGTATCGACAATTTCATAACTGAGTTGTACTATTCATTGGATAACAAATTAAGACTTAATCCACGATTGAGTACGGCTACGTTGTGAGACTCCCGCTTGTCCATAAAAAGCTAAAAAAAATAAACTATTTTGTAAGCTCAGCTCAGCTGAAACATGTAGTACTAATATACTGATTTTTATGATCAAGGGAAGGCCTCCAAGCCCCGGATAATATAATAAAATTTAATTTTTTTTGTAAGTCTGTTTAAATAAATTGTGATACTCTAGTAACATCTCGTAAATATATGCGATTTGTAATTATTGGATTATCAGCAAATCTACAAAAAACTGTGGTGTAAAAAAAAAGAATTAACTATATAGTTGTTTTAGTATTGTACCTAACTGATATTTCGAGACAAACTATTTTAAAATTTCCTAATAAAATCGTTCATATCATTTAACGTTAGTCGTATTCACGGTAGTGACGTCACAGTTTCTCAACGAAAATAGACCCGTGACGTCACAGCAGCACATGTCTGTAGTGACGTCACGGATAGTGTATCATTGATAGATTAATAATCTACTTGGTACGTGTCGTCCCAAGTGAGAAACATGACGTCACACATTTCCAGTGAATTAAACAAATTTGTACATTGTCAATTACCGATTCGTAAAATTGACCTCAAAGTTTCACACACAGATATGTTTGCGACAAAAGCCTATACCGACAATATTTACATTAAAATATACAAGACAATAATCCAGGAAGCATGCATCACTTGCGAATTGGGGGAAAATACTCGTTTGAGCAACCGCTTAACGATGAAAGATATAAAAAGTACAAATGATTTTTAGCTTAAATGCAACTTCGTAGAACACCATCATATTTACATGGATGAAATATTCGTGAAAATGATATTCGAGTAAACATTTAATCGAATTACCTAACCCATTGAAACACTTGCACCCTTAAATGAAATACGCGTACAAGTGTACGTATAACGTATACGTGCGTACGCGTACGTACCGATACGTTAAGAGCAGACGTCCAAAAGAATCGATACAATATGTAACTAGACCGCTTTCGAAACTGCTAGAACATATAATAAAATCATTCGATTTGAACGAGTCCTCGGAAGCGGTCTATTTACATTCTCACATTTTACGAACCTAAATTGTTTGGACACGTTATCCCTGTATTGCTCTTAAATAGACACTAAACGAGAATCCGTTCTTTAAAAACATCGAATATAGGGAATGTGTGAATGAGTAGCGCACACCACAATCCGACCGGCGCCCGGAGTACCACTCGTAATTGCTACGAGCCGTTACTGCGGACCGGGAGACAGTGAAACCTACGTCTATACAAATTGTCATGAAGGGAGCCCGCAAATGAGACGGCGAGAGCCTTATCGTAATAAATTGCACTTGGTCGAACGTCCTACCGAGATAAATGCACATTGGCGCTACTGCAGACGGTCGAGGCGGTCGAGGCGGAACTCGTGCTCCACGGACGAGTCGGGCAGCAGCGAGCTCGGCTCCTCCAGCAGGCTCAGGTCGTCCAGGTCCAGCCCTGCTCGCAGCTGGGCTTCCTCGCCGCCGAAGATGCCCGCGTCCAGCTCGCCCGAGTAATCTGCCGGTCAGGGGTCACATCAAGCGCGAGCACGAGCCGTCGCCAAGCTGTGGCGGGACACTCACCAGTGAGGATGATGTCGGGGATGGAGGCGGGCGTGGCGGGGGTGGCGGGCGGGGGCGAGGCGAGGGGGAAGCCCCCCGCCACCGGGTCGCGCGCCCGGCTCTCGCCCGACGACGGGTACGTGTGCGTCTGCGCGTGCATGGGCGACGTCGACGACTGAAACATCCACATTTCTTCGTCACTTTCCGGCAATTGAGCTCTGTCGCTCTAAAACGATTATATAAGCCTTACTCCGGCTGTATGTACCGGACAACTACTGTAGGTCGCTAGTCCTATATTGTCAGAGCGGAATTCGCGAACGGTGCTTCGCCAGTAATTAGTTACACCGCGAATGGTGTCGATGGTTAATAAATTTATTAAATCTGCACAAGAGCAGGATTTATTTGTGACAGACTGGGTAAGATTGAGTGAAGCTTAGGAGTTTTTATTTGTAAGTTTAGGATAAGGTTTTTAACTATGTTTTGGCTTTAGGCTGTTATTAAATAAATAAATAAATGCTCAGGACTGTCCTGATGAACACAAATGTAGAAGATTTGTTTGCTGAAACACTTCGGCAATCTTCAATCAATTATTTAGACAATTGACATGACATTTAGTAAATCAACTCACGCTTGATTAAACTTGACATTTGACATTTTTTAGACGCAATAATAATGAATGAATATAATACGTATAACAATCGCGCCATTCGAAATTCAAACAATACATAGTAAAACTCTTTGCCCACACAGGCCTTACCCTTGAATATGTGTGTTGCGTATTCGTTGTCTGTGGTGAATGAGGTGAGCTGTGATTTATATAGGTCGTGCTGTAACTTGATGTCGGCGGATCCAGCTGAAAGACATTAAACACATAAAATAAACATTAATCACACATTTCAATTTAAATGTTACAACAAAGCCCAAACGTTCGCTGACATTAAAAATTTAAAATTTGAATATTAACTTAGCTGTGATGGTAATGATCAAATTTGCTGTTCTATTACATTTATAATGCCTTGTACATGAAATTAGAAACATTTACAAGTCAGGGAACATTTCATTGACCCCAGTGTGAACATTAGGTACATTTCAGAGTTCAGACAAAGGTGAATGACGCGTGAGGGCGAAACAAAGCTGTGTATACAAAAGCATGCCTGTGCGAGGGACAATTGTATTTGTAAATAATGTATAGTTTTTACAAACGTCATAACAAAGCGATATAACGAAGCTGCTAATTTCTAAAAGACAAACAGAAAGCCTTCAGCTGAAACAATTAAATTTGCTTCAATTAACAATCTACACATGCCCGAACTATAAACACGATTAAAAAGATTAATTTATAACCTATGCAATTGGGCTATAGATAAAACCGAATATTGTATCAATTTTATATTATCTATGGCCCAGCTTGAAATAAAAAACATTCCTTTATCTACATAAAATTTGTGGTCTATAGAGGAAATAGTGAAACGCACGCGTCATAGTGTACGCTAAAACGGATCGTGAACGAATAGATAGTCATATAATATATATACATATATAAGTAGTCGTTATGTATAACAAAAACGAATTTATCTGTAAACTGAGCAGCAAATAACCATCGCGAAGCAGATCTTAGCCTTCAATTCCATATTTAATTCATTCAAGATCCGATATATATAAAAATATAGAATATTGTGTGTTCTGTGTCGTACGTTTTCCGCGACCTGAACGTGCGCGGTCCAGCCCGACTCCACGAGACTCTGCACCAACTGCGCCCAGTCCTTGGCCAACGTTACACCAATGTTACAAATTTACTTTGCCACATACAACCTCTACGTTACTATTTGTTTTTGCCCTATTCCGAGCTTGGAAGCTTTTTGCAAGACTCAGACTATTCAGTTAGTAGTAGGTAGTATTGAGTAGTATAAACATAGTATACTAAGACCACTCACTATAGACCAGTCATTTTCTTTTAGGCTTAGATTGTGGCGAGACGGAGGCTATTATGGCAAAGTATATATTAAATTGTTAAATAATAAAAGCTCGTTATTAAAAAATATCTACTGTTAAGTTCTTTAAAATTTTTGTACTTGTAAAAAAAAACCTTTTCTATACTGGACTATCGTACGTACAGTGGTTTGATAATGTAAGAACAATATAAATATTATAAAACATTGTAATATATATGATTATTACAAGTATGATTAATATTAGAAATAAATAAAGATCTGTATATATATACATACATCTATCAGTAATAAACCTAATTCAAACATTAGGAATGTATTTTAGAGCAGGGCCTATTAAATGCTGAATTTCATATATATAAAATTGAAATATAAATACAACCGTTTGATATAGTTTCTATTTAAATATGACGTTTCAGAATTTCATATAATTATCAAAAATACATCGTCCCCTAAATCATAAAAACAATGTATGACGTAGTCTTTCGTCTCTATCTGTCAATTGTACGAGGGCTGCACTGAAAGTTTTAAGAATGGAATATTTCCACTGTTCCTGTCATGTTAAAATCTTTTTAATTGAAAAGTCCTTGGTTTTAAAAATCGAATACCATTTATTTATTTAAAAAATGATTCGCGGTCTTTTCACGAGGTCTTGTCAAACTTGTTTAGTCGCCGAGAAAATGGAATTGACTCGAGAAAATTCAAGAGCGATGATTTATTATGACTTTAGAAGTGGTTTAACACAAAAACAGTGTGTTGATCGGATGCTTTCTGCATTTTGTGATGAAGCCCCATCCAAAAGCATAATTTATCGCTGGTTTGCTGAATTTAAAAGTGGACGTGTCAAGCTCGGCGATGATTCCCGTCAAGGTCGTCCAAAAACTGCAGTCACCCAAGAAAACGTTGATGCTGTGCGAAAGCTGATTGAGGAAGATCGACATGTGATATACCGCGAAATTCAGGCAACTTTGTACATTGGCATGAGTCAAATACAAATAATCTTGCATGAACAATTGGTTGTTAAAAAGTTGTTTTCCCGATGGATACCGCATTCGCTCCGTGAAGAACAAAAAGCGACTCGTGTTACTTGGTGCGTCAGAACTCTCAAAAGATTCCACACAGGATCCTCAAATGCTGTATACAACATCGTATCTGGTGACGAATCCTGGATTTATGCGTACGAACCCGAAACAAAAAACCAGTCACGAGTTTGGGTGTTCGAAAATGAATTAAACCCAACAAGAATTGTTCGCTCACGGAGTGTTGCAAAAAAAATAGTGGCAACGTTTGTCTCCAAAACCGGCCATGTTGCGAATATTGCTCTTGAGGGACAAAGAATGGTTAATGCAGAATGGTATGCTAGCATTTGTTTGCCACAGGTCGTTTCTGAACTCCGTAAAGAGAACTGCAACCGCCGCATCATCCTTCATCACGACAATGCGAGTTCTCACACCGCGCTCAGAACAAAAGAGTTTTGGAGCAAGAAAATATAGAATTATTAGACCATCCGCCGTACAGCCTCGACCTAAGCCCTAATTATTTCTATACTTTCCCTAAAATAAACAATAAATTGCGTGGTCAGAGATTTTTATCACCTGAAGAAGCTGTGGACGTCTACAAAACGGCCATTTTGGAGACCCCAACTTCCGAATGGAATGCTTGCTTCAATGATTGGTTCCATCGTATGGAAAAATGTGTCAAATTTCGCGGAGAATACTTCGAAAAGCAATAAACACATTTTTAAATAGTAATGTTGTGTCATATCCTTGATTCTCGAAATTTTCAGTGCCGCCCTCGTATCAACTGTGTGATGAAAAGAGACAGAAACGTCGCTCATTTACATGAACCACTCGCACAAAGCGATATCGCAATCAAATTCAATCATAACAACTGAATTAGTAATCTTTCGTCTCTATCTATCAATTGTATCAACTGTGCGATGAAAACAGACAGAAACGTCACTAATTTATATAAACCACTCACACAAAGCGAGATCGAAATCTAAATCAATCACAACAATTGAATAAGTAGTCTTTTGTCTCTATCTGTCGATTGTATTAACTATGCGTTGAAAAGAGACAGAAACGTCACTCACACAATCAAAATCGTATATCCCGCTGAACCGGCATTACTAGAGCCAATAACGTTTCAAAACAAATAATAACGTAGCACGACAATTATCGTAAGGCGGAATACATTTGGTTCAAATTTATTTCTATGTGCTGTGCATTGCTAACAGTTGTTCGATCTCGGCTGTGAGATTATTTCATTTATTACTATTAATAAGCATCTTTTTAACGTATCTTAGATTATTACTCACAACTCCCTGCTATTCCATTGAGGCATTGAAATTTTAATAATATATAATGCTAATTTTATAAAACATCTTTGAAAACCACCTACTGTGTGTGTTATTCCAATCAACAAAATCGGTCTAGTACTTTCTGGGATATTAAGCCGGTTGAATTTTTAAAATTTTTTATTTTTTAATTGATTAACATTAATCGTAATGACGAATTTGACGCATCGCTTTCATATATCGTGGAACACGCGCACACAGCCGAAGCCCATAAACACCTATTAATAGGTGCGTTGCCGGCCCTTTTTCGGTCCAAGACCTCGAGGATAATTAATTCTTCGCGATCGTATAATTAAGAATTAAGTAGTAAATCTAATCGACCTAAACGTTATACATAAATATCTATAAAAACTCACCATTGTGATTTGCTCGAACGGTTGTAATAGCACTTGGTGGAGGTTATTGTAGTCTGTCTGCGGTGACTCTACGGGACTACCAGGACTGTGTACCATCTGAAAGTTTAAACACATCATTTCACCACCGACACGTCCAAATTAAATTTTATATTTATTTTAAACTTTATATTTTCCAATTACTCAGACTGCAAACCTATATTTTTACTTTATGATATAATTAAATATTTAATTTAACAAAAATGATTGTGGAACATTTAAGATCGTTAATTATGAGGTCCTTACAACACAAATTATTTAATAGATCCTCCTACAGCCAGTCTATTCTTTATGGTCGTTTCAAAACAGACCCTAAGACTCCTAACAACAGAGACTACAAAGGTGGGCAAGGAATGTCTAATAATAAATAAATTTTGTAAAAATACAAAGCTTAATCCGTTAATAGTGTTTTTCTTAAGGCATGTCAAATATATAAATTTTCTCACTTATTAGACCATATATCTAATATGAGAAGCGATAAAACTTATTTTCATATAGAAAACAATTTATTAATATCAATTTGCATTTGAAATAAATTATATTTTTTTTTAGCTTAGTTATTGCTCGCTATTTGGTCTATGATTACAGAACAATTTAAGATAAACATATTTGTAACTCCAGAATAGCTGGCAGATGGCAAATTTTTTTCCCACTCGTTATTTTTAGACAATTCCCACAACATCTTTATAAATTATATAAGCTGTATTATTGAAGAGTTTCATTAAAACCCATACAGTAGTTTTGACGTGAAAGAGTAACAAAAATCCATACTTAGCTACATAAATTATAGCCTATGTGTTATTGTCATCTACAGGCTGTACCATTGAAAAGTTTCATTAAAATCGATAGCGTAATATTGTTGTGAAATAGTAACAAACATTCGCACATAGAAACTTAGGATTATATATTTTTAAGGCGTTTACTGACCGTGGGCGAAGGTATATTCGATGTCGAGGAATATTGTGAGGGCGGACTGCAGTGCGGCTGATAGCTTGACGCCAGCCAACTATGATCCAGGGGTGACATATTCTGAAATTTGTATCGTTACGTGTATTAGAAATCTCAATAGGGGTGAAGTGACCGTGACCACGCACGCTGTAAAGTGCCCGAAAGGCCGGAAAATTTAAAATTAATGTAAAACATATTAAAAATTTGCAAAAATACATAACTTAAAACGGATTTAATGTGTTTTTCTTTAAAAGAGTGAAGTTTTTCAAATCAATTTACAAACGATGGCTGTTCTTGTATCTTCTCCTGTATTCGCTGTGACGAAAGCAGACAGGTGTTAGAGAATTCAAATCAAATTCAAAACAATTTGGGGGCAACAAGCCAATTATTTGAACAATATTAGATCCATATATTTGAACAAAATTTGGTCGAAACAATATTTGAATCTAAAGATAGATAGATAATGATTCTGTACATAATTGATTTTTTTTAAAACAATTGGAGATAGTCAGAGTTGTTTTTTATCATCATTTATTATTATAACATGCTTAAAATTAATAAATATTAAAATATTCACACGATTGTAATATTGCCAAAGCGCCCCCAAAAGATAGTATTCGCTGGTTAACGTGCACGTGCGCAGTACGTATACGTCAGCTAACCATGCATATAAAAGCTGGTTTGTATTAAAATTTGCAGAGAAATTTACTGTGTACACTCAATTATTAAAAAAATCACTTAAATAATAATAAAATAACAATTACTTGCATGAAATAAACAAAGCAAACCACTGAAGTGGATTTTTTGGCAAACCATAATGTTTATGTTATATATAATATATAACTTCGAAAGCATAAACGTAATGAAAAAATGTTTTTAATGCAATGACAAAGGCATTTCTTTCCAATCTCAAATCGAACACATTCGCTCAGTTCCCAGTTCAGTGATTGAAGAGTGAACGACTCCATTGGTATATTAATCAATTCCCAAATTATAAACGATTGTCATTTTTAATGTTTGCATCATATAAAATAAAAAAAATAATTCCTCTATGAAATATAGATTATATTATATATTCTAACTATAGCACCAGTTCGTGTAAATATTTTCGGATAATGTCATATTTTAAAAGCGATATCTATTAGGCAACCCGAGCTTAGAGAATAAGAAAATGAATAAACAAAGAGTTTTCAATTCTAATAACGGTTACAGTCAACATATGTGATTAACTGATGAAATTTATATATCAGTAGCTGATCCGGCAAACGTTGTTTTGCCGTACATGTGAATTTTAGCAATAATATTTTTATGTTTATAATCGAAAGCGTTTAAAACAATAAAAATATGCTTTATTTAGGTTAATAGGTTAATCTTTAGATTACACGTTTGTCGATTAACCATAGCAGTGCCATCTATTGGTTACTTACTCAATTCAGTCGAAAAGTATCGACATCTGTTAGAATCTTTTGGAGTTAACAGATAATTTTGACTGCCAATTAATTACAGATGAATAATTTGCAATAAAATAAAATTGCGACTATAATTAAAGATTTAAGCTATCCTATCTCTTAATTTGGACCAGACTGTTCACGGTGTGCCAATTTAATTTAAAATCCGTTAAGCAGTTTAGGAGTTCATCGCGGACAAACATCGTGACAGGAGATTTATATATACATATATATATATATATTATATGTTCTAGAAATAAGCTATAACCTTGTAACCGACGGTATTTGAATGTGTTAATTTATCGGGTGCTTTGATATTAAGATTTTTTTAAGAGATGACAGCCATTATCAGACACGGCGTATACCAAAAAGATGAATGGATGACATGCATTAATTCGAAGCAAAGCATTAATCGCATAAAGAGGTCTCAAAATAAAACGAACCTTACTATGATGGAGATAATTATTTGTGTTTGGTACAGATAAGTGATTCTGAAATAAACAAACGACACGTGAAAGCGAAACAAACAACAGAATTTCAACTACAAGCAATTGTACTTGTATTTTAAACGTCTCTAAAATCTTTAGCATACTATCGCGCTGAACCAATTTTGATGAGTATAGACATAGTTGGAAAATCTTTCAATTTTCTATTTGCATCTACCGTCTACATACAAGACAATAACACCACATTGTACTAATGCGCCAAACAAGCTCTGATACCTAATGTATCCCTAAGATCTGGCTACAACATTCTATGAAACACAAATTTCTAACACAGACATATATCAAAACGTATACTCGCTAACGCCCAACCAATTTTGATGAAAGATCAATGCCAAACTTATAGTGTGGGCACGTATACGTACTGGGCGTATACGCGTAGGTATACGTACTTGCGTGTCGTATAGCGAGTGCTCCGGTGGGTGCATATTGGAAAGGGGCACCGTGGCCCCCACGGGGGAGCCCGATGCGGGGGGAAAGGCCCCCCCCGTGGCCGGGGGAGATGCTGCCGCCGCCGGACACCGCCCCGGGGGGAGCTGGGGCTCTGGAATAAACCTCAGTACGAAATTTGCACTTCACGTACGCCAAAACGAAAAGGTTGAACAGAGCCGAACCCCAAAATGAACCCAAATTCTTAAAAACCCTGGCCAAGAGACTATCATATATACAAAAACTTCGAACGAGATTCGTTAAATTCGGAAGGCACTGACCGCACTGTGGTGGTAGTCGGGCGAGGTCCGCAGCGGCAGGTAGTGCGGCGGGGGGAAGTGCACGGAGGTGAGGTCGGGGAGGGAGCCGCCCGGCACCTGCAGCTCCCCGCACCCCAGGCCCCCGCTCGCGCCCCCGCCCCCGCCCCCGCCGCCGCCGCCCCCGCCGTCCCCGCCGCTCTCGTACACGCTGCGCAGAGGCATTCATTAACCCCAATATAGACCTAGTTGGCACAATGCTCACAGTGCCGGACTGCCGAACAGAGGGTCCCGGGTTCGATCCCGGGACAGTCAACATTTGTTTTACATATTCATAAAAATTATCTGTGTATATGTTGCTACTATAATACAAGCTATGAATACCTGACTTCGGACCATATAATGTAGCACGATATTATAAATATCTTTAGTTCAACTAAAAACAGATGATGATTATCGGAAGTCGGTCAAAAAGTGTTTTCCTTAGTATATACTATATAATATAATCCAACATGACTGCAATCAAATAGTTGACACAATACAATATCAGATATTCTTACTTGTTATTATTTGGTATTCGTGGGATTTCGCACGAGGATCTCGGACGATTCGACGGACTAATCCCGAAAGTCGCTAGAACGTCTAAGTGGATGTTTGCAGCTGCAAAAGAAATATAAATTGTATCTCAATCTTAATATGTATAAATCTCCTGTCACGATGTTTGTCCGCGACGAACTCCTACTACTTAACGGATTTTCAAATTAAATTCGCACACCGTGAACAGTCTGGTCCAACTTAAGAGATAGGATAGCTTAAATCTTTAGTTAAAGTCGCAATTTTATTTTATAGCAAATAATTATTTGACAATTATCTGTTAACTCCCAAAAGATTCTAACAGATGTCGATACTTTGCGATTGGATTGAGTAAGTAATCAATACATGGCATTGCTATGGTAAACCGACAAACGTGTCATAAAAAGATTAATTTATTAATCTAAATGAAGCATACTTTTATTGTTCAAAACGCTTTCGATTATAAACATATCCCCGCACACTTAAAGCTGGTAATTATTTTTATTGAACTAAAAAAATGATTGCTAGAAATCAGATTTATGGCAAAACAACGTTTGGCGGATCAGCTAGTTATTATATATATATAAAGAAATTGCTTAGTACATTAGTATGCGACCAGATATGGTAAAGCCTAGAGATCTATAGTTTTTAATTTACTAATTATATTCTGTATATACACTTATTATACAATTATTAATTTCAATCAGTTAAATAACAGTGTTGCAGATAGTCCTGAATGAACAGTGATGTGATAGAAACAAGATTTACAATTAAAAATCGAATTTAATCAAGTTTTTATTAGTTTTGTATAAGCCGGTTTAAGAAGAAAAATAGTACTGTCTATCATGAAGAAATGAACTCGGAGTGTTTTGAGGAATTGCTTAAAAGCATATTGCCAAAGCGTAACTATAGTATTGTAGCGAGTCCCTCTTTTTAGTATCAGTTAGTTGTACTCGTCATTTTAATGACTGGTATAAATAATCGTACTTTAGTACGAACATTGTACTAGTCTATGGTTCAAGCTTTTGTATTGAAACTTCAGATTAGCAAAATATTACTCGAAGCGGGTTGTATATATCATTTATGCAGGCACTATTGTGCACCTATGCTAAGGAAATATTATAATGAAATTATCAGTAATTGTTCCATAGAACAAAAGCGCGAATACTTCTTATAGGATGTTAGAAAATAGACTCTAAAACCGTAGCATACGGTGCAATTTACACCGGCAAAAATTTCATACAGAATTTTCCTGTATGCTATTTGTATATTAGTATAGATATAACTGAACCCACGTTTTACCAATTTAACTTTACAGGTTTAAAAAAATATTATCTCTATATAATTCTCAGTACTGATAAGAAATCCCTTCGCCATTTTTATCGTCACCTTGTTTACAAGGTGCAACCATCACACCATCGCGACTTCTTGAAGCTATTATTAAAAATTCAAAAATATATCTTTATATATATAATTCTTCCGTGAGTGTGTATGTCAATGAACTTCTCTCAAACGACTGGTCCGATTTTGATGAAATTTTTTGTGTGCGTTCAAGGGGATCTGGGAATGGTTTAGATTCACAATATTATATAAAATTCTCGTGTTCACGGGGTTCGAACTTGAACTCCGCCGAAACGGCTTGACCGGTTCTCATGTAACTTTGTGAGCGTATTGAGTAGGTCTGACAATCGGCCAACATCTATTTTTCATCCCCCTAAATATAAAGTCCACCCCTAAATTTTAAGTTTTATTTTTTTATACAAAATTTTTTTGATGATACAACATACAAAAATACATACAATCCTAAATTTTCACTCTTCTACGATCAACCCTTACTTTTTATTTATTCATTGAAAATTGAAATCACATGTATGGCAAAACAACGTTTGCCGGATCAGCTAGTATATTATATAGTTAAAAAAAACATCTATCTTGAAATATAGTATAAATGTGAATTATTATACAGCTAACTAATGTAAACATGTAAATCATTATTCCTTAAAGATTTATCAAGACATACGAGAAATGATTTTGTATGGAAATTATATTAACATTACGTAGCGTACCTCGCCTATGATTCTGGTGTGGCATATGCGGATGCGCATGGGAATGCAAGGGGTGGTGAGGCGAGAGTGGCGGCGCCGTGGATTGCTGCTCGCCACAGGACTGGTGTAGCGCCGAGTCGCTGTTCGTCCTTCGCCAATTACTGTCTGGTGGTGGACTGGAATATGGAAAATGGATTCAAAATAATGGAATCGCAAATGATAATACATCTACACGCGGTCATTTAGCCCAAATATAAATTCTATTATGCGTGCTATCGATAAACATTACATGGCCGTCCTTTCAAGATCCTTTCGTAAAAAGCCTCTATTTATTTTAATAATAGTATACATATATCAAATTTTTAGTGCGCGTTTCTTATATCGTAATTCGTCTTCATATACGATTAGAGGTATCTATCCAGCTCATGTTGTTTAAATTTGCAGTTAAAGTTATTAGGGGCCAAAAAGTCCAGAGTTGCTCCAAGCTTTACTTCGGCTGTATGTACCGGACAACTACCGTAGGTCGCGAGGACATCCTATATTGTCAGAGTGGAATTCGCGAACGCTTCGCCAGTAATTAGTTATACCGCGAATGGTGTCGATAGTTAAGAAATTTATTAAATCTGGACCAGTGCAGGATATATATTTGTGACAGACTTGGTAAGAGTTTTTATTTGTAAGTGGGCAGTGAGCTGTTATTAAAATATAAATATAGAAAAGTAATCTTTCAAATCAGTTGTTATAAATCTTTTTTATACTGCCACGTTTATCTGTGACTTTTTCACTGCTAAGCCATAACATCGATTTGGATTAAACAAACGTGTTAAGCTTCCATAGAAGCCGCTGACGCTGTAATAAAATTTGCTACAGGGTAATTTATTATTAAACTTTAAACCGGGCCTAAATACATTCCAACTTTATGACGTTGAATTTGTGAAACTCTACTTTCACATTATGATGTGTTTATTATGCTTAAATATTGGTAAGCATGCATAAACAAAGACGGAAAATTAATAAAACGATTTTGTCAAAAGCATCTAAGAATTCTGTAAAATGACAACATATAGTCGTTTGTATTCGGAAGGAGTATGCCCGAACATAATTGAAAATGACGCTCTGATTTTCCTCGTGTTGTTAAATTAGGTTTTATTTTACATTTATTAAAACAGCCTCCTCAAACCGTTCTCACGTGGGTAGGACGTGGTTTAGATTTATCGCCTCCTCTTTTGACCTACCTATTACAGACATGGGATGAGATGAGATGATTTTAAAATTAATTAATAATTAATAGAATCAGGCGTTACTTTGCGGATGTCCATAGTACAAAATCCCAATAGACCAATATACAAGCAATACTCCGCGAAAAACCCACAACCACTCGACGCATGTTTCGCTCCGACACCGGAGCATCATCAGGATATTGCCTCTACGAACAGCGTTCGATTTTAAAATTTCTCTATTACTTTATATCATAAACTCCACATTAATTACACCGTGTAAGCTATCAGTTACCTATAGATCGCTCGTGCCCATTGTTCCGAAGCATGACAAATAAACACACTCCTAAAATCATTCGTCATTTTATTGTAACGTTAATTATACGCAGAATATATGAATTAATTAGAACGTTTTCCAAACATCGCATAGACTAATATACTTGGCTCTTTTTTATTACAGAATTTATAATTATGTGAATAAAACTATTTCGCTATGACGCAAATGGTATCGTGCGGTACGGTTGAGTCCTCTATTCTAATCGCTGAGAAGCATAAAGTACGTTGACCCAAAAATTTGAATATGAGATTAGCCAATTCCAAGTACATCCTGACCAATGTCTATGCAAATTGTTTCCTGCACATATCTGACGCAAACAATATGTTTAATTATGAATGAGGTTTCCTCAAATGAATGACAATAGAAATACTATCCTTAGAAGCATTGCCGTCTTATGTTCACCCAAATTCGACCATTGAGAAGTTTCTAGAAGTACACAACTCGGAGCGCGAAAATTCTAGTTTGGACAACGACTGGTCTGGTTTGATAGCGCACTATTTCGCGTATACAATATGCAGAGCCGACGAAGAATTGGAGCTGACCCTGGCTGGTGGTACCGGATCATTACATGGTTAACAGGCCAGTTGGACTGATCAAGTGTAAGATTCAAATTTTGGAGCGCAATAAGGTGCTGGAAGGAACGTACGGAGGCAAAAAATAAACCATGACCTTCCCGTCTGAAAAAGGATCTCAGGTTTGAGGACTTACAGGACATAGTATGGCGCTGTCTTGACTTTGTACCCCACCGATACGTTTTTAACTTAACTCTATCTCTTTCCATTAGCGTTACCGAAATTTAACAAAGAGAAAACAATACTTTAGTTATATCAATTATACTGAATGCTTTTTACGAATAATCGTCATAGATTTCGTAATTACCGACAACACATATTTGTGTTATTCGTATAAATTTTGCATATCCATCGGGTTGTACCGGTTTCATACTAAATATGTACAATACTAGTTTGTATATGATGGATTCATTTTAATATTTTGAACGCACAATTTACCTAACATATGAAGTCATCAACATCGTTTTATATATATTTTTCATTTGTTAGAATCCTCGCTAAACAAAAATTATAACAATACTTAGGATAGATTAAAAGACGGATTAAGTACGTAATTAATAAGTTTGGTCTCAATAATTCTTCGAAACTATTGACAGCTAGGAGTTTGACGTCTTTACGTGGAATTTATTAAAGGCAATTAATTACATTTTAACAACATCCAAGGATAACAAAGCTGTTGTGTTGTGCATTAAATTGTGTTGTATGGCGCGTTTATATCATTTTCCGTACTCGAAGGATAAATATTGCTGAGTCGTCGCTGTTTCTCCTAACCGTATCTCACGATCCGTGATATTTAGCTGTAATTTACATAGATTTCTATACGCGCTATAATGAGTGGTAAAAAAATAAAACCAGGGGGCTCTCATACAAAAATTAACTAATTTTTTCCTCGTAGAAAACACTTCGTATCGAGATCGAATTTCATTCCCGTAACTAAACATTAAGAGTGCGACAAAGCTCTTTCTTACAATATAGTGAAGTCTATTTGGCTGGAACTTCGATAATTATTTTAATAATTAGTAATACGAAAACATCGATAATAAAGCTTGCAAGTCGAAAGCGCAATTATCGCGCACCCTTGGCATTCAGAAACCTTTTACTTTCAAAAAATACGATCGAGGTAACACATTGTTCATGTTTAACATGATCTTATAACGAAACTGGAGCCGGAAATTTAATGATTTATATAATTTATTGTATATATCGTACCTAAGATGTTTTATTTGACCCAATTGGTGAAATTTCCTTAAAAAATCTTTCGAAATGGCAACACAGCAAAACACACCAAGATCTTAGAATATTGCAATATATAAAAAAATTCAAAATCTATTTTAAACACACACTAATATTTCTTTAAGCAACCATTTGTAAGAAGTAAATTACTCCGCTCTACATTCATTGATGTAATATTATACTGTAGATAGATAGAAGATCTCACCTCAGATATACATTGCTACCGTATGGACTAGTGTCATGCTTGCGGTCTGCTGGCCTTCTCATTGGCCCAACAGATGACGAGGCTCTCCCTCTTTGGCCTGGCGATCGAGGTGAGGGTGACATACCCCCACTCCTGCCTCCAGACATTGTGTATTGTGATACTAATGGCGTTTCCTCTGGCTGTGGACAAATGTATATTAAACATATTAGAAAAACAATTATAAAGATTCATGGTAAAGAACAATGTTCATTATCTATAGAATTTTCTACCCATGCACTATATTCAACAACCATTCCAATTCAAGTCTACAAACTGTAATCTTTATATGAAAACTAAAAAGAAATAATCTGCCACTGCAGAGTACTTAAGTAAAATATCTCATGCCTGTTGTAAAGATCATCAAATTATACTTTAGGTTTGTTTATTGTAAGACATATGGTAACCCATATTGAATTGAACACATGTTACAAAACAAATAAAAAAAATTTCATGTTCGGACAACTAATTCAAGGTCCAGTTTAAAGTGATAATAAATAATTATTGACTGCTGTAAAACAATAACATATTAGCAACCTATTTTATCATCTACAAATAACAGATGTCTCATAGCCATTCAAAATAAGTGGATTTACATAATCTACAAAACAAAATAAGTTTATCACATTACAGGAAAGAGAAAAAATAAGTATTGTTCAAACTTGGGATAAATAAATGGACAATCTAACAAGGCTACATGTCTCAGCTTCTAAAAGAGAAACCTTAACAATCTCTGGTTCAGAGGTGGGCAGTTGTGGAGCGGCAACATTAGGTAGTGAACCGCTTCTGAACGAACCCACATTTTGTTGGTTTTGAACAATCTCCGTATCTTTATCACTGAGTTCTATTGTAGCATTTATTCTCGCTCTTCTATTATTTGAATTCACCTGTAATCATTTAGCTTGAAGATACCACTGTCTTTTGGAATAGCTAAGACTGATAAATGAGAATTTTCTACTTGTATAGCACACAATAATACAATACTATGTGAGAAGCATGTAAAGTGCTATATAAATTATTTTATGACATCTATGAAGAAGTATCTGATAATAAATTTTATTCTTATTGTTAGTGTAAGGACTGAAATAAAGCAAGCACATCTTATTATGTGTAGATACAAAATATCCTATTTCCTAGAATTATCATTAAGGCGATGTTAAGTCGTAAATAGTATTATAGTGTAGCAATTGTTGTTTACGTCGGCTAGCGCTTTGACTGCCAGGAAGCGATTGCCTGAGTAAATAGGCGATTCGCGACATACCTTATTGGTTGCGTCGGAAACTTCACGCATAATTTTTTCAAAAGCTGCCGTTTCCTCAGCTTGCTTTTGATTATGGAGAGCTATCTTTTCACTAAATTTCCTAGGATTCGCCATGATTATCAACAAACATTTATTATTCTCTTTTTACATCACAATTTTCTGCGTTCCTGCTTCTTAACACCAAAACGCGCTTACTTGTCAAACTAATATGACAGACGACAGCGAACAGACAATACAGTGAAATGTATATTGATGGCTGTGGTTTGTCACAGTCAAACAAAAAAAACTACCATAGAAGAGAACTTCTATGGATAAGAACCTTAAAAAAAGGATCCAATTTACTAATTGATTTCTAAACTAACTAACAATAATCGTTATGAAATATCAGCGTAGCGTATATAATTAAAACCAATATTACTCTTGGTGTGCCTTTTTACTATGTATCACTAACGTCTGACAGACGTATTATTAAAATAATTTAAAATTCTTGTTATCACTACATAATATAAAACAAAGTCGCTTTCTCTGTCCCTTTGTATGCTTAAATCTTTGAAACTACGCAACGGATTTTGATGCGGTTTTTTTAAATTGATAGAGTGATTCAAGAGGAAGGTTTATATGTATAATAACATAGTCGACAAGTAGTGTTGTATTTTTGAGGTTACTAATGTGAAAAGGTCTACGGAAAAGTCCTCGATGGTATATATCTATCTCTTATGGATAACCCACAATAAACTTTTTTTTGTCATTTACTTTTAACGAAAAATAATGGCTAATTTTCGAAGCAATTTTAACCAATACAGCATTAATCCTTAACCAATTAAATACCTTGAATACATTGTTCATTCAATATAGATATATATGGCCCTTTATACCGTATGATTTAAGTGAATATTTTCGAAGATTTTACAGACACACACTTTGAATTTAGCAGCGATCGGACGCGTTTATTTTTTTGTTGTGTATTTAGTATCAGCATTGCACCCGTGCGAAGCCGGGGCGGGTCGCTAGTGTAATTATAAAGTATAAAAAACTTGAATACCAAGACATAATTGTCATTTCGTGCTAACCGTTGACATATACATGAATATATATATATATATATATATATATATAGTCTTCATATTCTGTGGAACATCTGTAGAAGAATGTTGTGACTTCTGAATTCTGATTAGCAAGAGAATAATATAAATTAAAATCACTACTTTCTAGTATTCAGTGAGTGTAACAATTCAATAGCAAAATATATTCAACTTAGGAATTTAATTTATATATACTTTTTGAATTTTATTATTTTAATTATCTTGATTATTATTGTTAATATTTGAATAATATGATAAATAATGACTTTACAGTGGAATAAAAATATATGAATGTTGTGTTTTATGTAAATAAATAATGCAATTATCTGAAATAATGGAAGAAAAATATATTCTTTCATTGGACATTGGAACTACATCCATACGAGCATTTATTTATAACTCTCGTACAGAAACAGTAGCAAAGGCAGTTGATCACGTAAGTAACTTCTTTCATCAAAAAACTCACCATAATATATCTTTTCAGTTTAATCGAATTAGAATACTGATAACAGCCCAGGCTTCAAATACACTTATAGTGATGCCAAAGCTATTTAATACACTTATGCATTATAATTTTATATAGTTTTATACAATAAAATTAAATGAATATTTATTCATGTTGAAATACACATCTTCAATTTTTTTGTTCTATATTTAAGTATATTATTATAGAATTAATTTGGTTATGAGTAGAACTAGTTTTTGTGTCAAATCTATTTTAAGATAAAATTAAGATTTTCCAAATATTGTGATGACAAGTATTGTTATAACTAAACTGCAATTAAATAATTTAAATTCTGTTTTTATAAAGAAAAGCAATTTGTGCCTGAATACCTCTATTGAAGCTGTGGATAGAGTCTAAGACGGGTAATAATGCCGGGCTAAGTTATAGTAATATATAAAAAAATATTTAAACTAAATATATAGCAGTTATTATAGGCAGGTAGGTATTGATAGTATAAATGTTTTTCAGGTAATACTTCATTACCCACAGCCAGGGTATGTAGAGATAGATCCTGATGAATTATGGAACTCTGTTGTGGATGTCATTAATAAGGCTTTAAATAGTATGTTTTTCTGTTCCCTCACAGTAGAAGTAGAATTGTCAGTATAGAATTCTTTAGTTATAAATATTTTTAGTTTACAGTTTTTGTAAATATTAAATGTTCGCAGTTCAATTCGGTGTCCTTTATATATATTTCCTATTTATGATCATTATAATTAGGTGCAAAGTTAAATGCTGGACAAATAACTGCAATGGGAATTTCAACACAGAGGAGTACTTTTATAACATGGTCAAGAGAAACAGGAAGACCGTTTCATAGGTTCATCACATGGAAAGATTTAAGGGCAGATAAATTAGTGAAATATTGGAATAATTCATTTTTGTGGAAGGTATGCTTAACAAAGACAGTAAATAGGTAATAATAGCAGTGTGTGAAGATCAAGAATCGTGTAATTCTTGCCTTTCCCTCTTATCTAAAAAAAGTAATTTCACTGTCTTAAAAAGCGTGTATTTAAAATGTTCAAATTCTGTATTTGTCATTTATCTTTAGATAGACATTTTTGTACAATGAAATGTTATCTTTGTAATTTAATTGAATAATTTTTTTTTCAGTTTATAAAGGTTGGTGCGTACATATTGTATATGGTGTCTAGAAGTAAAAGATTTAAGGCTGGAAGCGTTTTTAAATTTTCAAATAATCAGGTATGCTTCAAACTCTAATAATTTTATTTCTCTGATTAAGTCCATCTGCAAAATAATTAAAGATTGTAAGTTCATGTATGGTTTACATGAAACATAAGAGACTTTTTTAAAGCTACTAAAACTACAACTTTTTATAAACTGTCAATTTTTTTAAATGCTTGAACAATCCATCAGGTATCTAAATAATATATCTAAATAATAAACCACTTTTAATAAAGAATAAAATGCTAATATTATCTATGTATTTCAGACTACACTACGACTCTACTGGGCTTTACTTAATATACCTGAACTGAAAATGGCTACTGAAAGGAATGATGCAATGTTTGGTACATTAGATACATGGCTTTTATATAAAATGACAGGTAAATACAGTCCAATTGCGTGTTTAGTATCGAAATACCCCCATTAATATCAACTTATACTCATCCACTGCTGGAAATATGCCTTTCCCAAGGAGCGCCACAACAACATATTGTATCAAAATCCTGACATGGTTCTGGTATCAATCAATACAATAGTTAAAACTTGATTTTCTCTTGTATAATTCAATCTATTTTCTATAATAAAATTATATTTAATTGAATGTTTATAGAAATAAGTTGCCAAGGCCGGTTTATTCACAAATAGAAATGGAATTTTTATATTTATTTGCACTCCGTTATTAAATATCTGTTTTGATTCCAGGTAAGAATGTTCACATGACAGACATATCGTCAGCGTCAGCGACGGGTTTCTTCGACCCGTTCACGATGCAATGGGCTGGGTGGGCCATGTCCATATTTGGTATACCGTTAGAAATGTTGCCTACAATTGTGGACACTGCAGGCGACCACTTTACTAGTACAGCGAAGGAGATATGGGGGCATGCTATACCCATCAAGACTTGTGTGAGTGGTTTTATAACATAAAGCAATACAATATTTGAATTGGATACATTTCATAATAGTGGGATATACACAAATATATAGCTAATAACTATTTGGTGCGGCTACAACTTATTTTCGTTATTAAAAAAACTGTAATCAGTTTTAAATAATTATTATAAAGGATAGCTACTGACATATGTCACAGTTAAAGAAAATCTTTCTTCTGTCTGATTGCAAAAGCATACAATCCAGATGTAATCTAATATATAAAATTCTCGTGTCACGGGGTTCGAACATGAACACCTCCGAAACGGCTTGACCGATTCTCATGAAGCTATGTGAGCGTATTGAGTAGGTCTGAGAATCGGCCAACATCTATTTTTCATCCCTCTAAATGTTAGGGGTAGTCCCTAGATTGTTATTTTTTAGACAAAATTTTAGTTTCTATTTTTTATGATACAACATAGAAAAAAACATACAATCCTAAATTTTCACCCTTCTACGATCAACCCTCATTTTTTATTAATAAATTGAAAATTGAAATCACATGTATGGCAAAACAACGTTTGCCGGATCAGCTAGTCGTCTTATAAATCTTTTATGGTTTTTATTTATAGCTGGATAATCTACAGTCCATTCTATGTATATATTTCAAAGTGTTAGTGATCGTACTTCATCCGAGAAGGATGGCTTTCTCGTGACCTTGGCTTCGTTCAGATAGCTGACCAAACGGCATCCATGTGGGGCTCCTGCTGCTTCGACGTTGGGGACGTGAAGCTTACGATGGGAACTGGGACCTTCTTCAACATTAACACCGGGGCCTCGCCCCACGCCAGCGTCTCTGGCCTCTACCCCGTGGTGGGCTGGAGGCTAGGACAAGAATTGGTCTTCTCAGCGGAAGGGGCCAACAATGATACTGCTAGTATCATCAATTGGGCGCATAATTTGGGTAAACATCACTTAATGTATTTATTTACTTTAGTTCTCATCTCTCTATTCGTAATGGTATTAGGAAAAGAGATGAAAAAAGATTTGTATTCGTCTATCGTAATTTTATTATTATTTTCAATTGATTGTCTTCGATCGTTGTGTTCCAAATATGCCCACGAAATCGTATCATGGTTATTTATAATTTCATTTCAAATATCAAAAGGATCTAATATAAAATTCAATTATTTCTTGCAATTCCTTTCCCCGACAAACCTAACAAAATAGTTTGGGTGTGTGAAAGGCTAAAGAAAATACAACTTCAAAATTTTATAATTACTTTAAATCGTGTGTCCAGTTTTAAAGTGTTAATTCAATTTAGGTCTATTTGAAAACCCAAAAGACACAGCGAACATAGCCATGTCTGTCCCAGATTCGGATGGTGTGTTCTTCATACCGGCTTTTAGTGGGCTTGGGGTGAGTACAATTCATTAGAAAGGGACAAATTTATTTTTAATAAAATGGTAATTAATAGAATCAGGCGTTACATTGCGGGAGTCCATAGTACAAAACTCTAATAGACCAGTCTACAAGCAATACTCCGCGAACAAACCCACAACTACGTCATGATGATGACTCATCGAAGCCTGTTCTTGAGGCAACATCCTGAGGATGCTCCGGTGTCGGGGCCAAACGTACGTTGAGTGGTTATGGGTTTTTTCGCGGAGCATTGCTTGTAGATTGGTCTATTAGGGTTTTTTTTAAATACAATAAAAAACGCCCTCCCTGATTTAAAGAAAAACACTATGAACGGATTTAAGTTATGTATTTTTGCAAAATTTAAATATTTTTTACATTTTTTTTTAAGTTTCCGACATTTCAAATTATGTTATAGTTATGATATAGATTTAAGTTATGTAAATTTTTGCAAAATTGTACTTAAATCCGTTCATAAAGTGTTTTTCCTTTGAATGAGTAATAAAAGACAATATAACAACTCCTGTGTTTAATTTTCTTTATTGTACTATAGTACAAATTTTTTTACTAAAAATTTGATATTGCCGAATCTGCGGATACCTATAAGATAAATAATTTATTTGTTTGAGAATATGGGTATAAGAAAAACAAAGTCTTAACAAAGTGCAAAAACCATTTTCTACCTTAAGGCATTCAAACTATGAGTACTTTAACTGCGCTCTTTATATTTCTTAAAAAAATTGTTTATATGGGAACGGTACTATTAGAAGATTCTTAATCATATTTTGATATTACAGCCCCCATATAACGATTGCACTGTAGCCTCAGGCTTCATAGGAATGAAGCCTTCCACAAATAAGGCGCATTTGGTACGCGCCGTATTGGAGGCGATTGCGTTTCGTACGGCGCAATTGTACGACTGCGTACGGAAAGAAACCGACTACACGTTCACGACAATACGGTGAGGTTTCATTGTTCCTAATTTGTTACATAATTTAGTTATATAGTATATCGAGTATACAAAAACAATCTTTAATTATATGAATGGTTCACGCTTATTTATTATGACATACCAACTAAATGTACAATTATTAATTTTAATATAAACTTAGGCAATATTTATTTGTACATCTAACTTGGTGGGCACTAGTTGCTTAAAAAGGTTAAATATTAGCTCAAATACAAAAATCAAAGAAACTAAGTAACTAACTGACTATACTAAGAGTTTAGTCTAAATTTAGTTTTTATTTATTATTTTATTAATTACTAGCTGACCCGGCGAACTTCGTACCGCCTTAGCGTAGCTTTGATGCACTATTTTATTTTGTATTATACGTTTTTTATTACGTAATTTTATTTTAGCTTTTTATTGGCGTAGTAAAGACACATATATCCGTGCAAAGTTCCATCTTTCTAACACTAACCGTTTCGACGCTAGAGTGAGAACGGGCGAATGTACGGACATGACGAAGGGTTCCTTTACGTAGACTGTGGAACCCTAATAAAAGTAGCCTAAGTGTCTCCTTATTACATCAGCTACCAATCAAAAAAAGTCCCGTCAACATCGGTCCAGCCATTCCAGAGATTAGCCGGAACAAACAGACAGACAGACAGACAAAAATGTTAAAAACGTTTTTTAACCTTTTTGGTGTATGTATCGTATAAATATTCATATGCATGTAGTAAAAAACGGTTATTTCAATATTAAAAACAGACACTCCAATTTTATATATTAGTATAGATGTTCTCAAACATTATATATTATACTTAACTTAATATGTTTTTTACATGAAAACTTATATAATTAAAAGAGTGGTAGATTATCGTGTAGATAACAACAAAAAAAGAAGAGAGAAAATAAGAAAATAATAAAAATAAAATTTAACACATAACAATGCGGCGCTATACCTCCATGGAGTCTCCGAAACTGTCCACCGAGTCACTTCTATTGATTGTTTTATTATATAGTCGACATAATCTGTTAACGGGACCGTAATATGAGATGAATAATTGCGAAAAGCACGTGACGTAATCACAGCCTCCACATTAATTTTCCTAAATTTGTAGACATTGGTGCGAACTATATACATATCGATACTTTCTTCACTCTTGACTAAAGAATGTAATCTTGACATTAGCTGAAGTGAAATCACATTTCAATAATTTTCTTGTCTTTTGATAAAGAATGTTTAATTTGAAATCGCGTCAACCAAAGGCGATTAGCTTTTGTATGTATTAGTTTGAAAAATTCGAGACCGTATTTGGAACAAAAAGGAGGTACAAATGAAATAAGGCATTAAACAGTTAAGCTTTGTTATGACTCGTTTTTCTCTACGACTGTTTGCGGTGTTTTACTTATAAATGTGATTTCTAGCAATCATTTTTTTAGTTCAATAAAAATAATTATCAGCTTTCCGTGTGCGGGGATATGTTTAGAATCGAAAGCGTTTTGAACAATAAAAGTATGCTTCATTTAGATTAATAAATTAATCTTTATATGACACGATTGTCGGTTTACCATAGCAGTGCCATCTATTGATTACTTACTCAATCCAATCGCAAAGTATCGACATCTGTTAGAATCTTTTGGAGTTGACAGATAATTGTGACTGTCAATTAATAATAGACAAGTAATTTGCAATAAAATAAAATTGCGATTATAATTAAAGATCTAAGCTATCCTATCTTTTAAGTTGGACCATACTACTCACGGTGTGCCAATTTAATTTAAAATCGGTTAAATAGTGGAGTCCATCGCGGACAAACATCGTGACAGATTTATATATATTCAGTAATAATTTTCTTCTCTGTCTGACGCTTTAGTATGGACGGTGGCGTGTCTAACAATGATTTCGTGGCTCAGTTGATAGCTGACCTCACGGGGCTAAAGGTGGAAAGACCGACTGAAGTGGAAATGTCTTCGCTTGGATGTGCCCATCTAGTGGGACTCACATTGGGTAAGAGTTGTGATTATTTCAATCATTCGTTCATTTATTAATTTGATGTTTTATGTTTTTAAAGACTTGCGTTAGGTAAAAGTCAATTGTGATTATTTCATTCATTTGTTCCTTCATTCGTTCATTTATTTATTTGATGTTTTATTTTTTTAAAGAGTCGCGTTAGGTAAGAGTAAATTGTGATTATTTCATTCATTTGTTCCTTCATTCGTTCATTTATTTATTTGATGTTTTATTTTTTTAAAGAGTCGCGTTAGGTAAGAGTAAATTGTGATTATTTCATTCATTTGTTCCTTCATTCGTTCATTTATTTATTTGATGTTTTTAAAGACTCGCGTTAGGTAAGAGTTGATTGTGATTATTTCATTCATTTGTTCGGTCATTAGTTCATTTATATATTTGACGTTTTATTTTATTTAAAAACGCGTAAGGTAAGAGTTGGTTGTGATTATTTCATTCATTTGTTCGGTCATTAGTTCTTTTATATATTTGACGTTTTTTTTTAAAACGCGTAAGGTAAGAGTTGATTTTTATCATTTCATTCATTTGTTCGTTCGTTCATTAATTCATGTGTCTTTTTATTTTGTACTCGCAATGGTACAATGGTAATATTCGCTCTTCAATTATACGAATGGTTCTTGTTTGTATTGTCTTTTAAGATTGATCAATAATGTTTAATCTTAAATAATATATTTTGATAAGGTTATACAAATGTCTAAAATTGTCACTGTCTGTCTGTTTATGCAGAAATTAGGACACGACAAATAAAGAACAATCAACATGCGATCTTATTTGACAATTGACCTAGTGAAGACTTTTTTAAAGCAAAACACTTTATTAACGGATTAAGCTATGTATTTTAACAAATTTTTAAACGTATTTTACATTATTGTACCGTCTACATTACATTAAATGTGTCTACCGTGACCACGCACGCTATAAATACGCGAAACGTCGGGAAAAATTTAAAATAATGTAAAGTATATTAAATTTTTGTTAAAATACATAACTTAATCCGTTAATAAAGTGTTTTTGTTTAAATGAGTATTAGTTAAGACTTGTTCGCTGTATGATGATTTTATATAAATCTTATCTACGACTTTCAGGTATATTCAAATCGCAGGAGGAGCTCAAATCCCTCCGCCGAGTGGGCAGTGTATTTACGGCGCGTGCGCACGTCAAAAAGTCGTATGACGTCACGATTTCCCGATGGGAAGACGCCGTTAAGCGGATGTGCGGCTGGTATATCGACAACAAATCGTCACAGAGTATTTCCGACAGTTTCAAATTGAAAAATGGCAAGGCGAAATAGCATCGGTTGTACCTATTTCTTAAGGGGAATGTGCTCAGATGATATAGGGACAAATTTGTGTTCGCTAAAACTTTCGAATGTCGGTGTTTTGTGTTGAAATGTTTTATTCGATGTCGGTGGGTTGAGTTGAAATGTGTGTATTTGTTTTATATTAACTAGATTTAAGAATCATAAGGGTGTTATAATATTCTCTTATATTAACATAACTATTACTCATTTAAAGATAACACTTTATTAACGGATTAAGTTATGTATTTTTACAAAATTTAAATATATATTACATTGTTTTAAAATTGACGTTTCGCGTTAATAAAGTGTTTTCTTTTAATGACTGTTGTTTGTATATACGACGAAAAAATAGAAATATCAAAATATATATAGATGTCTATAATGGACTGTTGGCCTCAGAGCATGGCCACTGTATTGTATTATGCTTTTATTAAAGGATGATTAAAAAAAAATTAAGACCACTTATGATAATATCCTATATTAAAAAAACACATTAGTTCAATTTTTTGTTATATTTTAGCTTATTAAAACTCCAAATACATTCCTATAATGTTTCTCGAAACTCATTAAAAAGGTTTTTTAACAAAGTAATCTCGAGGGAATCCAGTATTTTAACATTTTTAGAACCAATAAACGTTTTTATCTGTTAAATAATTGTTAATTTTTAAACTACCCTCCTATTTGACAATGAGAATAAATTGTTTGAATGTAATCTCATATGGAACTAAATGACTGATTAAATGAATTATTATAACTGTATATGAATGTTATGCGTCAAAAATCCATGCCTACTTTATTTAAACGTATTAAAATCTCATTATAGAACTAATATATATAAAAACTCATTTTGCTTTGTTTTTGTATCAATCGAATAATTATTTATAATCAAATGCTTCGTTTTAAGATCATTTGAGACTTGAAATATATATTTATAAATATTATATTTTATATATATTAATATTCCTCCGGTTGATGAGTATGGTATTTTTTTGGTATTTGACCTTAAAGCCTTAAGTCTATTACTCTAAATGGGAAGCCGTAGGCTCCTGAAATAAAGTTTTCTAAATATCATATGCATATTGGGATGCAGGAGCTTAAGTAAATATTCTGCAATAAACAAATTATTATTATATAAAATTTTACTGTTTATAAATTATTTGTTCAAGACATAAACCATTATTCGATTGGGCCATTACTAATCATGAATCGTTTTTCTGCTTCTGCAGGATGTATTTCATAATGAAATTCGTTTGAGTCGAATTGTATGAAATAAAATCATTTCCGTTTCTTCTTGTTTTAATGGGTTTAAGGGTTCTATACTCAAACACGGGAACTGTATTACTGAGCGTGGCTCCCACAGAAACCTTATTGACAAAATGTTTTAAAAATGCAGGTTCAATAGTTAAAATATATTTATTACTACATTAAACAAACATTAAAATTAACTTAAATATATGATATGGCTTTGGATACAATGTTTTTGGCATAAATTAAGCCGCACTTTGAGTCGTCAAAACAGTTTAACTAGATGTTTGACCCCATACATTGCTGTTGATCTAACCAACCCACGTCGGCAGCGTCTTGATTCTTCTATCAAGACCCACAACGTCACTGTCACCTAATACCTCCGATTGTCCAAGGAGGTCGTCTATTACAGCTTCCGGTACCGCAGACCTCCTCTGGACGTCATGCGCCGAGTCAGCTTCCGTTTCATTCAAGGGTACCACGATTGGATCGAATAAAATTACTTCTATGGCTTCGTTGTTCGTTGGAAGCGCGTATACAATCGTCACCGTTAGAATCAAAATTAGTAATCCCTTCATATTTGCTTGCACGTTGTCCGAGTAATAAGTTTGGAATTGCTAGTGTGGTTTTATATACGCCTGGAGTAATTGTGCTAATCTAAACTTGGTTCCGTTAAGTTTTTGAGTAAATATTATTCGTAATGACCATGAATGATTTCACGTAAATATATTGTTGATTGAACGTGATTTTAGTCATTTATTTGTGGATAGCACAGTTTTATTTGCGGTTTTCTCGAACGGGATCCGATCTGGTTTTTTTAATGAAATAAGACGCGGCTGATTTGATGCTAATCGCCCATGGACACAAATGGCTCAGGAGTGAGTTGCCACCTTCATGCTATTTTCATGAAGGTCCCTAAGTCGTATTTGTTCGGAAATTCCTCTATTGGCAGGTGGTTCCACAAAGCGGTGATGCGCGCCAGAAAGTGCCTTCTGAAGCGATCAGGGAGGTGGAATTTCGTAATCAAATAAGTGTTGAGATGTTCGAAATAAAAAAAAAATTAATTAACTTGATTTGTTTTATATTGGTCAGTTTATTGAGATAATATTTTGTGAATTTATTTTTTTAATGTATGTTACTTCGTAAAGATTCTTTCGCGATGTTCATACAAAGCTATATTTTACATTTTTCAATTATATACTACTTTTCTAGTATATACAGCACTAAGCTGTGGCATAGGTATTTTGTGGATCTATATCTCCAAATTCTACCGTTATATATCCTAATTTCCTTGCTGTATGCACTGCATTTTCTAGTCAGTTTGTAAAACCGCCCTTTCTTTTTAACTTCTATTTTATTAATCGCTTGTTAACGATGGTATATTATAATAAAGTTATAAATAAATATATATTTCTGATGATCAGTAGGAAAGCAAAGAAATCGCATTTAAGAAGAAGTATTAATTAATATTAGAATTATGCATCACAATATTCAAATCATCGCTACGCAATGTTCTAAAACTCTCAGTATAACGAAATAAAATGTTAGGTAAGTTGAGATAAATATATTTTACAATAGTTGATTTTAATACTGCAATTAAATATGTAGTTTTATTATAATAAACTAATGTTAAGAGTGTAATTATATAATGAGGCGTTACTTTTCAGTCCATTGTATACGATTCTATATTTTTATTTATTAGGCTTGTTGTACTACTAAACTTAGCAATTAATGTATTCTATGTCCTTTAAAATGTCAATATTCAGTTTCATGGTTGCTTTGTGTTTATTTTTCTATTTAGCCTTGTATTATGTTTTGTCGGAGTAGTGACGAATATTATAAATAGTTATGTCACGCATAAATCTACACCAATATTAAACTGAAGAATATGGTTAAACGCGCAAATCTCGAAAGCTATTGGTGCGAAATGAATTCCTTCTGTCGGATATCCCATGTATTGTAACATCCCTATAAATAAGTACATATTTGTTCCGTTTCCGCGGTAGTGTATTTTAATTAAATCGGTTGATATTCACCTAATAATGTAATATAGTAGATAATGTATGGTGGGACATAAAACCCCGTAGGAACGAATTGTGGGGAATAATGCTTTTGGTTGATGAAATGGGTTTTGTCTTACGTGGATTGTGTTGCCGGCCTTTTAAGAAATGGCCCTTATATGTTCTCCTCCGATATATGTTTAGAAATGTACGAGAGTTGGAGGTGACCAATTCTCTTGCTAAAATATTCGCTCGCTATTACATAAAATAACGTACTGAATTTCTGCATAAGTATATCTATTAAAGGAGTGTTAGGCATTACTGTTCGCCTACTTGTTTGTTTATAAAGGAATAATTTATCCTGAGACAAGAATCTGAGGCCACAGAACACGCTACGGTTGTCGCGTCAATGATTTTTTTATTGAAGTTCTCGTATGGTCGAGTAAGCCAAGGACAATCATTAAATATTCTCTATGTACAGTTCTTTCATCCACTGCAGTCGCCCCGGTTTTACTTTTAAACAGCGATTATTCAAAACATATATTTGTTGTGCATCTTGAGTATTTAAAGTTTTCGAGTGGTGTATATATAAAATAATTATATTACATTTAAAGGTTGACCTTTCCTTTGCATTACATTTAATTTACATTACCCATACAAAAACTTCAACGACACGCGAATACCTACATGTACATGCCCGTATATGTTTTGACATTTTAATGTTTTTACATTAATTTACTGTCACATTCCTTGGCTTATTATGAAGCATTGTAATCCAATCCAATAATCTTGTGTACCATTGGCTAATGAATATTAATTATTATTATTAATAGAATCAGGCGTTACCTTGCGAAACTTCATAGTAAAAAACCCTAATAGACCAATATTATTAAATTTATTTTTTTTTGGCTATAGGCTGTAATTAAATAAATAAATAAATATGCAAGCAATACTCTAAGAAAAACCCACAACCACTCGACGTACGTCTCGTACGGAGCATCCTCAGGAAGTTGCCTCATCGAACGCGTTCGAAGAGGTACGTCGAGTGGTTGTGGGTTTTTCGCGTTCGGGTTTTTTTGTGGAGTATTGCATGCATATTGGTCTATTAATGTTTAGAAATAACAATTATTAATAAACACGTGACACTCATGTTGCATTGGGCAATATAAAACCTCTGTTGTAAATTTAAAAATAAAAACGTATTATCAGTTTGAATTTGCGTCGTAAATCACATGATTTAAGGGTCGTGCTGAGAAGATTATGGTTTGTTTGTTGTGCGTCACTTCAGCTTAACAAACATTATCCGTTTGTCATATCTATTTAGCAACCCTAATCATATCTGTAATCATTGTGGTATTTATAAATGAATGGATTTATATTCCAAATATAGTCCAACGTGCAAGATTGAATCAGTCGGTAATGCGTTCAATGTTTTTCGCCGTCGCGTCGCTGGCATTGCTGGCGGCGTGCGTATGCGCATCAAACGATGTGCCACACATACCAAAACAAGAAGCAACACTGTCACCTATAGAAAGAGGAGGTGCGGTATCTGGTGCTTTGGAAGGGAGTGCCGTGTCTTCTGAAAGGGAGAAGAGAGATCTAGCAGGACTAGAGAGTGATTTGCTTCCGTCTGGACATGACATGTCTTCGTTTGGGGAGAATACCCTGGACGGTCGTGGACGAATCAAAGTGTTACCCGCTTTTCTAGGCTAATAGATCGGTTCTATTAAAAAGTGGACGGATTCTAAATGAAGCAGCTACGGTTATGGATTCCGATTTAAGTTTTGAAATTTCGTAAATTCTATTTTAATGTAATTTTAGTAAATCAATAAACGTTTATTTTGACAAAGTGTATTTGTTTTAATTTATTTCCTTGGGAATCAAGCACGTTTTAGTTGGAACCATTAACCACTACGTTGGCGATAATTATCGCTATAAAGGTGCGAATAATGATAATTTGTTTATGTAGAAAACGTTATTAATTACCACTTTTTCATTAGATTTAAATAGGCGTTCTCTATCATACATCCACAGACAATGAGATTCTTATGTGTTTATTTGATTCTGTTATCATTGGTCACAGCTTATTCAATGGATAATTCGAATAATGTGAAGGATATAGAAACAGCAGAAAGTGAATATGTCTATCGGCCTTTGTATGTGTACCGAAGAATAGAGCACAGCAAACGACGGATAACGATGTTTAATGCGTTTGCAGGATAAAAAGGTAATGATTTTATTATCAGTGCTTTAAAAAAGTCTAAATTTAACTTACACGTATTTGTCAACCCCTGAGGCAAAGATACATACAGACCTAGCTGGTCAAAAAATTGATTGGAATACCTAATGATACGATGACCATGATTAGGTATATATGATAAGTTTCTCCTTATGCAGGACTTAATGGGTATCTGGTATCTGGTCCTATTTATCAGAATCAAGATTGATATCTAAGAAATGGCTTTATAAGTTGAAACAAATTGATCGTAAATAATTGATTCTCACAACGAATAATTACAATTCCTTAAACATATCTTCTACACGAAGATTACAGAATAATTATACCTACCGCAGGAGGTTTCGATAATACTAAAAACTTATTCTCGTCGTTAATTTTACTAGGTCAATTTAATTGGCCGATTGTTTAAAATAATTGATTTTATTTGCTAACGATAACTGTTATGTACATTCCATACGCTATTTGGAATAAAAATGTTGAAACTCGTGTTTGTTTTGCTATATGTGAGTAATCCATATTTGGTGTAAATTCGTTATTTAAACGTATTCATGATAATTTAGATGCAAACACTAAAGTTCAAGAGCTCCTCAGTCGTTTTATTTTCAAGACAATTGTTCAGATTTTTAGGTATTGTAAGGTCAAAGTTACGTCAAAGAGTTCCAAAAGACCACAAGATGAATTTTAATAAAGTCGTAAAACTAGCCTATATTTGTTGATTATATTTGTTTTCTTTTTGTTCTATGATAGGTCAAGACCATCGATGCAGGAATATCGCCCGTCCACGATTTTAGAAATCAATTAAACTCACGAGACAAATCATTACCAATTACGTCACCTTATAATGTTATCAAGCATTTGGATAATTCCGTTTTGAAAGCTACAAAAAACGTCACTAATAATCCGAAAATGGAAGAAACCTTATACCAACTATCAAAAGATTTAGTTTCGGCTATACTTTCGAAGCTCGAGATTCAAGATAAGCTTACAAGAATAACTCGCGAAGCCTTAGACGCTCCAGGAAAATCCAAGGGTATGACTGCGATAGAGACACGACGAATCCTTGATTACATTTCAAGAACTTTATCTGGACATATTCTTACCATCACAAGGGCTTCAACAGAACCTGAATTACACAGGTTGGTTTACGGCTTATCCCAAATAGCTGCGGAAGTGTCCATTGTGTCAGCATTAAAAGATATAACTTATGCTACCGCCCTATCAAAGAAGCAGTCGGTTGATCTTTCATTACGCAAAAAGAGATCAATATTACCTAACAATTCAAACGTTTTACCTACGTCACAACCTAGTAAGACAACTATCTATGATATTATATTGAACAAACCATCTACCCTTTTATCTTCTACTCAAGGACCAAGTAGAGTACTGAATATTACGCGATACACTGTAAATTTGTCAAATAAGCCGGTAAATATAATTCAAAGCAAGAAACGAGTTCTACCATATCCCCCGAAAGGATTTCTTAATCAAACAGTTTTAGATGCGCTTGTAAATGACGATATAAATGATACGGATGCAATCATAGTACAGAATAAATTAAATAATACCCATGTTGTTACACAAGATAGTCAAACACTTGACAATCAGGAGATGAGCGCACCGAATCTTATTGATGATTGGGTTGACCCAAAAGAAAAAGTGTACACCCTTAATCCAGATGTCATTGCTGAAATGGAAATCGATCAGCCAGAAGTAGAAGATGACGTTGCAAACGAAAAGAAGATGAAACAGAAGCTCGAAAGATTAGAAATAAAAGCTAAAAAGGCAATCTTATACGCTGGGGACGTAGCTTATTTGACCGCAGCTAGCGTCGTGGCTATGCGACGTGCGTTGACGGCGTCTATCGAGGTTCAGATGTCGGTGAAATATGCCAAAAATGGGATGTCGAATCACCAAGATCTAATGATGAATTTGGCTAAAACGGCGGCCCAACAAGCCGGGAAAGAAGCGAAGAGTGCAACATCCAAGTCTCTAGCTTGCGAAAGGGTAATAAAGCTAGCTTTAAAATACACTGCACAATCCAAAGGAGCGAATCTGAACCACGTTGCCAATAGAGTTGTAATGGACACTTTATCATTAGCAACACTTGCTAAATCTATGGCGTTTGTGTCATCTGATATTGCTATTAATTCTTTATACCAAGCGACCGATGTAAAACCACCATCATGATCATTTAAATAAAAAGTTGGATCGTTAATTCATGTTTTATTAATAAAAATTTCGTTTACAGCATTACCATGTGCTCCAGTATGAATAAGGTACGTAATTGGCGTAGTACGTCGTGTATACTCTAGAACAAATAATGAGTGATTTTTTAATTAGCGGTTGTTTACATATAGATTCGTTATAGTTGTTCAACTTTAAAAAATCCAATAGCTATTCTATACCTATAGATTTGTGAGTTTGGACCCCGCCGGTGTACTCTTAAATTTAGCATTGTATATGCGGAATAAATAATGATTACTAAAACATAATACGATAGATCTTTGCGTCTATAAATCAAGGCATTCTAAATGTACGATCTGACAGTGACTGCTCCTCACGTAGGTACTTAGCTAAAAAATTATGTTACTAGGTTAGACATTGGTCTATTAGGGTTTTGTACATATATTGCTTACATATTGATGTAAACAATATTCCGCGACAAAAAACACAACCACTAGACGTACGTACTCCGACACCGGAGCGTCCTCATGTACTAGGTATGTCATATCACACAGGCCTCAAATTTATGAAATATAAATGTAAAAAATATAACTTTTGTCACACTCTAAGTACATTAAATTACAAAGATTTTATACTATTAACGAGAACATCTTTCAAAATATTACACGTCGCGTCGGACTGAAACATTTCTGAAGGGTTTTTGAAGTCAGTTTCAAGGGGTACAATTTCTCGATACTCAACATCATAGTTTTAAATTTAATGATAATAGAGTCAGGCGTTACTTTGCGGAAGTGTATAGTATAAAATTGTAATAGACCAATTTACTAGCATAGTAATCCACGAAAAAAAACCGAGACACAATGAACGCTGTTCGTAGAGGCAACATTCTGAGGATGCTCCGGCGAAACGAGTCTTTTCGAGGAGTATTGCTGGTAAATTCGTCTATTGGAGTTTTATACTATGGACTTCCGCAATGTAACGCGTGATTCTATTATCATTACATTTAAAACTATATAATATATACTAAAACTATATTATATAATATCAGTCCTTAAGCTTACCTTGATCTAGGAATAATTAATGGTGGGGGCGGGATACTGTGAATGCTGTGGTGGTAGCTGAACCAAACACTGGGTTCGGTTTCTAAGTCAGATTCTTGGTTGGAATGAGAAGGTTTTTCAGCAGGCACTGCGGTTGACACCTCGGAAGCCTTTTCCTTGACTTCAGCATCAATAGGGATACTCAGTACGTATCCAGATAATAATAGAGCAAACAAAACGCGAATCTGAAATTAATTGTATTTACATGTTGACTATGTCATATAAATAGTTTTTTAAGAGACAGCAAAAAATAAGATTTCATAATGTAAACTATTTTATTACTAGGATTTTAAAATCCTAGTAATAAAATACTCGGTTTTTGTACTACTTAAAAGATAATATAGAACCAAACCATTTTACTTGTAGCAATTTATTAATAATGATTAAGGATTGAGTTGCGATTACATTTATACCTCTTTTATACATAAATTTAAATTTATATGCAAAAGCAAGTTTTTTTGACTTACCTGAACTTTAAAAGCAGTGTTTATGAAGATACATGTTTGGGTTCTATCGAAAACGCTTTTATTAATAATTTAAGCCATTTTTGTTACAACATTGTTACATTCTATGTAACAAATTTTTTTGCTTTTAAGTACTTCTTCTTTGACCACGAGTATAAAGTCAGTCGTTATTATTGATAATCTTCAAATAAATCCAAAATTTTGTAATATTTACTCTTTTATTTTAACTCCACAATGTAGCTCATGCGGCTGGTAATTAAATATTTATTTCTATATATATAAATCGACGAAACCCTTTTTGTTTTATGTAATACGCGTTTTTCTTTAAAATAGTTTTTGCTGATAAGATTAAACGTAAAACGTTGAAAAACCTAATAATTTAAGATTAAAATGTGACGGTAATTATTGATCTCGACCAAAAGTTCGTACTTTTTTCTAGCGGTTTGGGTATCATCTGTAAGTTAAAATTATTGAGAAAAAAACCTTTATTGAAGTAGATTTTTTTTCCAACTTTAAGTCCTTGCAGAACTGAATTAGAAGTAACAGTTGGAAATTATTATTTGTATAATAATTTCAATAATATGTTATTGTAGCGGGAATAGGTGACGATATCGCTAGCTGTGTCGTTTATAGAACAATATAAATTATAATATAAATATATAATAACTAATATTAATACATAACTTATATAAAATATACTTTAGTTTGACTTACAAACATTAAACCATTCATTATCATCCATTTAGATAAAAATAATATTTTGCGCCTGTGGAAAAGATGTTTCAAGAATGTAATAAATATTATTTGCTTTGTGACATAGGCAATAGTAAGGTTTTATGTTTGTTCAAAATTTTTTATGCACAAAATGTTTGGGCACATTTCATATACGGCTGGTTAGCCACGCCAAAATTACGACGTGAATCAAGTGTGAGACTTAATACTTAGCCTATTATAAATCTATGATTTTTTCCTATTTTCTTCATTTCCGGAGACTTGTATAAAGCAATTGAATTTTACATCCTTAATCACCTCTATTTATTTACTGTCATAGAGTTGTAAAAGTATTTTTTGTATTTTTATAATATACGCTTTTAACCTGCACTTTTTTTCAGAACATTCTGAATCTGATCGAAAAATGTTCGGGCAGGTCTCCCAGCCCCACCCTCAATATCCACACTCGCCTTATATACGCTTCGTCAGTCTACGCTCATTCATTCTTTCCATGTGACCGAACCACCTCAGCATTCCCTGTCGCATCCTTATCACTACATCCTCTTTCACTCCACACCGCTTTCCACAGAAATATATATCGGATATATAATACATACATAATTTTAAGATATGTATATATATATATATATCTGTATTTACTATATATGCTCATTACAAATTTTGACAATATAGTCTGGCTCCTTGACCATTGCTTCAACTAAGTTGTCGTGTTACACATTTATAAATTTATTTACAAGTGGATACTGATTATAATTTCCGATTACCGTGTGAATCA
Organism: Pontia daplidice; assembly: GCA_963693355.1. Taxonomy (NCBI): domain Eukaryota; kingdom Metazoa; phylum Arthropoda; class Insecta; order Lepidoptera; family Pieridae; genus Pontia; species Pontia daplidice. The sequence continues at coordinate 6,870,403 of CAVNZL010000139.1, forward strand.
GCATATTATAGTATAGGGGATATAACTGGCTTCAGAATTTATTACATTTGTATATTTATGAAATAGTATGTATTCCACAATCTTAGCGTCCAGAAAGGCCTTTGTATCAGTAGATTATCAATGTGCATTTCTCTATTTATAACCATTGAGTCAATAAGTAAAAATAACCCGGTCGTGTCCTATCTCCCGACCTTAAAGATAGGGAACAAAGAACTTTGCCTATCAAATATAACAGTATCGCTATTTTCTATATCCGCTGGTTAGCGGATATTAAATATATTCTAACTTTAATATTTAAAACAAATCATATTTATTGCGGTAGTTTTATATTTTAGTAATTTGAAGCCTTTAGGAGAAGCAAATATCTGCCGAATCGTGGGAAACTAACAATGATAAAAAATAAATTTATAAAACCTATTAGAATTAAAATTATAATTTACCAAACATTATTTTTCGTCGTTATTAAAATACTTTTTATAAAAGTTATTCGTGATACATAATGATCCTTTTTGTGGCTTTCAAATTTGTACCCAAGCCTTGTAAAACACGTTAAACTCTGTAAGTAATGTTTTGAATTGAAAACTTCACTTTGTATGGGATAGCCCATTCATCGTGGAAGGCTGTTGTTAAAGCGGGTTTTTGACCAAAGCGGTGGAATGGATAGTATACGAGTTTGTTCATTTGTTTGTTTGTACGTTACTAACAGTTTTCATTGGGTTGTTATCAGTATATGTATAATATAACAAAGAGGTTCAATTCTTGACACTTGTCCTGACTGATATGGATAGTTAGTTGAAAATTTCACAGACGATGTATTTTTTTGCCACGCGGCTTCCAGAAAAAGTTTTTGTTTTCGTATCTATGATATGAATACTACTAGCTCGAGTCTGATTTTTTTTATTAGTTATTCAGGGAAAGTTATGAGAGTGGCTCTTTCGGACTACGCCTTCTCTCATGGCCTTTTTGGTTACTTTATTGGGTACATATTAGATGTAAAGAAAATGATAATATGTGAGTTGCTATGAAGAAGCCTTCCTCTCTCCATTCATAAGTATATTTTTTATTATTGGAGAGAGGATGAATTCTTAATAACTAGATTTATAATTAGACAAATAGGTTTACAAAGAAATAAAAATAGAAGTCAATTATGACAAATGCAAATTATTATAAAAAGAAAGAAGGGTGCTCGAGTCCGATTTGCACTTGGTGTTTATACATCTTAACTTTACCGTCATTTAAATATTTTAGTACCAACCAGTTGTGAATCCTTGTATAAACAAATACATTAACATTTTGCGTCATAAGTGGAAATTTTTTTATAACCTAATATGCATGTGATTGTTACACGTGATTCCATGTGTTATAAGCACTTCATCCTAACATTGTTACGCAAATATTACGTCACAACTAAGCCATATAAATGTTTTAGATGTAATTTAATAGTAATTTTTCATCATTTGCGACAAATATCAGATTTTTATGTAATAAATGAACGCTGGTGAATTTGCGGAGAAGAGCTATTGTAACATAAGTTTGTGATATTTATTCAATGGCTTATAATTCAAGTCTTAAGCCGTAGACTAAGATGAGAAGTAACTTAGACTTTTTGTTATTTTTTATTATATCGTTATTAAGGTTTTTTTCGTATTTACTCGTAAAAATATTCGCGTCGCGGCGCATGTCTTTTGCTATATGTGTGCATTATTTTTACGAAGCGTTTTTAATAACATATAAGTTTTATATTTCGTAAATATTTCTTAGTAATAATAATAGTAATAATTGTGCATTTTTCTTCACTAATATTATTTAATCACAGTTAGTCGCATGTACCCGCTGTTATTGTTTACGCTATTCAACATGTAAATGAATTAATTATTATGTATATGTATTCGTTAAATACGGAATGGACATACCTCAATAGCCCTCAAAGTACAAAGTACGGAAATACCAAGCAATTAACGTAGCGCAATATTTACCCCGAAATAGATTTAATTAAATATACTCTATTAAATATTGTACTGCCAATGTTAAAAAGAATTCAGTGGGTTTATAAGTGGCTGTGATGCACTTGAAAATTAATCTAAATTACATTTACACGTCACGTTTACGTATCTATAAATGTACGACAAATAAATGACTTTCGTTTTGTCAAATACAATTTTTATTCATACGAGTTGTATAGTTGTATGTTTATATCAAGTCGAAATTAAATAACCTGAATCTGGTTGAGCTCAAGTAGAAGCTTGTATATTTCAAAGAAGGCTCTTCGCTCATTTCCGTGTTATAAAAAATGGCGGGACTAACATGGGTGAAGCCCAAGAGACGTGTACTCTGATTGCATCCGAGATAAGTTGCCAAAGACTTTGTTGTTGATATCGATTCGGTTGTAAACATTGGGATTAGGGCCAAACCATATTTCTCTCTGTGAAGAAAGTATAGCAAGGCTACGATATTGGTAAGACTGATATGAAAAAGTAATGTAATACAATTTTTAGATCTTGTGCGACGTACGCCGCAAAATAACAAGTGCCACACATATTCGATATTCAAATAAGTTTCGTTAATATTCGTGAATTTTTTTTGTTTCAATCGTAGTTCTATCTTACTACACCATATTAAAAACCGAGCACGAAGGAAAACACGATACGAAGGCTCCCATTTTTGAGCATAACCGAGCCAAAAGTTTTATGTACCCTCAAACATTTATTATATTCTGTGTTTTAGTATTCGTTGTTGTACAATACAAATATGTTTTTATCCAATACACTATCTCGTTGATCGAGGCCACAAGCGAAGTGTATTGTGAGTGATAATCTATCTAAATATAATCTTATCTGAGCACGTACTTTATTGATAGCAGACACACCTACGCAGTTTTAATAAAAACAATCATATAAAAAATAATTTCTCTAATGGAATAGGGCCAAAGAAATCATTAATTTTTAAATATGGGACTTTCTTATGTATATAATATGTCTCTCTCTCTATATATAATATATCTAATGAACTACTTAAATAATAATAATTATATAACAACTACTAGTTCAATTTGAAGGTAATTTTATCCTGTATTTATTAATTACGGTGCAAATTTTTTGTTTGGTTTGTTGTACATAATTAAATTGTCGTTTGATTAAAATCCCTGAGCGGGACTTTGATTATGATTTAAGAATACATTGTCAATAGGAAAATTAGGTCAGTCCGGCGAAATATTTCGGAAATAGCGGAACGAGGAATTAGGTCGAGTCGGTCATTGGTTGTTTGTGACAATCAACAATGTATTTGTGTGATTTCGTATATCCTTTGTATGTAAATTGAGTAATTAATGCTCTTCACAATCTGATTAGGTCGTGGGCAATTTGGTTATTCCTACAGAAAAACAATTAACTAAATTTAGTCTTGTGCCGAAACGACGCACACTTTTATTATATAAAATTGGTGATATTAACAATGTTTGCTGATAATTCAATCTATTGAAGTAATATTCTAAATATATTGTATATAATTATCGATCTCAGACGACGTTCTTAAGCGTAAACCGTTAACGGAAATTGAATATTCAGTACCATATTAGTGCTATTGTAAATATCAGACGGGCAAAAATACCAATGTTTGTTTCGCCACAACAAAGCGCAAATCTCGCGGACTTTGATCGGCCTTGCTCGAACTCCCGTCTCAAACACGTTTTGTAGAACAACATTTTTTCGCGTGTTTTGATCTCGATCGAAGTTACGAGAAAATATAATTTATAGTACAAGTGGTTTATTTTTATTATAGTCCTCACAATTATATTACGATAACAGTGGAAAATTTCTCATTAGACATCCGGAAAAACTTATCAAATTCAATGAAAGCGGTTCATAGGCATGTCTTGATCAATGTTTCTACAATATTACAATTTCTATGAGAATCTTAGTAACAAGGTTTGTATGTCAAAATATTACAAAATGCCGCGTTGCAAAACGTATTAATTATGTATGTGTAAGAACATAACGAATTTATATTTTTGGTAAAGTGACTTAAACTCGTTTCTAATCTTATAATTCTATGTATTCTATACGTCATGAATGCACATCGACCTTTGCACTGAGTGCATTGAACTTTCACGTCACATTGTATTACTTCTGAAACTTGCGTTTGAGGCCAGAAATTGAATTTAATTAATACATTTACATAAAGTTGTTAAATGACTCTTCAATATAGTAAAGGTTATTTTAAATTTAAATTAGAACTATTTCCTGATATTATATATATACAATATATATATTATTGTAGGTATATTATATATTATTAACTAAATTCAAAGTTATTAAAACTAATAAGTATGAACTTAAACAATACATATTTATACATCTAACTTCAAGGTACTGAGTTACTTAAACATATGTGGAATACAATAAAAACATATAGCTCGAACACAACAAATGTGGACACACAGACCACTTGAAGCCTTTAGTCTAATCAGAGCCTTCATAATCGTTTACCTAAATTTAAAGAAATTGCTATGGATTATATACATATCAATACGTTCTTCACGTCATGTTAGTCCGTGAAAAACTTAAAAACAAAAGGATAATGGCTTGCCTGAATAGCAAGACGGCAATTAAACGTAGGTACACAAAAGCGGACCTGTGATAGAAGTGACGGACAGTCCAACTTATCATCGACTAATATTTCAGGGAAATATAATATCTGCATTTCTAAAGTTTCAATTTTGAGTGCTCCGTGCCCGTGCCTCATAGTTTTTGTTGAAAATAAAATTAAGAAAACTTAGCCTAGTAACAACTTTCTTTTAAAACGAGGCTAAATTCATTTTTCTATTATATTTTGAATTTCGACACCACACCACTGAGTTCTGAGGTGTCTAAAGATCTTTGAGATAAACAGACCATAGATCTTAAGCCTGATAAACTGTCAGTATCAGTGTTTTTATTATCTGCTATACTTGTAACTTATAGTGTTAGCCATAAAATTTAATTTACCACTTGTCAATTTGTCACATTCATTAAAAAGGCAGTTTAGACGCAACTGGGACATCGAAGCAGCGACAAAGTAGTATGAAGAATCGAGATATCAGGTTTGCAAATAACCGGTCGTGACGTTTCTAATATTGTATTTCCGGTTTGCTTCTGTATTTTTTATGTAGTGCATCAACCTTTGTCTCGTGTTTTTTATCAATTCAAGAGAAACCAATGTTTGTTATATCTGGACGACGGCTCGCATGTTTGTTTTAATCTTTTAATAATAATAATTTATCTGATTATTTACGTCGTCCAATGATTCTCGTGAAACTTACCAATAGAAATGATGGGTATGGAAATAGAGACATACCTGTTCTTAAATATCATACATATTTCGAACTTTATAAAAATAAAACAAACTTTTTCAACTTTAACATTTGTATTTTTTTAACAAATATTACAGATTTTTTAAATTATTTCAATAATCTAGCATGGAAATCGTGCAACGGTTTATGTACGCCGCTGATCACTGTTTTTACTGAACTATCTTCTTACTCAATTATGAAATATTTATTGAAAATATTATAAAACTAAATGTGACAGTGTCTAATATATGGTTATATCTAATATATATAATTCTCGTGTCGCGGGGTTCGAACTTGAACTCCTCAGAAACGGCTTGACCGATTCTCATGAAACTATGTGAGCGTATTGAGTAGGTCTGAGAATCGTCCAACATCTATTTTTCATCACCCTAAATGTTAAGGGCACCTCTAATTTTTTTTTTAAATTTTTTTGACAAAATTTTTAGTTTCTATTTCTTTCATTTATTAATTGAAAATTGAAATCACAAAACAACGTTCGCCGGATCAGCTATAGGTATATATTAAGTGCATCGTTAGTATCCTCTTCCAGCATTTCATTAGGTTACATTAATAATATTTCATGGCTGGTCACAAATCATAGGTTATTTAATTATAATTTTCACGGAGTGTAAGCATGATTTCAAATCTATTCTTACTGTTTAAAGCGACAAGTCTAATAATCATTTAATGGTATTGCGGAGCTAATGTCACCTATTCATTCTTTATGAATCTTATCGTATATGGAATGATAGAAGTACCCACAAGTTTACTCATATTTAATATAATTCGCGTCAGGTGTTTGAAAATTATTCTTCAGGATGGGTTTCCTAGGAACCATATCAAAATAAACTGTAATCGTTGAGAGCGAGTCGGGACAAGCCAAAAGACCTGAACCATAACTTTCACCATTTGATACTATTCAAGAGAGTTTTGTTTTATATTTAAGCCAGTTTACGTTTTTAGTTCAACCGGATAAAAGTAAGGTTATAATGGTTATTAATGTTCAGATACATAAATTATCATAAGTATCTCAACAAACGCTACGGATGCACAACAATGGAATTTTTATAAATTACAAAGATATGTTGCACGTTGAAGCATTCTTCTTGTAAAATTATATTTTCATTGTACGCTTCGTACTGTATATAATAGTGTAAGTACGAGTAGGCATGTACTACGTACAATTTATTGTATTATCTTTGATTTGTTCCTTTAGCATTATCTCGATAATCGAATCATAGTTTACAAACACCCGTTAATCTAGTCTGGTTCATGAATAGCAAATATGTATAATTTTAATTCAGCCGTTTGTACGTGACGACTTCATCTCCAAATTTTTCTTTATATTAGTATACATAATATGCAAAAAATAATATGAGATCGATTTTATTCTATTATTGGTGTAATTTTTAACAATTTGAACATACAAAATAGGTTTACCTGTGCATAACTATTCAGTTCCGATCAATTACGTTTCATTATTCTAACAAGGTTTGAATAATTATTGTTTACTTTATAATAAATCTGAAAATTTTGTATGTTTGAATGCACTTCTGTCAGGAGGTTTAAATTGAACTTAGGCAGATAGTCTGTCTAAGTATACCTACGTCAACTGCGTAGCATGAATTATAATTATAAACGCGATTAACATATTTGATAAATTACAATGTCGTCGTAAATTACGATATATGCAACTCATTAAAATTAATATTATTTTCCCTTTGTATGATAATGAATAATAAATTTTACATTAATAATAGCAAACAAAGAAACTAAAATTCGACATTAAAGACCCTGTTCCAGGAGGATTTAGATTTGTTTAGCTATAGCGTAACCCAGTATATAGTATATATTATTAACTTCTACTATTCTTTACATAAAGTATTAGTACTACTAACGTAAGCATATAGCGTTAAATTTAACAAAAAAAGCTTTAACGATTTCTTAAAGATTATGTAAAAAATAAATTATTAAATAGTTTTTTATATTGTGACGCATTCCTGGAAAAAAATTGAATGTATAATTTATAATTGGGCGCTATTGTCCGATACTTTATATGAAACTGTTAAATTAATTGCGACTTAAAATGAGTAAGCAAAAAGTGCCTGCAACCAATACATATGCTGTAATACGTATACATAATAATTCTTTATTTTATTATAATTAATTAACTTCTCATCCAAATGGTACATAGAAAATATGGAATCTTATATGGCCCTATCGGAGTATTAACAATTGAAACTCAAATACAGGGGCTACTGCGCAATTCATACTTGTTATAATTAAAATAAATATTTTTAGTAACTGTTTACTTTTCACCGCATGTTTACGTCGACTGTCGTCAAGGTTTTGTGCACACCCATCGCTATTCGCACTCATTCCTCACTAGTCATTGATATTGATCGCACGCACCTGTGTAATTTAATTTTCCGTTCGGTAACCTCGCATTGCGATTTTCTTTTAACAGTAAAAATGTACTCCATTGCCGAGGTCACGCTGGCCTTTATTGTGTTATATCTCTTTTCTTTCCTTTTCGAAGTTGTGACGGGGCTGGTTTCGTAATTTATTATGTTTCAATTGTGATAGTATTTAGGGTATTAGTTTTAAGGCAAATCAATGCAATTATGTATATAAAATGAATCTTTTTATTAGTTTTTAAGTGAATTTGTGCAACTTTCACCATCTCCATTTCAGCATTTGTTGGTGAGTGTCATAACACGTTAAATCTAATTAGTGCTTAAAAGATGACTGCCTCAAATAATTTTATTTTCTTATAAACCATTTTATTTTACATTCTTCTTCGCCAAAGGCATATTAGGCTAGGCAGCTGGTAAACTCTTTCATATTCGTATATTTATTGTTATGAGACTTTATAAAAATTAGAAAAAGCCAAATGAAAACAGTATAAGTAGGTACTTTAAAATAATTTTATACTAAATATAGATTACGTATAGGCAATTTAAAAGTGATATTTATAATTAATAATAAAAATAATTCTAAAACTATATAAAGTGAATAATCATACCGCGGTAATAATTAATTTGACAGTTGTGACGACGTAAGTTCTGGTGGTTGTCATATCTCTTTATTGGTGCAGGTGGTTGTCAATTGTCATAACCAATACCAAACCATAACCATTGACAAATGACAGTCGCTGGTCTAATATAATATTGTATGAATGTTTTGCTATTTACAGTTAATCTATAGGTTAAGTTAAAACAAATATTAATGTGTTAAACATTAAGCATCAGATTAATATGCGCACTAAATTTGTATATAAATATTTAAATATACATAAGCGTTATTCGACCCAAATTTCGAGAAAATGGCAAAGCGTCGTAGGGTTGGAAGTACATGCTCAGCTTAATACAGAATCAAAGTTGTTTTCTGGCGCTCAAAATACTTTTGGAGGATTAGTGAATAACTGTGTGTCTCTATTTGATGCTGCTATACCTGGTACATTGCCCGTTCTAAATAGAAAATGCGTTGAGCTTGGGGTGTTAGCTGCATTAGCCTTTTCATGTCGAGTCAATGAAGTTTCTAGCTTTGATAGAAAACATTATTTCTACGCTGATTTACCTGCAGGATATCAAATAACACAACAAAGAGCACCTTTAGCAAATGATGGGGTTATTAATTTTCAGGTATATTCCTATATTAGGAATTAAACTTATGCCTTCCATGCCATATTACTAAGTTTGGGACCTTCCCATTATTAGTATTACTAAATTGACAAAACCTAAATATGACGATTGGCCAGGCCTATATTTATCTAAATCATGTTTAAGCAGGCTCCAGCTAATATTAATGAATATCTTTTCAGGTATACACACCAGGAGTTCATAAAAGGCCATACAACAAAAGTTCCATGATTAAACAAATACAGTTGGAGCAAGATAGTGGTAAATCACTTCATGACATAGAATTGAAACAGAGTCTGGTAGATCTTAATAGAGCTGGTGCACCACTTATAGAAATTGTATTTGAACCTGATTTAGAGGTAAATAACAAGAATAAATTTTATATTTATTTTCTTATATAAAAATGCAAATTCATTAAGCAAGTGGCTGTAACTTAACTGATAACTTATGTTCTATCAATAACTTGTATTATTGTCATTATACCCTCATTAACTATTATACTATTTAAGTTTAGAACTGGTTTGTATTAATGATGAGTTAATTTAATAGATTCTGTAAACTAATTGTGTGAAGCATGTCAAACATTATAGACCACATATATGTTACATATAAAAATTTAATTGCACATGAGATTTTTTTGTGATGTCATTAAGAAGTGTCATAATTTTTTCAGGATGGAGAAGAAGCAGCAGCTTTGGTTAAAGAATTGGTATTAATAGTGCAAAGACTAGGTGTATGTACAGGACGCATGGAAGAAGGTGCTTTACGGGTAGATGCAAATGTTTCTGTAATGAAGGAAGGTGATCCACTATCAACACGGACTGAGGTAACTAAATAAGAGTAGCACTAAATTATTAGGAATACAAAAAGTGTTCAACAAACAAAATCCAGAAATTCAACTGCAACATTTGTGGTTACTTTTTAATACTATAAATAGCTAAAAATAGCTTTCTTTTTTGATACTTGTGTGTGTGGTGAGCAAGTTGCTTTAATTAAAACTAAAATATCCTTTGCAGATAAAAAATATCGGCTCGATCCGTGGCGTAGCCAGCGCCGTGCGTCATGAAATTGACAGGCAGCTGTCAGTGCTCGAAAATGGGGGGAAAATTATCAATGAGACCAGAATGTGGGATGCCGCTGCGAAGGTCACAGTACCAATGCGAGACAAAGAAGTCGTCCAAGATTATAGGTATGTGGGGAAAGTCGCTGGGAAAAGTCGTATAAATAAATGTAATTTCATATTTATACTGTGTGTATAATTTGTTAACATAAAGTTTATTTGTTTGTTTGTACATCTGTCACTGTCATCTGTCTGAAGTTAGGATATTGAAATTTCCACAGATGATGTATTGTGATGTATGTACCCTTCTTGCGCCAGTCCGCCTCGCACTTAAATAGTTTTTGATAGTATCGTTAACTGTTACAGATATATGCCTGAGCCCAATTTACCACCACTCCGCCTCAATCTAACAACCAAAGAAGATACTCATGACGTCATAAGCGTTCCACTAATAAACGATAAAATACCAGAACTGCCAGCAGAGTCCCGAACAAAACTCATCGAGAAATATGAACTCCGTCCAGAAATAGCCATACAACTGGTGAACGAACCGACTCTGTTCGATTTCTTCAATAATCTGATGAAGAACAATAGAAATCCAACAAAAGTCGCCAATCTGTTATTAAATGATCTCTTGACTGTACTTAATAAACGGAAAATTGATGTTGATGAATGTACTATAACCATAGAGCAGTTGGAAGAACTAACTGATCTGTTACTACAAAAGAAAATTGACTTGGATATTTGTCGAAGGGTGCTTGAAGAAATGTTAGGTAATGGGAGATCTCCGCTTGCTATAGTGGAGGAAAAGGGGTGGTCGCTTGTAACCGAAAGCGAAGAGATAAGAGAGAAATGTATGAGAGTTATAGAAAATAATCCAAAATTAGTCAAACAGTATAGAGATGGGAAGGTTAAGGTGTTGAGAGCTTTATTAGGTATATTGACCAAAACGTCTGATTGTAAACTCGATATGTCTATAGCGTCTAAGATAATGGAGGACTTGTTAAAGAAATAAATGATATAACTTAATGTGTTTTATTGAATTTTGAAGTGTTATACTTTGGTATGATTAATACGAGTACAGATATAACTAGAAAAAACCGGATTAAAACATTTAATCATCAGTTATAAAACTGTTTGTAAGCTATTATTATTTTAAGACGCGAATTTAAAACAGGGGTACGAAATTTTGACTGAAAGAAATCAAAACGTGATTTATGATGGGTGGCGCAAAAGATACTTTTTTTAACTAGGTTTAATTTTTTTTATAAGTTTATATATGCCATGGTATTAGCCAGGAATTTAGGATAATGTTAAAAGGTAACATTAAGAGTTCATCCAAATTTAAGCCCTTTACTCCATGATTAGTTATATTGTCCATGATTTGGTGTAAACGGTTCAACCAGCTTGCTGAAGTATTTTTAAGGAGTTTTCAATAACTATCTGTATTTAATCGGGGTTTTCTATATTTAATTTAAAGTTGTTCCCTTTTGACATTTCTTTTATAAAGTTAGCAGTCATCCAGCGTATGAAACACTTTCTGCTACGGGTATAACAATATATATCGTCAGAAAAAAAGGGCAAGAATTAGTACAATAAATTTTATCTGTATACTTATTATATGTATGATTTTAATACAACTTCTTGCCTAGTTTTGTTTGAAGCATAATAAAAAATATCCTGATAATATGTTCTGTGCAGTGGATCTCTGTTATTGTTTAAGCAAATAAAATAATTATTTAGTTACGGAGGATGTCATACATAATTTAGATCAAGGCCTCAAATTTAGATCAAGTAGAGGTCACCATTTCAGAGGCATTAACTTCAATTCCTAATGACTATGGCATAAATATAAGAAACTTTAAAATTTAGAAAAAAAAGCGTTTGCGGCTCCGTTATAAATTGATTCAAACGAGCACACAAATGGTTGTTATCTTTATATCTATTATCTCGTGCTCGTGTCGATTCAAGCTGCGAAAATATCGAAAAATGTTAGTAACATTAATCAGACATGAGATCTTGCACAGCAAAAGTGCTAGATTAGAGTTTGATTACCTCTTGGAGTATCAATCATTTGTCCCTTCAGAGGCGCTATGTTGGGACCAAACCTGAAAATCTTATCTACCCTTTACTATAAGCGCCTGGAATTTATTGGCATGGGTTGAGGTTAAGACATCCGATATCATCTCGTGTTGGGGAATATTTTTGCCCTATATTCCCTATCTAGGGAATATAGGTCATTAATTTCATTTGTAAAGTTCATTCAAATAAGTAATTTGGAGTTATTTAAATTCCTCCAAAATCTTAAGAGATTTTTATTTTGAATGTTTTTCATTTGTAATCACTCGAGAATGCTATTGTACTCTTTCGTTTGAATTTACGGCCGCACGTATGAAGGTTGATTGTTTAATCGTCGATCGTGCGCCCTGAATAAAACAAACATCAGTGCTCATCAACATTTTCATCATAAAAAAAGGTTAATATTTCTCAGTTATATTAAATATCAAGCGGTACCTATCCACAAATATCTTGTTTTAATATAACATGAATGAAATTTTAATATATGCTTAATGTGGATTGTTCTAAAATTCGCTAGACTATATAAGATGACGACGAGACGTGAGCAAAGCTCAAATTCAAGGAAGGAAGGAAAGAGAATAAGGGATTTGTCCGGGCTTCCGCTTTCGACACGGACGACATTCTAGCTGGTCCCTTGCCAGCTTGAGTGATCTTGTTCACGAAGGTTTTGGCTACAATAGGTGGGATGCCTGTAAGTTCGACTTATATTATAAAAAGTGACGCCCTATTTGGGTGGTGAAAAGTCCTGGCTTTCCCTTACCTCGGCCTCGTTTTAGTAGATATAAGCCCATTGCATACCACAGACACGCGTTGGTGCCAACAATCAGGTTTCCCCAGGCTTAGAAAAAGATAATTGTTATTGTAAGATCTACCTTTACACCATAACGATCTTGATCCCAGCAGTTGGCAACCTCTGCCATCCCTCGGCATACCGAAGGCGAAAGCAATACATCTTATGTCATTATGTCAACCGAAAACACAATCACTTCTTTAGCAAATCTACCCCAAGGCGCACTTGTCATGAGGAAGATAGCATTACTGAGCCTCTTAGGATTATTGTCAGCCGAAATGACAGTTCCAGGCATTGATAGGATAATGAGTGAGGGCGTGAAAAGTGTAGGATACAATTTAGTGTATGGAGATGAAGATTTTCAAGTGTACAACGAAGTGGTAAAAAATGAAGAGAAGATGAATGCTTTGAAGGGAAAGTTCAATTTGAATGAAGCCCTACCACCGTTGCCGGCTGAAGATGTCAAATGTCTGATGTCCGTTGATAGGTATTGCTCGAAGACTATGCGGGAGATGAAAAGTAAGTTGGGATGTATTGAATTATTTTCATTAAAAAAACATAACATTGGAAACTACTTATAGATCTTACCTACTATTAAGTAACAATTATGAATGTCAAAAAAGAACTCAAATTATATACTTTCTACGTTTATACTTATTAACAAAATGTTTTGTAAGGAGTTGCAACCGTTGCTCCCCATGGCGTCTTGAAGCGTCAAATATTAGTAGAGAGCATGGCACAATAGAAGCATGTACTTAGATATTAGATTGATTGATTCAAGACATGATTAACCATTTTCAAAAAATCGCCCTTCAAATATGCTCAGAGATTTTTATTATTTACATAAGAAAAAATATACATTGGACAGTAATCATGACTTTCGATTTTTCGGTAAAAAATTGTAGAAACGAGATACTATCAGAATGTAATAATTTTTCAATTGTGGTGGAATTTAGGTGACAAGCTGATGTTTAAGTGATTTTCAGGTGTTTTAATAGAAGCTCTAAAAGACGACTGTGCAAAGTGTTCGAAAGAGCAGAAAGAAAGTGCGGGACGAGTCGTGGCCTCGATGATGGCTCACGATCCGTCGGCTTGGAAATTGTTCCTGACAAGGTACGATGGCCTCCAGAAAATTCAAAGGATTCTTGGCTAGTGTAGGTATGGTCTTTGGTCTACGCGATTCTTATTCTTTTAATCAAACTTTTTAACTGATCAAATGTTAAAAAAACTTCACTTACTAATAACTATAATAAAAATCATTATTATTATTATTGTTCTGATTAGCCTAAATTTTGTATTCATAATTTATATTCTCTGTTGTGTATTCATAATTTATATTCTCTGTCTGTAACTTCAGATCATCGTTACAAATATTTCCCGAGAAAAAGCCGACGAAAGAAGAAAACTATAGATATAAAGTTGTGGGACCAGCCGAGGAAATAGTTAATTCTAGAAATAGATACACGATGCCAGGTATAAAAGTAAGAGTTAAGAGATATGCCGTGGAAAGAGTTATATCCGACGTTTAGTTAAAAATTAGACTATATATATAAATATTAAGTATATTTTTACTCTTGCAATATGACTGACTTTTTTTTTCAATAATTATATCCCAGCTACAACTCAATTCAGTTTTATTTTCAATGTTTCAAACAAAATAAACTTATACGAAACTTATATATAATTATACGGTGCAATTAGCCTTGAAAAACTTGATTGGTTTTGATGGATATGGTATTTTACTGAGACCATTTAAGTAATTATTTACACAAAAAAAAAATTAAATATACACAATTAACTTTAATAAGCGCATGACTAAAAATATCCGCAAATATAATGTACTAAATGCTTTGTTAATATGTATTGCTTATATTTTGGGTTAAGGCGTTTTTTTTTTAATTTTACATTCGTTGTAAAATAAATACTTTATATAATTTCATTTTTTATTTATACAATAATACTGAAAAGTTGTTTGAAAAAATTTCCTTTGATATTTTTGCTAGTGTTTATTAAAATACCAAGTGCAGTCCCAATGTTTTTATTCATATTTGTTCTAAGAACAAATTTCTAGCAATCGATCAAATATTGTCATTATTCTGTAGGTTTTCTTGAATTTATTAGTTCGGTCGAGTTCGTGAAGTTTTTCTTCGCTAAATACTGAAGCCTGTAACTGCCGTCAGGGTTGAATCTAAAAATAAACAGAATCCTACTTACATACTACATACATTAAATAATATCAATACTGTTTTTCAGAAAATATGACATTTGGAAAGATTTATTATAGAATTATAGAATAAGCGATTTTCTCACTAAATCAATTACTCTTTAAACAGATTTAAAGCCGAATTATTAAGGTAACTGAAATAAACATTAGTATTTAAATTTAATCAACAGACTGTTTTTAACTTATTCCACCAAGTTTTCAGAGCCTGGATAAGATAAATTCTTATATTATATCAAACTCTATAAACGATACTCCACTTTTTTTCCAAGATATGCCAGTCTTCAGGTCTATTGTCTATGATGAACTGCATCACTTTGTCAGCACCTTCTCTTTGACGGTCAGTACACTTTTTGCAGTCATTTTGTATCGCGTCGGGAAGGTTTTCTGCGTTAAGGTAAATGGAAATACATCACACACATATATACTAATATATGACCATTATTACATTCAACATACATTTGAACTTGATAATATATATAATCCAGTAATTATGATATTAAAGCAGATTATTGCAACGCCTTGAACTAAACTTTTCTTTATTTTTAAGTTTACGGTGCGATGTGCTATTTCTTATAAGGGGGTTAGTAATTAATCTTGAAATATTAAAATAACATTTTAAGACCTCTTACTAGGGCACCGCTTGTTTTGATATCTCAAACATCTTTTGGGAAATGGTATTTCTTTTAGGTTAATGTATGAAAAGTAGAGATGTAAAAGTAAATACTTCTCAATTCCTTAGCATCTGGAGTACAAGGCCCGTTATCCAGAAGACAGTTGATATAACCGTTGAGCAATCTATCATTCGCCAAAATTTCATCCAAATTGACGTCATCATACTTGGTGGTATATGTTATATTTTCGCAGGAGCAAATCACAAATATCAATGATAAAATAGCCAGGATCCTCATTTTTATCTTAAAATATAAGTCATTAATAGCGCCTTTTAAAAAAGTAAGGCAAACATTGTACAAACTACAAATACTTTTCGTATGGCAATACAAGCAATAAATACTTTATTTCGAGGTCTCTGAAACGGATATAAAACTAATTACACTTTACTAGAATTATTAAATAGATCTACGGGACTATAAAAAAATAAATAAGTTGTATTGATAAAAAATCATTTTAATATTACGTTTTATAACGCTTGTAAGAATATCTAAAAAGCGCCCAAGTACACTTACAAAACTTCCAGGCCAAACATCTTGATTAAGTGAGGAATGTAAGTCCCATATTATCGAATTGTATTCAGTGAATGATAAAATGACACAGTTTATAGGACCTAATGTGTGTCTGTACACACATTAGGTCCTACAGTGTACAATTACACAAACTAAACATAAGAAAATACATATATATCATTAATAATAATGATAATAATACCAAACTTTCAGCTGAATAGGCGTCAAATGGATTTATAAGTATTTTTTGTGCCGCTTACAAATAAACTATGATGTGTACTTACCATAATATCGTATCGCTTAACTACAAAAAATCTTAGAAGCAGGAACTGTTTTGTATACTTATAAACAGCTAACACAATAGAGATGCAACTGAAATTTAATACACTTCGACATGCATTTTATTTTTGTTTTATTTTGGTTACGCATAGTTCAGTCGTTCGTGGATGGTTGATTCATCTGGATGATCGAGGCGTCAAATGTTTTTTTCGATTTAATAGGTATAAATGTTAATTGTTTTGAATGTGTTGTTAACCTTTATTAGCCTTATATCAATGAACTTTGCGTTTTCCTGATAATTATCTCACATCGTTGGTCAAATCAATAGATCTAAACGTATGGCTTCAAAAAATGTTTTCTTAAGAATTAGTTACGCAGTTCTATCTGAGGTGAACATAATTTAGTAAATAGTTTAATGTGACATATGTTAGAGCATCAATTTTCATTACACGCAACTCCATTACCCGTCCGTTCCGTCAGCAATAAATATTATTAGTTATAATTCAAATAAAATAGTTCCATAGTATTCTAGCCAGAGACTTATTTCGTATATGTTTAATTCTGGAATCCTTTCAGACCAATATCAAGATCTTTCGGTAGGAAGATGTTATATGAATTTTAAAAGACATAGCAGTCTCCTACTCGGTTTGGTATATGGCGAACTATTTCCCTCAATACTGGTTTATTATCAAGTCATCAATGAAAATTCAGAAGTAATTCACAGGGTCAAAATGTGATTAATAATTTCCGATACGGATATTTCCATATTTAAAAGGTGAAGTGATGGCCTACCCTTCATGTCTTCCTTGTAAGGCGTGAGGACGACATTAACTCCGATATTCGCCTTTTGGCATTCAGCAGCCATGGTATGAGTGTAACTTTTAAATATGTGTTGACAAATTAAATAATATTTTTTCTTATTTTCATTACGACGACCCAGATTGTGCTTCTATAGTGCGATGAGCATATTTGTTTTGAGGGGATTTTGAACCTTACTACGAGTATTTATTTGTATATCTGTCTAAAGGTCTAATAATCAATCTAGGTCTCTAATAATCGATCGAATATGTTAGAGGAAATATACGCCTACTCAAATTTGGAAAGAGAGGGAGCGCAATATTAACAATCGTCAAAATTAGACCATAAGATCTTAAGTAACAGTCGATTGTTTATTAAAAAAATTAAAACCCCTAAACGTTTCAATTCAATTTTATTCTGTGGAAGTTTTCAAAGTTGTCGCATTTATATCGGGGTTTCCAGACTGGGTTTTACCTAGTTCTGTGACGACATTCACATGTAAACAGGTTTTATTACAGAACTAGAGGCCTGACTTTACATAAGTAAACACGACAAAAATATGTATAAGATAAAGAGTTAATTCAAGTTTATAGTTTAAATTATATTTATTTTGTTAGAACGCTATAAGGAAATGAAGTATATAGTGAATAGTCCATTTAAACATCACGCTTCGTCCAAACTAAATAGAAACAACACAGATTTAGCTAGAATAAACTGTGTTCGTGTTTCATACGAATACTGACAATTTCATATTTTATTCCCAAGTAGGATTATTAAAAAGCATTTACCACATTTATTGTACAACCTAAATTTACAGTAAAAAATATCATCTCTTTAAATATTCATCAACTATATAAATCACAGAACTTTGAACAGGTTGTACGAGTGTATATTTTTTGTAGTCACGTTATTTTACATGGGTTCTATATTTCAGAATATAAATAGTCTGTACATTAAACCCGGTTGATGACAAACCAAATCACCTACAGCCTTGAATCCATGTTTCCTAATCTATTTCTAAAGGCTGTAAAAATCAGAAATGAGGTTCAAGAATTGGCCGTACACAAAATTAGGCATAAAATATAAGTTTTTGTATAGCCCTTGTAAAAATGACGTTTACAAGTGTACAAAGTTATAATATTTGATGTATTATATAATATATTTCATATATATATATATTTTAATTGTATCAAATCATGTAAAATGTACCCGATTAACCCTGTTAAATCTATGTAAAATGTTTAGCAATAATAGCCGTAATATCATATCTAGTTTGAATACAAAGCATACCACAAATGAGTAATATTTGTGCAATTAATATTTACATACTTAGCGATAATTTTAGTGTCGTAGCGTTTTTCTGCGAACGGGCATGAAGGAAAATAACTTGAGGTGACAAAGGATCAGGCTGCTCGTGGTGACATAACCTAATAAAATATGGTCTGATATTTATTTTATTTGAGTTTTTTTCATAAGAGTTGTCGTTTGTCAGTATCAAATTTACTCTATAAAATTCTTTGTGTATATCGATTTCCTTATATTATTGTATGTTTAACTATTATATAAGCAGTGACAATGGAATATTTTTGAAATTTTCAACTCATTTCCAGTTAGTTTCGCTAGTTAATTAAAAATTTAAGTTTCAATCTTATGTATGGACATATGTAAAAGTTCTCATGAAAATATTCCACTTTGAAATTTAGATGGAAACACTAACAACAGCAATATTTGGTGTTATTTAAGTACAAAGTGGACCATTTATTTATATGCAGCACTGTTACAACAGACAATAGTAGCCTTTATACTATCATCATACGAAAGAAAATGGCGTGCACTATAAATACCCATTTAGTATAATTTGTTTCTAAGATCTACGGTTCTTCTACGGACCTTGCCTTGAATCTAACAGATAGAGGTCAAACAATGCATTTGTTTGTTTACATGCCTGTCCTTAAATTAATATTTGTTTGATACGTATACTCAACGCTATAACATTCTATTGTTTATATGTTTATGATTAAGTTTATCATCCTATACGTAACAATTGGTTTTAGTAAAAGTACTCTTCTATCTCTTTTCAATACATACAATTTGAATGAGACGATAGTGTGCCAATAGTCTTTAAATTGCAAAAATTGATTAACGACGAACATTTTTAGAACAAATAGTATAACGATTTTACAAAAACGTTGGCTTGCAACAAGGTGAGCGTTTTAAAACTATGTGAGCGTTAATAGATGCTATCGCAACTGATAAACATATATATATACTCTCATATATATAATGGTACAGCATCTAAGCCACCGCCAAGAAATATTTTCATCATAAGTATGTTGACTGTAACGAGAATCAAAACCGGGACCTTCTGATCGACATTCAGACTTGGAATCCTTAATAGTAACAATAGAATTGTAATAATACAATTAAAATTTCGGCAGAGTCGGAGCAATGAACTGAGATGATTCAGTACTTTTTTATTTTGCGTGGACCTCCGCATTTTTCTTCTTTTGTTTTAACTTATTCTCCTTTGTGTATTTTATTATATTTTACTATATTGATTATGTAGCAATCAAGGTGGGATTTATTTTAATATTAGCGAGTCTAATAAGTTATACAATACAATAGATATGATTTCACTTATAAATATAGAAATAATATTATATTGTATAAACAACAACCATACAGAATATGTATGTTATAGAAAATAATTGTATGAATTATAAACGATAACATTTGTTACTGAATATGCAAAATGGAGTAATTTCGAAATTTAAAAGTTTGCGCGTTGATGTCTTTTCTATTGAATTTCGGCGTCCGCCCGTAAAATGTAAAAAAATGCCTCTATGCGAGTTGTAATATGGACATAACCTGTTCTTTACTGTGATACAATAAAAGTTTAGGTCCGTATTCGTATAACTCGCTATTTGATTTCTGAAATTGTTCACAAAATTCATTAGGAATATTAATTTATATATCCTACTCATTTTTAAATATACAATTTCCAATGAATACTTATACTGGTGTGATATTTATATTAAAAAATAGAACTACATTGAAATTTAATTATTTTTTTATATGTTATGTATAAATTTTACTAGGGTTCGAATCAACGAATTCTCTCAGTATAGATTTATTTATTATTACACTACTTTGTATACAAAAAACAAGGAATAAACATAAAAATTATTTGCAACGTTCTTTGAGTTACTTAAAATTAACTTTTCTAGGCAACACGCCTCTTAAAAACGTCTTAAAAGAAAGGGGATCTAATCACTTCTGTATTGAAATGCATCTTAAACATTAATTATATTTAAGTTAGATAAATTTTTGATGTATATAAAACTAGAAATATCGACTCTAAAACTGAACACTACTTAAGTTGAGTGTTAATAAATCTCGTATACGAGCCGCAGTCTGTGAATAACCGAAATTTAATTAGCGATATGACGAAATGTCTTCCCAGAACGCCTCAGTCAAAAACAAGTTTACATTGACCAAAAGATCTTGATATCTTATAAAAACTAGTGTTGATGTGTGACCAAAATAGTTGTCACATGAGTTTCTTACCGCGTGTTATAAAAAAATTAAGGTATTTTTTTTTAATTTAGAATTACTATTTCACAACTTATATTCAATAAAAATTCATAGAAAAAACCTCACATTATTTAAAATATTAACTTGTTTTGGTCTATAACAAAATGTGTCTTATCCTAATTGAATTAATATTCAATATGAAAAATTATTTCAACCATTAACACATTTGACATTTAATTGTACTTTTAGAATGAACGCTGTACTAATCTGTGTGTTGGGAGTGTTGGCGATTGCCGTAGCGTTACCCGCGGAACACTACACTGATCGCTTCGACAACATCAATCTCGACGAGATCCTAAACAACCCACGTCTGCTGAACGCATACATCAATTGTGTATTAGATAAGGGAAAGTGTACCAACGAGGGAAAGGAGCTTAAATGTAAGTAAATTTGACGAGCCGGTTGTCGCAATGCTCACCGCTGAGCCGGTTGCCAATGCCCGATGACGAGCTGGTTATCAAATGGTTAGAAATACGGTCAAAATTTGTTTGATTGTATTATATGTATATAGGACGTTTACCACTTGCTATATATACACAGTAGTTGTAATGCAGCACAAACTATGGATATAATGAAAACTCGTAATTAAGGCGACCTGATTTTTTAAAATAAATTATGCTTATATTGAATAAAACTTTGCCATTAAATAAAAAATAACTATCGCATTTAAATTAGAACGTATTTTTTTATTATATATTAATATGTTTAAGCAAGTAGTGTCTTGCTGACCACATATGAATTTTAATTTAATTTAAAATAAATCAACTAGAATAAATTAACCGCTATTTAAGGCCGGTGATTTATTGTCGCGGATTCAAACAGTTTAAATACATTTGAAAGTTTTATCTTTCTATTAGACATACCAAATACAGTATAATTCGTACTATGAGTCTGTTTTTTCAGTTCAATCTCTGGCAAAACTATTTTTTCTGCACATAAACTCAGTACTAACTTAGTCAAAGTTTCCATATTAATATTTTCTCTTTGGGTTAATATTTCTTATTGTGTTTAAGATTTTTAGCATTTTAATTTACTTAGAATTGCCAAAATACTATATAAAACCTTAAAAACTACGTTATCCTCAACTTACAAACAAAAATTCCTTGCAGGCTTCACTCAATCTTACCTAGCCTGTTACAAATATGTCCTGCTGTGTTGCGGATTTAATAATAACGCTGATATCTGTTTTTTCGTGACTATATTAAATGAATTCTTATTTAATTGTTTCTCCAGCTCACATTGGCGACGCCTTAGAGACAAATTGTGCGAAATGCACTGACAAACAGCGAAAAGGAACTCGCAACGTAATATCCCATCTAATCAACAAGAGACCAGAAGACTGGAAATTATTAACAGCCAAATACGACCCTCAAAATAAATACACAGCGCAGTACGAAAAGGAATTAAGAACAATCACAGCTTAGATAATAATTAAAATATGTGTATAGTAATCGTTTTTGTTTTTGTTAATAAAACGAATCTTTAACTTTAAGCTTTTATTTTTATTATTCACTTAATAAAGTGTAAGTTCAATCGGTTTTTTTGTCCTTCGCTATTGGAACGTACTTTAATGAAATTTATGCAAATTGTCATAATATATATGTATTGATCCATATTTCCATAAATTATAGTAACTCTTAGTAGAGTATTTAATCTCAATGTTACATACACTTAATATTATGTGTTGGCAGTTAAAGCATGATTGGTGTTGAACAAATAGAAAATCTCACCCATTACATCATAGGGCAGACGTTAGCCCCGATAATTTTTTCTTGGGCAAGTCCAACCCACACTTGCCTGGTTTTATTCTTTTTGCGTTAGCGCAGAGAATACATATATAAGTTTGTCAGGTACTCCTCTATGGACTCCTACCACTTAAATACCAAACAGTGTACTTGATATAGCGAACGATATCAAAAATATTCGTATATTTATTTTTGTCCCATAATAATAACAGACGAAAAGAAACTTAAATTAGTAAGATTACAACAGACAGAACTATCGTTAACAATTCTTCCAGAAAGACCATACAATATGAATATTAAAAGTAAAAAAATTCCGAATCGAATAGTTCTATATTCAATTTAGTTTTTGTTCACAACATTTCGTCACATCATCATTTGATTCATTCAACTGATTAATTGTAAAAGTAAAATTTAATTATTTCATATTCACGTTGATAATCGACATTTTATTTTGAATTTGTTAAAATCTCTACAGAGTCGGTATTATGTATTAAATACACGATTTAAATATTGTTACTGAGTAGTTAATTTTTTGCAACTTATGATTTCACACTGAGTCATCTGACATAGGTTAAGGCTTATGTAAATTAATATTGTAATGAGTAGATGTAAAATTGGAAAATATCTCCCTGAAAGTGTTTTTGTATGCTATTGAATATTGCATAAGACGGTTTACGAATGAAGTAAGCCTATTTTTGCCTCATACGAACATAGAAGGCTTAGTTGTATTTCTTATATAGGTACTTCGATCTTTTTATATTTATATATCATTTTAAGTTCCACCCGGGTTAATTGGGAGACCTATGAAGATTTTAATCTTATAAAAAGGTTTTTTACTATCCTTTTTTGGGACACCACATTTACATTTTCAATAATTGATACTCATATGTCTTTTTTAATCAAATTTGTGTTAGCGACAAAAAACGACACTCGCAAAGTTCTAGAATATTATAAAGCTAAATTTAAATAACTTTTTATATCCATACGTGATAAGTTTTTGGATTTATATTAATTTAGGTATATAACTTATTTGTATTTATCGATTTTTTTAATTTAAATTAAACTATATTTATAAAAAATGTCTCTTCAAACATCTCAAATAGATAGAGAACCATCAATTTCAAATTATTTATTTTAATTATATACAAATAGGTGATCAGCATTCTATACCTGGGTCTAGAGATTCCACAATATGATTTCCTTCTTCCTACAAGTAATAGTTAAATTAATCACATTTGTCATAAAAATCCAATACTGCATAGCCAGCATTCAAAGCAGGATTGTTAGTGTAGTGAAGAAACAATGATTTTAAGTACTTATTATTTAAATTATATAGGAATATAGTGTTTCTATGAGGCTTATTTTAAGTATCATCGTAATATATAATACTTGTTTATGCATTAAATAGGCTCTATATTATCTTATATATAAAATTCTCGTGTCACGGGGTGCGTAATTGAACTCCTCTGAAACTTAAATATTATATGCGTATTCAGTAGGTCTGAGAATCGGCTAATTTTTCATCCCCCTAAATGTTAAGGGTAGTCCACCTCTAAATTAAAAAAAAAATTTACAAAAATTTCTTATTTTTTATATTTATTTTACAACCCTAAATTTTTACCTCTCTGCGATCAACCACTGTTTTTTTATTTAATAATTGAAAACAGTAATTATTTTTGCATGATTTTTATTTTGCCTATGAATTAATTTATAAAATCTGATATCGATTTTCACTCTTATACGATCAATGCCTATTTTTCAATGTAAGTAATATATTTCAAATTTAACAAAAAAAAATATTGCTATAAATGACATGTATGGCAAAACACGGTTGCCGGGTCAGCTAGTTTTATTATTCAAGTGTTGCATTATAAAAGCAATTAGATATAGATACACGCCTTTTGATGTAGATTATGAAATAAATTGTTTATACTAATTCTACGAACTCACTTAATATACTTTTATAGAGGCGTTTATGCTTTATTATGTAAACAATATAAATATATAAATTACAATTGACGTAAACAAATTCCAAGTAGTCACGAAGAGAATGGACGAAAAATATACTGCATATTATGATTTACGTCACACGATTAATTCCCTGCGATTACTTATTTGTTATAAAGTTTCGCACTTTTAACCTAACGTAAGTGTTAATTAATGTTAGGGTATTATAAAATAGCTTCTCTGATATTACAAATAATCTTTTATTCGTTTCCATCTGATTCAATTAATTTTCTTATAGAATCAAAATCAAAATTTAATATATAATATTTATAGAATCATTCGTTTGATTCCAATTCGGTTGTGGACCGAGCTCCGAGGCTAATAATTAAGAATAACTTTGGTGTATGTATCACACGGACTAGGTTTTCATACAAATAGTTTTTTTTTATTTATTTGAATCAGCATCCCCCTTAGAAGAGTCCTTATCTGCATATATTTTTTACATTTATCATTAAAGCTACATATATAATACATAAAATTCGTAAGTTTTATTTCTTTTTGTAACGATATTTACAATATAACAATTTCTCTAATACATATATACTTAGTATACTATATAGTCCTGGTTATTTCCCTTGTAATAAAAATAATAAATATTTTCAAACATAATTTTTAAAACATCATACATGCCTTCAAAAGAAAGAAGAAAAGAAGATTGCTTTAATATAACCTTCTTACCTCAACTGCAAGCCCGGGTTAGATACGGTCAACATTTTTATGATGAGCAAATCTTTTGGCAATGGTCTGGGGATATGTTTACCAATTCTTTTAGTATCCCAAATTATATATGCTTACTTTGAGGCTAACCGACTCAGTGAGTGAAATCCTGAGTTCTGATTATTTTTTGTATAAAAAAGTGGTAGTAATAATCATAAGTCGTCATATATATTATAGTTTTTATAAAAGAGTTTATAATTCTTTCACATCGATCTTGTATATAGAAAATATTGAATATTAAGTAGGCGATATAAATAAAAAATGGTGCCATTTATTTTTATTATGTTAATCTTATGCCAGGACATCTTTCCCGTGCGTCAGTCGCCTCTGGAATTACCCTGCAGGTTTAAAGTGGGATAACCAGTATCATCTTATGACGTCAATACTGCAATGGTTATTGGATGGAAAGTTTCCATTTTCGGAAACTGTTTCGCCACATTAAGATGGCATTAAGTGTCAAAGAAGTTTATCTATTTAAGTTTATTTTTAAGACTACAAATAACACCGGTATATTTTAGCAATCGATTTAAGTATACAATTATATATTATATTATACGTACTTTAAAAAAAAATAATTAATCTAATTAAAGTTAATTAATATTACTCATCAAATATATCTAAGGACCTATTGAAACCTTGTTTGAACATAAAAAAGTTTATATAATTTTTACAGCAAATTTCTGTGTGCAAAACAGCGCTGTTATTTGACATAAAACATGAAATATTAAATAATGAAATATTTTAATGTGGACATTTTCATTCCATATAAATACATACAAATACTTTTCTTAAGAAAAAGAATTGTAATTGTCAAAAACTAACAATTACTAAAAGAAAAAGTAAATTGGCTCTTTAATAAACTTGCTCGGATCATCTCCTTGAGAACCTGTGTTATAATTATCACCAGGCCAGAACCCGGCAAAGGTTTTATATGTGTGATCTGTGATCTGTGAAAAAACTATGTTTGTATTATAAACTCCTTTTAGCACCCACCACAGAACCTATAAATAACTGACAGCGTGAAATGCATCTATATTTTATAATTATTATACTCTGTACAAATTCCTTAATAATTGTAAAATACGTGAATCATGGATGTTGTCTCGAATCAGTAGTTTCATTTATGAAGTGGTTTCTTTTATTTACACATTGGGTATTACCCTACTTTTTTGTTTTTACGTTTCTGGCTATATATCTCGTAAACAGTCGTTATCTGCTATCAATACTATTTATTGACAAGTTATATATATATAAATAAATATTAGACAAAAAAGGGCCAGGCTAATCGTAGGTTGTATTTTGGGAGCTAAAACAACAAAAAAATATTCTCGTACCTTCCATAAACATAAAACCATACTTAAAATAGCGTATGCTCATCACACAAGAATGTATCTATCGGGAATCGAACTTAGTCTGCTCGGTAGGTTGAAATGGTGACCATTGAGCTGGGTCGTCAAATATCTTTCATATATAAACCTACTCTATATACCTCTATAAAACTATCTCTAATATATATCATCCTCCATTCTCCAGTTTCAAAAGATATGGTTGCTCTCTATTCTTTTCTGGAAAAAATACAGCCATTGCGTATAGCCTTACACCGGTCACCTTCACCCCGTCTGAGGTTACAATCATAAAAACTAAATATTAATCCTTTATCAAAACCAAAAGGACGAAAAGACTAACCCGAACACGGAAACCTGCTTTGCGACTAGCTAAGATAAAAAAAACTTTCGTAAAACCCAATACGAAGCTTCGATAACTTATTCGTATGACGTTGAGATGTACGTAGAAAATGCAAATTATTCGTTTTTGTAACGAGATTTAAACGTATATATATTGACTGATGAAGCGTAGCAGCTATCAGTTGTTTGAAGTCAATCGGTGTACACACATCTAAGGTAAACTTAAATTTTAACTATATAATATAAAACTTTATTAATTAATCGTGCATATCGGTTTTATTTTAAGAATAATTTAAAAGATTTTTTTTACTTAGCATTAATAAAATAAATTATAAAAAGCTTGTCTGGAAGAGTTTGCTTATATGCGATTAAGACGCCTAGTGCATCATTACTATCTATCTATTCTACGTCTCTTATTTAAAGCTTTGTTACCGCTAGTACCATTTGGTTTGTTAGTGCAAAAGTATCATCCAGGCCATTGATAAATAAATTTTTCTATACGAAATGCTGTAATTAAAATTATTCAAACGTCTTACCAAAAACAGTTCCCGTCAGCTATATGACAAGCGTATTGTTTGCATGTATCGCTATATCGAATCGCATAGTTTTTATTATATTTTGTTTTTTTCTTCATGATGGACGGCCAAGTGGCGTGTCTAGGGTTCGATTCCCGGTATAGTCAACATTGAATACTGCTTGTCGTATAAAATGAATCAACTGGTGGAACGACGTTCAATCACCCAATATATAACTACAAATACCCTAACTTAACAGTATTGTATTGTTAAAAAATATGCCATATACTGTGGAAATAGTAATGAAGTACTAATAAAAATTGGTTCTCCATGAAAAACAGCGTGTAAACAATATAAAACATATATTAAATAATTTCATACAAAGCAAGAACACTAACCGCTGAACGAACTAAACTGTAATCTCTTTTCAGAATTTCAAAATGAGAACCTTCATCGTATTCGCCCTTTTCGCCCTCGTGGCTGTGTCTGCTCGTCCCAACACAACATACACTGACAAGTATGACAACGTGAACCTTGATGAGATCCTCGCCAACGAGAGACTTCTGATTCCCTACATCAAGTGCATCCTAGACCAGGGAAAATGCTCCCCCGATGGAAAGGAATTGAAAGGTACATACATACATTTCATTTGTTTATTTAGCTTAATCGAAACTCAAATCCAAACCAAAGATGCCGGTTTGTCACATTACTTTTTGTTTACCTTGTCATAATGTGCATTGGGATATTGTTCAGTCGCTATAATCTGGAGTATCTGATATAATCGAGATGATGAGCGTAATATTTTACATTTACGAATACGACGTATTAGCACGCTATATACACAAAACGCTATATACATAAAGCCGACCTGGGAATTGTTGTATTGACAAACATGTTTACTATTTTCCGAGTATTAAGTTTTTGTATCAATATATAACACTAGGCCCGCCCCGCGTTTTTAAATAAATGCGCGAAGCGATCAATTTTTCACATTTTTCCTAAGCTCCTCTCACATTAATTTTATTTAACCTTACGCGATAGACGATTCACAAAAATTATTCTCAACTTTATAATATTTGTATGGATTTATTTTCGTTTTAAATAAGAATTTGGCTTTTAAATACCTGGTGAACTTGTCAGACTTTTATGTATATACTCTCAATAGAGCCAGTTCGCATATAAGGACATGACAAGGAAATAGTTCAACGTAATAACTGTTCATATGAGTGTAAACACTATACTTGATCTTGACCTGTAGGGCAAGGAAACAATTGCTATACATATTTAATATACCGACAACGTTTACAAGGTATAATTAATTCAAGATCTACATGATCTTTGAGTTAATTATACGGAAGTGAATTGAGATTACAATCCACCCCAATTTATCATCATAAAGCTATTAGTGTAAAGCAATCATAGCGTATGTTGAAATCATAATATATTCTTTCGAATATATTTGATAGCTTTTTAGTAGAACTAGTCACTGATGTGCACGCGTATTACAGCTCACATCAGAGAGGCCTTAGAAGAGAATTGCGCCAAATGTACTGAGACCCAGAGGTCTGGAACCAGGCGTGTGATTGGACACCTGATCAACAAGCAAGCCGCCTACTGGGACCAGCTGAAGGCCAAATACGACCCAGAACACAAGTACGTGCTCAAATACGAAGCTGATTTACGCACAGTAGCCGCTCACTAAGCTCTTGTGAAATGTCATTTGAATAAAAGGTGTTGTCATATTATTATGTCGTTTTTTTTAATGCAATTTTGGTTAATAATTAATACAATATATTAAGATGTTAGAGTGATCGGCTGGCTAGATGTTTATTCACTTATTCGACCGGTTAGTTGAATTTGAATTACTGGAATCCCTAGAGTTGGAAATAACTAAAATGTTTGGCGCCGATATAATACATGCAAAGGGGTGAAATGGGTTTACTAAATTTCCGACGAGTCTACTAAAACGAACTGCTTATACCTCTAAATCAATTTAAGCAATTTTGGATATGAACTGACTATGACATTGTCATTTTTTAATAAAACTAGCAGTTCTATATATCCTTCTATTAATAAGCGGGTAAAAATTAAATACACTTTGACTAGGAAATAATATTTAACATTATTAAAAATTATAATTGTTGTTAAATATAACAAATAAGTCTTGGTTTCGTTTAAATAACAATCATAAAGGATAAATTAGAAAATGTAGAATAAAATAAAATAAAAAATTTATCTGTGCAACATGGTATCGGATGTTAAACATAAAACTACTAAAATCTTTATTAAAAACAAAACAATAAAATATGTTTTGAACATAGGTTTATTGTTTTAATTAAAGCTGGCGTGACGTAATTGTGAGCGTAATTAGATCCGGTGCTTCTAAACGAACAATTTTATGTAAACAAAAAACGACTATTTTTGGCGTGATTTTTGATTTGAAAATCTATGCATTTAGTTGATATATTTCTTCGATGAACATTTTTTATATACGAAAGATACTATTTTTCTATATGACGTTTATATATGACGTTAGAAATACCGCGTTTACGTTCCTTACATCAGTCATATATTTTGTTTATTTATTATTATATATGTTTAGTTAAATATCTCTTTCTATTTGGCATTTGATATAAATAAATTAAATTAAAAACCAACGAATTAAAATATAAATTCACTTGTAATTTCTTATAATATTATGACGATAATATTTCAATATTTATGAAATAATACGGTGTTTTGTGGATGCTTTAATGGTTTCTTTCACAAAAAGGGCGTAGCGTAATTTTACAATGTGTGTAAAGATGAAGAATCACGATGGAAACAAATTGAACTTTTGCTTATAGAGAGCTGGTAATTGATCGAACCACTAAGTTTCAGAGTCTTATATCCTCAAGGCCCAATTGACAACAAAATATTTTATTGCTACTGTAAAATGTTATCATCTTGAGTCGCCTCATTTGTGATGTCGAGCTGGTTGCTGTTGCATAAGCTGTCTTCTGCCATCCTCAGCGCCTTGTGCCATTACTTAGGCCAATGCCGGCCTTTACTTCATAGGTTTGGGGATCGGCCTCAAAGCCTCGTACTCTGCCGGTAACCGCAAGTTTTTCCTTAATTTAATTTAATGGAAAATTCATGACCTATCCTAACCTAACCTAACAAACTCTTCAGTTTTTACATTATATATTTTAATTA
Source organism: Pontia daplidice (assembly GCA_963693355.1). Classification (NCBI taxonomy): domain Eukaryota; kingdom Metazoa; phylum Arthropoda; class Insecta; order Lepidoptera; family Pieridae; genus Pontia; species Pontia daplidice. The sequence goes on from CAVNZL010000139.1 coordinate 6,901,239, forward strand.
AAACCTCTTTCCAAATACAGCAGACACTATATTTTTTGAGATCTGAAAAATTTGAATATTTATCACCTCTAAGTTATATCGTGTAATTACTGTAACTTGACCATGAATTCACCTAAAAAGTATCGAATTATGTTAAGTTAGTTTTTATGAGGTTATTTACAAGCAAGTACATGATATAAAAAGATTTATAGACTAAGTTCATCAGTTTAAGAGTTAAATCTTGTGAGTGGAGGTGGGTTGGTCTTATAACTACTAAACAGCTTTTATTGCATAATTCTTTTTACTAATTGTGGATTCTAAATTTATTGATAAAAGTTTTACATATTATTGGCGTAAAATTTTGTTTTGTATAACATTTTTGTATGCAGTTTCGCCTCTGAATCGCTTATAAGTTTTAGAAAATAACTGATTTCTAAAACGATAGCATTGTTCATAGCAAATTTCATAACTTTGGCTTCATTTACTAATTAAAATAATAAAATAAAATAAAACAAAAGTTCCAACATTAATTGAATTCAATCTTTCCTAAATTGTGACTATTTTAGGTGCGTGTGCGTTGTATTAAAGATGTAGACCGTTCTTTTATAAGATTTTTTCACGAGTGCGTTGCGGTTCAGATGACGATACGCTCTAAATATAAAATCTAAATATGTAACAGACCCATTTACAAATAATCTGCGAAACCCTTAAAGGACGCGCGTCGCCCTGACACAGGAGCATCCTCAGGACGTTGCCTCTACGCACGCTGTTCGTTGAGTTCTTTTTCAGAAGATCCCCAATTCATATTACCTTCTTAACAGTTACATTTAATTTTAAATTTAGTGCTTTTTTCTATGCTTTAATGTATGTTGTAGTGTAAAATGAAGATTACTTGTTTATGCCTCCTCGCCTTTGTGGTATTAACCTCAGCCGACAAGTACACAGACCGTTATGACAATATTAATTTGGATGAGATTTTGAACAACAGGCGACTTCTATTACCATATATGAAGTGTATATTGGACGAGGGGAAGTGCTCAGCTGACGGGAAGGAACTGAAAAGTGAGCTTTTCATAATTCGGTTTGTTTAAAGTAAAAGCTGTTATTCAATTTCATTGATTTTTCATTGAATCTGCAGTGAAAAAAACTTTTGGTCCTAATTTCAATAACTCGTGGTTATCATTTGGTTGTTTGTAGGACTAATTTACATTAGTAGTTTTTGTTGTAAACTTATGTTTTTTTTACAGTACATCTCACAGAAGCATTAAATAATGACTGCGAGAAATGCACGGAAAATCAAAAGAAAGCTTCGGGGCGGGTTTTGTCGCATATAATAAACAAAGAGGCTGAGTTTTGGCAGAAACTTAAAGCGAAATATGACCCACAGAATACCTACGCGCCCAAATTTGAAAAAGAGTACAAGCAGTAATAAATGTTGTGTGTAAATTGGTAATGGTAATATAAGATATACAAATTATACTGTGTTTCTACTTATAAATTTTTAAATAATACTAGATTTCTCAGTTTTTAATCCTGTTGTCACGTTTCAAATATCGTTTAATGATTACGTAAGAAATTTTGTATGATTTGAAATGCCTTTTATAAGCGATGTTAGAGTGGTGGCCATTTTCATGGTTTTCATGGTTTCTTGGGCGGGTCAAATAACAAAATGGATTCACAAAACATTATATTTAGCTGATTTTAAATACCTTAATATAAGCGCTGGTATCCAGGTGCTGTTGAAGATAATTGATAAACGCGTTGCAATATGACAGGATCTGATAAAAAAAGTTCGCTTGTTCATATGTTAATTTTATTCTGCTTAGAGATATAGGCTCTCTCAGTACTCTGAACCCACATCATATCTGCCAGAGACTTCCATAATCGGTGTTCAAGGAATAAGAAATTCCACCCGTATCACCTGGACGTACATCGTTCCAGAACAGAGCAATAAAGCCATTACGAGTATGTGGAATCGGCTGCCAATAGAATTATTATAATTCGGTATTTCGAAACCAATACTGAGGGACACACAGAGAATTATGCAGTCAGACGCCAACCCCGTGATTATGTGATTAGAACACCCCCGTTCTATATAATTGTATAGTATACATTATTGAACTTAAATTTGGCTCAAAATACCCTAAGATATAGATCTCCATAATAGGTCATTTAAATAAACTGTTGTCTCTATCAAAGTGTGTGTGTGTGAAAAAGACAGACTGTTTCAAAGTTAATTAGTCCAATTGGCCAGATTTGATGAGAAAATATATTTATTAAACAGTTTCTGGCTTTAATGCAACTGGAAAATAATTATAATATAAAATATATAATGTATTACGTCACAATATATAATAAAACTATTATGGAGATTTGTTTGTAGCACCATATTTCTTAAATATATACTAGCTGATCTGGCAAACGTTGTTTTGCTATAAATGTGATTTCTAGCAATCATTTTTTTTAGTTCAATAAAAATAATTATCAGCTTTAAGTGTGCGGGCTTTTACTACACGTTTGTCGGTTAACTATAGCAGTGCCATCTATTGATTACTGACTCAATCCAGTCAAAAAGTATAGACATCTGTTAGAATCTTTTGGAGTTAATAGATAATTGTGACTGTCAATTAATTATAGACAGGAGATTTATATATATTTAGATATGCAATATGGAGAAAAAAAATAGATTATATAATTCTTTGATCCAATACAAATAACAGTAATAATTCGTATTTTATACCTCTTTAGTTGTCACAAAATGAGATGTCAGAGACATAATTGTACCTGCATATAAAAGATGTCACTATTATTAATTTTAAATTTTTAGAAATTTAACGAAGAATGTGCAACAGTAAATCCAAAATAGTTCCTACCATTTTTGGGGTTCCCCCCCCGGCCCCCCCCCCAAAAAAAACCAAAAAAACCCCCCCCCCCCCCCCCAATAACTACCAGCTGTTAATATATGTAATAAAAAATGTGTATGCTAAAAAATATCTATGATATACACAAAAAAATAAATAAAAAGCCTTATTACAATAGTCTTTGTTTAAATTATATACTAGAATGAGGCACTTCTGCCTAAAGATATAAAATAAAAAAATTAAACTCTACACTCACTCGAACGGTTGCTTTCTTACAGCTTGTCCTTACAAAGGCCTCGCCCGCCGTCCCTTTCAAAGCGTCTTCCCATCTCCTCATCTGTCTTCCCCGTTTATGATATTTATTACCTTACAAACTATTTACAGGGACAACAGAAACGCACAAAACGTTATATTTACCTACAATAGATACTACACACTCTAAAGTCCAAACAAACAATCTAACGTCATGAAAGTTTTAATGCTAATATCCTAGATATAGAAGTATACTTGAAGTAGGTGATACCTGCGGCTTCACCCGTGGTCAACTCCTTTACATATAAATCCATAACATATACAGTATGTAATATGGCTAATATAAATTGAAGCTATAAAAGTACATATTTTCAGTTATAAATCAATCAGATGGTAGATCTTTTCCCCAGTGTCTTGATATTTTGAACAATTCACACAATATCTATTGCTTATATCATGTATCTATTCTAGAGTTTTATTAAAATCCATTCAGTAGTTTGCTACGGTAAATAATATTACCAAATACTTAGTAAAAATAATATTTAAGAGAATCGAACAAGCAAAGTCGGGAATTCAATTGGTATATGAACCTTGACTATTAACGATGACTCCGGATATGGTCAGTAAACTGCATACAAAAAATATTTATTGCCATTTTAATATTACTTCAGTAAAATTTTCAGTTTTTGTTTATATTCAAATTAATATAAATTGACTTATGGCCAAATTTAGCCACAGTGTCATAGTTGAGTGATAAACGGTAAGTTGCAATAATTCAATTGTTATTACTATTATCACAATAAAATATTTAAAATATTTTTTTATTCCCCGTCTACCTGTATTCAAGACGTCCATTACGAATTTTTTATAATTGCTCGCACAAATATAATAAAACGTATTCAATTTATTCCCAGATGATATTATATAATATTGGAGGCTTCAACCACCATCCCGTTTTCATTCGCTTTGCACATCATTGATTACTTTTAAAATAAATACATTAAAATTGTTATTTTATTTATTTAACATGCTAAAATAAGTTCTATTTGCAAACAATATCTCGTAGGATACACAGGTACATATTTGATTTACAGTTACAATGAAACTCCCCATCTTTCTGTGTTTGGTGGCTCTTGCGGTCGTGTCTGCTCGTCCAGAGCAATACACGGACAAATTCGACAATGTCAATTTGGACGAAATTCTTAGCAACAAGCGCCTTCTGATGCCTTACCTTAAATGTATTACCGATGAGGGTAAATGCACTCCAGATGGAAAGGAGCTCAAGAGTAAGTAATAATACGGGCGCTTAGAATGTTATGGTTCTAGGAACGACTTCTATTAGACAGGCAACTTTTAATATATATGCTAACAACGTTCGCTTAATAAAAAAGCAACGTACAGGAGTCTTTACCGCCGCCCATTAACACTCAAAATATCAGAGGGCTCGTAAGTGCGTTGCTGGCGTTTTATATGACGCGATGATACGAATTTTTTTAGGTGGTTTTGGTTAAGAAAACCTCTACAGTCTATAGGCAGTTTCCACATAAATGCATGCCTTAGACAAATAAATAGAAGGCGTCAACATAGAAGGTTGATCAAAATAAGATTCTGATATCTAAGGCCCAGACAATACGGTTGCAGCCAATGATTATTTAAGCATTTTTTATACCATACACTTGTTTCAGTGCACATCAAGGAGGCTCTCCAAGAAGACTGTGCAAAGTGTACAGATTTCCAAAAGAACAATTCAAAGAGAGTGCTAGCGAAGGTGATTAACGAAGAGCCAGCTTATTGGGACAAGATCAAGGCTAAGTACGATCCGCAGAACAACTTCTCGTCTAAATACGAAGCTGAGCTGAAGACAACAAATTAGTATATTGTTGTAGAATGAATTATATTATATGTATAATAAATAATAAATATAATGAATTATATTATATATTAATGGTTTGTTAACAATTAGGTATTGACGTAATAAAGTTCTAGATATAATTGAAATTTTATTTAATTGTAAATTGTTATACCAAATTTTTGTTATAAAGGAATTGTGTTTAAAGTTCAAAATTTTAAGTGTTGCTAGCTGTTATATATACTTATTATTATATCCTCTAGACAGTTTTCATTAAATTGAACGGACAAGTCAGATAACAATAAAATCCAATTACTATTAATCAACAGTAGCAGGAGTGGAAATTATCTCTAATTATTTTTTTGATATTATTGTATTATTGTTGTAAAGATGTTTGCTTGGTAGCTTGTTTTAGCTATTACTGGTACAGCGCCATGTCATGTTTGAATTAATCTTTACAATTTTTTTTTAAACAAAACAACTAACTTTTAATATACGAAAGATTATGCGCCAAAACTTTTAGATACCTTTCACTGTTCCACTTCAACTTAAAATATCCCCACTGCTAATTATCTGGGAGGAATACTGTCCTACACTGACGAATTTTCCGTTGAAAACCCTTTGGTCTCAGGTTTTATTATGTTTCCATAAAAAAGCATATCACTGATTTGGATATATATGAAATGAAAATATGCTCCAAAAGGGGATGAAATTCAAACGAAAATGATAAAAACGATTCAGTAGAGCAATTCTTAACAAGTAGGATCAACCTTCCCCCGCAAAAGTAATAAATATGTTTAAATATATGTAAATCTTAAATTGCACAATATTAAATAAATGCTCTCGTGATTCAGAACTTCCGCGTTTTCTTAATATTCAAGTGATTTTTTTTTATTTTTATGTACATGTTTGTCACTATTTATAGTTTTCAGTTAAGAATAACTATCAAGACATATTTCACATGCCCCTGAGTAAGCTATGTGTTATGGCGCTAAAACAAAATAAAAAACAAATTTACTATATATAGGGAATCGAACGCGAGGCACAGTCTAACATGGCAGCCATTGCGTCTTTATATATTTAACCCAACATCTTCGAGATGACACTTAGATCCATGTTATTTTTATTCACCGAATGAAAAACCTTGGAGAGACAAAGGTTTTACTGAACTACTACGTCATGTTTTCCTTTCTTGACAATGGAACAGGTTCGGCTTCTTTATTTATTATATAACAACAAAGCAATTTAGCCATGTTCAGGATTTGTATTTTTTGCGTGGCAGTGAAAGGGATTGGAACAATTTTAAGGTACTGTATGATGTTTTGTGTTATTCGCACTTCTACCAAGGTCGAAACGATATATTTTTATAGACAGGGATAGATACTTCAGGGATTTATCGAAATTCTAATTGTAATCTTTTAGTTTTATCAATTTCTGTCAACTGTTTAGTTTCTTTTTAATGAGTAATCTGTCATATGTTTTCTATTTGTGTTGTTTAAAGTAAAAACAAAAGAAGTACTTTGAAATGATAGTTTAAGTATTTGAATTCGAAGTGGTTTTTCATTATTACTGTGATTCAATTTAAATTTAATTATTGAAGGAAGGCTTTTGAAGTTTATATTAGTGTTTGCACTCTTAATACAGGCCATACATAATTTAATTTGGGACTAATAAACGCGGTAAATATGAATGTATAAAAATATATATTCATAAAACTATTTCCTCTTATAAATCCTGGCCACATACAGTGGAATAATTTATTTTAAGATTTTATGCTTGCGGATTTTTTCATATAGTATTCAATTTTTTTTCAGCATGAAGTTTCTTATTGTAATATGCGTCCTGACGGTCGTATGTGCCCGTCCCGAAACATATACCAACAGATATGACGGCATAGATTTGAAAGACATTTTATCAAACCGTAGGTTGTTGGTGCCATACATACTTTGCGCATTGGAACAAGGCAAATGCTCACCGGAAGGAAAAGAATTGCGATGTAAGTTAAAATACTATTACTATATTTAGTTTTGTTCGAGGGCTATTAACTGTGTTGCCGTTTAATCTCTTCATCAAATAGTTTAGGGAGTATACTAGCGTTGGGGAAATATTGAATTATGGTAACATCGTACAATACAAGGAATTAAGAGTAAAAACTGTTAGTGCTAGATTACACATAAATGACAATATGACATATTATATAATGACATATTATAAAGCTTTGTGACTTTGGTTTAACTCGACAATCTTAGGATCTACTGGTACGAAAAATGCAATCGGCTTATCAATATATAGCCTTCCACCACCACTGTTTTGAAGATAATTTAATAAGTAATTTCATCATCTAAATTATTAAATTAAATATTAAGACCAATAAAGATTAACTTGACTTTCAAAATGTCTGTGAATTGCTTGAGTGTGAGTTACAATAGAACTGTGTTAATTAGCTTTTTAATTCAGAGATATTAATCAGAATAACAAAACAATTATCGTCAAGGTGCTGAGTGTTTCCTGTATTTTTGTTGATATTGAAATATTTAATATATGCAGTAATACGGCTTGGTATAATTGAATGACGTAGATTCATATCGAGAGTTTAATCCGTGGCAGAAAGTCGTTGGTTGGCGAAGTGACTGAACTTTTCAGTATTATGTAGATAATATATTTAAAACGTTGTCATTCGCCATTAGGGCTTCAAACCTCAATTCAAATAACATTATTTTAATACATAAAATTTATAACACACAAGCAGACGCGATGAACTTCGTCCGCCTTAGCTAGCTGTGCACTATTTTAATTGTATAGTTGACGTATTGATTTCGTATATAAGAGGGAAAGAGATAAAATAGCCACGACTTCTCAAATCTAATGACGTTGACATTCGTTACGCGTTTTTTAATGCAATATTAAAGATATTTTTTAATATTCCTCGAAAGATTTTCTAAGACTTCACAAATTTAATAACGTTTGGGATAAACATAAACGAAAGGTTTCATTTTTAATATATAATCAGAGAAAAGTTCACCAAAGACTTCATAACTTAATCGTCATGCAACCTTAGCCCTAAACTGCAGTCTCAATCTTGGATTAGACTACGTACACAGATAAAGACCCGGTACGGTCAACATTTTTATTAGTGTGGGTATAGTAATATACAAAAAGAAATCGTATCTTAAATACATCGTTGTCATGATTATATACCTTCACTAAAAAGCCTAATTCGTTACGACGTAAGTAATTTTTATCTAGCTCCCAGTTTCTCGCACGTGCCGAAATAGCAAATTTCATAATGGCTATATTCTTTTCAGCTCACATCAAAGAAGCCCTAGAGAATGATTGCGCAAAGTGTACGGAACCACAGAAACAAGGCACTCAAACCGTAATCACGCACCTCGTGAAACATGAAGACGATTATTGGAAGCAACTGATCGCAAAATACGATCCCAACAGGAAGTATACGTCCAAATATGAGAAACAACTTAAGTCTATTCAATAGTGGATTTGTTCAGACGTAAATCATTGACAAACTGACAGTTGTGTTAATGCTATTAGGTTTTAATAAATTTTTTAATATACCGCTCAGTGTTTTTCATTAAAACCAGACAACAATAGAAGAATTCACGTAATAGCGTATCGCTAGTGTCAATGGGCGGCGGTATCATTTAACATCACACACACACAACAACAGCCTCCTGCTCGTTTGCAAAAAAAAAATCGCTTGTAGGCGTCTGTTTCAAGTATTAAAAGAAAAAGAGTAAATTGTATATGTGATAGTGATTTCATAAAGAATTATCTGATTACAAGAGCGGTTTTCTTAACAATGCTTTGTGAGACTGTATCATAGATTATTATATTATATCTCTTTCATTTATGTTTTACATTTGCATGCTATTTTTCAATTTTATAGTTATTATATATATTATTAATCATTTATCAATTATGTACCTATCCCAAATTTCACGCTGAGTTACAATAAATTGTTATTATTTAATAACAAACACTCGCTATAAAAATCATTGTTTATTACATAATAGAGTTGAATATTAATAATAAACGAAATTTATAAGCAAGTATGATTGTCAATACAGTTAGTCACAGATTAAAGGGTCAAATACAGTTACTGGTATTTATTTAATATTACAGTTTTTATTAACTAATCTTCGGACGCTAAAAAGGCTTCGTATATATCTTTATACTCATCTTTAGGATCATATTTCTTTAGTATATCTTTGAAATAATTGTCATGGTTCTCACGAATGAATCTCACCACTTTTCTTGCTGATTTCCTTTGAAACTCCGTACATTTTGTGCACCCTGTCTGCATACCATCTTTTATGTGGACTGAAAATAATGATTTTAAAATAATAACAACAATAATTGATATGATATTTGGAATTGATAAGTTAAGGATACCTAGTATTAAATATTTCTAAATTCCAATTAAAGGTAAGAACAAAATTTCGCGCCATTTTAAGGCAAGAATAAAAACTCTACATCTAGTATTATTCCCTGTTTTTTAGGCCTTTGTGCAGATACCATAAGAACAATTGTACAACGCATTGTTGGTAGACTAGATTGTGAAGTGAAACGCGCTTGTAAATTTCTTACTTGCTTTTTGTAATTTTCTACTCACGGACATCTCCAATTATCTTGAACAGCATTTATTTCAAGAGCGATACTAATATCAACTTATTTCAGAGTTAAAGAGAGTTTAAAAAAAAACTGATTAAGCAAAATTTACACAGACCACAACTACAAAAAAAATTCATCCGGTCTGTGGTGAATATATACTGTCATATAAAGAAAGAATATCTCACGATATGTAACCCTTACCTTTAAGCGCATTCCCCTCAGGCGTACACCTCCCTTCGTCCAATAAACATTTGACATACGAAACAACCAGACGTTTGTTTTGTAAAATTTCATCAACATTTATATTGTCATATCTATCTGTATATTGCTCGGCATGGATAAAAGCGCCAAAGGCAAATAAAACCAGAATACACTTCATTGTAAACGACTATGAATACAATGGTGACTGCGCACAAGGATCTCATTTATATATTTCATGAAACAATTGATAAACATTGTTAATAGTTTTAATTGTTTAGGTAATTGCGTCTATAAAGTATTGCCTAATTACATCTATGATTCAATAGGAAAATTAACATAGACTATAGAGTAAATCCTGTAGCATTAAACCCTAAATGTAGAATTCCTCTAAGAAAACGGTATATTTGAGTGTTTTAATATTACCACTATATTCGTCTTAATACTACAAAACTGTCAAATTTTCGTTATGATTACAGGGATCCTTTACTTTGACGTTCAAACGCAAAAGGCGTTTGGTTCTTCAAATTTGTTTTATTGATTTTTGTATCGGATGACACAAAGATTATTGGATATTTAGAACAAAATGACAGCAGCGGTCATACATAGATTTACAACTGAACCAAAAATGCGAAACCAAATTGAATTGAATATATTCTCCAAATAACAAAGAATGCGTACAGAAGACAAACATCAAAGAAAGAATCTTCCAAAATATTCAAAAGAAACCAGCGTATGCATATCCAACCATTTATTTAGGAAAGTGAAACGATCATGTTCGATTACATTTTTAAACAGTCAAACCCTTAGCCTTCGCGCGTTCTTCATATTTCTTCCTGTATTTTCCTTCCGCGTCATATTTGGCACAGAGCTCTTCCCAAATTTCCTTCTCTTTGTTGATGAGGTGTTCGATGATCGTGTATGTACCCTTCTCTTGAGCCTCAGTACATTTGGAACATCCAGTTTCTAGCGCGTCTTGGATGTGGTCTGTAATACGATTAAATTCTATGTTATGCAAACGTAATTACTACGTATATTTCGTAATTTACAAGGTTAAATGGTCGTAATTCTATAGTTGCAGTACAAATAACTATGTGAGCCGAAAACTACGCGATTTTTAGGTATGCTCGATGCGAAATTGATTAAAATTCTAAGCAAAAAGTTTAAATGAAGGGAAATTTAGTTGTTCCTGTGGGCTTAGCACGAAAATTAGACACAAGTAACAGACATGTAAAAGGGGTTCGTCGTTTTGGAAAACAATGTAAAATTATATATAATGATGTTCTCTCAGGCTTCTTACCCTTCAATTCCTTTCCTTCGGGGCTGCACTTTCCTTTATCCAGAAGACAGTTGACGTATGCAAGCAGCAACCGCTTGTTATCTAGTATCTCTTGCAAGTCGATATTGTCATATTTATCGGTATACTTCTCCTCTCCAAACACCGCGACCAAAACGCAACACAGCACAATGAATTTACCGGCCATCTGAAACAATTTCTTATTTAAAATTTTTATACAACTAGACAGTCTAATTTTTAAACAAAGCAGTATATTTTCATCGCAGTAGAATCAGAATTTGAGTAAAAGGAACAGAACACAATGATATTCTTTCGATGTATGAAGGTACTGGAATGCGCCAGACACATTTATGTGGTTATTCACAACGTTTAAGTGATCATCCTTCTGTGTATCACGTAGATTTGAGCTATTGTGGTTCTTCTGTTTTGTCACCTATCGTCATGGAAAATCCAATTCAATGGTTTGAACCCACGTATCTCTGAATTGAAAATGACGCTTGGTTGCCCACAAACTACACTACACTAGTAATATATCAAAAAAAATTTAGATTATATTTTAGACCCACCGTCTCAATCTGGATCGTGGTAACTTATGCCGCTCAATGTAATGACAGAGTATATATAGTGGTTAAACCTAATTTGCTTCTCGTCAGATCGTTAGCTGCGAACATTTGATGCATAAAAACTAGCATACATGGTGTTCACTTTTGTGTAAGGCGGAGGTTTTGTGAAGGTTGCTGCTGAATGATATAGTTTCTTCCAATAAACCTTTCTCCAATTTTACCCGTTATTAAAGATTTTGTCCATAGTTATATTTATAGTAAATCGGAGATTTAAGTTACCCCAAGATTCACGGATTTTCCTCTCAAATTCTTATGTCAAAATATATCGTATTTTGCGGCTCATACACACTAATCATACACTTAAATCGTACAAAAATATATTTCGTCTGATTAATTTTGGTGTTAGTCCAGTCCCCTATATAAGGATAAAATTGTTTTACAGTCACTAGAATATATCATGAATATAATGTGACCTTGTCACAATATTAGCAGGACAAGAGCGCGTCCATAATATTATTTACCTGCACTTTGTCAATATATTTATTGCCATATCTCTAAATAACATCTATTAGCAATATTTTCATAGAATTACTCAATTGAAAACGCAATTACAAGATCTCTAGCATTATGTAGATTTCTGATAATTGTCATCTGATATAGATCATAGAGATGATGGAAATAATATCTAATAATATGCTTTGGAATCTAGGGTAAGTTATAAAAACTCGTTTAAAATATTATAATTTTTACGTTTTTTAAATTTAGAATTAGAACTTTATATTTAAATTTGGAGTTTCGTCTTATAAGCTCATACGGCTTTGATTACTGAAGAACAGGATTAGACTCCTGGCGAGGCGATGTTTGTTTGGGTTTATAGGTAGGACGAAGGCTATCCTGTAAAATGTACTTGTCTCTGTACTAGGTGGATAGACCATTATCGCGGATAACACAACGGCTATGAACAGGTCTTTCTGGAAATTTAGGGGAGACGCCACAGACGTCATAAATACATTTTGGACTTAAACCAAATTGTGGTGGTGGACAGGTATGTTCTCCAAAAGACGATTTCGCAATATCTGTGTGGTAATTAACCAGACATAAATAATCAGCGATGTATTTATAATACGGTAAGTATTCTTAGAAGATACGAAAGCCTTATTTGATAGCATAGTAGGAAATTAGTATAAATAAATAAAATTTGAAACATCCTATATATTATAATATTAATTATAATGCATAAAAAGTACACCTTTGTTTACATACAATCTCAATGTATTTCCACTGAGTTTTTTTTTATCATAATAATGTATTTTTGAAAATATATTCACAGTAATGAAAGGAAATACCCAAGGTAATTTTAAAATTGTGCTGATGCATTAATTAGCCTAAAATAGTATGGAATTTTACAATTACTCATATGAAATTAATTATATTGTAATATTTGAACTGAATGAAAAAAATTATTTAATAGAAAACACAGACATTTGTTTGATAATATTATTTTATTCATGTACGTTCCACCCAAGTTACGTTTCGAAATTTAAGCACTAATCTTAATATATATAAATCTACTGTTATGATGTTTGTCCACGATGGACTCCTAAACTACTTATCTGATTTTAAATTAAATTGGCACACCGTGAGCAGTCAGGTCCAACTTAAGAGATAGGACAGCTTAGATCTTAAATATAGTCGCAACTTTATTTTATTACAAATTATTTTTCTATAATTAATGGACAGTCACAATTATCTGTTAACTCCAAGCAATTCTAACAGATGTCGATACTTTTCGACTAGATTGAGTTATGAGTTAAGTAATCTATGGCACTGCTATGGTAAGCTGAAAAACGTGTCCTATAAAGATTAATTTATTAACCCAAATAAAGCGTACTGTTATTGTTTAAAACGCTTTCGATAATAAACTATTCCATAATTATTTTTATTGAATTAAAAAAATGATTGCTAGATACCATATTTATGGAAAAACAACGTTAGCTGGGTCAGCTAGTTATTCAAAAAAATCTGTTTAATGTTGTACTTAAATATTATCAGAATTAATTGTCTAAAGTGAATGTTCTAATCAAATTGTTTTACGCTCTTTTCAAAACAGAGAAATGAGTGCTTTACTTCAAAAACAGCAATTTTTTTAATTAATAATTAATGTAATTACAGTTGCAAATCGAAAATAAATCAGTTTTAATACAATGATTGATTTTAGTTTGTAAAAATATCTAAAATCGCGTTCCTGCATTGGAAGTCGGACAAACAGACAGCGAAACCACATTAATTTAAATCATATCATACTAGGTACGTAAGCCTAAAAATAATTATTCAAATCAAACGACTAAAATTGTAGCATAGATAAAATCGCTTCATACATCAGTTTATACAGTTTATAAACCGAAACAAAACATAAATAACTTCCACGTAAACGACATAATTACTAATTATATTCTGTGGTTATATAAAAACGATCAAACGACATTGATTAATTCAGTAGAGACGACCTTTTAGGAAAATGTTTTTTGTAGCTAGGAAGATAATTGGTAACACAATGTGTACTTTCAAATATTAGTTTATTCTATGTTATTAGACTAATTATGAAGTCAGTATTAGATTTATCGGAGAATTGGGGACCAGAGTTGTATATAAGTAGTCTTAGTGCAGCCAAAAATTGGGAAAACGATCGACTTACAAAATGTCAGACGTACGCGGTCGATGAACTACTTGTTAAATTTCTAGAGTTTTAAGAAGTTTTAGTTCCACCGCTTTTTTATGTGCTTTTTTGTACTCATTAGTGATTAGTAATATTAAGTCAAGTATTGGCAGCTCAGCGAATCAGATATGTTTGGGTTTATTTCTTAAGCTTACAACTTAACTAGACAATCAACAATAGTATAAAAGTAAACACTTCAGTTAGACAATTCGAAGTTTAATTAAATAATTGATTACTTTTAATCATTATAAATTTAACACCAACTTGCATAGTGTCAATTAGACATTATATTTTATATTTACAAGTATATTTAAGTGCATAATTATAAAATTACTACTAAACTACTTCAATTAGTATGTGCGAATCAAAGTTTTTTTTTTTTTTTTTTTTTTATCCTAGTGGCTTCCTCCGGGCGAGGTTTTCCCGGGGCCATGGAATATCTAGCTAAATTAAAACACAACATTTTAAATTTTTATTAACAAAATTACAATAAGTACTTATTTGCTATTTACATTTTGATCTTAAAACATTATTTATAGCTTTGCAATTATTAATATATAATTATTATAAATTCGACTTTATATAATGTTTTCGATACATATTTTATTAAATATGCTATGCTATTATTAAATAAATATATTCACATAATTCTTAATATAGTTTTAACAATAAAATAGTTAAAAGTGTAAATCTAGCTTGTATTCCTCGTTTTGTTTCTGTTTATGCATGTCTTTGCTATCTTTATGCAGTATTCAGCGAAGATTGTTCTATGTTTTTTATCTGCAAGGATACTAGGAATGGTTTCCGCCTTCAACGTTTTATCCAGTCGATATTCCAATTGAAATCTTTCGCAGTGGTAAATCGGACATTTATTAATACGTGAGGCACTGACTCTTCATCTGCACCGCAAGGGCAAACAGGACTGTCCTTACATTTGAATCTGTAAAGGTATTCCGAGAAGCCGCCGTGACCAGTGAAGATTTGTGTTAGTGCGTAGTTTGGTTCAATAGTTTTTAAGATACTGTACGCGTCGATGGCATCGGGGAAGAAGATTTTTGTGACTTTCCCTGTAGTGGTATTTATGTACCTGGTACGCCACTCTTGTAATGTTCCCGCTCTCATGATACGCTTGAGGTGTGACAGAGGGTAACAATCATAAACGGAAGTTATTTAGGACTATCCCTCTATAAAATCTTATACCTTTAAATAATACGCAGAAGTTTTGTAGTACAAGTTAAAATCTAAGAACTACGTTGAACGATTGTCATTTGATATCATTTATTTATACAATCGAAAAACAGTAAACATTCATGTTCGGATATTGACCCAATTATAAAGGATTGTATTCCAAACTAAATAGAATAAATTAATTGTGTAGTTACTCAATTATTAGGTTGTTCGATGCCTTTTTCTTCATGTAGTAGTTAGTATTTGCTCAAACAGGCGATTGAATGAAGGCATTTCCACCGAGAAAAATGAAATGTTTCTAATGTATTAATTCATAAACTCAGGTATGTCAAATTGACTTCTTATACCCATCTTAACCCACAATATATATTTCCTTACCTCTTGAGTTACTAAAAAATCCATACGCTGTAACGTGCATTGTGCTATTGTTAAAATAATCAGACAATGTAATTAAGCGTTCCCTACAAAGAATCGAGGCGTGAGGACAATTTAATAGGCTGTTCGACCTTCGTCTCTGGATCGACCAAGATTATCTTGTTAGAGAGGTCAGCTGACTTCTTGTTTACAAGAACATTCAATATTCTTACTAAATAGATTGTAAACTATGTTCTAATTAGTGCATTGCTGTGGTCATAAGTCAATGTGGTCACACCGTGTGCTGAATTAGGCTATATTAACACTACGCAATACTTTTTATTTATTAATTTATTTAGATTACGCCATAGACAGTTGACAGACAATATAAAGAACAAAAATTGTCAGTGATACAACAGGTACAAGACAGGACAGTAGGAGCCACCGCCTACTGTATGCAATGCAGAGTGGCTCGTAACGTCAACGACCAGGTTAAAAAAAGGCATTCCGATACCTAAAAAGCTGGCAACACACTTGCGAGCTCTTTGGCAGTGTTGTTTTCTTAATAATTACATTTGATTCATCGAACGCTGTTCGTAGAGGCAACATCCTGTGGATGCTCCGGGTTGGGAGCGAGCTCCGGTACGTCGAGTTGTTGTTCTTGTTATTAGGTTTTTTATTTGTTTTTATTATTTTAAGGAAACTTGGCTATTACTTTGATGAACATTTAAAAAAATGGCGAAAGTTTGATTTGTATTATAATTGTTTTAAAATATATTTATGTAAGTTGAACTCATTATTCTCATTTCTGTAGAAACTCATACGAATCTCCAGTTTCAATTCGTATTGTAATTTGTTTTGATAAAACATAGCATGATAAACAAATTAATTCTAATTCCATGCGTGACGTAAATGGAAACTTTAAAATGGCAAGTAGGTATAAGAATGACGTGGAGCTGGCGTTGCAAATAAATGTTTGTCCAAACTAAAATATTACTGAAACAAACAATCCGTGAATAAACACATTAAAATGACATTATAAATGTAATTACACTTTAAACACAATATAAACACATAATCACATTTTCGTCTAGCTTTGACTTACGTAAAGATGTAGGACCATTTTGGTTTTGTAATAATAATTTTTTTGTAAAAAATTGAAGGTTTGGATTAGTTTGTTCTATAGGTTACACTGAATCTATGTGCATTGATTTCATACTGAATCACAAAATTCACTTTTGTTTAGATAGATAGATATAGTTAGTCTACCTTCAATTTGTTACAAAAACTAACTGTATTATTCTAGATAAAACTAAAAATATACATCTTTACATGAGTCAATGCTAGACGAAAATATCATTTGGGTTTTGTTTTTATATTTGTATGAGTCATTAAAAGTTACATTTTAAGTTAGATTATAATTGAGATATAACGATCGATTTGGGTCATGACATGATTTGGTAATATTTTTTAATAATAAATAAATATTTTTTGTGCCACTGACTTTATACCTTGTAAATAAAATCTGTTGTAAAAGATTTGTAATTTATTAGTCCAAAATCATCGTTAATGGAAAATCTAGATAAATATAGATTGTCTTTGGTTTATACGTAATAATAATACGCAAGCATTCGTTCGAGTACTAACAAAGTTGAGTCTAGATTTTTTTATAATTACTTTAATAATAAATCATTGTAGTTATTTCGCACGTATAACGTATTATACCTAAATTTAAAAAACCTTCGTGATTGATAGTGCTTTTTTTTATAAATTGATTGTCATGTTTTTTTTATATAAAATAAGGGGACAAACAGCTTGTGGGGGCCTAAGCAGAAACACCCGCAGCCCATAAACACCCATTAATGGGTGCGTTGCCGGCCCTTATGGATGGAGTACCCTGTCTTTTTTAAAGAATTGGATATCGTATCCCGTAGGGAAGACCTCCGCTCTCGATTCCATAGTTCACTTGTTCCCAAGAGAAAATTCCTTGTAAAGCGAACTGTGGATGATTTCCTTCATTCGATGGAAATCATCATCATCGTCGATGCAGTCAACGACGTTTAAAAAATAAAAATGAACATTTTTGTCTGTTTTTGATAGGAGTTTTTGATTTGCGGAAACAAAATTTAACTCTAAATAAATTTATTCGTAATTTAGTCGTATAATAAAGAAAAAGAAACCGATCTTAAAAAATAATAATAATAGCGAATGAATGAAATTCATTCGTTGTACAAAATGTACAAATATTTTTTTAAGAACTGTAACTACTAGTATTTTAATCAACAGGTCAATATCCAACTTTCCCATTACTTAAGACATGTTACAAAATAAAATATTCATAAAAGAAGGTTTCCTCATACAAAATTTGTGTGACGATGCTTATCCACCGAAGTCAACATATGTATGTGGCTAAAAGCGTAAAATATGTGTGTAAAAACGTATTCGTTTTTCAGATTTATTAGTACCCAGTTTACCTTTAAGTATAGCCCGTATGTGGAATGTGCCCTTTTTTTTAAATACAAACGGACAGGAGGCTCACCTGATGTAAATAGATGCCGCCGCCGCGTAAAAATAAATAAATATATAAATATCTATGATAAGCATTAAGTACTCTATTGACAATTGACATACACATATATTTCTAAGGTCACAGACCTAATATTTTTGCAAAAATAAGGTACTAATAATCTTGATAAGTTACTTGGTCCTAGTACAAAAATCTATCCATATCTTTATATATATATAATTCTTCTGTGAGTGTGTATGTCACTGAACTTCTCTCAAATGACTGGACCGGTTTTGATGAAATTTTTTGTGAGTGTTCAAGGGGATATGAGTATTGTTTAGATTCACAATATTATATAAAATTCTTGTGTCACGGAGGTTTGAACTTGAACTCCTCCGAAGCGGCTTGACCGAATTCTCATGAAACTTTGTGAGCGTATTGAGTAGATCTGAGAATCGGCCAACATCTATCTTTCATCCCCCTAAATATTAAGGGTAGTCCACCCCTAAATTTTAAGTTTTATTTTTTAGACAAAGTTCAGTTTCTATTTTTTTATGATACAACATACAAAAATAAAAACAATCCTAAATTTTCACCATTCTACGATCAACCCTTATTTTTTATTTATTAATTGAAAATTGAAATCACATGTATGGCAAAACAACGTTTGCCGGATCAGCTAGTATTAGAATAAATTCTTTAATAAGGGTGAAAATATCATGGACGAAGCTAAATGTACCAAATAATAAGGAATGCGTTTATACAAGCTAGAAAGTCTGCTTGGCATATATCTATCTATTGAGTATAAAAAAATATTGAAAAAGATCTTAAGAAACATTTGTTTCATTTGAAAATATAATGATTCATTTTAATTCCGAATAAAATCTAAGCCAAGAATTTCTATAAACCTTTGAATGACCTTTATATAAACCAGCTTAAGGAACTCAAGTAAAACTTAGTATTGAGTCATTATTTGAATAATTTTCTATGTAAGGTAGATAAGGTAAGTCTGTTTATCAACTACTTCAGATTAGTTTTTACGAGAATATAGATAAAATTATTAGGATTTACTCATCTTTATCACCGAAAGGGACTCATTACCAGTCAATTAGTAATATTTATTAAAGTTTATTGAATTAAGGCGTGACAGCCGCTTAGAACAATATATGATGAATAGCCATACACATTACATACCGTGGAAAAACGCCTGAAACTTTAAAATTCCGCACTTTTAAGAACTGCCCCAAATGCGTGTTTCAGTGGCAGATGTAGCAAAATTTTTTCAGGCACTATCTCGCGGAATCATATTATATCAATATGCTTAAGAACTTGTCATCTAATCAGGATTATGGTATTGTTTAAGCAGATTGTATTTGTAAAAAAATTCCTATGTTTACTTTTATCACAGCAACAATGATGAGGATTAAAAATCTGGTTTGATTAGGATTTTTCCTCACCTCGATGAATATTAATATCGGAAACTAGTGGTTATGTGGCACTAAATAATCGTTGAACTGTATTTCAATTATTGACATAGATAAATCTTGTCCATCAACATAGTACAATGCAGATTGTTAATTATAAATTGCCATGGTCATTGTTTTAGTTGTAATTTTTTATTGGATAGTCTCTCATACTACTCATCTACTTCATACTCATGGAAACAGCCTGATATCAAATGTATAAAAAACCTATAAAAAGTTGCTTATGACTTCCGCTCGGAAGAAGTTTCAGTATAGTGTTGTATATTAAATTTATTTTATGTTTTCATTGGTAAATTAATATTTTTGAATAGATATTTTATTATAAGGAAACTTTCGTTTACTTTTATCAAATTATAAAATGTGAAAAATTCATTGTTTAATAACTAAACTCTTTTTGCAGATATTGATAGCGTCTATACTAATGTACAACATTATTTCGTTCCGTCATCAATATGTTCTATTTTCTATTTATGCCAACTTGTTTTAGGCTCTGTTTCACGCCTAAGTTGTTGAATAACTATCAAATAATTTAACTGCACTATAAACTTCCTGTTAAAATAGTTTGCGTTTGTTACTTGTTAGACATGACAACGTAGCATTTTGATGTTTCAATTCATGGAATATGTGAGACTAGAAAAGATTTAATTTAATAACACTCCAAAGTATTTAAAATTCATTATTTCTGCATTACTTTGTTACGCATACTTTAAATGCCTCCGGCAATCACACCTATTGATACATAAATGGAAATGTTAGAAATAAATTATTTTAATTTTAATTGAAACGAAAGACGAATGTCGACAAAAAGGCTTTCCTTGTTTGAGTTTTGTCGTCTTGTCTTTCGTTGTGGGTATATTTTTTGTTTCTAACCATGTCTCTTGAGAGAAGTTTCCATTTCACATATTGCTGTTATTTATGAAAAACTACGCACGAGAATACGAATACTTTTCTGTAGAATATGAAAATTTATCCTCAGTTACTGTATATTTTATATAATCTCTGTATATTTAAATAAATATTTTTTATTAAATCGAAATCGCTATATAAATTTCTGTCCCATGTGTCTGTTTCTCTGCATTGTGTGTGTGGAAAATCTTCAAATTACACCTCAAAGGCATCAAATTGATCGATTTCTTAAAATTGTGTTCACAATGTACGAAAAGGACGATTTCTTCTTGAATCTAATCTATCGAGTAAATTAACCAAGAAAATTACTTCCTTATGACCATATATACTATGGTCTAATCAATTATTGATTAGTTTATATACTATTTAAGGTTATTTGAATTGTAAAGCGTCGCCAATGAATTCATTCGTCATATTTACTATTTACATATAGACTTTACTAGGACATTGCGAAACATACCCTTAATATAGCTTATATCA